>CM042144.1:116195824-116200824 GCA_023376005.1 Doryteuthis pealeii
TTCCCTAAACGACGTCTGCGTTCATAAACATTTAAAAAAATATTCTTTTTCGAACTTTTTGAAATTCTATTCTCGTCTCCAACTCAAAAAATAAAAATAACACTCTGATGAAGGTCGGCAAAATCTGTGTACAGAACATTTTATGCATTTTTCCTATTATTATTATCATCATCATTTCAACTCCATCTGATTATTTTAATAATAATAATAATAACGTAAATCCGTATACATTTTGATAAACAGACTGAAACACATGTGTAAGTGATATCGATTAAAAGTGATATCGATAAAATTCATTTTTATCCATCTACATTTCTTTTCTTTACTCATTTTTTCCTCATATATATATATATATATATATATATATATATAATCATTTAAAACTTAACCATATATATATATATATATATATATATTTATATATATATATATATATATATATATAATCATTTAAAACTTAACCATATATACATATATATATAATCATTTTAAAACTTAACCATATATATATATATATATATATATATATATATATATATAATCATTTAAAACTTAACCATATATATATATATATATTTATATATATATATATATATATATATAATCATTTAAACTTAACCATATATATTATATATATATATATATATATATATATATAATCATTTAAAACTTACCATATATATATTATATATATATATATATATAATATATTAACCATATATATATATTATATATATAATATATATATAATATTTAAAACTTAACCATATATATATATATATTATATATATATATATATATATATATATAATCATTTAAAATAACATAATATATATATATATATATATATAATATCATTTAAAACTTAACCATATATATATATATATATATATATATATATATATATATATATATATATATATATAATCATTTAAAACTTAACCATATATATATATATATATATATATATATATATAATAAAAACTTAACCATATATATATATATATATATATATATATCATTTAAAACTTAACCATATATATATAGTATATATATATATATATATATATATAATCATTTAAAACTAACCATATATATAATCATTTAAAATAACCCATATATATATATATATATATATATATATATATATATATATGATCATTTAAAACTGAACCATATATATATATATATATATGTATATATATATATATATATTATATATATATATATGATAAGGGTTCTGTATTGACCTCTTGCAGTTAACCTCCTTTTGTTTGCTTTCTCTTAACTTTCAAATGATTCTCTTAGTTTCCATCTTGTAATTCATTGTTGTCTTTGTGTAATTCTATTTCAAGCTTTGTTTCACTACCTTGTTTTGTTTTTTTATCTTGTCATCTTGCACCATTTCTTCTGTCCTATTCTGCCATTGACCTCTTGTTACGTTAATTTTTTATTGTCATTTTCTACTGTTCATAAATGGCCAATTTGCTCTCCGTCTGTTTCATTTGTATTCTATTCACTTGTCTATTCAAAAGTCTGAATTACATCTTGCTATTCGTTGTTCTTCTCTGTCTCAGTCATATAATTGTTCATAAGCTCTAGATTCTTGTTAGGGCAGGTTTATGTAACAAAGAAAAAAAGCATCGTATTCTAAAAATAGACAAATCCAGACTGACTGACGCCAAAATTCAAAACTCCCGTGAACTAACAAACATTCTTAGAGTGGGGGAAGGAAAGGATTTTTCTAGTAGCGCAGGGCAGAAAGGCAGTGGCCAGCAATGGGACAGTCATGAATACGATCCTCCTTGAATGGGGTGAAATGAAATACAAGTAAGCTTTAACACTAATAAGACTTTGTAAAACGGAAAATTTATTTTGGGATACAGGTGCGTTCTTCCAAATCTGAATCCGCAGTTAACTTATCCTGTACCACTGTCAGTCTCTTCAGTGGATACTTGCGTGAATAGATTCACTACATCTAGACTCACCATTTGGTTGGAATGGATAGACGCATTTTTGATTTTCTCCACAAAGTGGGCAGAGTTCTTGACATATGATGAGGACTTACCTGTTAATGGGGTGACTATCTCAACTAGGTAACGGCTCAATGGGTGGTATGCTGAACCTCGAAACGTTGTACTGATAACAATGAAGATGAGGACAATAGTCTGAATAATGCAGATAATACTAATCAAGCTCCTTTGTTCATTACTTGTACTGTTTATTTGATGTTACATATCACATAAAAATTACCCCCAACAGACCCTTCACCTGACTTTTCTTTACCTTCAATGAATTAATATATTCTTTCATAGATATCTTGATCAGTAATTAGAAAGACTGTAAGTAAAAAAAAAAAAAAAAAAAGTAAAGTTGTCAGGGCGGCCTAATGTCAGTATGAGCCATACAGCGAGGGAGTCTATCCCCTTTTCTCTAGCGCTAGACCGAGGAGATTATTTTTAGGGTCTGAGGTGTGAAATTGAAAAATAGAAAAATTATATGATGGTAGGTGTGGCACTCCACCTCAGACGCTAAAAACAATCTCCTTGGTCTAGCGCTAGTGAAAAGGGGATAGACTCCCTTGCTATCTGGCTGGTACCGACTTTAGGCCACTCCGACGACTTTACATACTTATACAATGAACCAAGGTTCCTATTAAAGTGTAAACTTTAACTAAATTGAAAAATAGAAAAATTATATGATGGTAGGTGTGGCGCTCCACCTCAAACGCTAAAAACAATCTCCTTGGTCTTGCACTAGTCAAAAGGGGATAGACTCCCTCGCTATCTGGCTGGTACCGATTTTAGGCCACTCTGACGACGTTACATACTTATACAGTGAACCATGGTTCCTAAGTGTAAACTTAAACTAAATTGAGAAATAGAAAATTATGATTATCTAATAAAAACAAAGCAAAGCAGAGATACTCTAGTATTTCTAGTCAGTAGTATTAGTAGTAATATTAGCATCAAATCCACAGATGCTCAGAGCCTTCCTTTACATAAAGCAGAAATTGTTGTGTCTGTGTGTTCGTCCTACATCTATTTTTGCTTATATCAGTATTACACTTTTGGGTGAGAAATTAAAGTGATAATAGCTTATATATGTATATGTATGTGTGTATATGTATATACATATGTGTGTATATGTATATTTATACATATGTGTGTATATGTATATTTATACATATGTGTGTATATGTATATTTATACATATGTATATATATGTATATTTATACATATGTATATATGTGTATATTTATACATATATGTATATATATGTATATTTATACATATATTTATATATATGTATATTTATACATATATTTATATATATGTATATTTATACATATGTATATATATATGTATATTTATACATATGTATAAGAAATAAAATGGAACTTAATCCGACAGTGTGAATATGATATATTGAAAAAACAAAGGATGTTTACAAATGCATGGGCTCATCAGGAGAGAATGTGCAAACCATTCTGTTTTGCTAACGGTCATTTCTTCCTGTCTTATTTTTGTTGAAGACCGATCCACGTGCGGTTGATGCAGATATTGCGAAGGTCCTCACATCAGTGAGGAGGGCCGATGTTGCTTTTTAAAACCGTAGAGAGGAAGGCCCCGAAACGGTTTGCACATTCTCTCCTGATGAGCCTATGCATTTGTAAACATCCTTTGTTTTTTCAATATATCATATTCACATATGTATATTTTATACATATGTATATTTATACATATATATTATACATATGTATATTTATACATATGTATGTATACCTATACATATCTATACGTATACATATCTATATGTATACATGTGTATATTTGTATATATGCATATGTACGTGTGTATTTGTTTATATGTATGCATGTGTGTCTGTGTATTTATATATATGTGTGTGTGTGTGTGTATTTATATATGTGTTTGTGTATATAAATGTGTGTTTGTGCATATATATATATATATATATATTTTTGGTAATATGTGCTTAATTGAAGTCATATCTAATTTTGAAAATTAATTAGTTAATAATTAAATGAATTTTTAGGCGGGCATATATGTTCAAATGTAAAGCTAAACAAGGAGGATGTAGCAGCTTTTGGACATTTTCTCGATTTGTTAGGTATGACTTCAATTAAGCACATATCCTCCAAAAATTGTCGGCTTAAAGCCATATAAAAAATAAACACATTTGTTTGTTTACTTAACCTCATATATATACATATATATGACTACAAAGTTAGCAAATATAGACTATTCTTATTCTAAAACTTATTTATTATATAACAAGTCTGACTAAAATAGTTAAAATAACTTAAACGATTGTGTTCACCTCATTTTGTTGCAGTATTTTTGGTATTTCACTTGGAATATTCATGATCATCATATCCAATTTTGTGATGTTTGTGTAGACAAATTAAATCTGTACTTGTATATTATTATCTAATTTTGTGTCAGACCAGTAATTACTTTTGGTTGGTTATTTTTATGTCCCTTCATCAATATGGACAACGTAATTTGTTATTGTGGCAGTTTTTAGTGAGACAAGTTATTCTTTTTTGTTTTCTTTTTCCTGATTTGTCCTGTTATAAGATTTTATTTCTTTTTATTTCCTTTCATTTTTCTTCTGTTGAACAAAATATCTTGATGAGTTGCCTATCTTAAATGAAGGAGAAATAAAGATAATGAAACAAACAGAAATGTTTGTCACTTATAAAGAAATATAGCTTGATCAATTTTGATCTTTGTTCCTGGCTATCTAAAATCATTAAATGGTTCAGTTTTAAATGATTTTATATATATATATATATATATATATATATATATATATATATATATATAAATGTTGTTCTGGTTTCAACAGGAGAAAATTTAATATTTTATAAAAAAGAAGAAGGTCCGCAAAATGTATTATGTTCTCAGAAAAATTTAAAAAATTCTTTTTATCTTACATACGCGACACGTGTTTCTGATCTGTTGTCTTCTTCAGG
>CM042144.1:116205824-116248744 GCA_023376005.1 Doryteuthis pealeii
GAGATTTCTTATAAAAAGTTAAACCCTACATTTTCTTTGGTTACCATCAATAACTTCTAGCATTGGATGATGGGTTATTTCCTATAAGATGATGAACCACTCTTGACTGATTAATTATTTATTTATTTCCCCATTAAACTAACCCTAAACTCTAACCTCTAACCCTATCTTCTTTTTTCCTAGTAGATCAATAAATAGATAAATAATTTATCAGTCAAGAGTGGTTCCCCTTTGATCATGTTAGACTTATAGGAAATAATGATGTATTTATTCACATACCATATGTGATCCCAAATTTGATTGTCCGTCTGATAAAAAGGAGTTTAAAATACTTCATACTCAAGCAATCATTTTTTGCTTTCTTCCTTAAAATCCTTGAGACTGAGATGTTATTTTTTTTAAAAACTCCTTCAAAAGGAATGGACAACCATGGTCCATTAACAAGCAGAGCTTAATTTGGAACAAGATTACACTAATGGGGCACCCAAAGAAAATCAATTGTGTTACATTTGGGAATTGATCTGTTTCCTGATAAAACTACAAGAATTAGATTATATGCATTTACTAAGGGCACCTCACGTGGTGTAATAGTTAGCAAGCTCACTTTGCAGACCATTGTAAATGAGTTCGATTCTCACTGGGTGCCCCATACTTCTGGCCTTGTGTAACATCTAAGCTAAGCTTAGTAAATAACTATTTATGCATTTACCAACACTTCATTGTATAGCAGGATTATTTTTAAGGAGTTTAGTAGGACTTTTCTTATTACTGACCACTGACATTATCACTACTTCACTGTTCAATCTACCCTACTCATTTAGGTTTAGCTATTTTCTGTACTATCAAACTAACTACATATTTACCAACCCCTATGTATGAGTAGGATGTGACAAATGGTCAATTTTTTAAGTCTAGTTTAACAGGCTTGAATTCAATTTTCTTTCTTTTAGAATTAGATGATGAGTCTAATTTTTTTCTACGTGTTATTTCAAAGGAGACGCCTGTGGTGTAATGGTTATCATTGTTAGAAATGGACACAAGTCCAAATCCGGGATGAGGCTAGTTGTATTTTACATAGTGCTAATATCCTTGGGAAAGGTGTGCATCCAACTATTCTCCCTCAGCTATGAGTAAATAGGACAGACTGGACTTTTTAACCTTGGTTAGGCAACCAGTCTAGGAGAAAGGGAAACTCTGAATTCAAACCTGTTAAACTCTGCTTAAAAGTTAACTTGTGTCACATCCTACTCTTGGGGAGGGGTTGGGTAATTACATGTTATTTCAAAAGTTAATATTTCTGATTGTTTTTGTTTATCTGATTGGTGTATATCTTCTATATTATCATTAATATTTCTTGTTTTCTTCTTCAACAACAGAATTCCTTTTGTGTATATGTATAAGATATTTAGTTGAAAAAATTCTAACTCAAAATAAGGATTACCACAGTATTTGCTTGGACTAGACGGGTGGTCAGAGAGGCCTAGCCTAATCAATTGGCTGGTCATGTTAAGCCCTAGCACTGATATCATTAAATCCAGACCTTATTCTTCTAGTTGCTCTTATGACAAAAAACCCAAAAAAACATCCAACTCTTTTTTTCTTAAAGGTGCTCAAAGCAGTGGCCGAAGATCAACCACCACTCTATTAACTCTTAAAGTCCTATACTACCTCATTCCACCCGGCTGGAAATCACATTCGTTTTAACTAATCAGCCACAAACAATAGCCTTTATTTAAATTTAATATTAAACATATGTAGAAATCTTTGATTTAAGGGAAATAATAGGTAACTTTAGACGCAAAGGTCATTTTTAGCCATTTTTTAATATATCCTTATAGGAATGCTCTGAACTTAGAAAAATCTCAACAGGATGTTAAGAGTTAATGCACATGAAGTAATTTTTTTCTAATTTATTGATACACATCTTATTATAATGGAGATTGTGTGTTTTTCTGTCTGTAACCGAAACAATATTACTACTCAAGTCACAATTCCCTTAGTTATTTACGTCACATTCTCCATGATTCTATTTCTATTTAAACCGCAATTAATAATAAAACTGTTTGACATTATTAATACTGTTGGCCTTACCTAAATACTAATAACATGCAATTGTATTTATATATACAACAAAATACCAGTTTTCAGTGTAAACGTAAAGCTAATTTGCATATTGATATTAAAAAAACTGATTTTAATAAAAATGTGCTTGGTATTATTGATTTCTAATTGTTTGGTTTTATCTTAATGAATATGAGTAAAAATCTCTTCAATAAATCCTAAAAGAAATTCATTAACAAGAAGAAATAACTGTAATTTTATTCTTTACTTCCTATTTTAACTAAATAGTTAAATTAGCAAAATTTAGCATTGAAAAACGGAAGTGATGAAAGAGTAAGTTTCAGTTGTTCTATTTTCCGATTATACCCCCTCTGTTTCAAATTTTTATTTGAATTCTTAATTTATTTCATTAGACTTTCTTATTTAATCTAATATTTTATTACATTTAAACTTAAATACTTGCACCCGGAGGGTGCATATATTTGCTAGTGATATTAATGAAAAATCTGTCTACCAATTTTTTGATACACATGAAGTTAATGAAAAATCTAACATTAAAAATATTTCTACCAATTTAGTGTCCTGGTTATCACACAAAACTGCATCAAGTAGTGAGGTTCCAATTTTGGAGCTTGGAGCTCTGGGGAGTGTGGAGTACCCCTTCATTGCCATTGCTCTCAGGTCCATTATGACCTGAAGTGGTAATACCTGTTAGGGTACTAATTATGAGTTAAATAGATATGTTTGCAAGCTAATGAAAATTATTTCTACTATTATATTGATACACATGAAATTAATGAAAAATGTAGCATAAAATTATTTAATACCAGTTTTGTTAATACACATCTATCAATAATGGAGAAGCGCTTCCGGTTTTTGTCTGTAACAAAAATTAAGTCACTGCTTACGTCACATTACCCAAAATCGTCATAACATAGAATAAATACACTCAAAATTTGAACATGCAACATTAGACAATTCTCATTGTTTTTTTAAAACAAATTTTAATAAATACATGACTGGTATTATATATCTATATATAGTTTGTTTTATTTTAATACATATTTAAAGTTTACATTTAAAATTGTTTCATTTTTTAATCCTTTAATGAATTTGATGATTTTACTTACTTAGGATACAAACTCGCTGACATTGAATTTTTTACTCCCACCCCTCAGGCAATATGTTTCAAAAATCTATTTTTACATCGCCCGGAGTGTGTTTTTTATTTTGTACTAGTGAAATTAATGAAAAATGAAGCATAAAAATTATTTAATACCAGTTTTGTTAATACACATTGAGTTAATGAAAATTATTTCTACCAAACAAAAAATATTTACCTACAAATTATTCATTTACAAATCATATATATAAAAAAAAAAACAATATTTGGCATTAAATAACCCACGAGTGTTGATATGCCATTAAACATAATAACCAACCAACCAAAATAGGGGATAATTTTGTACAGAAGCATATTTTATTTTATAAGCCAAACATTTTGTTATTCATTCATCTTTATTACATTTTTCATGTGACATAATGTGGAACTTGCAAAAAAAAATAAAAGAAATTAAAAAAAAAAAATCTGTCAATTTTGGTTGAAATAAACCAACTTACCTTGTATGGATTTTTTGGTTGATTATGTAGTGATATGTAAGAAAAAAAAATAGGGAAGAGAGAGAAAACATACTTAGAAGATAGAGTATAGTTTTTTATTTATTTTTTAATAATTTCAATATCACACATTTTAATTTTTTTCCTTTTTTTTTTTTTTTCCTATTTATTTTGAATCTGAAATGTTTGCAAAGATTATTTCATAAAGGTTGTCTTGTAATTTTATGCAATGTCAAATTTTCAATTTGTTGATAAACATTCAAATTCTGAACTTCATGAGATAAACTGGTTTAACCCAGTTCCTGCTGTCCATTATTATCAAGATTTAACAACAACAAAAAATAAAACAAAATTTAATTAAATATTAATCAATTAAATAAATTCAAAACAACTGAACATCAATCAGGTTCCTCTAGCAATTTTGTACTTTTCTTTAGTCTGGCACAAGGTCATGATAATGGGGCACCCAGTGAGGATAAACCACTGTTAAATAGCAGTTAGGTTTGCGCAATAAGCCTGCTAATTTTCATACTATAATAAACTCCTATCCAGAGATGCTGATAGGTAAGTGTCCTGCGTCCCTGACACACAAAAATCTACAAGGACGCAGTAAAATCGTATTCATGCATCCCAGTGTTTTCTTTTTCTTCCCTCACCATTTCAAGCTAACTGTAAATACATTTCAATAGTTTCTTAGAAACGAAATTACACGGTATAAGTTACAAGGTAGGTGTTAGACATCTTTAGTTGTTTCCCAAGATCAGAAATAAAAACCCTACAATCTATTAAGAAACTTTAGTTGGGACCCAAAGATTTTCATGGGGACTCATTGAAAGCAAATATGTGTGTCCCATGACACACAAAATCAAAAAGCTACCAGCATCACTGTGTGTGTGTGTGTGTGTGTGTGTGTGTGTATATATATATATATATATATATATATACACACACACACACACACACATAGATGCTGATAGGAATGCGTCCTGTGTCACTAACGCATAAAAATCTAAAAGTATGCAGAAAAATCATATCCAAGCATCATAGTGTTTTTCTTTTTTCTTCCCTCACCATTATCCAGCTAACTGTAAATACATTTCAATATTTTCTTGGAAACTAATTACACTGTATGGGGTACAAAATAGGGGGTTTATAGATTAAAAAAAAAACCCCAAAAAACTCTATAATTTATTAAGAAACTTTAGTTGGGACCCAAAAATGTTCCTTGGGGGACTCATTCAAAGCAAATATGTGTGTCCTGTGACACACTAAATCAAAAAGCTATCAGCTTCATTGCCCATCAATTAACTTAGCTTCATCTTACACAAAGTCACAGTGAAGATGAAACTCACAACACAAACAGATGGGGGAATTCCTCATTGCGTAATGTCTAATGTGATGGACTGCAAAATCATAGTAAGCAAGTTTGAATTCTAGTCATGCTAATATTTTTACTTTTTGACTAATACCCTTGGGAAAGGTATGAATCCTTTCATCCCTCCAGCTGTGGTTTAAATAGTACCACTTCTGTTCTTCTACAAGGTAGTAAGCGAGCTCAACACTAGTTTTGCTATTATGCTTACTTTTGGACTTGGACTTGACTAATACCCTTGGGAAAAGTGGGAACCCCTTCACCCCCCAAGCTATTGGTTAAATAGTACCACTATTGAATAACCCATGAAGGTTGATATGCCATTAGATAAAGAAACCAAACCAATGGGTTTGCTAATAATTTGGAGAAAGGTATAAACCCACTTCTACCTATGTTCTTTCTTTCTTACCATATATGTTGACATTTAAAAGAAAGATGCTCATAGTGTAATGGTTATCATCATAGGAAATGGACATGGTGACATGAGTTCAGTTCCTGGACAAGGCGGGTTGGTTGGTTGGTTGGTTGGCTGTTTTGTTTTACGGCGTACCTTTTTTCAGTTAGGCAACCCTCTTTCAGTTCATTTAATGGTGAACCAAGTCATTTTTGATGAACAAAGGACTGCTAAGTAGTTGCTAAAGTGGTCACCCAATCAAGTATTGAATGGGTTCATCACTGCTTAAATTCAGTGATCTTAGTGGGAGCTACTCCTTTCAGCATGACTTGACTGTAATAAATCCTGGAGGAGGCTGGTTGAATTTCACATAGTGCTAATAACCTTGGAAAAGGTATGAATCCAACTATTCTCCCTCCAGCTATGGGTAACTAGTAGGGCAGAGTGGGATTTTTAACCTTGGTATGACAACTGTTCTCAGAGAAGGAAAACTCTAAATAACAAACTCCACTTAAGAATTGACCTTGTGTCTTGGTTTGGTTTGTTTTACGGCATATCAACCTCAGTGGGTCATTTAATGCCGATAAAGTTTTGAAATAAATCAATTCTTAATGGATAATACAATTTTTGTATAAATACATTTTTCTATTTAAACCATAAATGGGACCCTAACAGGTACTACCACTCCGGGTCAGAGTGGACCAGGGACCAATGGTGATGAATGGGGTGCTCCACATTCTCCAAACCTCCAAAACTGGAACCTCACCATCAGATAGAGTTTAACGTCATTCCCGGGACATGTAGACCCGCAGCCACCGCCTTCTAGCACCCATATGATAAAAAGGGGTTGGGGCTTGCCATAAAAGCAATAGGGTTGGGAAAATCATATAGGTGGTAGGGCTTGACGTGACCAGCCGATTGATCGGAGGGGGCCTCTCCGACCGCCTGTCTAGCCCAAGATAGGGCCAAAGTGGAGTATTGCATGTCATGACCTTGTGTCACATTTTGCTTGTGCAGAGGGGTTGGTAAATACATACTATATATTTTGACAAAATGTATTGTTACTGGCATACTATAATGGTTGATAGCAGATAGTATGAGTTAGTGAGCACTTAGTCAAATAACTATTCTTATTTTCCCAGACAGTAGCAGCAATTTTGAAAATTGTTTATAAATTTACATGTTTCATGTTGTTAAATGTGAATCCTCGGAGGGAAATGTATTTGTGTACGCACCAACTAGTCAAATAAGAATTTCTAGAAATAACCCTTTAAAGCCTCTAATACACCAAAAGGTTAGGACAATAATAAAGTGACATTCTCCTGTGGAAACAAGCACATCAGTGTGGGCCGTCCAGCAAAGACCTACATTGACAAGCTCTGCACGGATACTGTATGCTGTGCAGAGGATCTCCTGAAGGCAATGAATGATAGCGATGGTTGGTGGGAGATTGTCATGGATATCCGTGCTACAAGTGCGACATGATGATGAATATATATATATATATATATATATATATATATATATATACACACTAGAAAAAACTTGAGCCATTGAGTCACCCATTGAGCTCTAGGTAGATAATTGGGATTAGTGAAAAGTGAGTTTGCAAAGTGAATTAAATTAAAAAAAACAAAAAAAAAGTCCAGTTAATTAAAAAAAAACCCCAAAAAACATTAAAATAATTTTGTAAGATTTCTAAGAAAGGGAATATTTCACCTAATTTAAGCTATGGGCTAGCTGCTTGTGAAACTTTACATCCAAATATATTTCAGACTCTCTAAATCACTCTCTTTACCCTCACAGAGAAACTAACATATATAACGAGGAGGTAATCAAGATATATAGAGAGGGGAAAAGTGATAGGCAGAATGTGAGTAAGAGACGGGTCAGTTTTTGACTTAATTGCAAATTATGACTAATTAGAACCAATTAAAATGGATTTATTTTTCAAACATAACTCAATTGTAGAACTAAGGAAGATTTTGATATGAATTTTGTGTCATTAAACTAAACAGGAAAAAAGCCTTTCGGAGACAAACATTGATTCACTCAGCTTTAGTATACTAATAGATATATATACATTTGAGTATGTATGTATGTATGTATTAATTTGAACATACCCTTAGAAAATTGCTGAAAATAATTTGCCCACTTTACAAGGATTAAAAAAAAGATTACATGCCTGCGAAAGGGTTAATTAAACTGTGAAAAATTTTTTTTTAGAAATAAAGAATTAGCTTCTTGAGAGTTAAAATCAAGTCTCTCATTCTTGGATAATCCTTTAATTACTTAATCCTTTCAGCCATGAAGGCTGAAAAGATTAACCCTTTTGCAGACAGCTATGTCTTTTTAAATGTCACTCTGCTTGCAAAAGGGTTAAGTATACCATTTTGTAACTCTCTAATTTTGTGATACCATCTTATTCGATCTTTTTAAAAGAATTATTTGAATGGAGAATTCTCACTATTATCTTCTTACTGTGCAGGGTTTTTCAAAGTGGTCTACAAAATCCCCCTGGGGTCTATACAACAACTCAAGGGGTCTGCAAGTATTTGGGGGGTCTATGGAAACTACTGAGCCTTCTTAGTAATTGGAAGAAATTAATTCCACAAGAATCTTGGAGAACATGCTCATCTTGATATATTTTCAAAAGTTTAAGCCCAATATTCATGAACTTATCAAAAGTCATCAACTTCACCCATCACATTCGGAAATGGGTGTCCTTGGTAAGTTATTATTATTAAATATTTGCAGCTCTTTTTTTTACATGTTATGCTTACTTTATTGGTTATTTTACAATCAACAGTTTTACATAAACGTTTGCGCAGAATTCATTAATTACATAATTAGTTGCAACAAAACAACTGCAAGGTGACTGGGGGGTATATAAGGAGGGGTCCATGATCATTCAATGAAATTTTTGTTGGGGGTTTATGGACTTAAAAGTTTGAGTACCCCTGCTCTATAGTAACTGTGATACCCTGTTGCCAAGAAAGAACAAAAGTGGGGAATCCTGTAGTGTAGTACCTAACATGCTTGGTGTTGCAACATTGTAGTGTGACATAATTCCAGTCATGTTATTATGTTTACTTTCAGATTAATACTCTTGGGAAAGGTATGAACCCTTCTCCCCCTCCCCCACTATGGGTTAAATAATACTACTGCTGTTCTTCAACAAGTATGCTTCAATGTTAACTCTTTGCTTACCCCCACGGCTGTACCAAATTTTCTTGGTATTTTTCACCTGTATGATAGGGATATTTCAAATTTCCCTATCTATTCACCTCAGAATTTATTCTATTCAACTAAAGTCCTATTATTATTGTAATTGGAGTCCTTCTGCTCAATTATGATGAACTAACCATCAGTTTTATACTTTGCTTCAGTGTGATATGCGCAGTGGTAGGAGAGTTGCTGCGAGTAGCTGAATGTAGGCAAAGAATTAAATAACCCATGAAGGGTTGATATACCATTAAAAAATGAAACCCAAACGTAGAAAGAAAAAAAAATCTATGAGAAACAACTTTACAAAAAAATGTAATTATGAATGTGATTCCCTAACCTCTTGGTATGAAATAACCCTAGATGAGTTGACATGCCATTAAAATCAATCAAATTGTCAGTATTAAATGAATAGAATTATTCTTCTCAAACAAAGCAAGGTGAGGAATATTAAAAAATATCTTTAAGACAAATTGATCAAAATCAATAAAAAATGCTTATATATATATATATATATATATATATATATATAAGGCCTTCATATTTTTCATACCACCCATATTTTATATTTTATTTTTGTAATAAAATATTACCATCTTGTAACTTGTATGATCTCCCAACATACATATGATTCCTTTACTTTTAGTACTCTATAAGTTTTCCTGTACCAAAAATTTGTTTTCATAAATATATATATATATATATATATATATATATATATATATTTATTTACCAACCCCTCCACATGACCAGGATGCAACACAAGGTCAATTTCTTAAGTGGAGTTTAACAGGTTTGAATTCGTTTTCCTTCTCCTAGACTGGTTACCTAGTCAAAGTTAAAGTACCAAGTCTGCCCTACTATTTATCCATAGCTGGAGGTAGAATAGTTGGATTCATATCTTTTCCAAGGATATTATTAGCGCTATGTGAAATATAAATATCCTTGTCTGTGACTTGAATTCGGGTCGACGAGTCCATTTCCCATGACTCTAACCATTACACCATGCACGATATGCATTATAAGTTGATTTCAATGTAAAATTGGTGTCACTGCGCAGTCTAGTCTGGTACAGGGCTAGTTTTTTGGGGGGGTCATGAGAATTGAACTTTTACTCATCATCATGGCTTGACTTCATGAATGAAGATTAATGGGGTGGTTCACATTGACTGCAGGTGTGTTTGTGGCTGATAAAGCCTATGCAGGACAAATAGGCATGGGTGCTGGGGCAGTGGCTGAAAGTCAGGTCAGGATTTGATGGTATTGTGATATTTGCTAAGCTTAGATTAATACACTAGTGTCAAATTTTGTAAATTTGAGGATGAGGAGAGATGTATTTTGGTATGCAAATTTTTCGGTAATTTTCACCTTTAGTTGTTAAAATTCCTAGCCAATAAGGCAATTAGAGTAACCTCCCTTGACTTTCACTTTGAAATAAGCCGGTAGCTTTGAAAGTCTTTGTGCGAAATACACAAATCTTAGAAACTACAACTGCATGCTTTAACACAAAAATATCATAAAATGTGTTCTTAATAACAATTAAGTTCATTTCAGATAATGTGCACGCACAATTTTATGCTAGGAATTTTAACAACTAAAGGTGAAAATTGTAGACTTTGATTTCTGTTGATAAAATCAGCATTTCACATCCTGAATGATATCTATCATTGATTGGAAATATAAAATTATTTCAGCTAGCTACAGTGAGAATTGAACTTACTTCAAATTATTTACGTCTTCAGAGATGCTGATAGGTTTGCGTCCTGCCTCCCAAATATCTAAAAGGATGCAGTAAAATCATATCCATGCATCCCAGTGTTTTTCTTTTTTCTTCCCTCACCATTTCAAGCTAACTGTAAATACATTTCAATAGTTTCTTAGAAATGAATTACAGAGGATATGTTACAATGTAGGAGTTAGATGGCTTTAGTTTGTTTAAATAAAAACCCTACAATTTATTAAGAAACTTTAGTTGGGATCCATCAAATTTCCCCGAGGACTCATTCAAAGCAATTATGTGTGTCCCAGGATCCACTAAATCAAAAAGTTATCAGAATCACTGCATCTTAAATGAGTTTGACCCTCACTGGGTGCCTTACACTTGTGACTTTTTGAGTAAAGTAGATGGTTCTGCAATTTTCTTATTCTTTGTAATTGTAGTTTGATTTAAAAACTGTTAAAAAAATAAATTTTTATTATAGGTATTTAGTAAATATAAATTAGTCTGGCTCAAGGCCACAACTAAAAGAGCATTGGATTGAACTTGTTACACACTAATAATACTGTTAACCTAACTATTACACCATCGTGAGGCATCCAATAATTTTCTCGTATACAGGTGTGCTGATAGGTATGCATCCTGCGTCATTGACGCATAAAAATCTAAAAAGATGCAGTAAAATTGTATCCCTGCATCCCAGGTTTTTTTTCCTTCTCCTACCATTTACAGCTAACTCCAAATACGTTTCAATATTTTCTGGGAAATTAATTACATGCTATGGGGTACAAGGTAGAGGTTAGACAGCTTTAGTTGTTCATTAATAAAAACTCTACAATTTATTAAGAAACTTTAGTTTGGATCCATCAAATTTCCTGGGCACTCAATCAAATCAAATACATGCGTTGCAGGACACACTAAATTAAAAAATCTATCAGCATCACTATGTATACTTATTTGCTAAGCTTAGTCTGGTTCAAGGCCACAAGCACTGGGATACCAAGTTAGGACCAAACCCATTACATAGTAGTAATAATTTGCTAGATTAGCTCCTTAACCATTACACTAAAATAATAATTAATAAAGTAATAGAATTAAAACTGATTATTTCATTTATTTACCAATGAAAGAAATAAAACTTTGCAAATTTAAGTTTTTATTTATTCTTTAATTTGGAATAATCAAAAACTACCATATCAAAGTGAATTGTTGAGGCTTAAATTTTAGCCTAATATGAAGTGGTTTCACCATACACGAAATACAAACTTTGTGTGTGTAAATAGTTGGTCGAGGCTAGACCTAGGCCAACTGGTACGCCTACAATTTCCATCTGCAAAAGGTCTCTGAAAGTTGCATGGTATGCAAGTATATATTGTAAATGTAGATTTTTTTATAGGATAAATTATTAATTAGAATTTAATGGCTAGACCTAGGCCAACTGGTATGCCTACAATTTCCATCTGCAAAAAGTCTCAGAAAATTGCATGGTATGCAAGTATATATTGTATATCTACATTTTTTATAGGATAAATTATTAATTGAAATTTAATGGCTATGCCTAGGCCAGCTGGTACACCTACAATTTTCAGCTGCAAAAGGTCTCTGTTTAGATCTCAGAAATTCACGTGTTGTAGATTTTTCATAATTGAAAAGACATGAAATAGATTATTTTTATAGAATAAATTATTTATTAGAAGTTAATGGCAAGTTATTACCAAAACAGATTGTTAATAAGGGTTTCTTTTATTCCTCCTTCTTATTGAATTGATTTAAGGGAGAGATTATGCAAATTATGTTTAGAATATTGGGGCTTCCTGCAAAAAAATGCAGTTTGAGGTAACATAATTGCTTCCTCTGCTTGCCAGCATTTTAACCAATAAATTTTGACTGGTAAACACACGAGAGATGTGTTTTTGGGATACAGTGAATTGATGGGAGAATTGTGATGTGTTTGATCTAGTCAGTATTTTTGTGTTCCTTTAATTGGAAAGGTGTTAATGAAGGAGTAGGGAAAAATTCTTTTATTTCTCTGAATTTTTGAGATGAGGCTTGATATTGTTTAGATATTTTTGACTGTTGTCCTCATCTTTATTGTCATATACACACACTCAACATTTTGTCTATAAGAACAATCTACCCCAATGGATTACATGAAACATCTATAAGAACAATCTACCCCAATGGATTACATGAAACATCTAAAGAAGGCTGGAGGGCACATCGGCCAAAATGTCATGTATCTGTATATAACTATAAAGATGAGGACAACAGTACAAAAATCTAAATAATACAAAACCATTTATTTTATTTATTTATTTTCTTTACTTCAGAACAAAAATCTTATATTTGATTTTGCAGAGTAAAAACCTTCCCTCCACTGAGGGTGTAAAACTGAGAATCCAATTTTTACACTGAGGGTGTAAAACTGAGAATCCAATTTTTACACTGAGGGTGTAAAACTGAGAATCCAATTTTTACACTGAGGGTGTAAAACTGAGAATCCAATTTTTACACTGAGGGTGTAAAACTGAGAATCCAATTTTTACACTGAGGGTGTAAAACTGAGAATCCAATTTTTACACTGAGGGTGTAAAACTGAAATCCAATTTTTACTCCAGGGTGTAAAATTGATCAATAATAAATATCAGATGTTTATAAAAGTGGGTTGATTATTTTGGCAAGAATGGTGGACGATAAGTATAATCATGTTTATCATTTGGAGGAAAAATGTCATGTATTAATTAAAATGGTTGATTCTTTTTTGTTTAGAATTATTAAGAGATACTTGAAAACATCTGACCCCCCCCCCCAAAAAAAAAAAAGGTCAAAGGTCATGTAAAATAATACACATTCAGATTTTTTAAAAATATTTTAATTGAAGGAAATAGAAAAAAATGTAACAATTAACAAAAATGGTTGACTTTTCTGAAACTTTTTAAACTAAATGATTTAAAATATTTAACCACTCGAGAGAAAAAAAAAAAAACGTGGATGCAGAAATAGTGTTACACATATTTTAAAATTTAATCTAAAAGAAAAAAAAAATTATAAACAGAATTCAAGATTTTTTCCCCAAAAAAATTGTAAGGAAATAGTTGTGTGCATGTTTATATGTGTGTGTATATATTGTTTCAGAAATTTCATCCTTTTTGTTTATATTTTAATTTTAATTTTGTGTCAAATTCACAGACATAAAATTCCAAGATTAGTGCATGCACTCTGCACCCATGGGTCTTGCTACCTACATACATGTCACACACAGCCAGGTGACTGTCTGCAAGTCCAAGCAGACAGACCTTAAAATAAATTCAATAAGTAGAATTAAGATGACTTCATCTTACAACTCACACAGTAATCTCCAAAATGGAGGCAAAAGAAATTTCCTTTAGATTAGAAAAAAAAAAAAAGCAAATATGTCCATGGAAATAACAAAAAAATTGGAAGAATCTTCTTGTACTATTAATAGTATTATTGGTATTATTATAATTTTCACAACAACAATTTAAACAAAAAGTGAAAAACTACTTTGCTATTATTGTCACCATGACAACTGTACAAAGCAAATTCCAGTTGCTTTTGTTTTATTTTTACTGAGTTTTATCATAAATTGTTCAGTTTCTTTTCTTTTTCTTTTTTGTTTTTACATCTGTGCTTATAAAACATTGAACAAAGAAAACTTTGTGTCTTTTTACACATTTACAATATGAGGTGTGTCTTTTTTTAAACAACATTTAAAAGAATTTTTTCATATTTTTTAATTTTTTTTTCTTCTTTTATTTATTAAAAAGAAAACAAAAAAAAAAAAATTCAGGATGTCAAAGTTTCCCTCTTCCTGAACAAAGTAAATACCTGAAATTAAGAAATTAAAGAAAAAACAAACAAACAAACAAAACTGGTGGCATTTTTGCCGTATAGCCTATTTATCCACAAATCACAGCCATTTTCTTAAAACAGAGCCATTTCTAGATACATCCAGAAAGAGGAACAAAAGCATTTCTGTTTAATTTTTTTTCCTCCACATCAAAATGATAAAAATTAAAAAAAAAAAAAAAGAAAAAAATTTTTTTTTCCACAAGTTTTTTTTATTTATATTTTTTTTTATTTTTATTTTTTTTAAATATTTTATTTTGTTACTTTCATAAACATGTTCAATAACAATATCCATCAGGAATTGATTCCATTGAATTTTCAGACTTCAGTTTATTGTTCAATATAAAATGTTAAATTAATGCCACATTTAAAAAAAAAAAAATTTTTTTTTCTTCTCATGGATAATCACCTCTGTTGGTAACATTCTGTAGTTCCATTTCGGCACAAGAAATCTTCATGAAAACTCTCAGATTATTCTCTACATCATACTGTTTTGTAAATTGGATGAAGCCTATTTTGATCACCAATCGATTGGAAGTTCCTTTATTTTAGATTAAACATTTTCTATAGTTTTATTTCGATCAAAATGTTGTTTTTTTTTAAAAATGATTTTCATGTAAATTTGCCATTATTTCTTTTATACTTGATTAAATGTATTTAAACCAGATGGATGCCTGATAGTATAGATTTATAAAAAAAGGTTTTATGGAGAATCAAAGTTAAACTGGACATGTAAAACATTTATTTTACATCAATTTTATCTTCTTTAAAGATAAAATCCTGCTCTTTAATTCTAATAATATTTATTTTCTCTTGATGTTAACTATTTCTTTTGTTTCAATATTTACTGAGCTTAGTCTTGCACAGAGTATATTGAAGAGAAAATAGGGATATTATATTACACAAGTCCTCCAAGTTTGTAGGACCTACATGACTTCCAGGTCCTTATTCAAATCCTGATTTTTTTTATTCAGATTCAAACAGTGACTGCTAACACTGGTGAGAAATACACAACTATCAGATTGGCCAAGCAGGCCCAATTTATCATAGATATTTACTAAATACGCCACAAGTGCAGGGCACCCAAATAAAGATCAGACATTTTATTAGTAATGGTCTGTTAGATTAGCTTGCTAACTATTAATTCATAAAATGTCACATTAATTAATCATTTCTTTTTAAAAATGTTATTTTCAAAAATTATTCTCGTTATTTTATCAGTCTTTTGATCGCAGGAAGGTAGGGACATTTTTTAATTTTTAAAAAGAAAAAAAAAATTCAATAGTTTGCCATTTTTTTTCTATCCTGAAAATAAAATTATTAAAATAAATTTATACGTAAATCTTTTGAATCTTAGCTTTTTCTTTGTATTTAGATATGTATCAAGTTATCCCATGGTTAATGTATTAAAAATCATTGTTAATGAGAGACTACAAATGTTGAAATGTGATAACAACAAAGTTGAGGGTTTTTGTATAATTTTTTTTGTATTGGAATTAACAGTAAAACTTGATTCAATTCATTTTTTTTTTTTTAGATCGTCAGTTTTCATTTTTTTTTCTCTCCAATTTTGACCAAAGTAATTTGGCTCATATATTTTCTTTCTTATTATTTATCTCTAGAGAATGAAGACTAACATTGCTTCTTAGTAAGAGAGTTAATAACTAGTTTGAATGGAAATAAATTCTTAATATGTCTATTTATATACATATATATATATCTGCAGTTGGATCTCTGTATTTTAAAGGTCATGTATTAGTACCTGTAAAAAAATCTTTTTAGAAGAAATGCCTGAGATTCTAAAAATATCATTTTTTTTTTCATCCAAATAATCCCATATACTTCCTATAAGTAAGTAAAGTAGAGTCGTTAGGGTGGCCTAAAGTTGGTATCAGCCAGACAGCAAGGGAGTCTATCCCCTTTTCAATAGCACTGGAGATTGTTTTGGCATCTGAAGTGGAGCGTCACACCTATCATCAGCTCCTCACTTTACTGCACAGATCCCTGTACTACTATTACGCTGAGTTGGCAAGGGCCGCTATTGAACCCAGAACCTTGTGGTTCCTAATCCGATGCTCTACCGACTGAACTAAACCGACCCTTATACTTCCTATAGGAATGTCTAAATACAGGACAATGTTTAAATGTGTTAAAAAGACTTTGGATCTCATTATGCATGAACCAGATTATCCAGCACATACAAAAGTCTTTGGTTAATATTCCCATGTGTAAGAGAGCTAATCTCAATATCAACTTAGAATCCAAACTTTCTCATTAAAAAATCACCACTTTCTTAGTTCTTTTGAGCCTTTGTGACTAGTTACCCTTTGTAGAGGGCCCATGGTTACTGACATGGACAGAGTAATAATAACAATATATACATATATATATATACAGTATTGTGAGAACAACTTTGCATTGTGCAGATATGCAAAATACAGAAAGAAAAATCAGAAGCTATCTTGATAGGATAGTTTCCTGCAAAACTGAAGATTCACATATAACATTATTAATATGTGTATGTGTGTGTATCCACTAAACTTTTGGTGGATGAAAAATGTTCAAGAGTGCATTCA
This sequence comes from Doryteuthis pealeii, assembly GCA_023376005.1. NCBI lineage: Eukaryota > Metazoa > Mollusca > Cephalopoda > Myopsida > Loliginidae > Doryteuthis > Doryteuthis pealeii. Next base: position 116,222,657 of record CM042144.1, read on the forward strand.
AAAATATAAATTTGTGAATACAGAGACCCAACTGTCTAAGAAACCAACAATAAAAAAGAAAAATTACTCTAAGAGTAATTTTTTTGAGTGTGTTTTAAATATAGAAAAACCCTCAAGACAGTCTTAATTTAGATGAATAATTTTATTTCCCCTTTTTTTTCCCCCTAGTTTCCATTATGATTGATGTATTTTTTAATTTTTTTTATCATTGAACTAGAATGGGTTGAAAGGTAAATTTCTACTCTACACTTTTTCAAAAGTTCTGCGAAACATCAAAAAAATTAAAGTTTCAGACAATTTTTCTAAACTAATAATTCTTCAATTGATGAAAAGATAAATGTTTGTTCATTTATTTTAAAGCTCTTAAGGACAAGATTGAGTAGTATTATCAACAAATATTTGTTTAAAATCATTTTTCAAAAATCATTCTAACAATATTTTTTTTCTACGGTTTACGGCTTTAAACATTTTTTTTTTTTACTATGATTTATGACTTTTCATTTTTGTTATTTTACAAATATAGAGACCAGTGATATTTAGTTTTACAACTCAAAAATGATTGTCTGCGGACACGTCTTTTTTAGATGTTCAAAAATATTTGTTTTATTCAATTGATTGTGTTTTATTTAAGAGTTTTCTCCCTTTATTTTCAACTGTCTCATTTTTGTTATTGATGGTTTTATTGAGAGATTTTCTTTGCTATTTTAGTTTGGAAGTCTGGTTCAGAGAAAGAAGAAGAAGAAGAAAAAAATTCAATATAAAATATATCTTTGTTTGGAGATCTTCTTTGGATTAAATCTCCACTAAAAAGAAACAAAATAATATTTGTATCTTTTTTTTTCTTTTTCTTTTTTTAATAGATTCTCTTCTGTAGATAACTCAGTCAAGTTTTCTTAGAGAAAAATCATTTTGAAAAATAAAAAGAATAAACTGAAATGTATTTTTAAACTTCTTTAGTAGGAACAAAATATAGTAAATTAGACTGAGTAAAAGAAAGTATTTATTTGTTAATACCAATATTTTTCTGAATGTGTAACACCAACTTTACATGTACCACTGGTACCGGTAAATTTGGTGTTTTTGCATGTCTAGAATTACTAGAGGTGCAAAAACTTTTCTAAATTAACAATTTTGCCATATTCTTAATTCCAAATCAATAACCCATCAAATCTAAGAATTAAAAAAAACCTTTTTATCCTAAAGTTTCTTAAAATTTCAATTTTGTTTCTCTACTTTTTTCTATAATAATAAAAGAAAGATTGAATCAAGTAAATGAAATGCATTTTTTAATGCTCTCACTTGTCAATCTGAAATATTGAATACAATGCAAACTTACTTTTTTATCATTAAAAATCGGTAATAGTTTTTATTCTCTTATATAATGTGACACTCTTCTCCCTCACCCGATTTAAGAAGAAATGTCTTTTACACTTTTACTTATTACAGGAAAAAGTCACAATTGATTTATGGTAGCCAATTAGGGGTTAGAATTAAGTTTGTAGAGAGATATTTTTATTTTTTTTATTTTAGTGAGAAAAGAGTTTTATAGAATTGATTTAAAAGAAAATTCAACCTGACTTTTTATTGCTAAAAAATCAGAATTCTGTTTTATCCTCTTTTTTATCCTGCATCTTTCAAAGCCTCCATGCTTCCTGTAGTCCGCCAACACCATACCTGATGCCCCTCTCCACACACATAAGCGCACATTATTACTGTAAACTTTTCATGTTCATGACACTAATACATTATTCTGTGTACTAGACATGAGACTTTGATGATTTGTGGTGCACCTGAGCACTGTACACAATAAATTTCATTATTATTATTATTATAATGCAAAACTCTTTTATTCCTTCCTACTGTTGTCATAATGATGTCAGAGGGAGAAAAAAAAAATCCCAATTTGGCTTATCCCAAGATTTATTGTTAGACTTTTTTCTTTCCTCTGAAAAAGTGCATCATGGACATAAGTAAAGTCGTCAGGGTGGCCTAAAGTTGGTATCAGCCACACAGCAAGGGAGTCTATCCCCTTTTCAATAGCACTAGACCAAGGAGGTTGTTTCAGCGTCTGAGGTGGAGTGCCACTTTACCACACAGATCCCTGTGCTACTCATACACTGAGTAGGAGAGGGCCGGTATCAAACCCAGAATCTTGTGGTTCCTAGTCGAACGCTCTACTGACTGAGATAATCAATATCATTCTTTCCTTTCTCCATGACTAATTGATGAATTTGTGTAGACATTTTGGTTGTTGATTTGTCAGACAGTGAGGGAGTCTATCTCCTTTTCACTAGCACTACACTAAGGAGACTATTTTTGTGCCTTAGACTCAGTTCACACATTTAAAATAGTTTTAAATTTAAATTTAATTCAAGTTCATTTAAAGTTAATAGCCGTCAGGGTGGCCTAATGTCTGTATCAGCCAGAAGCGAGGGAGTCTATTCCTTTTTCCCTAGCGCTAGACCAAGGAGATTGTTTTGGCATCTGAGGTGGGGCGCCACACCTACCATCAGTTCCTCACTTTACCGCACAGTACAGGTACTACTATTACGCTGAGTTGGCAAGGGCCGTTATTGAACCCAGAACCTTGAGGTTCCTAATCCGACGCTCTAACCACTAAGCTAAATAGGCTCTTTTACTTCCTATAGGAATGTCTAAATACAGGACAATGTCTAAATGTGTTTAAAAGTGTCGAATGAGCTAAACCAAAGTAGATTTAGTTGCATTTATTGAACAATTTTTTTTATTTTGTTTTTATTTTTAACTCTTAACATCCTGTTGAGAATTTTCTAAGTCCTGAGCACCATTCCTATAAGGATATATATAAATGTCTAAAAATGGTCTTTTCATTAAAATTTACCTTTTATTTCCCATACATCAAAGACTGCTAAATATGTTTAATATTATATTTAAAGAAAAAGGCTATCATTTGGGGTAGATTAAGAAAACAAACGTGACTTCCAGCCGGGTGGAATGAGGTGGTATAGGACTTTAAGAGTTAAATCAATATTTTTTATTCATTTTTCGATGAAAACATTTAGTTTTCATTGGCTGAAAGTTTTAAGATTTTCTTTATTTTTCTTTTTTTTTTTTTTTTTTTTTTTTTCAAAATTTAGTTTAAAATAATTTAAACAATTAAAATTTAGTTTAGAAAACTGAAAGACTACCAGTGAACGTCATGTAAATTTTTTCCGATGCTTTTTTTGTGACCTATCAGATAATCACTTGCCAGAATGTCATATCGAATGTTTATTTTTAAACATTCCAGAATATTCTCTCTAATAAGATTAGTCAAATAAAGTCAATTCATTCCTAATTTGTTTTGTTAAAGAGAAAATCTTTAACATCAGGCAAAAGGATCAATTTTGGAAAGGAAATCTTTGTCAGTAATTTCTATTTCCCTTTTAAGATTTTGATAAATCTGTCTTTTTTGGGTGGGTGGAGAGATTTTCTTTAGCTCCAGAAAAATAAAATAATTGAAGGTTTATCATTTTCTTGTTAACCACCCCCTCCCCCATATTTTGTATCTATGTTGAATGTTTAAGAACAAAACAACAAAAAACTAATCTAGAATTGAATAATTCTTTTAAACACAATGTTTGACTTTTAATACCTTTTTGTATAAAACCATGTCATAATACATTTGTATGTTTCATTGCTTTCTGTTTGTTCACTAAGCCAAATCAGCATATAACATTATATACCTTTCTTTAATTCTTACTCTGTCGTCTATTCTTCTGGCCGGCTTTAGTCCTGATCGTCTATCTATCTTGGTCTGATATATCTTCTAAGGTCTCGTCTGGTCTTCTATTGAGGATTCCGGGTCTGGTTTCTGTTGGGGATCACTTCTTATCAGAAGCCCTGTGTCATTGTTGGTTTTTAGTAATAAACACAAGACTTCGATTTATGATGATGTTACTTTATTCGTAGATCCCCAGACCAGACAATCTGCGCAGTGAGACTCACATCTTGCTAGCTTGGCTTCTAACTTCTAACTGGCTAACTGAGTTGCTTACTCCTTAAACCGGAAGGGGGCTTTCTATGGGGTTTCCGGTTCTCACGGTCTATCCCCAGAAAACAAGGTCAGAGTGAGGTCAAGCGCCGTCACTCACCCTCAAGGCCATCAGCTGTACTGATCGCCATAAGGATTTCTACACTACCTTAAAAATGTATTAGGGATCCAATTTTAATGTAACACTTATGTAATTAAACAATTTCATAACCCTAAGTATGGCCAAAATTTCAGTACGACAGCATGTCGTACTGAAACTTTTAAACTTTTATAAAAAATTTAAATTTGTAAATTATCACTTATATTTATTTTTTCCGCTTAAGAACATTGTCTAAACTTATATATAAATTTTTTCTCTGGATTTCTTAATTATAACAAGGAAATAAATCATTAAAAAGAGCACATCTTCAAGAGAGAGAGAGAAAAATGGCAAAAATGTGCCATTTTCAAGGATACAGATTTTAATTTATACAATTCTTCCATTTTAAAGACTCTAAAACAAATAATTTAAAAAAATGCTTCCTCTTCATAATATAATTAGAATTATATTAAGTTTCAGTCAATTTTTTTCAAGTTTTGTTGAATTTTAATTCATGAGGGGTTAAAGAACATGTGAAATTTTGACATGCCTACATAACTCAAATAGCTGAAAACAATTATTTAAAAAAAATTATGTGAAATAATTATAAATTATTCTATTTATTTAACTTTTTTGAAAACAGAGATTTGATGCTATAAAGATTTTTTTAGATATCTTCTTTTTTTAAAATTTTAAAATACTTTATTTTTAGCTAAAATTTAAAAATTTTATTAAAAATTTTTTTTTGTGCTATATTGAAAACCGAGATTTTGACGCGAGATTTTTTAGATAATTAAAAAATTTTTTTTTTTTTAAATCATTTGAAATAATTATAAATTATTCTATTTATTTATTTATTTATTATGCCTTCTTGGGCAACTCCTTCTTTTCCTATCTTCTTAAGTAATTGTTGTGGGGTTGTTAAGGGTCACAAATAAAGACAAACGACTGGTGAAAGTTGACACAATTGTATTGAACAGAGAAAGTAGAATTTACAGAAGGAAAGTGAAGTTACGTCCGACAATACAGTCTAGAAATGAATCGTGTCGCTTGTTCTTCAAGCTACAATTGTCTTTGCTACTTATAGTAGTAGTAGGATTATTCCATTATGTAAATAGGTTATATCACCTATAACAGTAATTCATCTCATTGTTTCCAAAAATGCCCTTTTAAAATTCTTCTTCCTATGTATTAAATGAATTTCAATCCATCTACTTGGTTAGTCACATTTTATTTTTGAGGTTCAGAATTTTACATACTCTTACACATACAGTCATCATCATCATCATCATGTCATGCTGATAGTACAGATTCCTTTGACTCTTGTTATCCATCCTTATCAAACATTGCTCTTGCTGAGTCCTCTAAGGTTGTTGGTAACATCTTATTATAATGGAGATTGTGGGTTTGTCTAACTGTAACCGAAACTATATTACTATACAAGTCACAATTCCTTTAGTTATTTACATCATATTCTCCATGATTTTATTTTTATTTAAACCTCAATTATTAATAAAATTGTTTTACATTACTTACACTGTTGACCATATCTACATATTTTCCACGTACCCCACTTGTACGGGTCAGGCACAAGGCCCTATTTATGTGGGACCACCCACAAGCCGAGACTCATGGGGTGGCGGGTGAAAAATTGCGTCGATCCCGTCGGCATTCCCCCTCAAGGGGGGCGCCTCAGGCACTGGGCAATAAACCCAGCCCTGCCCCTTTAAATTGAGGGGCAGGTGTTGCCTGGGGGGATGGCCCCCTGGGATCGACGCCGTTAATTATAGCAATGGTCCAGAGACCGAAGCCACTGTTGACCATATCTACATACTAATAACATGCAATTGTATTTATATATACAACAAAATAGAGGTTTACAGTATGAATGGGAAGGCTAATTTGCATATTGATCTTAAAAAATTGATTTTAATAAATATATGCATAGTATTATTGATTTCTAATTGTTTGGTTTTATCTTATTGAATATGAGCAAAAATCTCTTCAATAAATCTTAAAAGAAATCCCTTAACAAGAAGAAATAACTGTAATATTATTCTTTACTTCCTATTTTAACTAAACAGTTTAAATTAGGAAAATTTACCAATGAAAGACGGGAGTAACGGAAAATGATGGAAGTGTTAGTTTCAAAGTTGTTCTATTTTTCAATCATACCCCCTCTGTTCAAAATCTTTTTATCTACATTCTTATTCAGTTTCATTAGCCTTTCTAATTTAATATCATATTTTATTATAAAATTTAACTAAAATACTTGCACCCGGAGGGTGCATATACTTGCTAGTATCTACAACAAATACTGCCTGACAGGCTGACTAAAATACTGAGTGAGTTGACAATAACCAACTTAACATTCTAGCTTCCTGTTGCTTTTGTTATTATCATCACAATTTTTTCCGAGTTCAAATCCTGGACGAAGCTGTTTGCATTTCACATGGCGCTAATGCCCTTGGGAAAGGTATGAATCCAATTCTCTCTCCAGCTATGGGTAAATAGCAGGGTAGACTAAAAAGTTTCCCTTAAGTGAAAGGGTAAAATTTCCCAATCATCACTATCAAGGCATGCTTGATAGCATTGATTCTCTTGACAAATAAGTAAGTCCTCTAAACGGCATCCAGTGTCTGTACAGAGCTGGTGACTAAGTTTTTGCTGGTCAGCCAACTGGTGTGTCCTTGTATAGGAGTCCATAGGAGAATGTTGCTTATAAGTTTGTCTTTACTTCACCAGCAATGCCCAGATTGTTTTCCCTCAATAAGGAAAGAAAAAAATTGTACAATGACAAGGCTATCACGTATTGATCACATCATTTTTATTACATCATATTGTTATAATTGTTCTATTATTAGTCATTATTATCAATTTCTTATTCCATTTATATATTCATCAACCCTTTCACATGAGTTGAATGTAACACAAGGCCAATTTCTTAAGCAGAGTTTGATTTCAGAGTTTTCCTTCTCCTAGACTAGTTGCCTAACCAAGATTAAAAGGTTTCTTATTGCATTTGATTCATAAATTAAAGCTTATCTTAGGTATATATATATATATATATATATATATATATATACATACAGGAGAAAAAACATAAAACTATAATACCTATTGGAGATCTGGAAACTCTTTTAGGAGAGAACAATTGTATTAACAAAAAAAAAAAAAAAAAAAAAAAAAAAATGGCCACATTTGGTTGCAATAAATTCAGTTAGGAAGATTGTGTTGCACCAATCTTTCAAGTAGAGAATGGCCTGTGTGTTTGGAGAATAAGTATTGTAAAGCCTGGCTTTTTAATTTGCAGAGATGCTGATAGGTACGCATCCTGCATCCCTGACGCACAAAAATCTAAAAGGACGCAGTAAAATTATATCCATGCGTCCCAGTGTTTTTCTTATTTCTTCCCTCTCGCTAACTGTAAGTACATTTCAATAGTTTCTTAGAAATTAATTACACAGGAAAGGTTACAAAGTAGCAGTTAGAGGGCTTTAGTTGTTTCCCCAGATCATAAATAAAAACCCTACAATTTATTAAGAAACTTTAGTTGGGACCCATAAATTTTCCCAGAGACTCATTCAATCCCAGGATGCACTAAAATATAAAGCTATCAGCATCACTGATTTGGTTTGAACACAACCCACTGGCACAAGTGGGAAATATCTAATGATTTCAGCCATTTAATTATAACATCTAAACTAAAAATTTTAGGCATTTAACTGAATAGATAAGTTTTTAATTACTTTTATATTTTGTTTGACAGTTTAACTCTTAACGTCCTATACCACCTCATTCCACCTGGCCAGAAGTCATTCGTTTTCCTAATCTGCCCGAAACAATAGCCTTTATTTAAATATAATATTAAACATATTTAGAAGTCTTTAATTTAAGGAATATAACAGGTAACTTTTAATGAAAAGGCCATTTTTAGCCATTTTTTTTTTTATAAATCCTTATAGAAATGGGGCTCTGAACTTGGAAAATTCTTAACAGGATGTTAAGAGTTAAAAAAGGTTTAAATGACTGCATGAAATTAATCATTTAAGTTTATTAAAATGAAAGTGTCATTTGTCTGAATTTTTGAGATGAGGCTTGTATTATTTAGATTTTTCAGACTCTTGTCCTCATCTTTATGTTGTCCTCATGGCACAAGGGTTGAGTTAATACAGTTCTAAGTGACAATCATCTGTAGGTTGCAGGTTCAATCCTAACTATGGTTGAAAATAACATAGAATACTTAACATAGCTTAACACATGCACCCAGTCATAGTAAACGGAATGAGAAGAATCTACACCAATGGATTAAATAATAACATTTTGGTTCAAAGTTCTGTGAAGGCTAAGGATTATGACATATAGGCTTCCTAGTTTGACAAGAAACACCTGAAGAAGTCTGGAGAGCACATCAGCCAAAATATTGTATATATAACAATAAAGATGAAAATAACAGTAAAAAAAATCCAAAAAATCCAAATTATCAAGCTTTTTCTAAAAAATTCAGACAAATAAAATTGATATTGTCTTTTAATTTCTGTAATTTGATTAAATATATTTTAGGTAGAATAATCTCTTTGTGTTGATGGTTGAAGCCATTTTGATTTGAATGGCAAGATTGCAGATTCTAAAACAAAAGTAAAAAAATATTCAAAAAAAAAAAAGAAAAGAAAGAATAAAAAATCCCTCTTTTTCTTTTCTTCCTTTTATTTCCCTGTAACTTTTATTTGAACTGTTTTGAGTACACAATTGAAAATTGATTCATTCATTCATGTTCAAGACAGTCATAGATAATGGTTACTTGAAAGAGAAATCCAAAGAAAAATATGAAATCAGTCCTCTTTGTTTTTGTTGTTTTTTTAAATTAAATTTTGTTTTATTTATTCCTATATGTTCATAAGTCTGCATTTTTACCATGGAAATTTTGACTATTTCTACGAATCATAAATTTTAGAATTAGAAACTTGTAGGCAAAGAAAATGTCACAAATACATAGCAAAACATTTCTTGAAACACACATTGAGAAATACATTTTTACCATAATATGTACATAAACAAAGAAGTGAGTCATTCACATTTTCTGAGTTTTTGTCTAGGCATATTCCGGTTGTTCGGAGAGTAAGGTCAAAATTTTAGAGATATAATTTAAAAAAAAAAAAAAAAAAAAAATGAAGGAAGAAATGAGAAATTGAATCTAATAAAAGTTAGATTTATTTGTCAAGAACATGACCATCATTGTTTACTATGAAAAAAGTCCAACAAAGAAACTGATTTTGTTGACCCCCCAACAAAAGGGGGGGGGGTTCTGGATAATAGAAAAAAAAATCTGATAATGTTGAATTGGTCTCTTGCTTATTTTTAAAGACTTTGTAACTATGAAACTGTTCTAGTGATTTGATTAAATAAAAATTTGAAAGTGTCAAATCTAGTGAATAGGGATTCTGAGGTAGATCTTTTCAACCCAACAATTTAAACTCCTTTGTTTATTTTACTCAGTGTGGACACTTAGATTGTCATTATTCAGAATAACACACACTCTCTTTTTATCCAAATCAGGGAAAGTTTTGTGTAAATTTTCACTCTTCATTTATTCTTAATAAAGATGTGCTATGATTGTCTTGCTTTATTCTAAGAACTCTTCATAAATGAAGTCCAAAATATTCATCCAACTGCCCATCAAGATATTACAGCCATTGAGCTTTGTTTTCAGTGTTCACATAGATTTTTTTTCTTTTTTTACCCAGAATTCCAGATTATTTTGATAAGAAACAAAACAAAGGTTTTTGATATTTGCTAATAATAATAATAATGATTGTATTTTTGACAAATGGATTTAACTTTTGTAATATTTAAATGAGTTTTTATTCCATCACCAAAATTGCTACATTACTTTTCAAACAGCCTAATATTGTGTTCAAAAAATTCATATTTTATTTTTCTATTTCTAAAAGTTTTTTTGCATAAAACAATCTACATGTATATCAATGAAGAAATTGATACCAACATAATTAGATGATATTCAGATAGATACAAACTGAAACACACACACACACACACACACACACACACACATATATATATATATATATATATATATATATATATATATATATATATATATATATATTCTGTTTCAGATGAAATGGTTTCTATATAAATCCATTGAGGAATGATCAGAGAATCAAATAGAGCAGATTTCAATAAAGATAAAATAAATGTTATGTTTTAAGTATGTTTTATTTTCCTATTCATAAGCGACAACCATTTTTATGTGAAATGATTTAGACTTTTATTATTAATAACTGATATTGGTTATTTATTGATCACCTTAATTATAGAAATCAATGTATAAATCAATCTGACATTTAAACAAGGAACTATGATTAACATGATTCAGTTGGCAAAACAGGAATAATCAAATTTGTATTGAAAAAAATGTATAGAAAACTTATTTTTGTAACATGAAAAAGGTTAACTATATCAGAATTCAAAGAGTTTAAAGTCTATCATTTGGGGTTATAAGTTCTTTCTATGATTCTCGTGTAACACAATGAAAAACATTTACCCAACTAATCATAGTTATGTGAAACAGTGAATTTCTTTTTTAAAGCCTTCCTTTATATTTATAAAAAAACAAAAAAAAAAAACAATGGAAGCAGTATGTGTAGAAAATGACTGGATTTAATGACAAAAGTTTTTTTTTTCTGTATTTTTATTGCATTACAAAAAAAAGGTCTTATGCCTATTGAAGCTTCTAAAATACTTTCTTCTAAAGATTTTATTATTATCATTCTTTTTTTGAAGTTTTTTTAATTTTTTAAAAAAGTTTTAAATTTTTTTTATTCACTATGAACAGAAAATTTTGTTTTATTTTAAGACAATTTAGAATAAATCAAAACTTTAATATCAACCATTAATTTTAATGATTAAAAAAACAAAAAAAAACAAAAAAACATTTTAGAGTGTGTAATGATAAAAGTATGCTTATTTTTGTGTTTTTGTAATTAAAGAACAAATATTACTTTATCTAAATAAAGATCATTATTTTCATTTTCAGTGTATCATTTTTATCTGTATATTTCCACTGATGTATAATGTACATAGGAGATATTGAATATGGTGCTTGGAGTGGAGACTGAACTCACAAAACCTTTAAAATCATTAATACACTGATATACCATCTTTATCTACCTGTAATCCATGGAAGACAAAGGTGAACATTTAATGTGAGAATTATTTTAGTCTAAATAAACCAGTGGGAAGTTGCAATATTTCTGCTTGCAAATATAAAACATTTGTTTTTTTTGTTTTTTAAAAAGTCCTTAAAGATCAAGACTTAGCAGAGACTTTATGGCATAATATTATGTGTATGAAAGCTTTTCGGAAATCTTCATTAAAAATAGTGTAAAGCAATGGATTTAATGTCGAGTTGACATATCCGAGCCAAATAATGAAGGATTGTACATGTGGATTTATCCCACAACTACTGCAAAAACTACGGATCACGTACATAAGTGTGAATGGGATCCAGCACAAACAGAATATGGCCATGATCAGTGCCATTCTCTTGGTGGCCCGTTGCTCGCGGAGTTCAAAGCGGCGTTTCTGGTTAGCGTTCATCATAGATGCTTTGGTCGGCTTCTCCGGCATCTTCTGCAAATTATGAACTCTGTGTTTACCCTTACGCGATTTGGAGTCACCACTCTTGGAGAATTCATTTATAATATTAAGTGCCCTCTGTCGTATATTCTTTGGGGCTTTACTGTGATTTTGGCTATCAGCGGATTTGGCTGTCGATAAGCTATCAGCTGCTGGCTGTACCGTGCGATTTTCTTTCTCAGAGTCGCTGTATGAAGTTGAAGTAACCATTAGCAGTTCTCTTTCCGAGTCTGTTGTCTCTGTAGCACACTGCAATGGTTGCAGGCTCCCCTTAGTATTCGATGCCGTGTCACTCTCTGTAGACAACACGAGGGTGGTACCCTTTTCTGCATGATCCTCATCAGTTGGTACAGATTCGTCGGTTTCAGTGGACAGCAACTGTCCTCCCATCTGGTTATCTCCCTGCCACATGTTTCCGTTAGTTGCTTGGTTCAGGGAGTGCATCTCAAAGGATTCTTCCACTTGAGGGGAGGGGAGAGGTGGCGGTTCTTTATTGTTGGCCTGCTGCTGCTGCTGAGTATGAACCTGTACCTTGGCCTGTCTGGCTTTGGATCTTTTCCTTAGTTCCATGAAGATACGTACATAAATAAAGAACATGAGAAACATTGGAATTATAAACGACCCAAAGGCGGAGTAAAGAACATAACTCTCTGTCATGAAAAGAATACAATCATGGGCTTTGATCATGTCATTGAATTGAAAAAAAGTTGGGATTATATGGCGCCAACCAATAAAGGGTGCTATGGAAATAATAATTGAAAAGACCCACACGAAAATAATGTAACACACAGCCCGTTTGGATGAGTCTTGTGTTTGGTACCATATTGGGTACACAGTAGCTGTGTAACGGTCAACAGCAATGGTACATAAGCCCCAGATGGAAGCTGTACAGTATAGCACATCCAAGCACAACCACAATGTACAAGTCACACTTCCAAATATCCAATATCCAAGCACATCGTAACTTGCGGATATAGGTAGAACTGTAATAGAAAGTAAAAAGTCACTGATAGCCAGGTTTCCAATCAGACAGTTAGAAAGCGTTCTTAATCCCTTGTATCGGTATAAAGCTAGTAGTACCATAAAATTTCCAAAGATGGTAAAAAGTGTTGTAATTCCTAATAAAAATGCTACTATAAATAGAACAAGAAATGAATCATAACGTGTTGAGCAGAGGGGTTCGAGAAGAAGCCAACCTGTTGTATTGAATCCGCAAGGGTAGGTTTTATTATCGGTTATGTTTTCCGGGCCAAAGCCAAAATCTCTCAATTCATTATCACCAGAGATATTGATGTTGCTATAGAAACTGTCCAATTGGCTGAAAAGATCTGATGAATTCATTTTGAAGTATGATCTCCCAAGTAATCCTTTGTCATTTCTAAAAATGATGAGAATAGAATCCGGGTCCTTACATAAGGTTTTTTTTCTTTTCTTTTTTGTTTTTAAGTTTTATTTTTAAATTCTTACTTTCCTCTGGGTGTTGTGTTGGGCAGATTTTTGGTGTTTCCGTTCATCTTGGTTGTGTTTTTGTAATGGTAAATGCCAGTTCCCGAAGAGGAGGCTGAGAACTGAAATGAAATAAGTAAAATAAAATAAAAAGTCAAATTAGTGAATCAATAATAAAATCAAGGTCAACAATCTATTTAAAAAAAAACAAATTCTATCTGTAGAATACTGTTAATTGTTATTCTGTGTTACAGGATTGAACCTGCAGTCTGGAAATGACTGTTACAGATTGTTAACTATTGGACAGTGGAACAGTCAAACACCTCCTCAGCTTAATGGACTCTTCCTGGCAGTAGTGGCAGTAATTATTTAAGCTGTTATAGTGGGTTCATTGGAACTATAACTTCATGGTTAGGCTTGGCCAGTCACATTGCTCAAACCAATTGTTGACTGTCTAACTGACTTACTTCAATACTATCTCTTTCTTTTTCTCTACAAATGAAATGAAAACTGAACTATTGAATTCGGTTTTCAACATTATAACCAGTTTCTGTTTTTCAAAAGTAGTGTAGGGGTTATTTTCCCATTTGCCTGAGGAGTTATCTGCCCGCCGGTTGTCGTTTGTTCCCACTAGGGGACCTCTGGTATTTAAGCGGCTATTTTAAACTTCTCTTCCTCTTTTCTACCTCTTTCCTCGCTACGAGACCACATGGGTTAGACAATTGTCATTCCCTTCTCGTTGTTAATTTTCCTCTACAATGAAGATACTAGGATTTTATTTTTAAATATCTAAAATTTACTACTGTATATTTGATATGATTTCTATATATTTGAAATTTAAAAATAAAATCATATGAATAGATATATGTAGCGCATGATTTTATGAGTGGGATTTATTAACCCATTATAACCCAAATTAAAGATTTTCACATTTATAACAAAACTGTGTAGATAATTGAGATTAGGGAAATGTGAGCTATTCTCTGTACTATCAAACTAAATACATATTTACCCAACCCTCTGCACGAGTAGGATGTGACACAAGGTCAATTTCTTAAGCAGAGTTTAACAGATTTGAATTCAGAGTTTTCCTTCTAGACTGGTTAGTGGGGCCAGTCTGCCTACTATTTACTATAGCTGGAAAGGAATAGTTGATGCATATCTTTCTCAAGGGTATCAGTGCTATGTGAAATGCAAACAGCCTCATCCAAGATTTGAACTTGTGTAGCCATGTCCATTTCCTACAAAGATAACAATTACACCACACATATCTGTGCTAACAAACTAAATATGTCTAACATTGTAAGATCCTAAAGAGAGGACTTTAAACATGACTAACATGCCATTGTCCTAGGTAGGCTACATTTTGTTATCAAAAAGTTGGGTAATTTCTTTTTTACATAATGTCATTGTTTACATAATTTGTAGACGTGTTTGCTTAATGAGAACAAGTTTCTTTCTCGTTCTCTTTCCTGCTGAGTTTTATAATTGGAATCTTTGTTTCTGTTTAGGAAGAGATTTTTTGTAACATTTATTTTAAAGTATGAAATATTTGTAAAGTGTTTGTATTTAAGAAACTATTTTTTTTTAAAGAGTAATTACATTACTCATCAGAATCTAGTTAATATCAGACTACAATCTTATTTATCCACAGTTAAATGACAAGAAAGGGGATCATGGTTAAAAAAAATTTATTGTAGAAAATAATATTTTTTTAATCTTTAGGCTACTGACCAATCGATCTTAACTATGTACCTATCTGTGCTCTGTGTGTGTGAGTATGTGTGTGTGTATATATATATATATATATATATATACTTTGGTGCGGTACCAAGTTTCTTGGTACAAGGTGATCCTAGGTGGGTCCTAATTCTCTACCAGTAGTTTGTTGTAGAGTTCAGGTTCCGTATGAGAGCTCAATGTTTAATTATTGTAAACAGAGCAAAGGATGAAGGAAAAAAAAAAAAAAAAGAATTTCCACCAATTGAAAAGAAATAATGTAATATGACCACCCTGAATGAGGGAGGTGAAATGTATGAATATTAAATGAGTTTGGCCATGTGCCTGTTAAATAAAATATATCAGTGGTCTGAAGAAGCTTGGAGCTCGCGAGTGGAAATGGTCCATAACCACGATACCCATGGTATTTAAGGCCTTTCATTCCCAAATATATATATATTATATATATATATATATATATATATATGTTTCATTAAACTGTACTGATGATTCTTTGGTGGATTGCTACACCAGTTCCATCCTGATATTAAAACATGGCAGAAAATTAGAAAGGATCGAACAAAAACTTGTCTGACAAGAATCGTCAGTACAGTTTAACGAAACATGTTTAACAGAATGCTGGTAAAATACACTTAATATATATATATATATATATAAAGAAAATTTGAAAAAAACAGTGTTCCGAAAATGGGATGAATTTAATAATCGATGTTTAAAACATTTCGGTTACATTGAACCTTCATGAAGGTTCAATGTAACCGAAATTTTTTAAACATCGATTATTAAATTCATCCCATTTTCGAACACTTGTTTTTTCAAATTTTCTTTATATTGTCGGATTTAATTTCCATATTTACTCCATATATATATATATATGATATCATTATACACATATCTACCTATATTTGTAAATTGTGTGGGGATTCCTTATGGCATTACTGGCTAACATGCCGGACTGCAACATTGTAGTAACCAAGTTCAAACTTCAGTTATGCTCATATGTTCATTTTTGGATGCATTTTCTTGGGAAGGTATAAACCTCGTTATCCACTAGCTGTGGGTTAAATGGCACCACTACTGTTCTTTACAAGGATGGCTTTAAATAACCCATGAAGGTTGGTAATGCCATTAAACAAAGAAACTAAACCAAACATAACTTTATGTGTGCATAGATACACATAAGCAAGAAAGTTATATTTAGTTAAATTTATTTTATCATTTTCATGCACATATCTATCTCTCTCTCTCTGTCCCTATATATATATATATATATATATATATATATATATATAGTTCAATGAGAAATCAAAACAAATAAAAGTTTTGGCTTTTATTTATTTATTTACGGGAACGGTATTACAAACCAGCGGTTTCTTGCTGAAAGCATTCATCAGGTAAGACGAAACGGTTCCTTTGAAAATGACAGAAATTTTGTGTAAATGGTCAAAATGTGTGCGTTTTTTTTAAACTGTATCTCGTTATATATATATATTATATAGGACAGTGAGAAAGAGAGAATATTGTGCATGAAATATATATACAAATCTTTATATGTTGTTTGGAGTTCTCAATTTTTGGGTTAAATCCTATCAAAAGTAACACTTGATATCATTCAACTTTTATATATATATCTATATAATATATATATAATATATATGGACAGTGAAAGAGAAAGATATGTGCATGAATAGTACACACATTTTTATATGTATGTTTTGAGTCTCAATATACATATAAAGATTTGTGTATATATTGTTTTTTACATATATGGAGTATTATAAATAAAGGATATATTCCTTTAGAAGATAAATTTATTTCGACTTCGGCTGCCTTTCATCAGTTGTGTTTTCTTAATTATTTCACTGTCCGGTGATCTTACAAAATAACACGCAGTAAGATCAAAGGTGAAACAGAACTGATGAGACAGCAAAGTTTGAAATAAATTTATCTTCTAATGGTATATATCCTTTATATATCTATATATATATATATATATAATATATATATATATGAAATTTAACAATTAGAAATATTTATTTCACTTTTGCTGTCTCATCAGTCTGTTTCAGCCTTGATCTTACTGGTGTTATTTTGTAAGATCGAGCAGTGAAATAATTAAGAAAACCAACTGATGAGGCAGCGAATCGAATAAATTTATCTTCTAAAGGAATATAAATCGCTTTATTTATATACTCCATATATGTAAAAAAAATATTACAAAAATCTTTATATGTATAATTTGAGAACGTCAACATACATATAAAAATGTGTGTATCTATTTCCCAAATGCACCAAAATAAATTCTTTTCCTTTCACTGTCATATAATAATATAATATATATATAATATATATATATAAAGTGAATGATATCAAGTGTTACTTTGGATAGGATTTAACCAAAATTGAGAACTCAAACATACATATAAAGATTTGTTTATATATATTTCATGCACATATCTCTCTTTCTCAACTGTCCCTATATAATATATATATATAACGAGAATACAGTTAAAAAAACGCACACATTGACCTTACACAATTTC
Organism: Doryteuthis pealeii; assembly: GCA_023376005.1. Taxonomy (NCBI): domain Eukaryota; kingdom Metazoa; phylum Mollusca; class Cephalopoda; order Myopsida; family Loliginidae; genus Doryteuthis; species Doryteuthis pealeii. The sequence continues at coordinate 116,240,136 of CM042144.1, forward strand.
TGTCATTTTCTAAAGGAACGTTTCGTCTTACCTGATGAATGCTTTCAGCAAAAACCGCTGGTTGTAATCACCGTCTCCGCGTAAATAAATAAATAAAAGCAAAAACTTTTATTTGTTTTGATTTCTCTTTGAACTATATATATATATATATATATATATATATAATTATATAGGGACAGAGAGAGAGAGATAGATATGTGCAATGAAATGATAAATAAATTTAACTAAATATAACTTTCTGCTTATGTTATCTCATGGCAGCACATAAGTTATGGTTTGGTTTAGTTTCTTTGTTTAATGGCATACCAACCTTCAATGGGTTATTTAAAGCCATCCTTGTAAAGAACAGTAGTGGTGCCATTTAACCGTCACAGCTAGTGATACGAGGTTTATACCTTTCAAGAAAATGCATCCAAAAATGAACATAGCATAACTGAGTTTGAACTTGGTTACCTACAATGTTGCAGTCCGGCATGTTAGCCATTTAATGGCCATAAGGAATCCCACACACAATTTAGGCAAAAATAGGTAGGATATGTGTATAATGATTCATATATATATATATATGGGAGTAATATGGAAATTAAATCCGACAATATAAAGAAAATTTGAAAAAAACAAGTTGTCGAAAATGGGATGAATTTAATAATCGATGTTTAAAACATTTCGCGTCTACCATTGAACTTCATGAAGGTTCAATGTAACCGAAATGTTTAAACATCGATTATTAATTCACCCATTTTCGGAACAACTTGTTTTTTCAATTTTCTTTTATATATTATATAATAATTATAAGTGATTTTTAAGCAGCATTCTGTTAAACATGTTTCGTTTAAACTGTCTGACGATTACTTGTCAGACAAGTTTTTGTTCGATCCTTTCTATATTTTCTGGTGCCATGTTTTTAAATATCAGGATGGAACTGGTGGTAGCAATCCACCAAAGAATCGCAGTCAGTTTAATGAACATATATATATATATATAATATATATATATATACATATATTTGGGAATGAAAGGCCTTAAATACCAATGGGTATCATGGTTATGGACCAGTTTCATCGCGAGTATGCTTCACAAGCTTCTCAGACGCAACTGATATATTTTATTTAGACATTTGCACAGGCCAAACCTCATTTTATATTCATACATTTTCACCTCCCTCATTCAGGTGGTCATATTTACTTATTTTTTTCAATTGTGGAAATTCTTTTTTTTTTTTTTTTCCTTCATCCTTTGCTCTGTTTACAATAATTTAAACATTGAGCTCTCATACGGAACCTGAATTTCTCTACAACAAACTACTGTAGAGAAATTAGGACCCAACCTAGGATCAACCTTGTACCAAAGAAACTTGGTACCGCACCAAGTATATATATATATATATATATATATACACACACACATACTCACACACACAGAGCACAGATGGTACATAGTTACGAATCGATTGGTCTGTAGCCTAAAGATTAAAAAATATTATTTTTACATTAAAATTTTTTAACCATGATCCCCTTTTCTGTCATTAACTGTGGATAAATAAGCTTGTAGTCTGATATTAACTAGATTCTGATGGTAATGTAATTACTCTTTTAAAAAAAATAGTTTCTTAATACAAACCTTTACAAAATATTTCATACTTAAAATAAATGTTCAAAAAATCTCTTCCTAACAGAAACAAAGATTCCAATTATAAACTCAGCAGGAAGAGAACGAGAAAGAAACCTTGTTCTCATAACACAAACACGTCTTAAAATTAACGTAAACAATGATTATGTAAAGAATTAACCCCAACTTTTGAATAAACAAAATCTAGCCTACCTAGGACAAGGCATGTTTCGTCATGTTTATAAGTCCTCTCTTTAGGATCTTACCATTGTTAGACATATTTAGTTGTTAGAAACGGATATGTGTGGTGTAATGGTTATCTTTGTAAAGGAATGGACATGGCTACACAAGTTCAAAAATCTTGGATGAGGGCTGTTTGCATTTCACATAGCACTGATACCTTTGAGAAAGATATGCATCCAACTATTCTCCCCTTTCCAGCTATAAGTAAATAGTAGGGCAGACTGGGCCCACTAACCAGTCTAGAAGAAAACTCTGATTCAATCTGTTAAAACTCTGCTTAAGAATTGACTTGTGTCACATCCTACTCGTGCAGAGGGTTGGGTAAATAGTATTTAGTTTTGATAGTAACAGAGAATAACTCACATTTCGCCTAATCTCAATTATCTACACAGTTTTGTTATAAATGTGAAAATCTTTAATTTGGGTTATAATGGTTAATAAATCCCACTCATAAATCATGCGCTACAATCTATTCATATGATTTTATTTTAAAATTTTTCAAATATATAGAAATCATATCAAATATCAGTAGTAAATTTTAGAATATTTAAAATAAAATCCTAGTATCTTCATTGTAGAGGAAAATTAACAACGAGAGGGAATGACATTTTGGTTTCTAACCCATGTGGCTCGTAGCGGAGGAAAAGAGGGTAAGAAAGAGGAAGAGAAGTTTGAAAATAGCCGCTTAAATACCAGAGGTCCCAATAGTGGGAACAAACGAAAACTGGCGGGCCAATATACTCCTCAGGCAAATGGGAAAATAACCCTAGCCCCTACTTTTGAAAAACAGAAACTGGTTATAAGTTGAAAACCGAATTCAATAAGTTCCAGTTTTCATTTCATTGTAGAAGATAAAAGAAAGAGATAGTATTGAAGTAAGTCAAGTTAGACAGTCAACAATTGGTTTGAGGCAATGTGACTGGCCAGCCTAACCATGAACTTACTAGTTCCAATGAACCCAACTATAACAGCTTAAATAAATTACTGCCACTAAGGCTGCCAGGAAGAGTCATTAAGCTTGAGGAGGTGTTTGACTGTTCCACTGTCCAATAGTTAACAATCTGTAACAGTCATTTCCCAGACTGCAGGTTCAATCCTGTAACACAGAATAACAATTAACAGTATTCTACAGATAAAGAATTTGTTTTTTTTAATAGATCTGTTGACACTTGATTTTATTAATTGATTCACTAATTGACTTTTTATTTATTTTACTTATTTCATTTCAGTTTCTCAGCCTCCTCTTTCGGAACTGGCAATTTACCATTACAAAACACAAACCAAGATGAAACGGAAACACCAAAAAATCTGCCCAACACAAACCCAGAGGAAAGTAAGAATTAAAAATAAAACTTAAAAACAAAAAAGAAAAGAAAAAAAACCTTATGTAAAGACCCGGATTCTATTCTCAATACATTTTTAGAAAATGACAAAGAATTATTGGAGATCATAGCTTCAAAATGAAATTCATCAGATCTTTTCAAGCCAATTGGACAGTTTCTATAGCAACATCAATATCTATGGTGATAATGAATGGAGATTTTGGCTTTGGCCCGGAAAAACATAAACGATAAATAAAACCTCCCTTGCGGATTCCCAATACAAACAGGTTGGGAGAGCTTTGCTAACACCGTTTATGATTTACAATTTCTTGTTCTATTTATAGTAGCATTTTTATTAGGAATTACAACATTTTTAACCATCTTGGAATTTATGGCTAGCTACGTGAGCTTATATACCTGATAGCAAGGGATTAAGAACGCTTTGAATGTCTGATTGGAACCTGGCTATCAGTGACTTTTTACTTTCTATTACAGTTCTACCTATTATCCGCCAAAGAGTGTGCTTGAATATTGGATATTTGGAAGTGTGACTTGTAACTTATGGTTGTGCTTGGACGTGCTATAACTGTACAGCTTCCATCTGGGGCTTGATGTACCATTGCCTGTTGACCGTTACACATCCGCTACTGTGTACCCATATGGTTACCAACACAAGACTGCATCCAAACGGGCTGTGTGTTACATAATTGTGGGTGTGGGTCTTTTATATATTTCATGAGCAACCCTCTTAATTGTTGGCGCGCATTATAATCCCAACTTTTTTTCAATTCATGAGAGTGATCAAAGCCCATGATTTTATTCCTTTTTCATGACAGAGAGTTATGTTCTTTACTCCGCCTTTGGGTCGTTTATAATTCCAATGTTTCTCAATGTTCTTTATTTATGTAACGTTTCTTCATGGAACTAAGGAAAGATCCAAAGCCAGACAGGCAAGGTACAGGTTTCATACTCAGCAGCAGCAGCAGGCCAACAATAAAGAACCGCCACCTTCCCCTCGCCCTCAAGTGGAAGAATCCTTTGAGATGCACCCCTGAACCAAGCAACTAACCGAAACATGTGGGGCAGGGAGATAACCAATGGGAGGAACAGTTGCTGTCCACTGAAACCGACGCATCTGTACGCAACTGATGAGGATCATGCAGAAAAGGGATACCGACCTCGTGTTTGTCTACAGAGACGTGACACGGCTCGAAATACTAAGGGAGCCTGCAACCATTGCAGTGGTGCTACAGGGCACAGACTGGAAAGAGAACTGCTAATGGTTCTTCATTCATACAGCGACTCTGAGAAGAAATCGCACGGTACAGCCAGCAGCTGATAGCTTATCGACAGCCAAATCCGCTGATAGCCAAAATCACAGTCAAGCCCAAAGAATATACGACAGAGGGCACCTTAATAATTATAAATGAATTCTCCAAGAGCTGGTGACTCCAATCGAGAGGGGTAAACACAGAGTTCAATAATTTGCAGAGATGCCCGGAGAGCCGACCAAAGCAATCTATGATGTATATCGCAACCAGAAAGCGCCGCTTTGACTCCGCGAGCACGGGCCCCAAGAGAATGGCAACTGGATCATGGCCAATATTCGTGGTTTTGTGCTGGATGCCCCATTCACGCACTTATGTCGTGATCCGTAGTTTTTGCGTAGTTGTGGGATAATCCACATGTACAATCCTTCATTATTTGGCTCGGATATGTCAACTCGCATTAATCCATTGCTTTACACTATTATTTTAATGAAGAATTTCGAAAAGCTTTCATTTTAACACAATATCATTATGCCATAAAGTTTGCTAAGTCTTGATCTTTAAGGACTTTTTAAACAAAACAAACAATGTTTATTATATTTGAGAGAGAATATTGCAACTTCCCACTGGTTTATTTAGACTAAAATAATTCTACATTAAAGTGTTATCATTTGTTCTTCACTGTGTATTACAGTAGATAAAGATGGTAATCAGTGTATTAATGATTTTAAAGGTTTTGTGAGTTCAGTTCTCCACTCAAGCACCATATTCAATATCTCCTATGTCATTATACATCAGTGGAAATAACAGATAAAACATGATACAACCTAAAATGAAAATAATGATCTTTATTATAGATAAAGTAATATTTGTCTTTAATATATATATATGACAAAAATAAGCATACTTTTATATTACACACTCTAAAATGTTTTTTTGTTTTTTTTGTTTTTAATTCATTAAAATTAATGGTTGATATTAAAGTTTTGATTTAATTTCTAATTGTCTTAAAAATAAACAAAATTTTCTATTCATAGCGAATAAAAATTTAAAAACTTTTAAATTAAAAACTTCAAAAAAAAGATGATAATAATAAAATCTTTAGAAAAAGTATTTTAGAAGCTTCAATAGGCATAAGACCCTTTTTTGTAATGCGTAAAATACAGAATAAAAAAACTGTAAATCCAGTCATTTCTACACTCATACTGGCTTCAGTGTTTTTTTTTTTTTGTTTTTTTTTATAAATATAAGGAAGGCTTTAAAAGAAATTCAACCTGTGTTTCACAATAACTATGATTAGTGGGTAAATCGATTTTTCATTGTGTTAACAATTCGAGGAAAATCATAGAAAAAGGGAACTTATAACCCAAATGATAGACTTTAAACTCTTTGAATTTGATAATAGTTAACCTTTTTTCATGTTACAAAAATAAGTTTTCCTATACATTTTTTTTCAATACAATTTGATTATTCCTGTTTTTGCCAACTGAATCATGTTATCTAGTTCCTTGTTTAAATGTCAAAAAAAAAAAAGATTGATTTATACATTTGATTTCTATAATTAAGGTGATCATAAATAACCAATATCAGTTATTATAATAAATCTAAATCATTTCACCATAAATGGTGCTGCTTATGAATAGGAAAATAAAACATACTTAAAACATAACATTCAATTTTATCTTTATTGAAATCTGTTTCTATTTGATTCTCTGATCATTCCCAAATGGATTTATATAGACCATTTCATCTGAACAGAATATATATATATATATATAATTATATATATATATATTATATATATATATATATATATATATATATGTGTGTGTGTGTGTGTGTGTGTGTGTGTGTGTGTTTCAGTTTGTATCTATCTGAATATCATCTAATTATGTTTGGGTATCAATTTCTTCATTGATATACATGTAATTGTTTTATGCAAAAAAAACTTAGAATAGAAAATAAAATAGAATTTTTTGAAGCACAATATTAGGTTGTTTGAAAAGTAATGTAGGCAATTTTGTGATGGAATAAAAACTCATTTAAATATTAGCAAAAGTTCAATCCAATTTGTCAAATACAATCATTATTATTATTATTAGCAAAATATCAAAACCTTTGTTTTTGTTTTTATCAAAATAATCTGGAATTCTGGGTAAAAAAAGAAAAACAATCTATGTGAACACTTGAAAACAAAGCTCAATGGCTGTATATCTTGATGGGCAGTTGGATGAATATTTTGGAATTCATTTATGAAGAGTTCTTAGAATAAAGCAGACATCATAGCACATCTTTATTAAGAATAAATGAAGAGTGAAAATTTACACAAAAACTTTCCCTGATTTGGATAAAAAGAGAGTGTGTGTTATTCTGAATAATGACAATTAAGTGTCGCACACTGAGTAAATAAACAAGGAGTTTAATTGTTGGGTTGAAAGATCTACCTCAGAATCGCTATTCACTAGATTTGACAACTTTCAAATTTTTATTTTAATAATCACTAGAACAGTTCATAGTTACAAAGTCTTTACAAAATAAGGCAAGAGAACAATTCAACATTATCAGATTTTTTTTCCTATTATCCAGAAGCCCCCCCCTTTTGTTGGGGGTCAACAATCAGTTTCTTTTTGGACTTTTTCATAGTAACAATGAATGGTCATGTTCTTGCAAATAAATCTAACTTTTATTAGATTCAATTCTCATTTCTTCCTTCATTTTTTTTTTTTTTTTTTTTAAATTATATCTCTAAAATTTTGAACCTTACTCTCCGAACAACGCGGAATATGCCTAGACAAAAAACTCAGAAAATGTGAATGACTAACTTCTTTGTTTATGTACATATTTGGTAAAATGTATTTCTCAATGTGTGTTTCAGAAATGTTTGCTATGTATTTGTGATCATTTTCTTTGCCCTACAAGTTTCTATTCTAAAATTTATGAATTCGTAGAAATAGTCAAATTTCATGGGTAAATGCAGACTTATGAACATATAGGAATAAATAAAACAAATTTAATTTTAAAAAAACAACAAAAACAAAGAGGAACTGATTTCATTATTTTCTTTGGATTTCTCTTTCAAGTAACCATTATCTATGACTGTCTGAACATGAATGAATGAATCAATTTTCAAATTGTGTACTCAAAACAGTTCATAAAAGTTCAGGGAAATAAAGGAAGGAAAGAAAAAGAGGGATTTTTATTCTTTCTTTTCTTTTTTTTTTTTTGAATATTTTTTTACTTTTGTTTAGAATATGCAATCTTGCCCAAATCAATGGCTTCAACCATCAACACAGAGATTATTCTAACCCTAAAAATATATTTAATCAATTACAGAATTAAAAGACAATATCAATTTTATTTGTCTGAAATTTTTTTAGAAAAAGCTTGATAATTTGATTTTTGGATTTTTTTTACTGTTATTTTCATCTTTATTGTTATATATCCAATAATTTTGGTGATTGTGTCTCCAGACTTCTTAGGTGTTTCTTGTCAAACTAGGCAGCCTATATGTCTAATCCTTAGCATTCACAGACTTTGAACGCAAAATGTATTATTTAATCCATTGTGTAGATTCTTCTCATTCCGTTTACTATGACTGGTGCATGTGTTAAGCTATGTTCGTATTCTATGTTTATTTCAACCATAGTTAGGATTGAACCTGCAACCTCAGAATGACTGTCACTTAGAATGTAATTAAATCAACCCTTGTGCCAGAGGACACATAAAGATGAGGAAAGAAGTCTGAAAAAATCTAAATAATACAAGCCTCATCTCCCTCTTCAAAAAATTAAGACAAATGACACTTTCAATTTTAATAAATTAATGATCATTTCATGCAGTCATTTAAACCTTTTTTAACGTCTTAACATCCTGTAGGAATTTTCCAAGTCAGAGCCCCATTTCTATAAGGATTTATAAAAAAAATGGCTAAAATGGCTTTTCATTAAAAAGTTACCTGTTATATTTCTTTAAATTAAAGACTTCTAAATATGTTTAATATTATATTTAAATAAAGGCTATTGTTGTTTCGGGGTCAGATTTAGGAAAACGAATGACTTCTGGGCAGGTGGAATGAGGTGGTATAGGACGTTTAAAGAGTTAAACTGTCAACAAAAAATATAAGTAATTAAAACTTATCTATTCAGTTAAATGCCTAAAATTTTTTTTT
>CM042144.1:116248844-116273844 GCA_023376005.1 Doryteuthis pealeii
ATTCACAATTATTTATGCGGTAGCCAATTAGGGGTTTAGAATTAAGTTGTGTTTGTAGAGAAGATATTTTTTATTTTTTTTATTTTAGTGAGAAAAGAGTTTTTATAGAATGATTTTAAAGAATTCAACCTAGACTTTTTATTGCTAAAAATCAGAATTTCTGTTTTATCCTCTTTTTTATCCGTGCATCTTTCAAAGCCTCCGATTGCTTTCTGTAGTCCGCCAACACCATACCTGATGCCCCTCTCCACACACATAAGGCACATTATTACTGCTAAACTTTTCAGTTCCTTGGACACTAATACATTATTCTGTGTACTAGACATTGAGACTTTGATGAATTTGTTGCGGCACCTGGCACTGTACAAATAAATTTCATTATTATTATTATTATAATGCAAAACTCTTTATTCCTTTCTACTGTTGTCATAATTGATGTCAGAGGGAGAAAAAAAAAATTCCCAATTTGGCTTTATCCCAAGATTTATTGTTAGACTTTTTTTCCTTTCCTCTGAAAAAGTGCATCATGGAACATAAGATAAAGTCGTCAGGGTGGCCTAAAGTTGGTACAGCCACACAGCAAGGGAGTCTATCCCCCTTTTCAATAGCACTAGACGCAAGGAGGTGTTTCCAGCGTCTGAGGTGGAGTGCCACTTTACCACACAGATCCCTGTGCTACTCATTACACTGGTAGGAGAGGGCCGGTATCAACCCAGGAATGCGTGGTTCCTAGATCGAAAACGCTCTACTGATGAGATAATCAATATCTAATTCTTTCCTTTCTCCCATGACTAATTGATGGGAATTTGTGTAGACCATTTTGGTTGTTGATTTGTCAGACAGTGAGCGGAGTTCTATCTTCCTTTTCCACTAGCACTACACTAAGGTAGACTTATTTGGTGTGCCTTAACTCAGTTTCACACATTTAAAATAGTTTTTAAATTAAATTTAATTCAAGTTCATTTAAAGTTAATAGCCGTCAGGGTGGCTATTGCTGTATCAGCCAGACGCGAGGGAGTCTATTCCTTTTTCCCTAGCGCTGGACCAAGGAGATTGTTTTGGCACTGAGGATGGCGGGGGCGCCACACACCATCAGTTCCCTCACTTTACCGCCACAGTACAGGTACTACTATTACGCTGAGTTTGGCAAGGGCCGTTATTGAACCCAGAACCTTTGAGGTTCCTAATCCGACGCTCTAACCACTACAGCTAAATAGGCTCTTTTACTTCCTATAGGATGTCTAAATACAGGACCAATGTCTAAATGTGTTTAAAAGTGTCGAATGAGCTAAACCAAAGTTAGATTTAGTTGCATTTTATTGACAATTTTTTTTTATTTTGTTTTTATTTTTTAACTCTTAACATCCTGTTGAGAATTTTCTAAGTCCATGAGCACCATCCTATTAAGGATATATATAAATGTCAAAAAATGGTCTTTTCATTTAAATTTACCTTTTATTTCCCATACATCACAAGACTGCTAAATATGTTTAATATATATTTAAAGAAAAGGCTATCATTTGGGGTAGCATTAAGAAACAACGTGACTTCCAGCCGGGTGGAATGAGGTGGTATAGGACTTAAAGAGTTTAAATCAATATTATTTATTATTTTTCGATGAAAACATTTTAGTTTTATGGCTGAAAGTTTTAAGATTTTCTTTATTTTTCTTTCTTTTTTTTTTTTTTTTCATTTTTCAATAAATTTAGTTTAAAATAATTTAAACAATTTAAAATTTAGTTTAGAAAAACTGAAAGCTACCAGTGACGTCATGTTAATTTTCCGATGCTTTTTTTAGATGTGACCTATCAGATTAATTCACTTCCAGAATGTCATATCGATGTTTATTTTTAAACATTCAGAATATTTCTCTCTATAAGATAGTCAAATAAAGTCCAAATTCATTTCCTAATTTGTTTGTTTAAAGAGGGAAAATCTTAACATCAGGCAAAAGTGATCAATTTTTGGAAAGGAAAATCTTGTCAGTAATTTCTATTTCCCTTTTAAGATTTGATAAATCTTCTTTTTTGGGTGGGTGGAGAGATTTTCTTTAAGCTCCAGAAAAAATAAAATAATTGAAGGGGGTTTATCATTTTCTTTGTTAACACCCCTCCCCCATATTTTGTAATTCTATGTTGAAGTTTAAGAACAAAAACAACAAAAAACTAATCTAGGAATTGAATATTCTTTTAAAACAATGTTTGAACTTTACATACCTTTTTGTATAAACCATGTCATAATACATTTGTTATGTATTCATTGCTTTCTGTTGTTCACTAAGCCAAATTTCAGCATATAACATTAATACCTTTCTTTAATTCTTACTCTGTCGTCTATTCTTCTGGCCGGCTTTAGTCCTGATCGTCTATCTATCTTGGTCTGATATATCTTCTAAGGTCTGTCTGGGTCTTTCTATTTGAGGATTCCGGGTCTGGTTTCTGTTGGGGTCATTTTATCAGAAGCCCTGTGTCATTGTTGGTTTTTAGTAATAAACACAAGACTTCGATTTATGATGATGTTACTTTATCGTTAGATCCCCAGACCAGACAATCTGCGCAGTGAGACTCACCATTCTTGCTAGCTTGGCTTCTAACTTCTAACTGGCTAACTGAGTTGCTTACTCCTTTAAACGGAAGGGGCTTTCTATGGGGGTTTCCGGTTCTCACGGTCTATTCCCCAGAAAATACAAAGTCAGGTGAGTCAAGCGCCGTCACTCACCCTCAAGGCCATTCAGCTTACTGATCGCCATAAGGATTTCTACACTACCTTTAAAAATTGTATTAGGGACCAATTTTAATGTAACATTATGTAATTTAACACAATTTTCATAAACCCTAAGTATGGCCAAAATTCAGTACGACGCATGTCGTACTGAAACTTTTTAAACTTTTATAAAAAATTTAAATTTGTAAATTATCACTTCATATTATTTTTTCCGCTTAAGAACATTTGTCTAAACTTATATATAAATTTTTTCTCTGGATTTCTTATTTATAACAAGGAAATAAATCATTAAAAAGAGCACATCTTCAGAGAGAGAGAGAAAAATGGCAAAAATGTGCCATTTTCAAGATACAGATTTTAATTATACAATTCTTCCATTTTAAAGACTCTAAACAAATAAATTTAAAAAAAAATGCTTCCTCTTCATAATATAATTTAGAATTATTATTAAGTTTCAGTCAATTTTTTTCAAGTTTTGTTGAATTTTAATTCATGAGGGGTTAAAGAACATGTGAAATTTTGACATGGACCTACAATAACTCAAATAGCTTGAAAACAATTATTTAAAAAAAATTATGTGAGAATAATTAATAAATTATTCTATTTATTTAACTTTTTTTTGAAAACAGAGATTTGATGCTATAAATTTTTTTAGTATCTTTCTTTTTTTTAAAATTTAAATACTTATTTTTAGCTAAATTTAAAAATTTTATTAAAAATTTTTTTGTGCTATATTTTGAAAACCGAGATTTGACGCGAGATTTTTTAGTTAATTAAAAATTTTTTTTTTTTTAACATTTGAAAAATTAATAAATTTATTCTATTTATTTTATTTATTTATTATGCCTTCTTGGGCAATCCTTCTTTTCCTATCTTCTTAAGTAATTGTTGATGTGGGTTTGTTTAAGGGTCACAAATAAAGACAAACGACTGGTGAAAGTTGACACAATGTGTAATTGAACAGAGAAAGTAGAATTTACAGAAGAAAGTGAAGTTACGTCCGCCAATACAGTCTAGAAATGAATCGTGTCGCTTGTTCTTCAAGCTACAATTGTCTTTGCTACTTATAAGTAGTTGTAGGAATTATTCCATTATGTAAATAGGTTATATCACCTATAACAGTAATTCATCTCATTGTTTCCCAAAAATGCCCTTTTAAAATTCTTCTTCCTATGTATTAAATGAATTTCAATCCATCTACTTGGTTAGTCACATTTTATTTTTGAGGTTCAGAATTTACATACTCTTACACATACAGTCATCATCATCATCATCATGTTCATGCTGATAGTACAGATTCCTTTTGACTCTTGTTATCCATCCTTATCAACATTGCTCTTGCTGAGTCCTCTTAAGGTTGTTGGTAACATCTTATTATAATGGGAGATTGTGGGTTTGTCTAACTGTAACCGAAACTATATTACTATACAAGTCACAATTCCTTTAGTTATTTACATCATATTCTCCATGATTTTATTTTTATTTAAACCTCAATTATTAATAAAATTGTTTTACATTACTTACACTGTTGACCATATCTACATATTTTCCACGTACCCCACTTTGTACGGGTCAGGCACAAGGCCCTATTTATGTGGACCACCCACAAGCCGAGACTCATGGGGTGGCGGGTGAAAAATTGCGTCGATCCCGTCGGCAATTCCCCCCTCAAGGGGGGCGCCTCAGGCACTGGGCAATAAACCCAGCCCTGCCCTTTAAATTGAGGGGCAGGTGTTGCTGGGGGGATGGCCCCCTGGGATCGACGCCGTTAATTTATGCAATGGTCCAGAGACGAAGCCACTGTTGACCATATCTACATACTAATAACATGCAATTGTATTTATATATACAACAAAAATAGAGGTTTACAGTATGAATGGGAAGGCTAATTGCATATTGATCTTAAAAAATTGATTTTTAATAATATATGCATAGTATTATTGATTTCTAATTGTTTGGTTTTATCTTATTGAATATGAGCAAAAATCTCTTCAATAAATCTTAAAAAAATCCCTTAACAAGAAGAAATAACTGTAATATTATTCTTTACTTCCTATTTTAACTAAACAGTTTAAATTAGGAAAATTTACCAATGAAAGACGGGAGTAACGGGAAAATGATGGAAGTGTTAGTTTCAAAGTTGTTCTATTTTCAATCATACCCCCTCTGTTTCAAAATCTTTTTATCTACATTCTTATTCAGTTTCATTAGCCTTTCTAATTTAATATCATATTTTATTATAAAATTTAACTAAAATACTTGCACCCGGAGGTGCTATACTTGCTAGTATCTACAACAAATACTGCCTGACAGGCTGACTAAAATACTGAGTGAGTTGACAATAACCAACTTAACATTCTAGCTTCCTGTTGCTTTGTTATTATCATCACAATTTTTTCCGAGTTCAAATCCTGGACGAAGCTGTTTGCATTTCACATGGCGCTAATGCCTTGGGAAAGGTATGATCCAATTCTCTTCCAGCTATGGGTAAATAGCAGGTAGACTAAAAAGTTTCCCTTAAGTGAAAGGGTAAAATTTCCCAATCATCACTATCAAGGCATGCTTTGATAGCATTGATTCTCTTGACAAATAAGTTAAGTCCTCTAAAACGGCATCCCAGTGTCTGTACAGAGCTGGTGACTAAGTTTTTGCTGGTCAGCCAACTGGTGTGTCCTTGTATAGGAGTCCATAGGAGAATGTTGCTTATAAGTTTGTCTTTACTTCACCAGCAATGCCCAGATTGTTTCCCTCAATAAGGAAAGAAAAAAATTGTACAATGACAAGGCTATCACGTATTGATCACATCATTTTTATTACATCATATTGTTATAATTGTTCTATTATTAGTCATTATTATCAATTTCTTATTCCATTTATATATTCATCAACCCTTTCACATGAGTTGAATGTAACACAAGGCCAATTTCTTAAGCAGAGTTTGATTTCAGAGTTTTCCTTCTCCTAGACTAGTTGCCTAACCAAGATTAAAAGGTTTCTTATTGCATTTTGATTCATAAATTAAAGCTTATCTTAGGTATATATATATAATATATATATATATATATATATTACATACAGGAGAAAAACATAAAACTATAATACCTATTGGAGATCTGGAAACTCTTTTAGGAGAGAACAATTGTATTAACAAAAAAAAAAAAAAAAAAAAAAAAAAAATGGCCACATTTGGTTGCAATAAATTCAGTTAGGAAGATTGTGTTGCACCAATCTTTCAAGTAGAGAATGGCCTGTGTGTTTGGAGAATAAGTATTGTAAAGCCTGGCTTTTTAATTTGCAGAGATGCTGATAGGTACGCATCCTGCATCCCTGACGCACAAAAATCTAAAAGGACGCAGTAAAATTATATCCATGCGTCCCAGTGTTTTTCTTATTTCTTCCTCTCGCTAACTGTAAGTACATTTCAATAGTTTCTTAGAAATTAATTACACAGGAAAGGTTACAAAGTAGCAGTTAGAGGGCTTTAGTTGTTTCCCCAGATCATAAATAAAAACCCTACAATTTATTAAGAAACTTTAGTTGGGACCCATAAATTTTCCCAGAGACTCATTCAATCCAGGATGCACTAAAATATAAAGCTATCAGCATCACTGATTTGGGTTTGAACACAACCCACTGGCACAAGTGGGAAATATCTAATGATTTCAGCCATTTAATTATAACATCTAAACTAAAAATTTTAGGCATTTAACTGAATAGATAAGTTTTTAATTACTTTTATATTTTGTTTGACAGTTTAACTCTTAACGTCCTATACCACCTCATTCCACCTGGCCAGAAGTCATTCGTTTTCCTAATCTGCCCGAAACAATAGCCTTTATTTAAATATAATATTAAACATATTTAGAAGTCTTTAATTTAAGGAATATAACAGGTAACTTTTAATGAAAAGGCCATTTTTAGCCATTTTTTTTTTATAAATCCTTATAGAAATGGGGCTCTGAACTTGGAAAATTCCTAACAGGATGTTAAGAGTTAAAAAAGGTTTAAATGACTGCATGAAATTGATCATTTAAGTTTATTAAAATGAAAGTGTCATTTGTCTGAATTTTTGAGATGAGGCTTGTATTATTTAGATTTTTCAGACTCTTGTCCTCATCTTTATGTTGTCCTCATGGCACAAGGGTTGAGTTAATACAGTTCTAAGTGACAGTCATCTGTAGGTTGCAGGTTCAATCCTGACTATGGTTGAAAATAACATAGAATACTTAACATAGCTTAACACATGCACCCAGTCATAGTAAACGGAATGAGAAGAATCTACACCAATGGATTAAATAATAACATTTTGGTTCAAAGTTCTGTGAAGGCTAAGGATTATGACATATAGGCTTCCTAGTTTGACAAGAAACACCTGAAGAAGTCTGGAGAGCACATCAGCCAAAATATTGTATATATAACAATAAAGATGAAAATAACAGTAAAAAAAAATCCAAAAAATCCAAATTATCAAGCTTTTTTCTAAAAAATTCAGACAAATAAAATTGATATTGTCTTTTAATTTCTGTAATTTGATTAAATATATTTTTAGGTAGAATAATCTCTTTTGTGTTGATGGTTGAAGCCATTTTGATTTGAATGGCAAGATTGCAGATTCTAAAACAAAAGTAAAAATATTCAAAAAAAAAAAGAAAAGAAAAGAATAAAAAATCCCTCTTTTCTTTTCTTCCTTTTCTTTCCCTGTAACTTTTATTTGAACTGTTTTGAGTACACAATTGAAAATTGATTCATTCATTCATGTTCAAGACAGTCATAGATAATGGTTACTTGAAAGAGAAATCCAAAGAAAAAATATGAAATCAGTCCTCTTTTTGTTTTGTTGTTTTTTTAAATTAAATTTTGTTTATTTATTCCTATATGTTCATAAGTCTGCATTTTTTACCATGGAAATTTTGACTATTTCTACGAATCATAAATTTTAGAATTAGAAACTTGTAGGCAAAGAAAATGTCACAAATACATAGCAAAACATTTCTTGAAACACACATTGAGAAATACATTTTTACCATAATATGTACATAAACAAAGAAGTGAGTCATTCACATTTCTGAGTTTTTGTCTAGGCATATTCCGGTTGTTCGGAGAGTAAGGTCAAAATTTTAGAGATATAATTTAAAAAAAAAAAAAAAAAAAAAAATGAAGGAAGAAATGAGAAATTGAATCTAATAAAAGTTAGATTTATTTGTCAAGAACATGACCATCATTGTTTACTATGAAAAAAGTCCAACAAAGAAACTGATTTTGTTGACCCCCCAACAAAAGGGGGGGGGCTTCTGGATAATAGAAAAAAAAATCTGATAATGTTGAATTGGTCTCTTGCTTATTTTTAAAGACTTTGTAACTATGAAACTGTTCTAGTGATTGATTAAATAAAAATTTGAAAGTTGTCAAATCTAGTGAATAGGGATTCTGAGGTAGATCTTTTCAACCCAACAATTTAAACTCCTTTGTTTATTTTACTCAGTGTGGACACTTAGATTGTCATTATTCAGAATAACACACACTCTCTTTTATCCAAATCAGGGAAAGTTTTGTGTAAATTTTCACTCTTCATTTATTCTTAATAAAGATGTGCTATGATTGTCTTGCTTTATTCTAAGAACTCTTCATAAATGAAGTCCAAAATATTCATCCAACTGCCCATCAAGATATTACAGCCATTGAGCTTTGTTTTCAGTGTTCACATAGATTTTTTTTCTTTTTTACCCAGAATTCCAGATTATTTTGATAAGAAACAAAACAAAGGTTTTTGATATTGCTTAATTAATAATAATGATTGTATTTTTGACAAATGGATTTAACTTTTGTAATATTTAAATGAGTTTTTATTCCATCACCAAAAATTGCTACATTACTTTTCAAACAGCCTAATATTGTGTTCAAAAAATTCATATTTTATTTTTTCTATTTCTAAAAGTTTTTTTGCATAAAACAATCTACATGTATATCAATGAAGAAATTGATACCAACATAATTAGATGATATTCAGATAGATACAAACTGAAACACACACACACACACACACACACACACACACATATATAATATATTATATATATATATATATATATATATATATATATATATATATTCTGTTTCAGATGAAATGGTTTCTATATAAATCCATTGAGGAATGATCAGAGAATCAAATAGAGCAGATTTCAAAAAGATAAAATAAATGTTATGTTTTAAGTATGTTTTATTTTCCTATTCATAAGCGACAACCATTTTTATGTGAAATGATTTAGACTTTTATTATTAATAACTGATATTGGTTATTTATTGATCACCTTAATTATAGAAATCAATGTATAAATCAATCTGACATTTAAACAAGGAACTATGATTAACATGATTCAGTTGGCAAACAGGAATAATCAAATTTGTATTGAAAAAATGTATAGAAAACTTATTTTTGTAACATGAAAGGTAACTATATCAGAATTCAAAGAGTTTAAAGTCTATCATTTGGGGTTATAAGTTCTTTCTATGATTCTCGTGTAACACAATGAAAAACATTTACCCAACTAATCATAGTTATGTGAAACAGTGAATTTCTTTTTTAAAGCCTTCCTTTATATTTATAAAAAAAAAAACAAAAAAAAAAAACAATGAAGCAGTATGTGTAGAAAATGACTGGATTTAATGACAAAAGTTTTTTTTTTTCTGTATTTTTATTGCATTACAAAAAAAAGGTCTTATGCCTATTGAAGCTTCTAAAATACTTTCTTCTAAAGATTTTTTATTATCATTCTTTTTTTGAAGTTTTTTTAATTTTTTAAAAAAGTTTTAAATTTTTTTTATTCACTATGAACAGAAAATTTTGTTTATTTTTAAGACAATTTAGAATAAATCAAAACTTTAATATCAACCATTAATTTTAATGATTAAAAAAACAAAAAAAAACAAAAAAACATTTTAGAGTGTGTAATGATAAAAGTATGCTTATTTTTGTGTTTTTGTAATTAAAGAACAAATATTACTTTATCTAAAATAAAGATCATTATTTTCATTTTCAGTGTATCATTTTTTATCTGTATATTTCCACTGATGTATAATGTACATAGGAGATATTGAATATGGTGCTTGGAGTGGAGACTGAACTCACAAAACCTTTAAAATCATTAATACACTGATATACCATCTTTATCTACCTGTAATCCATGGAAGACAAAGGTGAACATTTAATGTGAGAATTATTTTAGTCTAAATAAACCAGTGGGAATTTGCAATATTTCTGCTTGCAAATATAAAACATTTGTTTTTTTGTTTTTTTTTTAAAAAAGTCGTAAAGCAATGGATTTTAATGTCGAGTTGACATATCCGAGCCAAATAATGAAGGATTGTACATGTGGATTTATCCCACAACTACTGCAAAAACTACGGATCACGTACATAAGTGTGAATGGGATCCAGCACAAACAGAATATGGCCATGATCAGTGCCATTCTCTTGGTGGCCCGTTGCTCGCGGAGTTCAAAGCGGCGTTTCTGGTTAGCGTTCATCATAGATGCTTTGGTCGGCTTCTCCGGCATCTTCTGCAAATTATGAACTCTGTGTTTACCCTTACGCGATTTGGAGTCACCACTCTTGGAGAATTCATTTATAATATTAAGTGCCCTCTGTCGTATATTCTTTGGGCTTTACTGTGATTTTGGCTATCAGCGGATTTGGTTGTCGATAAGCTATCAGCTGCTGGCTGTACCGTGCGATTTTCTTTCTCAGAGTCGCTGTATGAAGTTGAAGTAACCATTAGCAGTTCTCTTTCCGAGTCTGTTGTCTCTGTAGCACACTGCAATGGTTGCAGGCTCCCCTTAGTATTCGATGCCGTGTCACTCTCTGTAGACAACACGAGGGTGGTACCCTTTTCTGCATGATCCTCATCAGTTGGTACAGATTCGTCGGTTTCAGTGGACAGCAACTGTCCTCCCATCTGGTTATCTCCCTGCCACATGTTTCCGTTAGTTGCTTGGTTCAGGGAGTGCATCTCAAAGGATTCTTCCACTTGAGGGGAGGGGAGAGGTGGCGGTTCTTTATTGTTGGCCTGCTGCTGCTGCTGAGTATGAACCTGTACCTTGGCCTGTCTGGCTTTGGATCTTTTCCTTAGTTCCATGAAGATACGTACATAAATAAAGAACATGAGAAACATTGGAATTATAAACGACCCAAAGGCGGAGTAAAGAACATAACTCTCTGTCATGAAAAGAATACAATCATGGGCTTTGATCATGTCATTGAATTGAAAAAAAGTTGGGATTATATGGCGCCAACCAATAAAGGGTGCTATGGAAATAATAATTGAAAAGACCCACACAAAAATAATGTAACACACAGCCCGTTTGGATGAGTCTTGTGTTTGGTACCATATTGGGTACACAGTAGCTGTGTAACGGTCAACAGCAATGGTACATAAGCCCCAGATGGAAGCTGTACAGTATAGCACGTCCAAGCACAACCACAATGTACAAGTCACACTTCCAAATATCCAATATCCAAGCACATCGTAACTTGCGGATATAGGTAGAACTGTAATAGAAAGTAAAAAGTCACTGATAGCCAGGTTTCCAATCAGACAGTTAGAAAGCGTTCTTAATCCCTTGTATCGGTATAAAGCTAGTAGTACCATAAAATTTCCAAAGATGGTAAAAAGTGTTTGTAATTCCTAATAAAAATGCTACTATAAATAGAACAAGAAATGAATCATAACGTGTTGAGCAGAGGGGTTCGAGAAGAAGCCAACCTGTTGTATTGAATCCGCAAGGGTAGGTTTTATTATCGGTTATGTTTTCCGGGCCAAAGCCAAAATCTCTCAATTCATTATCACCAGAGATATTGATGTTGCTATAGAAACTGTCCAATTGGCTGAAAAGATCTGATGAATTCATTTTGAAGTATGATCTCCCAAGTAATCCTTTGTCATTTCTAAAAATGATGAGAATAGAATCCGGGTCTTTACATAAGGTTTTTTTTTTCTTTTTTTGTTTTTAAGTTTTATTTTTAAATTCTTACTTTCCTCTGGGTGTTGTGTTGGGCAGATTTTTGGTGTTTCCGTTCATCTTGGTTTGTGTTTTGTAATGGTAAATGCCAGTTCCCGAAGAGGAGGCTGAGAACTGAAATGAAATAAGTAAAATAAAATAAAAAGTCAAATTAGTGAATCAATAATAAAATCAAGGTCAACAGATCTATTTAAAAAAACAAATTCTATCTGTAGAATACTGTTAATTGTTATTCTGTGTTACAGGATTGAACCTGCAGTCTGGAAATGACTGTTACAGATTGTTAACTATTGGACAGTGGAACAGTCAAACACCTCCTCAGCTTAATGGACTCTTCCTGGCAGTAGTGGCAGTAATTATTTAAGCTGTTATAGTGGGTTCATTGGAACTAGTAAGTTCATGGTTAGGCTTGGCCAGTCACATTGCTCAAACCAATTGTTGACTGTCTAACTGACTTACTTCAATACTATCTCTTTCTTTTTCTCTACAAATGAAATGAAAACTGAACTATTGAATTCGGTTTTCAACATTATAACCAGTTTCTGTTTTTCAAAAGTAGTGTAGGGGTTATTTTCCCATTTGCCTGAGGAGTTATATGCCCGCCGGTTGTCGTTTGTTCCCACTAGGGGACCTCTGGTATTTAAGCGGCTATTTCAAACTTCTCTTCCTCTTTTCTACCTCTTTCCTCGCTACGAGACCACATGGGTTAGACAATTGTCATTCCCTTCTCGTTGTTAATTTTCCTCTACAATGAAGATACTAGGATTTTATTTTTAAATATCTAAAATTTACTACTGTATATTTGATATGATTTCTATATATTTGAAATTTTAAAATAAAATCATATGAATAGATTGTAGCGCATGATTTTATGAGTGGGATTTATTAACCCATTATAACCCAAATTAAAGATTTTCACATTTATAACAAAACTGTGTAGATAATTGAGATTAGGGAAATGTGAGCTATTCTCTGTACTATCAAACTAAATACATATTTACCCAACCCTCTGCACGAGTAGGATGTGACACAAGGTCAATTTCTTAAGCAGAGTTTAACAGATTTGAATTCAGAGTTTTCCTTCTAGACTGGTTAGTGGGCCCAGTCTGCCCTACTATTTACTTATAGCTGGAAAGGGAATAGTTGGATGCATATCTTTCTCAAGGGTATCAGTGCTATGTGAAATGCAAACAGCCTCATCCAAGATTTGAACTTGTGTAGCCATGTCCATTTCCTACAAAGATAACCATTACACCACACATATCCGTGCTAACAAACTAAATATGTCTAACATTGTAAGATCCTAAAGAGAGGACTTTAAACATGACGAACATGCCATTGTCCTAGGTAGGCTAGATTTTGTTATCAAAAAGTTGGGTAATTTCTTTTTTACATAATGTCATTGTTTACGTAATTTGTAGACGTGTTTGGTTAATGAGAACAAGTTTCTTTCTCGTTCTCTTTCCTGCTGAGTTTTATAATTGGAATCTTTGTTTCTGTTTAGGAAGAGATTTTTTGTAACATTTATTTTAAAGTATGAAATATTTGTAAAGTGTTTGTATTTAAGAAACTATTTTTTTTAAAGAGTAATTACATTACTCATCAGAATCTAGTTAATATCAGACTACAATCTTATTTATCCACAGTTAAATGACAAGAAAGGGGATCATGGTTAAAAAAATTTTATTGTAGAAAATAATATTTTTTTAATCTTTAGGCTACAGACCAATCGATCTTAACTATGTACCTATCTGTGCTCTGTGTGTGTGAGTATGTGTGTGTGTATATATATATATATATATATATATACTTTGGTGCGGTACCAAGTTTCTTGGTACAAGGTGATCCTAGGTGGGTCCTAATTCTCTACCAGTAGTTTGTTGTAGAGTTCAGGTTCCGTATGAGAGCTCAATGTTTAATTATTGTAAACAGAGCAAAGGATGAAGGAAAAAAAAAAAAAAAAAAGAATTTCCACCAATTGAAAAGAAATAATGTAATATGACCACCCCTGAATGAGGGAGGTGAAATGTATGAATATAAAATGAGTTTGGCCATGTGCCTGTCTAAATAAAATATATCAGTGGTCTGAAGAAGCTTGTGAGCATACTCGCGAGTGGAAATGGTCCATAACCATGATACCCATGGTATTTAAGGCCTTTCATTCCCAAATATATGTATTATATATATATATATATATATATATATATGTTTCATTAAACTGTACTGACGATTCTTTGGTGGATTGCTACACCAGTTCCATCCTGATATTAAAAACATGGCCAGAAAATTAGAAAGGATCGAACAAAAACTTGTCTGACAAGAATCGTCAGTACAGTTTAACGAAACATGTTTAACAGAATGCTGGTAAAATACACTTATATATATATATATATATATATAAAGAAAATTTGAAAAAACAAGTGTTCCGAAAATGGGATGAATTTAATAATTGATGTTTAAAACATTTCGGTTACATTGAACCTTCATGAAGGTTCAATGTAACCGAAATGTTTTAAACATCGATTATTAAATTCATCCCATTTTCGGAACACTTGTTTTTTCAAATTTTCTTTATATTGTCGGATTTAATTTCCATATTTACTCCCATATATATATATATATGATATCATTATACACATATCTACCTATATTTGTAAATTGTGTGTGGGGATTCCTTATGGCATTACTGGCTAACATGCCGGACTGCAACATTGTAGTAACCAAGTTCAAACTTCAGTTATGCTCATATGTTCATTTTTGGATGCATTTTCTTGGGAAAGGTATAAACCTCGTTATCCACTAGCTGTGGGTTAAATGGCACCACTACTGTTCTTTTACAAGGATGGCTTTAAATAACCCATGAAGGTTGGTATGCCATTAAACAAAGAAACTAAACCAAACATAACTTTATGTGTGCATAGATACACATAAGCAAGAAAGTTATATTTAGTTAAATTTATTTTATCATTTTCATGCACATATCTATCTCTCTCTCTCTGTCCCTATATATATATATATATATATATATATATATATATATAGTTCAATGAGAAATCAAAACAAATAAAAGTTTTTGCTTTTATTTATTTATTTACGGGAACGGTATTACAACCAGCGGCTGAAAGCATTCATCAGGTAAGACGAAACGGTTCCTTTGAAAATGACAGAAATTGTGTAAATGGTCAAATGTGTGCGTTTTTTTTAACTGTATTCTCGTTATATATATATATTATATAGGGACAGTGAGAAAGAGAGATATGTGCATGAAATATATATACAAATCTTTATATGTATGTTTGAGTTCTCAATTTTGGTTAAATCCTATCAAAGTAACACTTGATATCATTCACTTTTATATATATATATATATATATATATATATATATATGGACAGTGAAAGAGAAAGATATGTGCATGAAATAGATACACACATTTTTATATGTATGTTTGAGTTCTCAAATATACATATAAAGATTTGTGTATATATTTTTTTTACATATATGGAGTATTATAAATAAAGGATATATTCCTTTAGAAGATAAATTTATTTCGACTTCGCTGCCTCATCAGTTGTGTTTTTCTTAATTATTTCACTGTCGATCTTACAAAATAACACCAGTAAGATCAAAGGTGAAACAGAACTGATGAGACAGCAAAGTTGAAATAAATTTATCTTCTAATGGTATATATCCTTTATATATATATATATATATATATATATATATATATATGAAATTTAACATTATGAAAAAACATATGATGTTTGTTATGTAATAGCTGACAGTACTGTTTCGACCAAATCGATAAGTTGGTCTTCATCAAAGAGCGACATAGATGGGAAGAGAAGATATCCGTTAAAAAAAAAAAAAGATTGTTTATAGAAACGAACGCTGAGTTCAACCGCTGAAGTTTTTTGAAAAACATTATATCTGGGACTTTTACACCTTGAAGACTTTCATCTATAACTACGGACTTATCAACGCCACAAGTAAATTTTGGAAATCTAACATCTTTTTTCAAATTACCATGTGGACTTGTATATTTTTTAACAGCTGAAAAATATATACTATACTATTTTGATACCCAATTTACATTTTTATATAAACTTTTACAACAAACTCTTTTGAGTTTTTCTATAAACTATAATGCTTCTGATTTTTAAAAAAATTAAAAATAAAATTTATTTTATTTTTTTGAAACAGAACATGCATTTTTCAAAAAACTTCAGCGGTTGAACTCAGCGTTCGTTTCTATAAACAATCTTTTTTTTTTTTTAACGGATATCTTCTCTTCCCATCTATGTCGCTCTTTGATGAAGACCAACTTATCGATTTGGTCGAAACAGTACTGTCAGCTATTACATAACAAACATCATATGTTTTTTCATAATGTTAAATTTCATACTGTCTGATTAATTTCCATCTATTTTTCATATATATATATATATATATATATAGTATCATTATAAATCCATAGATGTGTATTCAATTGTAAACAGAAAAATCATGACTTGCATTTATAGATTCTTTTATTGCTGTTGTAATATTTCATGTCTTCTATTCCTCATTATGGTGCCAATATATGACCGACCGTTCCTGTTCAATATTGTCCATATTCTGTAGAAACCTGTGAAAAATCTTGTGAATTCTTGTCATCTACTCAGAAAGGAAATTAAAAAAGTGCTACATGCTGACTGACGAGACCTACACCGCTCGTCACAACGGGCTCATAAGTGTTTGCAGGAAATCAAAGCCAAATCAACTCTGTCCACCAAACACTTCTTTCATTCTCATTTCTTTTTTTTAGATTCACTCATGTAAAAATCTTTTTGCAATTAAATATGTTTCGATTGGAACTCTCACCTCACATCTATCCACCTTCCCCCAGCCATCTGCCCTGTTTGTAAGAACTGTGGAACCATTTATTAATTTCTCCCTTTTTAAAATATTTTCGTAAGCCCCTGCACCCCCCCTTTTTTTTTCTATTCGTTCTCTTGATGAAAGGATTGGAATTCAATAATGGTTTTAGCAACCTTTTTTTCTCGTTCCTGTTCTTAATGGAATTGGTTTCCTTGCGGAGAACAAATTTGTTGTTTGTAAATGCTGTGTTAACTGCAAATCAATGAAATGGTAATTCTTGTACAAATGGTAATTCTTGGAATTAAAGGAATGAGGAATTCCTTTATTTATTAGCGTCATAACTGTCAAACATAATACAATTTTGTGTGAATAAATGATACACACACTGAGTAATATATATATATATATATATATATATATATATATATATATATATATATATATATATCTTATTATAATGGAGATTGTGGGTTTGTATGTCTGTAACCGAAACTATATTACTATTCAAGTCACAATTCCCTTTGTTATTTACATCACATTCTCCATGATTTTATTTTTATTTAAACCTTATCAATAAAATTGTTTTACATCATTAAGACTGTTGACCACATCTACATACAAATAACATGCAATTATATTTATATATACAACAAAATAGCTGTTTACAGTGTGAATGGGAAAGCTAATCTGCATATTGATATTTAAAATTTGATTTTAATTAATATGTGTTCAGTATTATTGATTTCTAATTGTTTGGTTTTATCTTATTGAATATGAACAAAAATCTCGGGGATAAATCTTAAAAGAAATCCATTAACAAGAAGAAATAACTGTAATATTATTCTTTACTTCCTATTTTAACTAAATAGTTAAATTAGGAAAATTTACCAATGAAAGACGGGAGTAAGGGAAAATGATGGAAGAGTTAGTTTCAAAGCTGTTCTATTTTTCAATCATACCCCCTCTGTTCCAAATATTTTTATCTGAATTCTTATTCAGTTTCATTAGCCTTTCTAATTTAACATGATATATTATTATATTAAAACTTAAATACTTGCACCCGGAGGGTGCATATATTTGCTAGTATATATAAAGAAATATTACACTAAAAGTTACTTAAAAAATTCTATACACTCTTAAATTTAAATAAAAAAAATAAATGTGTTAATTTTCTTTACTAAAAGTAAATGTTGAAATTTTTAAATACTGACAAAATAAAATGCAGTAAAGAAAAAAAAAGAAAAGTTTTTTCCATTTGATACAGGAGCTTTTTAAAAGTGAGACTTGTGTAAAATGATTGGAAAAATATTACAGGAAAACATTTTTGTAAATGGTAAGAAAAAAAAAGATCTATGCCTTTTTAATATTGAATGAAATAGATTTGTTCACAGTTTAGATACATTAAAAAAAAAAGCCAAAAATAAAAAAAAGTGTAAAAGTTAATTTTTGAAAGATGTTGTTAAAAATTCAATGTTAGGTTTTGTATCATAAGTAAGTAAAATCATCAAATTTATTCAAGAACAAAGAAAAAAAAAACAACAATTTGAAATGAAAACTTAGTTCTATCCCCCTCAAATAAAATGTTACGTGCATCTATTAAGTAAATAATTATTTTGAATATTTTACACATAAATTTTACACAAAATAGTAGGTATTTATTTATTTGTAAACTTTTTAGTTAACCTCTTGTTAACCTTATCTATATTCATATATAGATTAATAAATATTATTTTTCTATATATTTGTTTTATTATCTTTTATTGTTTATATATTCTTTATTTTAAACTTGTTTATTTTTATTTTTTTTGTTTGTATTTTTTCTGTTCTCTTTCTTTTCATTATGTTTTATCCTTTATTAATTTGTTTTATTCTTTAATAATTTTGTAAATTAATTTTTTAATATTTCATTGATTTATACCGTTGTTCTTTATTTAGCTTTTCTTATAGTAAATAAGGGGTAAAAATTTGTTTAACCTGTTTTCTCAGATAAAAATAGGGTGTGTATTTCACTGAACTTTGGTCTTTGCTGGTCTGCACCAATTTTCCTTTATAAAAGGACTTGCGTTCAGTCATTGTATAAACATACAGACAGACAGACATATAAAATCTTTCTTATATAGATAGATTACCTACAAATGATTTTTCATTATCACTTTTGTTAGTTGTTTTGATAATTATATTTTATGAAAAAGACATGTTTTTAACTTTTATATTAATTCAGTCTTTTTTTCTTTCTTTTTTATTACAGGTAAGAGATTTGGATTTTTTACAAAAAATTGGTGAAGAAATGCTGGTAAAGAATTTACTTTTATTGTTTTGCTAATCATAACCAAAAAAAAAAAAAAAATGCTGTCATGGGATTAACTCTGATTATTTACAGGTTAATCTGATTGCACCCAAATCCATTCTAATTCAAATTTGAATTTTCTCATCAATTTCTTTCTTGAGTTAAAAAAAAAAAAAAAAAAAAAAAAATATATTTTCCCATTTTTGATGATCAGATTCATAAAGTTAAAAGAAATTTGATTAATCAAAGATGAAACTTTGATTCTGTGAAACTATTCTAAATCGAGGCCAGATTTATAAGGGGGGCAAAGGGCACAAATAGGAGATTGAAGGAAAAAAAAACTTAACTAAAAGATTAGCCTTTATGTATACGCTCCTTACTACATTTTGGAGGGTGTCATCTGTGATGTCATTGCTTGGTTCTTAGGGGGAGTTTCGGGTCTTATAACATCATACTTCCCTCACCAAGCAGACCCTATCAGAGAAAATGAAACTCTGATCCACCCTCTGGGCCCCACTAGCAGAGAAGCACCCAGACTTCATTTATAAAATCTGTAATAATTATACATTTATTTAAATTTATTGTAAAAAGATAATGGTGATCAGAATTATATCACTTTGTTTCCCAGTGTAATCAGATGATAATTAGCTACTCTCGTCAGGGACAGATTTATAAGAGAGCAGGGTGGGGCAATTGCCCCGGACCCAGCTACCAGAGGGACCCCCAGAATTTCTTCATAAAACCTGTGATAATTATAAAATTTAGTTTTATTACTGAAAAAATAATGGCAATTTGTTGGAAGCTGGAAAGAATTACATCACTTTGTTGTATAATACAAATTGAAAAACTTAGTAAAGATTATTCTTACCATCAGAATTATATCACTTTGTTGTATAATACAAATTGAAAAACTTAGTAAAGATTATTCTTACCATCAGAATTATATCAGTTGTATAATACAAATTGAAAAACTTAGTAAAGATTATTCTTACTGTCAAATATAATTGAGATAAATAAACTCAAACATTTTCTTAGGAACTTAACTTATATATTTTTTCTTTTAATAAATTCATTTTACTTTGCTTTATTTCTCTTGCATCTAATTTAATTTCTATGTTGAGAAGACAAAAGGGACCCCTTAACCAGATATGCCCCGAACCCCTAAGGTCTAATTCCAGCTCTGTAGATATGAACATAAATAGATATATGAGGGTAAAGGGAACAATTTCCCCCACTCCTACCAATCAGAGGGGTACCTAGATTTCCTTTATAAAACCAGTAATAATTATAGAATTAGTTTTATTAATGAAAAAAATAATGGTGATTTGCCAAAAACACTAAAGAATTATATCACTTTGTCATATAATACAAATTGAAAAATGTAGTAAAGGTTATTCTTACAGTCAAATATAATTGAGAAAAATCAAATCAAACATTTTCTTAGGAGCCTAACTATGACGGAGAACGAAAAAGAGCAAGACTTTGTCTTGCCTGCCGGGATCGAACCCGCATCCACCCGCATGCAAAAAACAAATGCAATCTAGGTACTGGACGGACGCGAGGTTCGACATGTGCCCGGATGTTTGATTTTTGTGTGTACTTAAAATAACCAAAGCGAGTGAGGAGGACGGTGTTCTTTTAGAAGAGAAGATTGAAAGCTGAGGACTGAGATTATTTGAAGTTTTCCTTACAGTTGGGAGAGAATTAGAGTAATATAACTTTTGAATTTTTTTTGGCCCCCCTTTCGAAAGACTAACTTATATATTTTTATCTTTTAATAAATTAATTTTACTTCAATTTTTAAAAATTTCTTATGTATCTAATTTAATTTCTATGTCTCATCAATTTGAGGGGCTCTCTAAGCAGAATTGCTCCCCCAGTCTAAATCCAATTCTACCCGTGCATAAATAGTCTCATCAATTTTGATAGATGTTGTACTATGTATGAATTGTTATAATCCTGCAATTTTTGATGCATTTGAAAAATTTTACGTGACTTTATACAAGATATATTGAAACTATTAGGAAAGTAAATCGATAAGAAATTTAGTTTCGCCACTACTGAATCCTTCTGGTGTGTTTAAATTTTATGATCTTTTATTACGTTTCCTTTTGAAAATGATTTTATTATGCATATCTTTCATATCTTCAAAATATTGGTAGCCATAAAATTTCATATTGATGTTTCTTTTTCTCGGTATAATGTGTAATTCAGGCTATGAATATAACGCCCAATTCTTTTTGTTTTTAATGGATATAAATATCGGTGAAGTTTGTAAATTTCAGATGATGCCGAATTTTTCACTTCAACCTTTTTTGTGTTATATCTTCATATAATACAAAGTGAGGAAAACGTTAGCACTATCTTTTACTTAGACTTGAACACTGATCCCCAGTTCTATTAGAAATGATGCAGCTATCACAGCCACAAAGCAGGTCATAATTTTTTTTGAAGATGGGGACAATAGTCCGAATAACGCTAATAATACTAATCTTCAAGCCTCATCTCAAACATTCAGAGAAATAATAATTTTTTTTCTATTATAGATTGTGAATGGTCAAAGGAAAGAATGAAAAGTCACTTGTAACTTCATCTAAGGAGAATGAAGTTTGTTGCACTCGCACAATCTAGTGTTTCTCCAGAAATATTTGCTTATCAAGTCAATGAGGCAAAGTAGCTAACATGCTGGTTTACGACGTAATAGTAAGCAAGTCATGCTATTACATTCACCTTTGGACTAATACCTTTGAGAAAGGTATGAAACGACAGCCAGGGGTTAAGTAGTACCACTACTATTCTTCTACAAGGATGGTTTTGGCATTGAATAACTCATGAAGGTTGATATGCAAAGAAACCTTAAAATTGTCCATTAAAAGATTCAGGTCTCACAACATAAGTTTGTACATATTGGTACTGACATGTCTATAGTAAGTCATAAAGTACTTGGAGTGGCTTATTGTTTGTTAGTATTAGCTAGACAGTGAGGGAGTCTATCCCCTTTTCACTAGTGCTAGACCAAGCAGATTGAGTGTTTGCATTTCAGGTGGAGCACCACGCCGAACATCAGCTTCCTACTTTATTGCACAGATCCAAGCTGTGCTAGTCATGTGCTGAGTTGGCAAGGGTTGATATTGAACTTGGAACCTTGTGCTTCTGAGGTGTTCGCTCTACCAACCGAGCTAAATTGCCCTCATTAATGTGTTCATACAACAGTCTAAATATCTCAACATTAATGTTTTTTTTTTTTTTTTTTTTTTTGGGTTTTTTTTTTACATATGGTTAGAGGGTTGGTATTGAAATGAAAAATTTAAAACTTTCTATTTTTAGAATATAAATTGTGTCTATTGTGTCTAAAAAAATAAAACAATTTTTTACTGCAGTCATTTCTTTTTCTTGATGGTAACTAACAATATTGATAAACGTACATATGGTGTTTTTGTTTTCAACACATGTTTGGCATACCATGCAACCATGCATGAACATATGTGCCTCTTTTTGTTGTGTTCGATGTCTGACTCGTCACTGAAAAAATAAAAAGAAGGATGGTTGCATGCATTGCATTCAGAGCTGCACGCAGGTTAGACAAATTTTATTTTTCTATTTTTCTATTTTTATTTTAAAAGATAGATTTTGCAGATGGTCAGAAAAATCATGTCGGAACATGTGAGATTTTCCCAAAGAATATCGGGGAAATAACAAATGTTTACAAATATAATTTGTTCATTTAAAAGTTGACTGGATATCATAAAGGTTTTTTTCTGGAGGGGAAACCAATTAAAGAAATATTGACTTGGTGTTGCTTGCAAATCGGTTCTAAAATGGCTGACTCTTTAAAATACATTTTAGGAATAAATCTTGTTATCTCAATTCCATTTAGGTTATCAAAGATCAATTTCTAGAATAGTGTAAAGTAAATTTGAAAACAGGTAATAACTAACATTAAAAAAAAGCTATATACCCCACCCCCATGATTGATTAAATACATGTTTTTATTTTGTTTGGTGGGGTACAGATAAGCTTCCAGAAAAATGATAAATCTTTTGGGATTTTATTCTCATATAATCATAGAGCCTTAGGAATAATATAATTTATAAAACAAATTTGTATAGCTAATTAAATCTATTAAATCATGTTTAATACTTGAGGCGCTTGAACCAAAATGTTCAACAGACAATATTCTTAATTAGATTTTCAATAATGAGAATAAAGTATTACTTAATTATGTTTTGGCCTGTGGCTTCTTTGGATTAATATCATCATCTTTGTTGTTTTTATCATGATATTTTGACCAGTGGGCTCTTTGGCTTTTCTTAGGTGCAGAATTCATTCTCTGTTTTTATTTTATTTTATTTCTTAAGTTTAATTTGATTCTTTTTCTCCTAATGAGCATTCTAAATGTGGATGACAATTATTTTTGTATGGCATTGATAAACTAATAGCCAGTCTGAAAAAAATCTTCTATTGAATAGATCAATGTATATCCTAATTTTGGAACTTTTTAGTAAGTCTCTATCAAAAGCTAACATTCACAGTTATATAAAGAATAGAAGCTCAAAAGGTGGGGTAGAATTTTCTTGTTGCTGACAAGAAACTCAGTCTGTGATATTTTACTAGAAATTTGATCAGAGAGAACAAAAATTAGAAATTAGTGAAATATATCACTAATTAGGACTGAGCCTATTCTAGTAGTGAAGCGGATTTTAACAGGTTTAAATTAAGAGTTTTCCCATCTTGCCCTACTATTTGCCCATAACTGGAGTGAGAGTAGTTGGATTCATACCTTTCCCAAGGGTATTAGTACTATGTGAACTGTAGCTTTGTCCAGGATTTGAACTCGGGTTGACGAGTCCATTTCCTATGACTCTAACCATTAGACCATGCGCCTCCAACCATAAACATATCAACCGTTCTCCTGAGCCGTCAGTCTTGTATATCTTTTAATTGGGTTCAAGATCTGTCAGATTTTTCAGCTTTGTCCAGTGAAGAGACTAATATCTTCAAAAGTTTAATTGATTGATTAATTTTAACGGCATGTCAACCTGTCTAGGGTTATTATATGCTTAGAAGTTAGGGAATTGCATACATTGTTTATAGTTTTTGTGTACTTGTTTCTCAAAAGACTTTTTTTGCACACAGTTATATTTTATCAAGTATTCCAATCTAATACAAATAATTCACATTTTTTGTTGGTGTCTGTTAGGCTAAAATTTTATAACCAATGGAAATTGAGATATTTTGTTAATCTTCCTCCAAGGATTAAGGATTTGGGGTGGGGATTAACAAAAAGACTGTATTTTTAATTTTTTTCAATAAGAAAATAAAAATGGAACTCAATCCCCTTTTTTTTAGTATGTTAAAATTGAGGACCTTAGCTTTTATTGTGGACAAATGAAAAAAAGATCCCTAAATATTACATGTATGTATATATATATTATATATATCAATATATATTACCTAAATATATGCACAATATAACCATTTTTTTTTATTAGGCTTAAGAGGTTTGGGGTGGGGATTAAAAAAAAGACTATATTTAAAAGATTTTTTTCAATAGGAAAATGAAAATGTAACTCAATTTTAACATTAAAAAAAGATTAAGGGCCTTAACTTTTCTTGTGGACAAACAAACAAAAAAAAAAAGATCACTAATTATTTAGTATATGCATAAGACACACATTTTTTTATTTTAGTATTGGGTTTTTTTTTTGTGTGGACTAACAAAAAGATTGTTTTTTTTTTTTTTTTTAAATTTTTGAATGAGAAAATGAAACTTGATGTTTTTTTCCTCATTATGTTGAAATTAAGCAACTTGATTTTTATTGTAGACAAACAAAAAAAGTAAAAAAAAGATCCTTAATTATTTAGTATATACACAAGACAAACATTTTTTACTTTTCTTATTGATTTTACTTTATTGAGCAGAGGCAATATAATAACTCATCAGGCAGTATTTGATGGCCTATAAGACCCACCCCCTCCCCATCCCAGCCACTATTTACATTTAATATTACAGTATAATGGAATTCGGCTAATTACAAGCACCGGTAGTCTACAGTGCTTGCATGAACATTAGTCTGTAAGATACCTCAACTTTGTACATGAGACCCAGGAGATAT
>CM042144.1:116278844-116283844 GCA_023376005.1 Doryteuthis pealeii
GTCATGACTAACGGTTAGGAAGTAATATATGTTGTTATTTTAACAACATAAAAACAATATATGTTGTTTTTAATATCAGGGTGGAATTGGCATATGAATCCATCAAAGGTTTTAACGCGAGCACTTTCTGCACTATATATATATATATATATATATATATATATATATATATATATATAGAGAGAGAGAGAGAGAGTCTGTAGACATGGGGGTCAATATATAGATCTATACATAATGGAATGTTTGTGTGTGTGTGTACAGACAGGTCGATATGTTGATAGATCTCTACAGACTGGAATGTTTGTGTGATTATGTATGAGAGGAAAGGGTCTGGTGGTGAGGTTATAGGATTGTGAGGGATGGCAGTGATCTGTAAAGATTATGCTATTGCTATATATATATATATATATATATTTAGGAGATTATGTGCTTAATTGAAGTCATACCTATTTTGTAAATTAAGTAGTTATAATTAAATGAATTAGGCGTGCATATCGGTTTAAATGTAAAGCGTAAAAATTGTCGGCTATCGCCATTTCAAACAGATTGTTTGTCTACTTCATATATATATATATATATATATATATATATATATACATGCACACATACACAAATGACATTTCATGTGTCCTTATTGCTTTACTCATGACTCTAAAATCTAAAAAGCTTATTTTCTGAAATGTCCTATTCTATTTTTTGTTTATGTAATTAAGTAATTATTTGGTAGTTTTTATTTTAATGTATTTTTTCTTCTTTTATTAATTTTTTCCCCTTTTTCCTCCAAAGAAACACATATTGGTTTCTTTAGAATTTTCTGACTTTTTGGGATTTTTGGTCTTTTTCCTCGATTTGTCCAAGATGTCATTTTCTCTTTGATATTTGAGAATCATAAAAAGATCAAATCCTAACAATGATTTACTGCCGACATTCTTCCCCCATTTAATCTTGGACAACTCACATTACAGAACGCATTCCAAGTGCAGTGTTAGTAACGACCCCCATCCCCAATTTATTATTATTATTATTTATAATTCATCTTCATCCAGAAGTTAGTTTCACTATTAGATTCTTGGTTGGTTGGATTTTATGGCATGTCAACACTTGTTGGGTTATTTTATGCTGAAGACGTTTTTATTTTATTCATTCTTGATGGGTATTCAATTTTTATTAAAACTCAATTTTTTTTCTATTTTCTGAATTATTGAGATAAGGCTTGATAATTTGTATGATTTAGACTATTGTCCTCATCTTTTTTACTGTTATCTGCACAACCTTTCGGCTGATGTGCCCTCTGGCTTTCTTCAGGTATTTCTAGGGTTCCCAAGTTTGAGGAGGAGGTTCCCGCATTTGAGAAAGTTCCTGAATTTGACAAGAAATACCTGAAGAAGGCTGTAGGGCACATCAGCCGAAATGTTGTGTAGATGACAATAAAGATGAGAACAATCATTTGTTTTAATTTAACCCATAAATGGAACCCTAAAAGGTACCCCCACTCTGAGTCAGGGTGGACCTGAGAGAAATGGTGATGAAGGGGTATTCCACACTCAGAGCTCCAGAATTAGAACTTCACCATTAGATGCAGTTTGATGTCATAGCCAGGACACATCAGATTCTTGTTAAGAATTAATGATACTTCTCAGAATTTTTGAGATGAGGCTTGATAATTTTTATTATTTGGATTATTCAGACTATTGTCCTCGTCTTCATTGTTATCTGCACAGCGTTTTGGCCTGCAGGTTCAATCCTGGTCAGGGGCAGCAGTAATATAGAATAATAATTTACACAGTTTAACATCGGTACCCAGCTATGGTTTGCAGAATGAGAACAGGATACCCCTGGACTGAATAAAGGGTTAGGTTCAAAGTTCCGTGATGGCTCCTGATTACGACAAGAAGGTTCCGAGAAAGTTCCCAAGTCTGACAAGAAATACCTGAAGAAGGCTGGAGGGTACATTGGCTGAAACATTGTACAGATAACAATAAAGATGAGGACAATAGTCCGAATAATCCAAATAATACTGACCAAGTCTGTCATGGTATAAATCTCCCTTCCCCATCTTTATTGCTCAATCATAAAGTTGCAAATTGTTAATTTTGAGGTGAGTAAATCATCATCATCATCAGCAGCAGCATCATTATCATCAAGGTGTGCTGACAGCCATATTCTGAGGGGGTGGGGTTCCCCGTGGTGTAGTGGCTGATATGCTGGACTGCAATATTGATAAATTTTGATTTTTGAACTTGTTAATGAAATGGACAAAATCACTTTTCTCTAACAGTCAGATGAAATCTTTGTATCATCTCCTAAATCTAAAGGTAAAGTCGTCGGGGCAGCTTAATGTCGGTATCAGCCAATCAGCGGGGGAGTCTATCCCCTTTTCAATAGCGCTAGACCAAGGAGATTGTTTTTGCATCTGAGGTGGAGCGCCACACCTACCATCAGCTCCTTACTTTACTGCACAGATCCCTGTGCTACTCATACGCTGAGTTGGCGAGGGCCGGTATCAAACTAGGAACCTTGTGGTTTCTAGCCGAATGCTCTACCGACTGAGCTAACCCGGCCCTTATTCCTAAATCTACATGATTTAAATATAGGCTCATTTTAATATAATTCTTGGGAATTTTAGTTGAGACAAGATTAGTGGACTGATGGGTGAGAGGTTTGAAAAGTTCCAGTTGGAAGCTCATTTATTCATTGCTACTGTATGGCTGCAACACTTGGACTTTAACAAAGCTAGATGGGAACTACACAAGAATGCTGTGTGCTGTTTTGAACAAATTTTGGAAGCAGCACTCCACAAAAAAAAAGGCATAAAATAACCCTAGATGAGTTGACATGCCATTAAAATCAATCAATTAAACCTATTCTTCTCTTTCTTTTTAAATTTCTATAAATCATTCTGCTACATATCTTCATCATTGTTGTTTTTATCTCTGTATTTCAACTGATATTTTCTTTGGTTTCTCATTAGAGCATCTTTAATCTAGTAATCCTTCTCGCTGGATGAGAACAGTTTTTCAGTTCATAAATTCAAACCAGAATTTTATTTGTCTGAATTTTTGAGATGAGGCTTGGTAATTTGTATTATTTAAATTGTTGTTCTCATTTTTATTGTTATATAGACAACATTTCAGCCAATGTGCCCTCCGGCCTTCTTCAGGTGTTTTTTTGTCAAACGAGTTAATACAGTTCTAAGTGACAATCATCTGTAGGTTGCAGATTCAATTAAAAAATCATAGTATATTTAACATAGCTTAACACTTATACCAGGTCATGGTTAGTGGAATGAGAACAATCTACTCATATCTTATTATAATGGAGATTATGGGTTTGTATGTCTGTAACCGAAACTATATTACCATTCAAGTCACAATTCCCTTTGTTATTTACATCACATTCTCCATGATTTTATTTTTATTTAAACCTCAATTATTAATAAAATTGTTTTACATCATTAAGACTGTTGACCATATATACATACTAATAACATGCAATTGTATTTATATATACAAGAAAATAGCGGTTTACAGTGTGAATTGGAAGGCTAATTTGCATATTGATCTTAAAAATTTGATTTTAATAAATATATGCTTAGTATTATTGATTTCTAATTGTTTGGTTTTATCTTATTGAATATGAGTAAAAATCTCAGGGATAAATCTTAAAAGAAATCCCTTAACAAGAAGAAATAACTGTAATATTATTCTTTACTTCCTATTTTAACTAAACAGTTTAATTAGGAAAATTTACCAATGAAAGACAGGAGTAAGGGAAAATGATGGAAGAGTTAGTTTCAAAGCTGTTCTATTTTTCAATCATACCCCCTCTGTTCCAAATATTTTTATCTGAATTCTTATTCAGTTTCATTAGCCTTTCTAATTTAATATGATATTTTATTATATTAAAACTTAAATACTTGCACCTGGAGGGTGCATATATTTGCTAGTAGTTTAAATAAAGGGTTTATTTTGAAGTTTTGTGAAGGCTCTTGATTACATCAAGAAACACCTGAAGAAGGGCACATCAACTGAAATGTTGTGTATATCAATAACAATTGAGGACAATAGTCCAAAAAATATAAATAATACAGCCTTGTTCTTTCACAGAAAATATTTTGGACAAACGAATAATATAATTTAAAAAGACCAGCACAAGTGCTGATTTTTCTTGTTTGTTTGCTTTTTTTTTTTTTATATGGAGAGTATTGTTATATTGAACATTGGCTTCCATATATTTAATTATACACTGCAGTTATTCATATAGAACCTTTAGGTCTGAATCTGTTATCTTACACAGTTTCAACATTGATTCCTCATCTATCATTTTATGTGTTGTTCCTCTTGAGTGAGCAAAAACATACTGGCTGTAACATACACCTAAGAAATGCCAAAGAGTATGTCAGCCAAAATGTTATGATAAAAACTACAAAGACGTTTCTATTATTTAGATCTTTTTGACTGTTGTCTTCATCTTTATTGTTATATACATATTTTGGCTGCTCTGCCCTCTGGTCTTCTTCAGGTATTACTTGTCTAACTTTGGAAGCTTCCTGTCAAACACTGGAGCCTTCATGTTAGAATGTTTAATGGAATAAGAAAGAGTATTTAATTTTGGTTAGGAAACTAGTGTAGGAAAAGGAAAACTCTGAATTCAAACCGGTTAAACTCTGCTTAAGAAATAGCTATAGCTATATATATATATATATATATAAACAATCAACATGGATTTTTTAATATATCCCCGTTTCTAGCTAAAATAATCTTAAATAACTACAAAATACCAGGCTTCATTTAATTATTTAGTCCTCATTCCTACTTTGTTCCATAAAATAAGTCTATTAATACTTTTTCTTGTCTTTTGTTGAATGCATTTCTTTGAGTTGCGTCACGCGTCATGACATCTTCGCGTGCGTGGATCGCGACTTGTCTTTCAAAAATTATAACACTGAACAAATACAGTTACACAACAAAAAAGATTTTATAAACATTTTCATCTCCTGT
>CM042144.1:116288844-116348844 GCA_023376005.1 Doryteuthis pealeii
ATTCATTAGAAAATTTAACAAAACAAAAAATTCCTTTTTCTATTAACATGGAATTAGTTATCATTTTTTTCCTTTTAAAAAATTTTCTTCTTCACTTACTTTTTATTTACCCCCCCCTTCTCCCCCAACACACCTCTACTCAGGCAACACCGGGTAGCCACTTCTAGTGTTAACTAAGCACAAATATTTCCCAAAGATGAATGCTGCTCAGAACATATCGTTTTTCATATCTATTTCAATCTTTACTTACATCAACCCCTACAAATATATATATATATATATATATATATAGCAGTGGCAACAAAGCACCAGCACATCAACATCTTCAGGGACAGCCTTCACATGTGACATCTGTCGAGAATGTTTTTTTAACATTGGACTTTACAGTCACGGGAGGTGCTGTAACTTCAGGGGCACAAAACTATATTATAGTCTTCCGAGATTGGAATGCCAATGGAATGATATATATATATATATTATCATAAGATATTTGTGTGTATGAATGTATATATATATATTATTGTGTATATGTGTATATATATATATATATATATATATATAAAAAGATATTTGTGTGTATGGATGTGTATATATATATATATATATATATAGATATTTGTGTGTATGGATGTGTGTGTATATATATATATATATATATATATATATATATATATATATATATTTCATAAGATATTTGTGTGTATGGATGTGTATATATATATATATATATATATATATATATATATATTTCATAATCTTATATAAGTTTTCACGTATGTTCTAAATATTTAGTTAAGAATTAATGCAAAATAATGAATGAAAATGAATGATATTTATGTATGTATGTATGTGTGTGTGTATATATATATATATATATATATATATATAAAATGTATGATGATATATTTGCGTGTGTGTATATATATATATAATGTAAATATTTCATATATAACAGGATATTTGTGTGTGTATATGTGTGTGTGTATATATGTATATATATATATATATATATATATATATATACATATATATGAGTAAGAAAAAAGACAGTTTGGAAATCAGATTTACATGTTTTGCTAGATGTCTGTTCCAGACCTCTAGTAAAACATGTACATCTAATTTTCCAAACAATCTTTTTTCTTACTCATTTCCTCAGATTTAATCCTAAACCTATATATATATATTGATATATATATTAATATATATATATATATATATATATATATATATATATATAGGAAACTTTGTAAGTAAAAGATATACTTTTATGAAGGAAAAAGTATAGTCATATGTTTTCACTGATACAATTGAAATATTGTATTTTTTTCTTGTCTTAACATTGACATCGTAGTCGAGTGGAATTTTCAAGAAAAATAAAATTTTTCATAGAGTTTGTTTTAGTTTCATAATTTTCCTGGGTTCTTTTTATTTCAGTAGAAATACTTCAAAGAAATTTAGAATCAACTACTGTTTGTACCCTTTATAGCATGCTTAGTGAATGACCAGCAGACTGACCACCATTAAAAAAGGGGCGCACTGGTTAAGATAAATTTGGTACTAAATACAAATGCACTGTTTTGACCAATTTTTCAAAAGAACCCGTGTTTTATTTGCCAACATTTCCACGCCTGCCCACCTATTTTCTCAACATGTGCTCTTTTAGTCAAAATACTGTTTTTTTGGTTTGGCTGCCAAATTTTGGGTTTCTTGGCTGAAAAGTTTTTTATTTTTGGATTATTTTGTGGATTTTACGCTTTTTAGAATTTGGCTGAAAGATGGATTTTCAGTATTTATGTTTCTACAGATTCTAAATAGATTCCTTTTAAATTTTCTAGTTTCTCTAAAAGAATAAAAGGAAAAAAACAAACAAAAAACAAACAAGAAACGGTTTTAACAATGTCTTTGTGCTAAGACTCTCTATTTCTTTAACTCTTTGCCTATCAAATTCTTCTGGTATATTTTACCTGTATAATTGGATATTTCAAAGTTCACTATCTATTCACTTCATTCCCTTCAAATAAAGTCCAACTAAATGATTTTTCAGTGTAAACAAGTGAGACGTGTGAGAGATGCTGCCAGTGGTTTATGGTAGGATCACATTGTGATAATTATTATAATCAGAGCCTTTTTAGGAAACTTCTTTTCGTGATCGGGAGCTATCATAGAACTATGAACCCAACCCTTTATTCGATCCATGGGGGAAACGTGATCGGGAGCTATCATAGGGATC
The DNA here is from genome assembly GCA_023376005.1 of Doryteuthis pealeii. Taxonomy (NCBI): domain Eukaryota; kingdom Metazoa; phylum Mollusca; class Cephalopoda; order Myopsida; family Loliginidae; genus Doryteuthis; species Doryteuthis pealeii. Next base: position 116,291,075 of record CM042144.1, read on the forward strand.
CATGGGGGAATCCTGTTCTCATTCCGCTAAAGACAAGTAATTATGTGTAAGAACGGGAAAGAGAACAATAAAATGGAAAGGTGGAGACATGAAAAAACAATGCAAGTGGGGGCGGATAAATGAAATATGGTAAAGAAAAATACTACATGAAATAAAGAAAAGGAAAGAAAAAAAGGAAAAGAGAAAAAGAGAAAAAGAGAGGGAGATGGAATGAAGACAAAGGCAATGAAAGAAAGAATAGAGTGGTAGAGCGTGGAGGAGAGAAAGAAAGGAAATAAAGTCAGGGATAAAGAAAATGGAAAAGAAATACAATAATGAGTAGGGAAAGAAAAGAAGAAAGTATGGAATAAAGAAAAGAAAGGTTATAGGCAGACAGAAAGAAAGAAAGAAAGAAAGAATTGAATAAAAGAAAGAAAAGACAAAGAAAGGAATAGTTGAAAAAAGAAAGGAACAAATAAAAGGAAGGTGAAGGGAAAGACAGAGACAAAGAGAGTAAAAAGAGAGAAAGAAAGACAAATAAAAAGGGAGAGGGAAAGAATTGATTGATTGATTGACTGACTGCATGATATTAATGGCACGTCAGTCCGTCTTGTGATATAAGTGTTAAGCTGTGTTAATGACTATTTTCTATTGGATAATTCAGTTTGAATTTCAGAACTTATAAACCTAACGTCCTATTTTACCTAGAATACATACCTTTTACTTATGTATGATTTTTTACCCTGACTCATATTGTTTTTTTGTTTCTTTTCCTTTTTCATAAAAGAAATCCAATTAGAAGTAAGATAATTAAAACTTTTTAAAATTCAGAGAAATAAAATATTCTTCTTAATCAAAATGACTTCCCTCAGATTTGAAAATATTTACTTAGTGTTGTGTCCTTAAAAGGGATACAATCAGACAAGATTATAGTCGAGTGGAAGGACCAGTCAACACTTTTGTAGATTTAAGAGAGAGGGTTTTATTGCAGAGAGATACAATAAGACAGACAAGGAATAGTGAGGTACGCTACTAATCCTCAAAGCCAGTCCAGTGTAATGCCATGCTCACTAATATATATATAGTCAGACCACATGGGTGAAAGACAGTGTGGAATATTCCATTAAAACACTTAGAATGGCACAAAACCCAAAAGGAAAATGAGGGTGTAGGAAGATTTTTATGCCTGTTTTCCAAGTGGGAAAGGAATTTTGAAAATCAACATTTGAAAAAATAGAGCATCTCCAACTGATAAGAAACTATCCACTTAAAGTCAAATAAAAATGATGCTTTCTAATTTATCCAATTAGGGTTTCCAATTTTAGAATTTTTGGAGTTTATTTATTAACAGGGCCGGGTTAGCTCAGTCGGTAGAGCGTTCGGCTAGAAACCACATGGTTCCTAGTTCGATTCTGGTCCTTGCCAACTCAGCGTATGAGTAGCACAGGGATCTGTGCGGTAAAGTAAGGAGCTGATGGTACGTGTGGCGCTCCACCTTAGATGCCAAAACAATCTCCTTGGTCTAGCGCTATTGAAAAGGGTATAGACTCCCTCGCTGATTGGCTGATACCGACTCTAGGCCGCCCCGATGACTTTACTTACTTACTTTTTATTTATTAACTTAGTGTAATCTCTCACACTGCTTACTTCAACTAAAAAGAAGACAAAAAAGTGTGATCTTTTGTGTTGTATACTCTCTTTACTTCTATTATTCTTCTGCTCATCTTTGGTATCTTACGTTCTTCTTCTAGCGTCTGGACTTCGTCTTGGGGACTTCATGCCTGGTCTTCCATTGGGGATTTCTCTTTATCAGAAGCCCTGTGTCATTGGTAGTTTTTAGATAAAACTGTTAATATCAATAAAAGAGTTTTGTGGTTTTTATAAATGATTAGTGTAAATAGAACAAATTTTAGTAATTGTAACATTAAATGTTTAAGGATAATACTGTTAAATAGATAATAGATAATTATTTGCTGTTACTGATTTCTAATGCTATCATGTTATTTCAAATGTATTAAAAAAGCAATCCTATATATAATTTTATATAGAAATCAATTAAAATAACATTAAAATAAGTGTAGTCTTTTTATATTCATTCTTATTTAGTTTCATTAGTCTTTCTAATTTGATATAATATTTTATTACATTAAAACTTAAATACTTGTGCCACACTTTTGCTAGTCTGAATAGTATTTTAAAAAAAATGGTGTTTTTAATTGTTCATTTAATCAAATGTATTGTCAAGCAATGTTAACAATAAGACAGAACCATTTAGATGGTTTCGTTTTGAATGAAGATCTTTGGAATAGTTACTTACAAAGCTGAGTTGTTTGCTATCATAAAGCCACAGTTTTGGTTTGGTTACTTTGTTTAAGGGCGTATCAACTGTTGTGGGTTATTTGATGCCAAATCAATCATTGTAGAAGAACAGTAGTGGTACTATTTTACCCATAGCTTGGGAGATGAGAGTGTTCATATCTTTCACAAGAATACTGGTCCTATAAGAATTAAGGTGGTTTTAGCTTCGGTAGCCAAACCACTTTTTATAATACGTTAGGAGGCCTCAGAAAAGCTTCCTAATATGGGTGAATATGCACAACACTTTCCAACAAAAAGATACATATAACAAATATAGACTTTAATGTCTGAGCACAACAACAATACAAACACATAACAGCTAGGACGAAAGTCCTAAAGTAAAGTGTCTTTGTAAATAATCTTGAGACAACTAAATGGAGAATAGAAGTAGGCATTTACTGTATACAACTGCCATAAAGACACAACTGGTGCGTATAACTTCAGTGGAGTCATAGGGTGTAGAAAGAACTACATACATACATGGGTACAAGCCTAGAGTTGGGACCCCCCAAGCCTTAATGGACAGAGACACAACTTGTCTAGTGCATCTTTGTGAATGCCAGATGAGAGAGAGAGAGATTGATTTTCCTGGTCTGTGTTTAAATAGCCAGAGTGTGTATGCTCTCTAGTGGTAAACCATGGCGGCAAGGGAAGATAACCCTTTTCCAAACTCAACCACATCCCAACAAGGGAAGACAATTACTACAGTCTGTAAGTGAATGTAATAGTGTGACTTGAGTTTGAACTCACTTAATACGAAGTTGTATTCCAGCATGGTTGTCATTATGCTACAGAGACTCTCTGATAGAAAGAATTGGTGCACAAGGAATGCCACAAACCCAATCAGCGACTGACCTCAGGTTTTTCAAATTCAGAGTTTTCCTTCTCTTAGACTGGTTACCTATCCAAGGGTTAAAGAGCCCAGTCTGTCCTACTATTTTACTCAGAGCTGGAGGGAGAATATATGGATGCATACCTTTCCCAAGGGTATTAGCGCTATGTGAAATACAAACAGCCTTGTCTAGAATTCGAACTCTGGTTGACGAGTCCATTTCCTACGATTCTAACCATTATGCCACGTGCCTCCAGTAAGTACTATTTAGGTTATTTACATCATATACTTGTCTTTATATATATATATATATATATATATATATATATATATATTTACTGTGATTGTTTTTTGCAATTTACAAATTTTTTTGTACAAGGCATGAAATGTCATTTTGGGCTGAAACCTGAATCAAAATCCCTCTAGGAGGTAGCTTAATTGCCACCTGATAGGGTGGCCTTTAGCTAATAGTTAACTTAACAACAAAGATGAGGATAATAGTCTGAGATATGTAATTAGTAAGTAAAGTAGGTGGAATAGCCTATTGTCGGTATCAGCCAGATAGCGAGAGAGTCTATCCCCTTTTCACTAGCACTAGACTAGGGAGATAGTTTTGCATCTGAGGTGATGTGCCACTTATTTGCTGAACTGATGAAGGACAATATCAAACCTCGAACCTTGTGGTTCTGAGGCATATGCTCTACCAACCAAAATATCAGCTACTGCTTATTTCAGAAGGTTAGTCTGGCACAAGTAAACAGGAGTGGAGTCCTCAGGGAATTTCAAACCTTAGTGAACTGATCAAGATGTGCCTGTTAACCATTGCGTTATGGTAAGCCCCCATACAACTTTTGGCAACCTCGTCGGCTGAGGCTTTAGAATATACTGACTGCATCTCTGCAGAGGGGTAAGACCTCCCCAAATGGGGCCACCTGTTGGCCGTGGGTGGTGACCTGTGATTCTAAGGACAGAATCCTGGTGGCTGAGCAGTCCATGACATGCAACACCCCACTTTGGCCATCACTTAGGCCAAACGAGCGATCATTGAGAACCCCACCAATCAATCAGCTGGTCACGTCAAGCCCTAGCACCTATAAGATTGTCCCAACCTTCTTGCCCTTATGGCAAGCCCTAACTTTTTTATCATATGGGTGCTAGAAGGCGGTGGTTGAGAGTCTACATGTCCTGGGAATGACGTTAAACTCTATCTGATGGTGAGGTTCCAGTTCTGGAGGTGTGGGGAATGTGGAGCACCCCTTCATCCCCATTGCTCCCTGGTCCACTCTGACCTGGAGTGGGAGTACCTGTTAGGGTCCCATTTATGGGTTAAATAGAAAATTTTTTGTAAAATAAAAAATAAAAAGATAATTGAGTTTAAACATTTTTCTTCTAAACTATCACTAGGAATCTTTCAAAAAATTTGCCGGCATTAAATAACCCACCGTTGGTTGATATGCCATAAAACAAAACAAAAAAAGCAAAACAAACAACTTTTGGAATGATGTCAGAAAATAACTGAAATAGAAATAAAGGAGGATTTGTTGTTTTTGTTGTTGGAATTCCATTTCTTTGCTTGAGGAGTTTATCGTTCAATGCGTGGAATGTCTCATTAATAATACTTGGTGGTTCTTTTTTTTTTTTCCTTCTTTTTTTCTCGTTCGTTTGTTTGTACTATGAAAAGACTTGTGATAATTATTATTCCTTGTGTTGTTCATTATATGTCAGTCTGGCTAATTTTCATAAGGAGAAAATAATAGCGAACCCGTCTTTAAGTTGGCCAATCATTTCAAGTCATTTGTAAGGGAAACCAAGTGTGTTTTTCTGTTTTTAAATATTATCAGCAAAATGATGACTCAAATTCTTTTAGATCTATAACCGCAAAAATGACCAAATTTTAAGCCTTTTTCTTTATATATATATATATATATATATATATATATATATATATATATATATACAAGGTGTGTCATAAAAATGCCGAGTTTGAAGCTGTATTTGCCAAGATAGAAATGAAGAATGAATGGAACGTTAATTTTTTGAGAATACAAGGTGTGTCAAAAAGTACAAAAAAATCTCTTGACTTTTTTGACACACCTTGTGTGTGTGTGTGTGTGTATATATATAATATATATATATATATATATATATACATGAACCACCATAAGCAAGCAAATAGATCACTTATTTCTTATTATTTCATGGAATGTCCTGGGGAGATTTTTTCTTCTCGATCAATAAAAGTTTGTTGTATTTTATTCTGAAACCTTAATGTTAGAATCTTTCCAATTCATGATTCTATATTGTCCTATCAATTATGAATATTCATTATTTTCCTTTGTCTTTCAAAAATTAAAAAAAAAACCCAAAAAACAACCCAATGATGAAGCTTCTCTGTTGGTTACCAAAGAAACAAATTTTCTTTGCACTGTTGGTGGTCACATTTTTTTTTTTTTTTTTTTTTGTAAACTGTTGAAAGTTCCCAGAGCCAAATTGCCAACTGACTGAATTATCAGTGTGGCTTACTTTCTATTTACGCAGTCTCCAAAAGATTCTAAACATCAATAAATCTTTAATTTAATGACCGGAAAATTTATCTATTTTCCCCAACAAATATTGTACACAACAAATACTCCTTCTACATAATTGGAAAACTGTCACTTGCTCAAGTGTGGGACAGATCGACCGGTGAGAGGATCTGGTGCTAAGACCTGAAATCTTCAATGAACCGGGGGGGGGGGCATCACTGAGGAACAGTCCCAAATTAGGTTTAATTTATTTTCAAGGGATCAGAAAAATCTCTCGTCCTAAAAGCTTCATATTTCAAAATAATCTTCTTGTTATTTCACTGGTAAATATTAATCGTTGAGACTGAACATTATACAGTGAAAATTTAAGATCAAAATTCAGCAAATAGCCTTATTGTCAGGTTTTGGACTTATTGATTTAACCTGTGTATATTAAGCTAAATTATTTCAGATAGAAATTAATGGTGTGTTCTTTTGATTTTTTAATTCTATTTTGCTCGTGTTTTATGATTCATCTGATTTTCTATAAATTTATTGACTCTTTGCCTGGATTTTTGAGATGAGGCTTGATAATTTGTATTTTTCAGACTGTTGTCCTCCTCTTTATTATATACACAATGTTTTGGCTGATGTGACCTCCGGCCTTCTTTGGGTTTTTCTTGTCAAACTTGATAGCCAATTATGATATGAAAGCTCCCAAGTTTGACAAGAAACACTTGAAGAAAGCCAGAGGTCATATCATCTGAAACATTGTGTATATAACAATAAAGATGAGGACAACAGCCCGAACAGTCTAAATAAATAATACTTATAGTCTCTTTTATTATCATATTGTTATATCATCTTAATTAAAAGAATGCAGATATGGGAAAAGTGGTTGGAACTTGATAAAGAGCCGGACATTTCATGAAAGGATCAACAGTCAAATCTCCAGTTTTCATACCCTTTATCCTGATACATTTCAAATTTCATGTATTTTAAACAAGATGGCAGAATCTCCACACAGGATGGTAAGCCTCTGAAATTAGTAGGCCAGTTCCCATACCTAGGTAGTAATATCTCATCAACAGAAAGCAGTGTCAACATACGCATAGGAAAGGAATGCACAGCTATAGACATAGATTAATGATCATATGGAAATCTGATCTCACTGATAAAAAAGATACAGTGAAAATTCTTCCAAGCTGTAACCGTGTCAGTGCTACTACAATTGCGCCACTTGAACTCTAATGAATTATTTCTCTGAATGTTTGAGATGAGGTTTGATGATTAGTATTCTGCGTTATTTGGACTATTGTCCTCATCTTCATTGTTATCTATGATTATATACTATTTCTTTAAATTGTTTGAGATGAGGCTTGATGATTAGTATTATCTGCGTTCTTCGGACAATTGTCCTCATCTTCATTGTTATCTGTATGATTATAGACTATTTCTTTGAATGTTTGAGATGAGGCTTGATGATTAGTATTATCTGCGTTTTCGGACTATTGTCCTCATCTTCATTGTTATCTGTATGATTATATACTATTTCTTTGAATGTTTGAGATGAGGCTTGATGATTAGTATTATCTGCGTTCTTCGGACTATTGTCCTCATCTTCATTGTTATCTATGATTATATACTATTTCTCTGAATGTTTGAGATGAGGCTTGATGATTAGTATTATCTGCGTTATTTGGACTATTGTCTCCCATCTTCATTGTTGAATTGTTGGACCATAGTCCGAATAATGCAGATAATGCTAATGAAATGTTTAGATAAAAAAATGTTAGATGGATATACACAAGAATGCTGTCTTAAACAAATCTTGGAAGTAGCACCCGAATAGAAAGCAGGTATATGGCCACTTGCTTGCTATCACACAAACAATCCAAGTAAGATGAACAAGACATGCTGGACACCACTGGAGAAGCAAGGATGAACTCATCAGTGATTTTCTCTTGTGTATACCATCAGTATAGGCTAATCAGCAAAAACCTACAATGTAAAGATTCTGGATACTGCATGGAAGATCTTCTGTGGGCAATGACTGCTAGGGATGGTTGGCAAAAGAAAGTCATATGATGATGATGATGATTTTCAGACATTGTATTTTCTTTTTAACTGAAGAATATCACATATTCTTGAATTTAGATTTTTTCTCCATTTATATTTCAAGGGTAAACTTTTAGTTATTTGTTATTTTGTGTAATGACTTATAAAACCTTTTAGTTTTTACCAAGTAAGGGATTGACGGGTGGATGCTATAATGGTTACCAACATAAGGAATTAAGTAAATGAAGGGGGTTCCCCATAGTGTAGTGGCTAACGTGCTGGACTGCATCATCGTAGTAAGCGAGTTCAAACTCCAGTACTGCTATTATGTTCAGTTTCAGACTAATACCCTTGGGAAATGTTTGAACCTCCTCACCCCCCCACACACCTATGGATTAGATAGTACCACTACTGTTCTTCATCTCTGTTGTTTTAGTTTTAAAATGTTATAAGTAATACATTATTTGAACTCATAGTAGCACCTGAAAAGCGCTAGGGCTGATTGTCAGGTGCTCCAAACCATTGGCCATTGCATGTGCGCCTGAGGTGGATGCCGCACAGATGCTGAATCATAATGCTAAAAGAACAATAAATGTTTTGGAGTCCCTTATGTCTGTTCCTATCATGCATCTTCTGGATAAGCAACAATTAAGATGGAATAAAACCTGTGTATCTGTGGGAATTAAGAGAGTGAATAAGCCATCAACCAGCAAGATGGAGAAAAACTTATGATGTATACATTCTCATTCTTGTTTGATTTTTGCTGAGGATTTGAAACCTCTCAGGATCTCCAATTCAGCTTATGCCTACATAGAGCTGGCCATGCAAGAAGAAATCACTTTTTAGTAGACTCCAATTTGGGACACAATCTATCTCTGCGCTTTATTTGAAGTCATTCCAAAACAGACTCAAACTAGAAACTGTTTCTATTGCATACCAAAGGGAAACAGTTTGTCACTGCGAACAATGGGAGTATGTGGGATAGACAAACTTTTACTCAGTAAAACATAAAGAACAGAGATTGATCCCACCTAAAAAAACAAAAAAAAAAAAAAAACAGCCAGAACCGGATCTCCAGTTAGAGTTTAAACTTTTTCAGGGATGACTTGAACAGTTTCTATATGTTTGGTCTGAGGTTAACAGCAGGAATGAGAATCATTTCCAGTATAAATCTAAGATTTCTGTGAATCCACCCACAACTGATTAGTTCACATGACAAAATCATAAAACCAGAAAACATTTTCTTCACTTTTTTTTTCTTATTATAGAAATGCACTTCTATAATAACTTCTACATTAACTGCTCTTATTATTTTAAGTTATTTCTTTTTTCTTTTTCTTCTTCAAAAAACTAAAGTGTTTACAGAAAAGACTAACTTATAACTTTATATTTAATTCTTCAAGAGTCAATAGTCATTTTTAAGAGATTTGATAAAGTTTAGTAAAAAGATGTCCATTTAAAATTTTAATAGTTGTAACTAGAAGTTTCTGGTGTTCACTTGATAGAAAACTTTTGTTTTATGTCAATTTATAAGAAATTACCATCTACCAAGGAATCAAGAAAAGGATTTGCTGTCAAATCACACTTTAAGCACTTGTTCTGGCTTGAACATTGAAGTTAAGCAGTGATAAGTCTGTTCAGTATTTAGATGGGTGACTACTCACGAGGAACAAGAAAGTAATCTAAGCCATTTGAAGATCTTTTCTATGCTAAACTATGATGACATCGAGGTGGCCTAAAGTCAGTATCAACCAAACAGCGAGGGAGTCTATCCCCTTTTCACTAGTGCTAGACCAAAGAGATTGTTGTCAAGGTGGCCTAAAGTCAGGATGAAAATTTTGTGAATTATAAGGTGTGCTTTTATACACAGTTATGTAACAAATTCAAGATTTGTTTTTCCTGTCAGTCATAGCATTAAGAATACTAGCAAAATAAAAAAACGCCCTCTGGGCAACGTAAAATAAATATTGCCTGAGGGGATGGGAGTTGAAAATTTAATGTCAGAGAGTTTGTATCATAAGTAAAGTAAAATCATCAAATTTATTAAAGGAGTAAAAAATTAAAAATTGAAATGGAAACTTAGTTCTGATAACTTTAAATATATATTAAAATAAAACAAACTATATATAGATAGATAATACCAGGTATGTATTTATTAAAACTTGTTTAAAAAACAATGAGGACTGTCTAACATTGCATGTTCAAATTTTGAGTGTATTTATTCTATGTTATGATGATTTTGGGTAATGTGATGTGAGCAGTGACATAGTTTTCGTTACAGACAAAAACCGGAAGCGAATCTCCATTATTAATAGATTAACATTCTCACTTAAAGGAAGTGCTTTATATCATCTTTTTGTCATATTCAAATTGCCAACATCACTATTCTTGTGAATTTTTGACCATTAAATGAAAATTAGGAATTGTTTATTTTTGGGGATTGGGTACAGAAAATGAAAATGTAGATAAGAGGGACTACTGCATCTTCCATTATATTTGATCTGACTTATATTAAGTATCCTGTAAGCATTTTGAAATCATAAACTAGCCACCTGGCTTAAAGGGATCTGTTTGGTGGCTGAAGTTGTGTTTTCTACTAGCAGACATGGTTGGTGTTTGAGAGACTAACATTCCAGACACTTATTTTTTAAGCTGGTAGGCAGGGCCTAACAGACTTAGAAGATTGACCTAACATACTTTTTTTTTACCTCTTCCCTGTTTGGCTTGAAAATTGTCCTAACAACATGGTTTTTCTACTTCTCACCTGTTTGGCTTCAAGATTGGCCTAACAACATAGTTTTTCTACCTCTTTCCTATTTGGCTTGAAAATTGACCTAACAACAAGGCAAGGTTGGATAATCTGTGGAAAGAATATAAATATTCAGTGGAAATAGGATGAATGTTTTGAATATAAGGAACAGCTGACAGGTCTTAGACCTAATATACTAGCTGAAAAGATATTATTATTAACACGGTTTTTCTACTTCTCTGTTTGACTTGAAAATTGGCCTAACTACACATTTTTTCTGCCTCTCTCCAATTTGAATTAAAAATTGACCTAACAACTCGGTTTTTTCTACCTCTCTCCAATTTGAATTGAAAATTGACCTAACAACTCTGTTTTTCTACCTTTCTCCTATTTGGCTTAAAGATCGGCCTAACAAAGTTTTTCTACTTCTCCTCTGTTTGGCTTTTTACTTGTCAAAACTAAATTAAGTAAATATCTACTATTAAGTATTTTCTTTGATTCTTTTTTTTTTTTTTTTTTTAATCAGTCTGTGTTTCTCTGAAGTAAGTGATATTGATAGTAAAAAAAAAAAAAAAAACAAAATCAGTAATGGCTTTACAGAATTCCTTTGTAGATATTCAAAGCATTATCTATTTTTTTTTCCTCTGATGTCATTTAAAGGGACAGACATAAAAGTTTTTCAAATTGTCATCTATTAAATAAAAGGTAGAAACAAAGATTTACTTTGCAAAAACCTTATATCAAAATGATACATATGCATTGCTTAAAGGTTTCAGATAAAGTATTGTTATTTGATGACTTATCTAGGTGAGTATATTCCTGTTGGTCACTGAGTTCTCCAACCTCCAATTGGACACATGGCATAGTGGATATAGGCATTGATTTAATACAGTTCTATGTGACGGTTATCTCTAGGCTGCAGGTTCAATCCTGGTCAAGGGTGACAGTAACCTAGAATAATAATTAACACAGCTTAACACTTGTACCCCATCATGGTTAGCAGAATGAAAACAGTATACCCCCGTGGATTGAATAAAGGGTTGGGTTCAAAGTTCTGTGAAGGCTCTCAAGAAGGTTCCCAAGTTTGACAAGAAATACCTGAAGAAGGCTGGAGGACACACCAGCTGAAACGTTGTACAGATAATAATAAAGATGAGGATAATAGTCTGAATAATACAAATTATCAAACCTCATCTAAAAAATTCAGAGAGATTTGGAATTATTTTTATAAGGTGAAACTGTTGGTTTTATTAAATGATTTTTATGATCTTTTAAGGATTTAACATTTACCATATTTGGGATTTGAGATTCTTCAGTTGTCATAGACAAGCATAGTCAGGCACAAGGTCACAGTAATAGAGATCCCAATAAGAACTGAATTCATTGATTCTGGGAAAGCAGTGCTTTGTAATTTGGTAAAAAGTTAGTTCTTATTATATAAACTAAAATATCAACATAATTTTGTTGTTGTAATCAGAATTATTCTTCACAAATATTAGGAATAATTTTTAAAAAAGTACTTTAGCTCAATCAATAGAGCGTCTGATTAGGAACCACAAGGTTCCAGGTTTGATACCGGCCCTTGCCAACTCAGTGTATGAGTAGCACAGGGATCTGTGTGTGGTAAAGTGAGGAGCTGATGGTAGGTGTGGCGCTCCACCTCAGACACCAAAACCAATCTCCTTAGTCTAGTGCTAGTGAAAAGGGGATAGACTCCTTGCTGTCTGGCTGATACCAATAATAGGCCCCTCAGTCGACTTTACTTTTTTATATAATGGCAATCTAAATTTTATTTTATCTATACTATTTTGCATTTTCCTATATATTCACATATAGATATGTGTTTTTTTATTATATGAGATATTTCTATGTTATATGTGATTTTTTCTTTTCCTATATATTCACACACACTCACATATATATATATATATATATATATATTATATTGTATTTTAGGGGTCTCCGTATGCTTCTCTCGGTATATATTTTGATGTCTTTTTTATGTTGAAGTTGGGCGTTATTATGAAGCATTTAAAAATAAATGAAGGAACTCGATGTTATGGAGTACTGGATTCCCTTATTTTTTATTATTTGTTATAAATTTTCGGGATCGTTAGATTCCCTTTTTCAAATGAATGTCGTTCCTGTTGAACGGATCCTTTGTCTTTGTTGTTATTGACAGCGGTAGCATCTGTAAAATATTTGTAATAACGGAGTATTCCGATATCGGCATTTAGTCCCCTCATGTGAGTTCATAGTTTTAAAATCCATTTGGTTTCTGCTTGTTTTCGAGATTGCGTTGTTGGAAATGCATGGTCTATTAAAACTACGAACTTACGTGAGGGGACTAAACGCTGATATCGGAATACTCCTTTATTACAAATATTTTACAGATGCTGCCACTGTCAATAACAACAAAGACAAAGGATCCGTTGAACAGGAGCGACATTCATTTGAAGAAGGGAATCTAATGATCCGAAAATTTATGATAACAAATAATAAAGAATAAGTGAATCCAATACTCATAACATTGAGTTCCTTCATTTATTTTTAAATGCTTCATAATAACGCCCAACTTCAACATAAAAAAGATATCAAAATATATATATATAGTGATGCTGATAGCTTTTTGATTTAGTGCATCCTGGGATGCACATATTTGCTTTGATGATGAATGAGTTCCAGGAAAAATTTATGGGTCCCAACTAAAGCCGTCTAACTCCTACCTTATAACTTATCCTGTATAATCCATTTCTAAGAAACTATTGAAATGTATTTACAGTTAGCTTAAAATGGTGAGTGAAGAAAAAAAACACTGAGATGCATGGATATGATTTTACTGCGTCCTTTTAGAATTTTTGTGCATCAGGGACGCAGGACGCGTACCTATCAGCATCTCTGTATATATTTTTCCTATATATTCCCATACTAAATTTTATTTTATCTATACTATGGCAATTCTTATGACATAAGAGTTAGTTAATTAAAAAAAAACAAAAAAAAACGATGAAACAGGATTGTTTTCTTTTAAATTTTTGAAATAACAAAAAATTCCGATGACAATAAACCAACAACCAACTTAAAATTAATGATTAATTTCTACTACTTTATTCATAACTAAAGTGGATACCCAGCATCGCCTTGGTAAGGAAGGGAGGTTAAAAAAAACCTGGCCTATTGATTTGTTTACTTTTGAGATTTACAAATGTCCGACATTTTTAAAGTAGAATTTCAATGCTATTTCTATGTATCTTTTAATTTTTGAATATCTTTGAATGTAAATCAAATCTTCATAATTTTTACACAAAAAGCAAGAACTGGTGATATTTAATGTGTATGTATATAGGTACTTTGTTGTTAATTGTTTTATTTTTGTAGTTTCATCCAGACATATATAAACACAAACTGCCCTTTTCAGGATCTCTTTTCACATTGGATTAACAAATTAATTTTGGATTGAGTTGAATTTCTTTAAGCAAACCATATTAACTCATAACCTTGTGCCATACTAGGTAATGTCCCACTGAGTTAACAACTTGAATAATGTTTAGGGTTGAAATTGAAATGTCTAACACCAAGACATTTTCTTGTCATATTAGTATTTACTAAGCTTAGCTGAATTTGGCAAAAAAAAGTATATAGAGAAATTTAGGAAGATTGTGTTGCGCCAACTTCAAAGTGGGGAGGGAGAGAGGGTGAAAATCATCACCGAAAATCCTGATTTATATCTTGGCCTGAACATCAACCCATTTTATTATTCTTTATAATAATATGAGGATAGAAGGAAAACTGAAATTTAAAAAAAAAATAATCTTCATTTATGTTATTCAAGAAACTGTTAAAATGTTCACATGGAAAATTTTGGACTAATGAAAACGGGGTGGGGGGATCCCAGTGGGGGGGGTCCCAGTGTTGTTGTGGCTTATGTGTTGGACTGTGATATCATTGTAAGTGAGTTCAAACTCTAGTCGCCCTATGAAGTTCACTTTTGGACTAATACCCTTGGAAAAGATGTGAACCTACTCATTACCCCAGCTATGGGTTAAATAGTACCACTACTATTCTTCTACAAGGATGGATTTGGCATTGAATAACCCACAAAGGTTGATATGCCATTAAACAAAGAAACCAAACCAATCATATCTGGTAAGAAGATATTTTTCTGTCCATGACATGCCTATTTTGGCATATCATGTTTATTTTTCAGAAAGGACGAGAAGTTCTCATGGCATGGTGGCTAACGTGTTGGATTATGATATAGTAAGTGAGTTCAAACTCCAGTTGCACTATTATATTCACTTTCAGACTAACACCCTGGGTAAAGATATGAACACCCTCATTCCCCCATCTATGGGTTAAATAGTACCACTACTGTTCTTCTACAAGGATGGCTTTGGCATTAAATAACCCGTGAAGATTGATATGCTATTAAACAAAGAAACAAAAAAATAACAGACTAAAGAAAACAATAACAACTTCATTCCTACAGTTATGGGTTAGTACCACTACTATTCTTCTACAAGGATGGCTTTGGCATTAAATAACCCATGAAGATTGATATGCTATTAAACAGAGAAACAAAAAATAACAGACTAAAGAAAACAATAACAATTTATAGAAAATAAAACCTTTTTTTCTTTCCTTACTCTTTTTGACGAGATGAGTTACAAGGAATTTTTAGATTTTTAAAAATTGAACTGTTATTAAAACGGAGAATGTAACTTGTAGTTTTTGCTTGGATTAATAAATTTCATTGGTCAACTATAAAACAAGTACCAATCTACCAACTCAGAGTTTAAAAAAAAAAATGTTTCAAATGCTATCACTATAAACCCTTGTAAGGGATTTGATTCTCACTAGGTGCTCAAAAAGTATAGCCTTGTGCCAAGCATAAGTAATGAAAGATGTATAAAATCAATAATATAAGGATTTATAAACATTACATCATGAATGTCTTGTATGTTTTTGCAATGGTCATCAGCAATGTTATGCTTCTTACTGTTCTCCACTTAGCGCTCAGAAATTAAACCATGTGCCATTCAATGTAAATAACTTGGTAAATAGCAGGGCAGACTGGGCTCTTTAACCATTGCCAGATAACCAGTCTAGGAGAAGAAAAACTCTGAATTCAAACCTGTTAAATTCCGCTTAAGAAATTGACCTTGTGTCACACCCTATTCGTGTGGAGGGGTTGGTAAATATATATAAACAATATGGGAATGACTGACCCCTCCCTACCTCAAAAAACCATTTAATTTGAATGCCAATAAACTTTGAACTATATATATTTTTTTTTTTAAATCGTAAAAACTTCAAGACGAATTCCATTGCTGCACATCCTGATAATCTTGTTAATTTGAATTTTGTTTGTCAATCCTAGAAGTTAATTGAAATAATGATTAATATTTCATCTATGGAAGATCTTAAATCACATCTTAATCTCCACGTAGAGAGGAGATATCATATCCTATACAAAAAGGTAGAGACAAGAATAAAAATGGGGCATTCATTTAAGAAGAGGAAAATATAGAGGAATATGAATTCCACTAAAAACATAGAAAGTTTGAAAAGAAGGTTCCCGAGTTCGAAAAGGAATACCTGAAGAAGGCCATGGGGGTCACATCGGCCGAAATGTTGAGAGAAGATATCATATCACATACAAGGGACACATAGGGACAAGAATAAAAATGGGACATTTATCGAAGAAGAGGAAAATAAAGTGGAATATGAATTCCACTAAAAACAAAGAAAGAAAGAAAGAAAGAGAAAAAGTTTATATTTACTTATACATCTTAATAAGTTGTTGGTTGTATATCAGGATGCTGATTTTGTTAATCACTGCACAAATCCAAATACGAGAGAGGAGAAAGATTGCCAATCTTTCATATGAAGGGGAGGGGGGGGCTTTGTTCGATTAATAAAATCATTATTTGAAATCCTACCTTTTATCTGAGATTGAACCCTAATCTCTGGCACCTAATTAACTCATTGTCAGCAAAATAACCTACTCTTTTTTTATTTTTTATTTTTTTATTTTTAGATCTTAGAAACAGAATGTGATTCTTGTTTAAAAAAAAAAAATTCATGATTTCTTAAGAAGTCATAAGCCCAAAAGTTTGGAAAAAAATTCCAAGTTGAATATTCAGGAGGAAAAAATATTTTGTTTAATTTGTGATTTTTTTTTTGTTGCTTAGCAGATTAAGGCATTGTATTTTTGGAGGAATGTAACGAAAAAAGAAAGAAAAAGTGACCTCAACAATGAGAAAGAAAGAAAGAAAGAAAGAAAAAGAAAGAAAGAAAAAAAGAAAAACTAGATGATAAGAAAAAAAAAAGAATAAGGAAAGAAAAAAAGCGAATTAGACAATAAGAAAGAAATTAAGAAAGAAAAAGTAAAATAGACAGAAGAAGAAGAAAGAATAAAGAAGAAAAGGTGAACTAGACAGAAGAAGAAGAAGAAAGAATAAAGAAAGAAAAGGTGAACTAGACAGAAGAAGAAGAAGAAAGAATAAAGAAAAAGGTGAACTAGACAGAAGAAGAAGAAGAAAGAATAACGAAAGAAAAGGTGAACTAGACAACAAGAAAGAAAGAAGAAAAAATGAATTAGGCAATAAGAAAGAAAATGAATTTAATAAGAAAAAGTAAAGGAAGAAAAAGATTTGGTAAAGAATTTTGTTTTATATACTCTAATTCTAATAATTTTACAAAATCATTTCTGTCTTATTAGATGTTTATTAGATCATTGTTTCAGTCAGTCAAAACCGTAAGATTATACTTTCCAAATGTTAACTTTTAACTTATTTGAACTAAACAAATATTTTTTTTTCAAAAAGTTTCACAAAACATCTTTTAATATATATATCACTAACAGTTAAATTAAGAAAAAAACAAAAACAAAAAAAAAAGTGTGGAGGGAATTTTGAATCAGAAGGAATAAGAAGCTGTCAAAAAGTTGTTAAATATTTATACTTACTTCCTAAATTGTTCTTTCCATATGTTACAACAAAACACCTGATGATGATGATGATGATCTTAGGGCTTTTTTCCCCTTAAAAAAGCCTCATATAAAATGTGTTGGCTTTTATAGACAACCAATAAATCATCGTTTTTTTTTTTAATGATAATAATACTTTTTTTTTTCTTTTTACTTGTTAATTGTATATCCTAATGGGTATCACGGCAGTTGGTGATTGTTTTCGACATAGCAAACGTTTATATAAAGAACTTAGTTGCCAAGAAGTAAAAGACAGTTGCGTTAAAGGGAAAGTATCCTCATGTTCCCGTCCTTTTAATGGAGCTGCAGAAACCACCTTCTTCTTGCTCCTCATGTTAAACATTATAAAACTGTATTTTGTTTGTTGTTCTTACGAGAAAAGAAAAAAAAAATGAAAAAGAAAAATGTGTTTTTCTTTTCTTTTACTATTGGGTAAAACTCTGCAAGAATTATTGTTAATTACTTAAACCACAGGGAAGACAAATCATTTTTTTGGCAAGTGCTTGCTACTCATTCAGCAGAAGACCCGTCAAAATTGTAAAAAAAAAAAAAAAAAAAAAAATTTTTTTCGCACTTTTTCTTTTTTTTTTTTTTTTTTTTTTTTCGCACAGTGTATTTTTTCCTCTCTTCACCTGTGAAGATGAAATAATAATGAATGAATAAATTGTGATTTGGAGTTAAGGTTGAATAAGAATTTGCTCAGTGTGCGTGTTGCGTATCAAAATCAAGGAGGACTACCCCATGCGACAAAGGGAGGGAGAGGCGAAAAAAGCCTCTTCTTCTAGTGCGTCATGTACATCCATGTGCGGCTACCGTAGGAAACAAATGTTCGACTTGGAGCCGAAACAGACGAGGAATGACGGTCTGTACAATAATCCTATTGGCTCTTCTTCTTGCGATACTTTTCTCTCACTCACTGCCTGGTTATTGGAAGTGCCTATAGAATTGATCTCCCTCCACATTTAGGGGGTATCTTACTACTGTCTCCATCGCCATCACCACCACTACGAAGAACAACAAACAAATGACTGGATATTTGAGGCGAAGCACCGCCCACTTTCCCAGTAGTGTGGGCCTAGTATTTTTGTAAGAATGAAAATCTTTTTACAACAAAAAGAAAACAATGATTATATTTACATCATTCTGGTTAGAATATTTTTTTCTTTTTCCTTTTTGTAAGAGAAAAGAATTTCCAATTCAAATTCAGGAGGGGTAGTGAAGATTAGTTGGGATGAAGAAGAGAATGAAAGAAAAAATATTCTCATTCTAATATCATTCTTTTATTTTTATTTATTTTATTTATTTATTCCAAAGTTTTTGTTTTGAGACTATGTTCCATAGGGACCGCCAATTTACCCTGTGAAATTTACCCCCTCCCCCTATATTTACCACAATGAAACTTGCATAAAGGTTGAAATTTTTTTTGTCCATTTAAAAAAAAAAAAAAAAAAAAAAATTCCAGTTGATTTAAAAAAATTCAGCTCACGGAAATACTGAAAATAATGAACGAAAACAATGTTTACATTTTTGCACCGTTAAATCAATTGAAATTTAACGTAGCCAAAAACAAGTTACGACTAGAGGCTTTTAAAAAAATATTCCAACCTCTTCAATTGATTGATAATAATCATCAACAGCTGTTTTTTTATTAGGTCTCTACCGTAGAGCGATAACTAGCCAGAAAGTTCGGTATGCAAATGCTTCGTTTATGTAGTAGTGAGTTCGGGTCTCACCGAGTGCCTCATAATAAGTGTTGTGCTGTGCCAGACTAACTTCAAAAAACAATAATATCTATTTTTGTGGAGCTTCTTGGAGGAGTTAAAATGATGTAGGAGGAGTCCAGCAGTAGTTTAGTTACTTGTTGAATTAGTTTCACTTTTCCGTTCAGTGTTTGTTTAGGTTTTAAAAAGAGCATGGTCTTTTCTTTACTATAAAGAGGAGCAACACAACAACCTGGGGGGGGGGGGCACACACACACACACACACACACACACACACACACACACGAACAAACAAAATCCTTTCGTCTCACCCTCTTTGTCCGATATTCGTTTCTCTCGTAACTCCACCTCTCTTTCACTTTTAAGCCCATCTTGGATCATTCTTTCTTCTATACCATTGCATTGGAAAATCTCGACTGTGAACATGTGCGCGTGGGTCTCTCTCCGCTCTGTGTGCGTGTGTCCGCTCAATAATTTTTACTTACTACTACGTACTGTGTGTAATAGCGCTGCACTGTCTCCTTTGTCTTTAGTTTAAAAACCAAAGTTGTTTTATTTTTTATTTTTTATTCACAGATTTCTTAAAAAAAAAAAAGAAAAAAAAGAATAGATTTTCCCCCCTTTAAATTATTTCTTGATTTTTTTTATGAACGCAACGCTCAGGCAACCGACGGACGCGTGTAGATGTTCATTTTTTTTTAAAGGGACCCCCCCTCACCTCCGCACATGTTAAATGACTTTCTTCAAGTATGTGGGTGTGTGTGCTCACGTGCGCCTATGAAAATCGCTGACTTGCTGGTCAAAACTGCTTTAATAATGGAACCGCGCACCTGTTTCTGATTTGAAATGTCTTATTCCTCAAAAATAACAACGAACCCCCCACCCCCCCAAAAAAACCCCAAAAAGTAAATAAAAAACAAAACAAAAAACAACCAAGAACAAAAAAAAAAGAAACTAAAATTGTTTCATTCGAAAATCTTTGTATCATTGCTGTGATTGAAATATGTTTACTTTATTACATACAATACATACATAATTTTTTTGTTTTTTTTTACTTTCTTCTTTCTTTAGGCTGTCAATAGTGACACCCTTTCAGTTATGGCTTTTTGGTTATTAAGATGTTTTATATGTCGTTATTTATTTTTGTTTTTGTTTCGTGACTGCTCATCCCTTCGACCAATCAGATTCGTTAATATCATTTTTGAAAAATTCAAACTTTTTTTTTTTTTAACATGAACCATTCAATCATTTCTATTCACTTAAATAAGGATTTATCACTTTTTTTGAATGTCACGTTAAATACTGACACTGCGTTTTTTTTTTTTTTTTTTTTTTTGGAGGGGGATTTAAAAATTATTTTTTGATATTATCTCTGTACCAAATCTACATCTGTTTATATGAATATTGTTTTTAATCAATGAATTATTCTGACTAGTGTGAGGTGACAAGAGGTTTGTTTTAGGTTTAAAGGTAGCTGGTTATTCCTGGTGTGTGTTCACAGGGTTTGCTTTTAACCCCATCTTATTTGGTGGTTGCGCTGAAAAGGAAGAGACAAAGACAAAAGGTAGTTTTAGGATTTAGGCTTTATTCACGGGTCATAGCCACCATGTGGTAAAGAAATATCTTCCTGCCCAGTAGTAGTGTCTTGTTCCAGTTAAGGCCTAAGTTTGAATGGCTGAGAAATTATCTTGGGAGTCAGAAGTTAGTCCTTTTTCCTACACATGCTCGGAGGGTTCTTCCGGTCTGCATGGGGTGTTTGTTATTTAAAAAAGATTTTTTTAATCCCCTCACTAGAATCTTGATTTTTCTCTCTCCTGATAATGGTTATTAGCAGGTACAGATTTACCAATAGACATAGTAGACCAGGACCGGTGGGTACTAAGCTAGTACCCCCTGGTCTAGGGGAGCCTGCTTGAAAAAGAGACCAGTACCTTTCTTCATTGTTCCACGTCACCACGTCTTCCGGTTCCGGTCAACACCCAAAACTTCCGGTTGACACTCAATTCTCCATTTGGGGGTCACGCCCAGGTCAAATCATTGTTCATCTTGTTTTGTGCTCATCACTGTTTTTAAAACCTTTACTCTCTCACATTTCTTTCTTCCCTCTCCTTCCATTAGTAGTCCTTGCCAAATGCAATCTTGCTACACTCTCTTGTCGATTTTGACACATAAGGGTTCATCTAATGAACAACCTACACAGTGGTTTTGTTTATAGTGGTGAAGGCTTGTGTTGGACCATCCACACTTTTTGGTACAGTCGATAGGAAAGAATTGGTGCACAAGGAATGTCACAAATCAACAACCGACCTCAGGTTTTCCAAATTCAGAGTTTTCCTTCTCCTAGACTGGTTACCTAGCCAAAGTTAAAGAGCCCAGTCTGCCCTACTATTTTACCCATAGCTGGAGGGAGAATATATGGATTCATACCTTTCCCAAGGGTATTAGCGCTATGTGAAATGCAAACAGCCTTGTCCAGGATTTGAACTCGGGTTGATGAGTCCATTTCCCACGACTCTAACCATTATGCCACGTGCCTCCATATA
This sequence comes from Doryteuthis pealeii, assembly GCA_023376005.1. Classification (NCBI taxonomy): domain Eukaryota; kingdom Metazoa; phylum Mollusca; class Cephalopoda; order Myopsida; family Loliginidae; genus Doryteuthis; species Doryteuthis pealeii. The sequence goes on from CM042144.1 coordinate 116,312,810, forward strand.
TATTATATAAGTCCCAAAGTTTTTTGTTTTTCAAAAAATTATATATATATATAGGATTAAAAGGCCTTAAATACCATGGGTATTGTGGTTATGGACCATTTCCACTCGCGAGTATGCCCACAAGCTTCTTCAGACCACTGACATATTTTATTATAATATCATTTTATCATATGGAAACTGAACTCTACAACAAACTACTGGTAGAGAATTAGGACTGCCTAGAATCACTTTGTACCAAGAAACTTGGTACCGCACCAAAGTATATAAGTTGTGTGTATACGTATATCCAGAGGAAACTTCAAAAATAAAACAATTAACGACAAAGTAAATATATATACACATTAAATATCACCAGGGCTTGGTTTTTGAGCAAAACTAATAGAGATTTGATATATATTCATGAAGACAATTAAAAAATAAAATTTAAATGATAACAGCATAGATTTGTTTTTCATTTAATTTTTTAGATAGTAGACATTAACATTTCTTTTCAGAGTAGCTGGATCAATGCAAGATCTATTTTTTTTTACATAGGGATTTAAATGGGGCATTCAACTCACAATTCAATAATAATGGATCTGCGGGACTAATTGAAGAAAATCCCCCACTACCCAGGCGATGCCGGGTAGCCGCTGCTAGTATTATATAAGTCCCAAAACAACCCACAATTGTATTGGCTTGATAAGTATTAAAAATCAGAAACATGTTGCACCAACTGTAAAGATAAAATAAATAGAAAAAATAAAATCCAAAATTGCAGATATTTTCATTATAAAAATGTATGTATGTTTGTAGGTAACCAAACATATTAGTAATTCCCATTATATGACTGCCCTGTCGGCTGGGGCGTTAGAATGCACTGACTGCACCTCTGCAGAGGGGTAAGACTCCCCCAACGGGGCCACCTGTTGGCCGTGGGTAGCGACTCGTGATGCTTAAGGATAGAGCCCAGGTGGATGAGCAGTTCATGACATGCAATACTCCACTTTGGCCCTATCTTGGGCTAGACGGTAGGTCAGAGATGCCCCCTTCGATCAATTGGCTTGTCATGTCAATCCCTAGCACCTATATGATTTTCCCAACCCTATTGCCCTTATGGCAAGCCACAACCCCTTTTCATCATATGGGTGCTAGAAGGCGGTGGCTGCGGGTCTACATGTCATGGGAATGACGTTAAACTCTATCTGATGGTGAGGTTCCAGTTTTGGAGGTTTGGGGAATGTGGAGCACCCCTTCATCACCATTGTATTATCCATTAAGAATTGATTTATTTCAAAACTTTATCAGCATTAAATGACCCACTGAGGTTGATATGCCGTAAAACAAAACAAACCAAACCCATTATATGAATGCTTTTAAAATTTTTGCATTTTGAATTATTTCTGCTTTCACTGCTGATTACATCAAAGAAAAGGGAATTGGGTAGATATTGACCTGAGTCTGTGTGTTGCCTCTGTCTGTCTATACTGTCATCACAGTGACCATTCAAAGTTGGACTATATATCTGTTTCGTCATTGCTGGTGGTTGGCTATGGCTGTTCTTAAAGGAAAAAAAAAAACAAAAAAACTGATGAATCGTGATTGGCTCTTTAATTGATTTAGTTGTCACATGACCTGTTCTTGACTATTTCTGTATTTATTATCAACAGTCATATGAATATTTAAAAATTGGCTTCTGGCAATTCATTTTTGTTTTGTGCAACCAAACAGTCGAGTGCTAGATTCAAAATTTTGCAATCAGCTTTGTGATTTGTTTGTTTAATTATGCATTTCTGTTTGTAATTGACTTTATGATTTGTTGATTTGGAAGGTGTAATGAAATTTTAGAAATAGAAACTTCCTGCTCTCAAGTTATACGAGCAAATCATTTCTTAAAAAACCTTTAACTATTTAACTTGTTTTAATATTTTCTCTGTGATAGAGAGAAAATAAACATACAATCTGATAAAACAAAAATGTTTTACTAAATGATTTTATATTTGAAATTAAACTCAAACCTGAATTTTATTTTTCTAAATTCACGTTATATATATATATATATATATATATATACATGTTATATATATATACATACAAACACATATATATATATATATGAGAGTTTCATAATTTGCTTGAAGCATTGTGTATGTATTGGTTAGGAGGTTGATTTAGAAGGTTATCACAATGCAGTTTGGAATAAATTTAAAAAAAAAATAATAATACGGTAACAATGGTGTTGTGTGTTGACCTGTATTTCTATTCTTTCTTAAAGAAAGAATAAAAATACAGGTCAACACACAACACCATTGTTACCGTATTATTATTTTTAAAAATTTATTCCAAACTGCATTGTGATAGCCTTCTAAATCAAACTCCTAACCAATATATACATATATATATATATATACTATAGTGTGAGATGGTCACTGTTTCAGCTTTTGCTGGAATGGTGAATGGTGTACCAAAGGCAGTATTATTGGTAGAGTGCTCAATATAAAATAGAGCTGTTATATAATATAATAAGATAAATATATAAAGGTTTTACATATTTATTTATTAGGTGACAAAGGAACATTCACAACCATATTGGTTTCATGCGATGCAATCATCAGGTGAAGATGTTTCAAATGTAAGGAAAATCGAAAAAATTCAAGAAATTCAATAGACATGGGATGCGTATGATTGGATAAAATGATGTGTGTATGTATGTGAAGATGAATTGAATGTATGAGAGTGTTTATGGGCAGCATAAATGTTGCGTACACATAGTAACTGGTCACACACATAATACGTTGTTCTGTGAGTGTGTGGCATTTTAACAGTGCTTACGTGCGTGTTTGTACACGTGCGTGTTTGTACACGTGCGTGTGTGTGTGTGTGTATGTTTTTTTTCCTATCCGGATGTGTAGGTTATGTATATTGTCGGGTCGAGTTAATTGAGGAGTGTGGTTGAATAATATTAACTTTAAGATTACAAATGTTGTATATTATGGGCGGGTGGGGGGTTATGGAACGACGGTGCTGGCTAAGTGTAGCAAATACACGCAAGTTTGCTGTGTCAACCGGACATGGTTGCACATACACACGACATAGACACGCATACAAAACAATATTCATACATACCGATATGCACACACATGCTACTATATGTTCTATGTAAGTCTTACATACTGAAGCGTATACGCATACTACTATGGGCCCCACGTGATATGCTTAAGAATATTTCTATTTGATAGGCATACTTGATTTCATATCTGTTGGCATCGTTGCGTCTACAAGAGACGATGGAGTAGTGTCTAATTTTTAAAAACTACGTAGCATGAATGGGTTCATATGTAGGATGAGCTGTTGCTCAAGCTGAAAATCCCCCTCTCCACACTGCCGCTGTGATCCAAAGGAAATGTAAGGAACCAATGCAGTTTGGTAGCGGTAGTGTCACAGGAGTTGCTGGGTAGCACTGGATTTCAGCATCACACCACCTTAGGGACTCTGGCTCCTGATTTGTTTTCGGGGGTTACTCCCCCTAGCCTTTTCTTGGGAAGGGGTAAAGCCGCTAGGTAGCGGAGGTTTTGTGTCGGACTTTTCCTTGACTTTGATGGGTTGCCCACAATGGCTAAGGAGCCCCTTCTAACCCATTTGGGGATTTATGTGAGTAGTAAGTATTCCCAATCCTACTACTGTCGGTGTTCCTGAAAAATGAAATGAGATCAGGAATACGATATATTTTGGATTTATGTATCAAATAAGCAACAGTGCCTTTTTCTTTAGGAAAGATGATTTCTATTTGTTAAATATTAAAACCAAGTTTAAAACCCAATTTCAAAAAACAAATTTAAAAAACTATTTAAAAAAAAAAACAACTTATGTAAAGGATGTGCACGTTTTTAAAGAGTTTTTTTAAAAAATTCAACCCTGTACAAGTGGTTCCCTCTCTGGATATTGAATGTTGTACAACTGACTACACAGATGATCTAGGGCTTCTTGCAAATACACCTGCGCAAGCTTAATCACTGCTGCATAGCCTAGAGAAGGCAGCAAGAGGCATTGAAGTCAGATAAAACAAAGTTCATGCATTTCAAACAAGATAGATACATCTCCACACTAGAAAGTAAGCCTCTGAAACTAATACATCAGTTCACATAAAAAAGTCGTTGGGGCATCCTAAAGTCGGTATCAGCCAATCAGTGAGGGAGTCTATCCCCTTTTCACTGGCGCTAGACCAAGGAAATTATTTTAGCGTCTGAGGTGGAGCGCCACACCTACCGTCAGCTCCTTAATTTACCGCACAGATCCCTGTGCTACTCATATGCTGAGTTGGCGAGGACCGGTATCGAACTAGGAACCTTGTTGTTTCTAGCCGAATGCTCTACCGACTGGGCTAACCCGGCCCATATACTTAGATAGTAATATCTCATCTACAGGAGGTGATGTCAATATACACATAGGACTGTTACAGATAGATTATGAATCATATGGAAATCTAGCCTCTCTGATAAGATAAAGTGAGAATTCTTCCAAGGTGTAGCTGCATCAGTGCTACTGTATAGCTGCACCACTTGGGTTTTAATGAAATGCATAGAGAAAGCTAGATAGGAACTGTACAAGGATGCTGCATGTTGTCTTGATAAAATCCTGGAAGCAGCATCCAACAAAAAGCAGCTGTATGTTCACTTACCTCTAATCACACAAACCATCCAAATAAGTTGAACAAGACATTGCTGGAGAAGCAAGTATGTACTCAAGGGATGTTCTCCTGTGGACACATACACATGGACACACCAAACTGGGCTGTCAAGTAAAGACATCAGTTTTGTGTGTATACTGGATTTGTGAGGATGGACTTGCCAGGAAGTGATGAAGTAGTTTCCGGTTTTCTGTTCCTGGAGAATTCATTTATCCAAATGAAATTTACTTTTTCATGACATTAGGAATTAAAATGTCTAATTTTCTTGTCAATCAATTATTGGTTCCATAAAAGAAAGATATTCAGACATCATTTCATTTTTTATTAAAATTGTCTGCAGATTATTGATAGAGAGTAAATTCATTGATAGAGAGTAAATTCATTCCATAAAGTTTTTGATGATATTGTGAATAAATATCAAGTAAACTGTCATATAGTTCCTAAATAATGAAAATGGTATTCTCTTTTTTTTTTTTTTTTTATAAATAATATCAAACAAAATCTCTGAAGAGAGAAACATTGATATCTCACAAGACTTGTTAATTCAACCTAGCAATTGCTAATTAGTCTGTTCACCTTGTATCTTTGCTTAGTAAACTTTTTCTCTTACAACATAAACAAAACTCATTGTTACTCAAATATTGTTTCTATATAAACATGTTTTGAACATTGTTCTTTATATATATATATATATATATATATATATATATATTTAAAAGTAATTGGTAATTTGCTTGAAGCATTGTTAATTATGTTATTATATATTAATGATTTTAAGGCCAATGCAATGCACATTTAAAATAAAAACAAAAAGATCTTTTTTTGTCTTATCGATTTCAAAGTAAACCTTTATCTTCAGAGACGATTTTCGGAAATGGAGGCATTTTTTGTTTTGTTGTTATTTTTTTACTTTTTAATTTTTTTTTAATGTTATAAACACGCCTCGTGGTGTTCTTTTTTTTTTTTTTTAAATGTAGAAGGTTGTGATAGTCGTAATAGCCATTGTTCATTCAATTTCAATTTTATCATTTTCATCTATTTATGTATTATTTAATTCTTATTTATTTGATATATGTATATATAGTAAAAAATATATACATAATATGCACTATATACTATGAGTAACGTGTAATTTAATACAGTATATATAGTAAAATATACATATTATGTACTATTTATTATGAGGAACGTGCATTTTAATTAATTATGTATTCTGTGTTTAATTCTAATCTATTGTTTATACTAGGACCTAATTTAGATGTTAATAAACTTTCTCTAATTCTGAGATTACCAATGTTGCGTATTATTGTTTCTATCTTAACGGGAAAACTATTGTCTTTATTTTTGCATTTGATTAAATGTTTATGGAATGAGGATGCATGTGTGTGGATATGTTCTTTGATTCTAATGTGGAGGGGTCTAATTGTACTTCCTATATAGAAATTAAGGCATATATATATATATATATATATATATATTTGCTTTAATATACAGAGGTACCTTGACTTACGAGTTGTGAGGTGTCAGTTGATTTTTTGCTTTGTGTTGAGAGCTAAAATTCTAGGTATGAGTGAACTTCAGATATGCTTATGTTAATAAGTTCACTAAAAACATTCAAGTTTCCAAAGAAAAACCCTTATGGCAAGCCCCAACCCTTTTTATCATATGGGTGCTAGAAGGCGGTGGCTGCGGGTCTACATGTCCTGGGAATGACGTTAAAAACTATCTGATGGTGAGGTTCCAGATTTGGAGGTTTGGGGAGTGTGGAGCACCCCTTTATCACCATTGCTCCCTGGTCCACTCTGACCCGGAGTGGTAGTACCTGTTAGGGTCCCATCTATGGGTTAAATAGAAAAATGTATTTATAAAAAAATTGTATTATCCATTAAGAATTGATTTATTTCAAAACTTTATCGGCATTAAATAACCCACTGAGGTTGATATGCCGTAAAACAAACCAAAACCAAAGAAAAAATAATCTTTATAAAGAAATAAACATTAAAACATACCACAGCACATAATTCCTTACATCCTACTAGCAAAAAAATCCCTAAAAACAACAAAAAAAAAAAAACACCCTCTGGACAGTATAAAATTAAATTTTGAAAGATATTGCCTGAGTTAGGTTGGAAAATTAAATGAATAAGATAAAACGTTTATTATTTTTTAGAAATTAGTCCTTTACTTAAAAAGCCTAATATTCACTCGACTCCACTGAGATAGTTGTTTTGTTTTACTAAATGTTTCTAAAAAATTCTGATTTGTTTATTTACTCTTATCATTAGAGAAAAATTGAAAAAACGTACGAGTAAAATATGTTTTGTTTGGATTTAAAAAAATTTAATAAGGAGGTGTTCGACCTTGTAAAAAAGAATATTTCTCCCAATATATTTTTAGGAAAAAACTATTTTAAACATAAATTCATCTAAAGGTGAATAAGTATCAAAATTTTCGTGAAAAATTGACCATTAATTGATTTTTCATAGAATTTTATTATTATTTTTATGTAGTAATGATACTGACTATAAATTTAATACTCATTGATAAACTTACTTAATTCCTGAAATGACTGTGACGTAAGCAGACATAGTTTCGGTTACAGAAAATTAGAGACCGAATCTCTATTATTAATAAATTTGAATTTTTAAAAAATTATCATTTGGAGTACTTTAATTAAAATTACTGTATATACTCGCGTATCATGTGGCTTTCTGAGACCTAAATTTTAGCCTAATATTAGGCAGTTGCACCATACACAACATACAAACTAGGCTGAGTCTTGGCCAATTATTTGCTCACTCTATGTTTTTATCTCGTGTATGGTGTAACCACCTAATATTAATCTAAAATTTAAGTCTCAGAAAGTCTCATGATACACATGTATATATGGTATCATAAAAATCAAAGCTGGTTAATATTATTATTATTATTATTATCATTATCATTATCCACTTCCTTGTTTTTCTCCTCAACTTCCTGCTCACATTTTGAGTTCCCAGCAGGTGTCAGGTGTGTTTTCTTTTTCTCTAGGGCAGATCTACTCAGATCTTTTGTATACCAGTTGTTCAAGCAAAATTGAAAAGTAAAAGTGGATTTTAACTTTTCAAAAATCTTTTTCTTATGAATCTGAATCAAAATTATGAATAATGCATCCATACAACTAATATTAAAGAAATTAATTTTATCTTCTAGAATTATTTATTAACGTGTATGTGTGTGTGTGTGTGTGTGTATATATATATATATATATATATATATATATATATATATATATAAGGTGTGTCATAAAAGTATTGAAATTGAAGCTGTATTTACCAAGATAGAAATGAACAATGAATGGAATGCTAATTTTTTCAGAATATAAGGTGTGTCAAAAAGTACAAAAAAATCTTGATACTTTTTTGACACACTTTGTGTGTGTGTGTATGTGTGTGTGTATATATATATATATATATATGGTGTTAAACATGGGTGCGTTCTTGCACCACAACTATTTGGAATATTCTTTGCAGTCGTCTTTAAGATTGCTTTAAAAAATAATATCAATGGGATTTATATTCATTACAGATCATCTGGTAACATATTCAATATAAGATGTCTAAAGATAGGTTCAAAAGTGTTCATGTGCGGGAACTACTATATGCAGATGACTGTGACTTGGTAACACACACAAAGAATGAGATGCAGAACCTTATGGATTGTTTCTCTGAAGCATGTACAGCATTTGGATTAACCATAAATGTAAAAAAAAGACTGTTGTCATGTATCAGCCTGCCCTGTGTGTGTAAACATATTCAATATAAGACATCTAAAGATGTAAACCTGCCCAACGGGTGGGGGTCCAGTGGCTTCGGCTCTGGATCTTTACAAGTTAATAGCATCGATCCCAGGGGGCTTTCTCCTCAGGCAATACCTGCCCCCTTGACTTAAAGGGGCAGGGCTGGGTTTATTGCCCAGCGCCTGAGGCACCCCTATTGAAGGGAATGCCGAAGGGATCGACACAAATTTTGTTCTTTCCCACCCATGAGCTTCAGCTTGTAGGTGGGCCCACGTTAAAACGAGGCCTTGTGCCCAGCCCATACAAGTGGGGTATGAGGCAAATACCTGTATCAGCCTGCCCAAATAAATGCTTTGTGGATCCCACTATCTTTGTATATGGTGAACGCCTCAAAGTTGTCCATCACTTTGTCTATCTTGGGAGCACATTATCACAGGACAACTCTTTAGATAGAGAAATTTCGCTTAGGTTTCAGAAAGCAATGAGATCCTTTGGTTTGCTTAAGAAAAGGGTTTGGAGCCAATGTGGCATTAAGATCTCCAACAAGCTGGGTGTATACAGTCTGTGTGCTCACTGCCCCTTTGTACGCCTGCGAGACTTGGGTTGTTTACAAATAACATCTCAGAACACTTGAGAGATTCCATCAGAATTGCCTTTGCAGGATTTTAGGGATAGAATGGTTGTCATTTATACCAGACACCACAATACTTGAAAGATGTCACCTGCCTAGTATTGAGAGTTTGATCCTTAGATCACGTCTTTGCTGGCCTGGTCATCTAGTTTGCATGAATGATTGCTGAATCCCAAAACAACAATTTTACAGGTAAATCCCAACTGGTAAGCGTCGTCAGTGCAAACCCAAATTGAGGTTTAAGGACTGCCTCAAGGACACTCTGAAAAACACTGCTATTGCTGTGGAGGACTGGCTTGTAATAGACCTGGCTGGAAAGCCACCATCTACCTGTCTGTGGAAGAATCCAACCGAATTAAACACCAAAAATTGAAGCGGGCTATTATAAAAAGGTAATTTTCAGCCCAGCAACATTCAAAGTAGAGAAGTTCCAACATGTAATTTATGTGGAAGAGTATGTCTCTCCAGGGCTGGGCTGGTGAATCATCTGAGAAAACACAAGGATACAGTGTCATATGCTACTGGCACTCAACTATGAGAAAAAAAAAAAACAGGAAATGGTCTTACTCGAACACAAGTTGACAGCCAAATGGAGAATAAACATGAACTTGGTTTGGTTTGTTTTGTTTTATGGCATATCAACCTCAGTGGGTCATTTAATGCCGATAAAGTTTTGAAATAAATCAATTCTTAATGGATAATACAATTTTTTTATAAATACATTTTTCTATTTAACCCATAGATGGGACCCTAACAGTTACTACCACTCCGGGTCAGAGTGGACCAGGGAGCAATGGTGATAAAGGGGTGCTCCACATTCCCCAAACCTCCAAAACTGGAACCTCACCATCAGATAAAAAAGGGTTGGGGCTTGCCATAAGGGCAATAGGGTTGGGAAAATCATATAGGTGCTAGGGCTTGACGTGACCAGCCGATTGATCGGAGGGGGCCTCTCCAACTGCCCGTCTAGCCCAAGATAGGGCCAAAGTGGAGTATTGCATGTCATGAACTGCTCATCCACCTGGGCTCTATGCTTAAGCATCACGGGTCGCCACCCACGGCCAACAGGTGGCCCCATTGGGGGAGTCTTACCCCTCTGCAGAGGTGCAGTCAGTGCATTCTAACGCCCCAGCTGACAGGGCGGAAACATGAACTGTTTTAGCATATAACAGTGGTTAATGCTAAAATAGCAGAGCAGATTTAAAATTAAAAAAAAGGAGGAGTAGGAGGGAGAGTGTCAGAAAAAGAGATGAGGGTGAAGAGAGTGACTGATAAAAAGCATCGGAGGAAAACTGTTAGAGAAAGAGAGGAGGAGGTAGAGTGTTGAGGAAAAAGGAGGAAGAAACCAGTATATATGTTGACTTTTTTTGTGTATATATAAGGTGTGTGTTAAAAGCCCACTCCTACTTATAGACTTGCCGAGAACCATGTGATCAAACTCTTGGCCAATCACTGGCAGTACTCTGCTGCTGATACAATACTTAAACCGACAGTACTGGCCATAACTACCTTGACTTTCGTGGACGACAGACATAGGATTAAATCACTGGACCTTTAATAATACGCAGGATAGGACTTATACGCTTACCAAAGGATTCCATAACTCAGGACTTACTTACTTTAAGCCCTTTTCAACTGGCCAAGGATGGCATTTAAAAACTTTACACCCAGGAATTGCCTAAGTTTATCAATGGGTATTTGATTTAATGCCATTTGATTTAATCATTAATACATAGGATAAATCTAATATATTAACGATACCTCTATGAACATCTGAGAGAGATTTGCCTCAAAACAGCCCATGTTATTAATGCGTTTAAAACCCTGCAATATTTCTTATATATTGGTAAGAAATAAAGGTTTACATTATATATAGTGTCGTTAATTTGCTTACTCGTTTTAGCAAAAATTATTAATCACTAATATTATTGATTTATTCTCCAACGTATTAAAATCATTTCTATGACTGATTTTATATAGAAAGCATTTGAGATATAATTGAAATAAAAAAATCTTTTTTTTAATTTTGTTTGTCTTTCTAATTCAATATTTTTTTTACATTAAAACATAAATACTTACACCCATAGGGTACATACTCTTGCTACTACAAATAATCTACATGAACCAACAGAGGAGGAGGAAGAGTGTTAGTGAGAAGGAGGAGGAGAGCGACAGAGGAGGAGGAAGAGTGCTAGTGAGAAGGAGGAGGAGAGCGACAGAGGAGGAGGTGAAAGAGAGGAGGAGGAGGAAGAAGAGTGCTAGTGGAAAGAGAGGAGGAGGAGGAGTGCTAGTGAAAGAGAGGAGGAGGAGGAGTGCTAGTGAAAGAGAGAGGGAGAGGAGGAGGGGAGTGCTAGTGAAAGAGGGGGAGGAGGAGGAGGAGGAGTGCTAGTGAAAGAAAGGAGGAGAGGAGTGCTAGTGAAAGAAAGGAGGGAGGAGAGTGCTATTGAAAGAGAGGAGGAGGAGTGCTAGTGAAAGAGAGGATGAGGAGGAGGATGCTAGTGAAAGAGAGGACGAGGAGGAGTGCTAGTGAAAGAGAGGAGGAGGAAGCGATGATAACTTCTTTCAACCACTTTTTTTCTTCTGTTCTTGAAACTCTTAAATTATCATGTTTTGTAGAACATGTTTCCTTCTTCATGAAGTCTCATTAGTTTATAAAGAATTAAAAAAAACAAACAAAAAAAAAAACCAAAAAAAACCAAACACATGTTCTGTGGTGTGTGTGTGTGAGGCAGATGTATCTCTGAAATCTTTCAGCTTCAGATGTTAGAGAATTAAAAGGTTACTTCTGTTTTTTTTTTCTTTTTTTTCTTTTCTTGTAACAATGATTTCAGTGTTACTTTAAATTTGGTTTGGTTTGTTTTGTTTTGTTTTACGGCATATCAACCTCAGTGGGTCATTTAATGCCGATAAAGTTTTGAAATAAATCTATTCTTAATGGATACTCAATGTTTTTTATTAACACATTTTTCTATTTAACCCATAGATGGGACCCTAACAGGTACTACCACTCCGGGTCAGAGTGGACCAGGGAGCAATGGTGATAAAGGGGTGCCCCACATTCCCCACAAACCTCCAAAACTGGAACCTCACCATCAGATAGAGTTTAACGTCATTCCCAGGACATGTAGACCCTCAATCACTGCCTTCGAGCACCCCTATGATAAAAAGGGAATTGCCATAAAGGTTTGCGGCAATCATATAGGCACTAGTGCTAGACATGACCAGCTGATTGTCGGAGGGGGCTCCTCGCTCTTGACCGCCCATACTAGCCTAAGTAAGGGCCTAAGTGGGACTGTTTTCATGTCATGAACTTGCCTCGAGCGCGACCTGCGTTTCCATCCTTAAGCATCATGGGTCGCCACCACAGCCAAACAGCGTGTCCCCATTGGGGGAGTGCTACCCCTCTGCAGAGGTGCAGTCAAGTATTCTAATGCCCCAGCCAACAGAGCATCCACATATTATGTAAAACTAGTATCTTGGTGATATATAAGCCACATTGCAGCTTATAAATGCACTAATAAAAATCGACCGTTTTGAGGCAAATCTAAACTCAGATTTTCAATAGAGACATCGTTAATAAATAAAGATTTATTCTATTCTATGTATTAATGCCACCCACGGCCAACAGGTGGCCCCATTTGGGGAGTCTTACCCCTCTGCAGAGGTGCAGTCGGTGCATTCTAACGCCCCAGCCGACAGGGAATGACCTTAAATTTATTCTGAAGATAGGTGAAGAGTAGCTTACATTGTTGTACATCTCTTTTCTTCTAATTACAAATTCATGATATCCATACAGTGAAATAAAAAAAATAATATAATATATAAACATTCAGAACAATATATGTGTACCCCCCCCCCACATATTAATAACTAGAAGTGGCTTACCGCGGCATCGCCTGGGTAGAAAGTGGGGGTACAAAAGGTAGTCTTTCAGATCCATTATTGTTGAATCACAACTTGTATCACTCAGGATGCCCCATTAAAATACTTATGTAAAAAAGATCTTACGTTGATCCAGACACTCTGAAAAAGAAAAATTAATGTCTTCTATCTAAAATGCTAAATGCCCAAAAATTCCATACTGTTATCATTTAATTTTTTATTTTTTAATCATATACGAATATAAATCAAAAAGCTTGATTATTTTTTGGTTCAAAAAGCAAAAGATTGGGTGATAGTGAATCTGTGTGTGTGTGTGTGTGTAATATATATATATTATATATATATATATATATATACTTTGTCATGAATTTTTGTTCTATTTCATAATTTCCCTCTGGGACACACACACACATGCAAACTGCCTATTTATATATGTATAGATTTAGTTTGCTATATTTATAAATAAAGAATGCTCAATATCAGTGATAGAGCTTAGGTGAATCTAGTTAGGATAGTGTAGAGCAGGGGTCACCAAAAATATGGCCCGTGGAGGCCATTTTATCAGGCCCGCCAACAGTACTTGAATTTGTAATGTTTTTGATAATGTTTTGAAAATAGTTATATTGGTTAAATTTTTTGTTGTGCATCTTATGCCACTCATCCATGAATAAAACATGGAAAAGATAAAATTTTGTTTTACATTTTTTTTCAGAGTTTTCGTTCTGGCTAGCAAGTATTGAAACACAATGATAATATGGCCTGCACTGTTATTTTTTTCAATTATCTGGTCAAATGTGAAAAAAGTTTGTGAACCCTGGTGTAGACAATTAGTGGTGCTTGGTAACTGTCAGTTTAAGCATCAGTTTTCCACTAGATCACTGAAGTTAAGCAGCAATGAGCCTTCTTAATACTTAATTGGGTGAAATACTTAAGGCAACAGGCGGTACTGTAAGAAACATGAGTCCTTTGTAATTATGAATGATTGATTCAGCATTAAATGACCTGAAACAAGAAGGTTGATATGCTGTAAAACAAAAAAAACCAACCAAACTGTTGGTTTGTATATTTACCAATCCCTCCGCACAAGTAGGATGTGACACACAGGTCAATTTCTTAAGTGGAGTTTACAGGTTTGAATTTAGAGTTTTCCTTCTCCTGTACCAAGGTTTACAGAGTCCAGTCTGCCCCTACTATCTTACCCATAGCTGGAGGCGAATAGTTAGATGCACACCTTCCCAAGGTATATTAGACCAACACTGCTACTATCAATTATTGCCTAATATGATCATCAGACCAAGAGCCTGGGTCTGAAAAAAATGTATAAGTGGGAAATTAACAGTCACCAGACACCATTGACTATGTCTACTCTGTGTCTATCCTAACGTCAATCTAGCTGGTGTGTGTGCATATATATATATATATATATATATATATATATATATATATATATATATATGCACACACTGGAAATTGCAAAATCTACCAGTTGACAAGATCTTTTTTTTTTTGTTAATCAATACTAGGTCTGGTCTTCTGACTGGGGATAAGGCGATCTGTCTTTATCTCAAAGTCCCAGAGAATTTAATTCTCAAGAACAGATTCTGGTTTATGCATATGCCATTTTTTTGTATGGCCAATATATATATTTTTTGCATAATTCCCAGTAGATCTCCTTTCCAACCCAGTTGTGCCTAGCTTTGTATTCCTCATTGTGCTTGTTTGCTGTATTTGCTAAATACATGGTTTTTGGTCTCCTCTCTGTTAACCACACACTCTACAATGGCTGTTTATTTTTGTTATCTTAGCAATTTTTTTGCTTTGATATGATTAGTTCTTATGACATTGTTTTTGAGTAGCAGTTATGAGTGACTCGGTTTCTTCCTCTTGAGGTTTCCTCTTCTTAACCATGTCCAGATCTTTTCTTGTGGCAACCCTCCCCAATTTGTCATTTGAAGTATCCATATAATTGTTTTTTTTTTTCCTATTTCTATTCATCATTATTAATTATTTATTATTATTTTCATTTATTTATTTATCTTTTTGAAGGGCCACTGGAAATAAAAGGAGCTACACATGCAAAGACATCATTTAAAACAATAAAAATATGGACAGCACTTTCTAAAAAAATATTTGGAAAACTAAAAAATCAAACCAAAACACATGAAAATTATCTGAAAAGTAAGGAAAATAGCACCTGCTTACAACAATTTATCAAAACATCGCTGCAATCTTGCGCCCTAGAGAAGAAGAAAAAAAACAAAACCCTTCCCAGTACAAAACAAACTACTTAAAACGACTGTTCAGAACTCATTTTCAAATTTAGGCATAAAAACAAGTTCTTATTAAGCCACCTGATAAAACAAACGATAAAAACACTAAATAAATTCTTAGAATTTAGAATCCAAACATAAGAATAAAAAAAAATAAAATAAAATAGAATAATGCAAAAAAAAAAAAATAAAGAATAACTAATAAATTAATATATAAAAAAAACAACAAAAAACACAAGAGTAAATAAATGCAATAATGCAATATCCTAGATTTTAGTACTATAGAGAAATAACAATAGCGGTGTGTACTTATATTTTGTATTTTAAATGCGTGTGTGTTTATGAAACATGCCACTAGTTTAACTGTGAAAAAACTTTGTTGAATATAATTGAATATTTGTGAGAATTTATTTATTCATTTGTTATACGCTTCTGAATCATTTCTCTTTTGTTTCTATCTTCTCAGCCACGCAATCTTAATAACCACTTTGGCCCTTTCTTGCGCTAGATATGGTACACCCCTTCCATCCAACCAATTGCTCTCCCTGCTCCACTCTGGACGCCGCGAGTGGTAGTACCTGTAGGGTCCCATCATGGGTTAAAATAAGAAAAATGTATCTATAAAAAAAATTGTATTATATCCATTAAGAATTTGATATTATTTCAAAACTTTATTGGGCATTAAATGACCCAACTGAGGTTGAATGCCGCTAAACAATACAAACGCAAAACCAATATTATAACATAATGAAGAGGGTTGATTGCATATAAACAAAACACCAACGCACCACACACGAAGTTCCCAAACAATGCACTCTTAATTTGTTTTTCTTAACTATTTTTTTTTCTTCTGAAATCAATCCAACATTAAATCTTTAAAATATTTTACACTATTGCTGTTTTTTATTTTATTGATTAGGCAATTTGTTGCCATAAATATAAATAACTCTTTTTAAGTCCAAAAAATCCAATTAGTTATAGACTTAGTTTTTAGCCTTTTTCAGTTTTGAGGAGAAAATTAAGGAAAATATTGCAGTAGAAATTTAATTTATTAAAAAAAAGTTTCAATTAGATTCTTCTTTCCTAGTAAAGTAGCTAATCCTAATTTTTTCATATCTGCTCCCTGCAACTATAATTTTTTTTTTCTCTTGTTAGAAAATGAAATAAATAATATCTACTAATAATTAGAGATTTGGTCTGCTATTTGTCTGTATACCGAAATACGTCACTGCGCTACTCAAACTACCACAAATTGTCAGTTACATTAGAACAAATACAGTCAAAAATTTGACATGCAACTTTTAGACGATCCACATTGATTTTACTAAACTAACATTACCCGGTATGTATATATTTATATATTGTTTAGTATTGATATATATTTAAAGTTTAATCAGAACTAAGTTTCCATTTCAAATTGTTTTATTTTTTAGCTTCTTGAATAAATTTGAGGATTTTATTGACTATGTGCAAAACTCTCTTGACCATTGAATTTTTAACTCTCACCCCTCGGAAAAATAACTTTCAAAAATTAATTTTGGATCTGTATATAGATAGATTTTAAAATTCATTTTGCGAAAGCAGTTTCGCCATCGCTAAGAAATGGAAGGTCACTTTATGGGCCATCGGCTTATCATGTTACACGTATCGTATAGCCTCTGTTGTGGTCTATTTGTTATGTACACTCTCATTGTCGGAATGGAGAGATGACGTGTCAACGTTGTAATATATGAGCTGCTAATCTTCAGAATGGAGTGATGGTGTGGTTGATAGTAAAATTAGTAGTTGTAACTACTAATCTCGACCGGGTACTACATTGAGAGCGTTAATATCGGGTTGACTGAGTCAAGCTGGATTGGGCTAAACTGATGTTTGAGTCTGGAAACAACTGGGATTCTGGCCGGGGACATCGTTTGCCTTGTGTCATTTAGAGTTTTTAGTAATAACACAAGGCCACTTCTTTTTGCTCATTTGAGGTTTTTCATTTTCCCCAAAGTCCACAACTGCGCAGAAGGCAAGAAGTCCATGTCTTAGGAATATGTGGATAAAGAAATCCTGCAATATAACTTATTCTGTACCAGTACTACATCAGAAAAGGCTGAAATCTGGCTTGCTGGGCTGCTGTTCAGTTGACGGCAATTCTATGCAGTTTATGGAGTCTGGAAAGTCACCAGCTTGGGCGGCTGAGGATATCTTGTCCAGGAGCTACATTTCTTTTTGCTCGTGAGAATTTTTTTCCCCTGAAAGTCCACAACTGTTGAGGAGCAAGAGTCGCATGTACTACCTTCTTCACCGCATTCTATCACAATCTCACATCAACCTTCTCACCTCTCACTACTCCTCTCTGCCCACTTCACCACATCTCACTTCTAGTCGCAATAGAACAATTGCCTATGTGGCTATTATGATGATTCAATCCTCAAAACTTTTTCATTCTCGCACCTCTCAACCATCGCTCATCCCCCACTTCTCCACATCTCACTTCTAAGTCCAACAATAGAAACAATGCTATGTGGCATTTAGAATGATTCATCCCTCAAAACTTTTCCATTCCTCAATCTAACGTTGTAATTCTTGCGCTAAAAACGCTTTTCGCATACCTAATTACATATCCGGTTATGTTGGAGTTTTTTCTATATATAAGGTGTGTGTTAGTCCGCATTATTACTTATAGACTTGGCCAAGGTCACGTGATTGACTCTTCTATACCAATCACTGCAATACTACTGGCCTGATAAGATACTTACCCCCCCCCCCCCAATAATTGCGTCACACAGTCAAATACACTCGTTTGATGACGGATGCACATAGATTGCCGCGGTATCTTTACCAATTACTCACAAAGAACTTATAAGATTAGCCAAGTAAACTCAGGGACCACTTAGTAAACCGACAAAGGAATTCAAATAGTCACCGCAACTCTTTTATCAAGGATTCCACCGATAAGCACTTCTGCTTATAAGGCCAAGCTAATGGGCCTCTTAAAAAACTTAAAACAGGTTACACACACATGGGTTGCACCCCCCCCCAATTATGTTTTAGCCACTAGGGGTAGTTGATTTCCAGGACAGGGAAATTAAAGGGTCTTTTATTAAGAAGCTCTTTTGTATCTATTCTGTTATACCTAATTTCGCCTATGCAACTGCAAGAGCTCTCATAAGACGCTTTATTCTGTCTTGGAATCACTACCCCAGTGTTGTAAACATAATGGGGGGGGGTGAAGCCAGTGTGTAACCGCTGTTAAGTTTTTATAAGGCCAGTTGCTTGGTCCTTAAATAGCAGAAGTGCTTATCTGGTTGGAATCCTTAATAAAGAGTCGGTACTAATTTGAATCCTTTGTTACTCAGTGTCCTGAGTTACTGGTAATGCTTATAAGTTCTTTGTGAGTAGTTGTAAAGATCCGCGGCAATCCTATGTGCATCCGTCATCAAAAGAGTGTAATTTGATGTGTGACGCAAGATGGGGGGGGGGTGTTAAAGGATATTTATCAGGCGCAGTAGTATGGCAGTATTTTAGAAGATCAATCACGTGACCTTCGGGCCAGTCTATAAGGTATAAGTGGCGGATCTAGCACACACACCTTATATATAGAAAAACTCCAACATAACGGATATTAAATTAGTATGGAAAAGGTTTTAGCAGAATTACACGTTAAGATGAGAATCGGAAAAGTTTGAGGATTGATCATGCAATAATGCGCACATAGCATTGTTTCTATAGGACTAGAAGTGAGATGTGGAGAATGGGGAGAGAGGAGTTTGAGAGGTGAGATATGAAAAAGTGAGCATGATGCATCATAAATGCCACATAGCATGTTTCTATTGGACTAGAGTGAGATGTGGTAGTGCAGAGAGAAGTAGTGAGACGTGGATGACAGGTTGAGTGAGTGTATAGAACTGCGGTGCAGAGGGTAAGACATGACTCTGCTCTCAACATTGTACTTTAGCGAAAATAAAATTCTCACGGCAGACAAAAAAGAAATGGCCACGGACAAGATATCCCTCAGCCCCCAAGCTGCATTTCCAGACTCCAATAACATCATTAGAATTTAGCAGTCAACTGAACAGGCAGCCCAGCAAACCAGGATTTCAGCCTTTCTGATGTAGACTGGTACAGAGATAAGTAATATTGAGGATTCTTTATCCACATATTCCTAAGACAGGACTCTTGCCTCTCGCAGTTGTGACTTTGGGGAAAATAAAAAACCTCATGAGAAAAAGAACAAGTGACTTGTGTTATTACTAAAAAACTCTAAATGACACAAGGCAAGAATGTCCCCCAGAAACTCCAACGTTGGTTTCCAGACTCCAAACATCCAGGAATTATCAGGCCAACTCCAGCATTGGATACTCAGGCACCCAGAATTCAAGCCTCTCAATGTAGTACCGCGTCCAGAGAAAGTAACAACTACTATTTTACTATCAAACACCATCAACTCCATTCTGAAGATAAGAGCCATAATATAACAAAGCGTTGACACGTCATCTCTCGCATTCCGACAAATGAGAGTGTACATAACCAAATAGACCAAACAGAGGCTATAGATAGTGTGACATGATAGCCGATGCCTACCCAAGTGACCCGATTCTAAAACAGTGCAGCAGCAAAAAATGGCTTTGCCAAAAGATTTTTAAATCTATCTATATACGATCCAAAAATTAAATTTTTTGAAAGTTAATTTCCTGAGGTGAGAGTTAAAAATTCCATGTTCAGAGAGTTTTGATCCATAAGTACAGTAAAATCCTTCAAATTATCAAGCAGTAAAAAAAAATAAAAACAATTGAAATGGAAACTTAGTTCTGATAACTTTAAATATATATCCAAAATAAAAACAAATATATAAAATATATATATACCGGTATGTATTTAGTAAATCAATGTGGATCGTCTAAAGTTGCTATGTTCAAATTTTAGACTGTATTTGTTCTATTGTAATGCACAATTTTTGGGTAGTTTGATGTAAGCAGTGACGTAGTTTCGTTACAGATCAAAATAGAGACCAAATCTCTTTATTAGTAGATATTATTATTTTCATTTTCTAAAAAGAGAAAAAAAAAATTATAGTCCAAGGAGAGATATAGAAAAAATGTAATTAGCTACTTTACTGGAAAAGAAATTAAAAACTTTTTTTTAATAAATTAAATTTCTACTCAGATATTTTCTTAAATTTCTCGCTCAAACTGGAAAAAAAAGCTAAAAACTAAAGTCTAATTAACTAATTGGATTTTTTGGGACTAAAGAGTTATTATAATTTTGAACAAATTGACCTATAATCAAAAAAATAAAACCACAATAGTTAAAAATATTTTAAATTAAATTTGGATATTTCAAAAAAAAAAATAGTAAAGAAAAACAAATTAAGCAGTGCATTGTTGGAACTATCGGTTGTTGTTGGTTTGGTTGTTTTATGGGCAATTCAACTCCTCTTCATTTGTTATAATTTTGGTTTGGTTTGTTTAGTTTATGCGCATATTCAAACCTCAGTGCGCGTCCATTAATGCCAATAAAGTTTTGAAATAAATCAATTCTTATGGCATAATACAAATTTTTTTATAGATACATTTTACTATTTAACCCATAGATGGGACCAACAGGTACTACCACCTTCGGTCAGAGTGACCAGGAGCTAATGGTGAAGGAAGGTTGTACATATCTAAGCCCAAGAAACGCGCGCAAAGTGTTATAAATTTTGTGTGGAGAAGATAGAAACAAAAGAGGAAATGATTGCAGAAGCGGTAATAACAAATGAATAAAAAATCTCACAAAATATTCATTTATATCAACAAAGTTTTCACAGTTACTAGTGCATGTTTGCAAAAAAGCACACACGCATTTAAAATACAAATATAAGTACAACCGCTATTTGTTATTTTCATAGTACTAAATATCTAGGATATTGCCACTTATTGCATTATTTACTCTTGTGTTTTTGTTGTTTTTTTATATATTATTATTGTTTCTTTAAAATTTTTTTTTTTTTTTTTTTTCATTTATTCTATTTTATTTATTTTTTTAAATTCTTTAATGTTGATTCTAAATTCTAAAGAATTATTTTAGTGTTTTTATTCGTTTAGTTTATTCCAGTGCGCTTAATAAAGAACTTGTTTTTATGCCTTAAATTGAAAAAATGAAGTTCTTGGAACATCCGTTAAGTAGTTTGTTTTGTACTGGAAGTTTGTTTTTTTACTTCTTCTAGGGCGAATTGCGTGTTTTGATAAATTGTTGTAAGCAGGTTGCTATTTTCCTTACTTTCAGATAATTTTATGTTGTTTTGGTTATGATTTTTAGTTTCCAAATATTTTTAGAAAAGTGGTGGTCATATTTTTTATTGTTAAATGAATGTCTTGCATGTGTAGCTCCTTTATTTCCAGCTGCCTTCAAAAAAAGATAAATAAATAAAAATGAAAAATAATAATAATAAATAATAATGATGATAGAAAGAGAAAAAAAAACCAATTATATGTATACTTTCAAATGAACCAAATATGGGAGGTTCACAAGAAAAGATCTGGACATCGTTAAAGAAGAGGAAACCTCAAGAGAGAAACCGAGTCACTCCATAACTGCTACTCAAAACATGTCATTAAAGAACTATCATATCAAAGCAAAAAAATTGCTAAGATAAAAAATAAACAGCCATTGTAGAGTGTGTGTAACAGAGAGGAGACCAAAAACCATGTATTAAGCAAATACAGCAAATCAAGCACAATGAGAATACAAACTAGGCCACAACTGGGTTGGAAAGAGATCTACTGGAATTATGGCAAAAAATATATATATGGCCAACAAAAAAAAATCTATATGGCATAAACCAGATCTGTTCTTGAGAAATTAAAATTCTCTGCGGACTTTGCGATAAAAGCAGATCGCGCTTATCCCAGTCAGAAGACGCAGACCTATTATATTATAACAAAAAAAAAAAGATCTTTGTCAATGGTAAAGATTTTTGCAGATTATCCAGTGTGTGCATATATATATTAGTATATATATATATATATATATATATTATATATATATATAGGCACACACGACACAGATTGACGTTAGGATAGACACAGAGTAGACATTAGTCTAATGTGTCTGGTGGCACTGAATTTTCCAACTTATACATTTTTTCAGACCAGGCTCTTGTCTGAATGATCTATTATAGGCAATAAATTGATAGTAGGCGTGCTGTAGGTCTAATATCCTTGGAAAGGTGTGCATTCTAACATATTCTCCCATCCAAGCTATGGTAAGATAGTAGGCAGACTGCAGCTCTCCTAACCTCGTACAGAGAAGGAAAACTCTATTCAACCTGTTAAACTCCACTTAAGAAATTGAGCCTGCTGTCGACATCCCTTACTTGTGCGGGGGATTTTTGGTAATATTACAAACAAACAGGGTTTGTTGTTTTTTTGTTACAGCATATCAACCTTCTTCAAGGTCATTTTAAGCGAATCAATCATTCTATTACAAAGGACTCATGTTTCTTACAGTAACCTGCTGGTTGCTTAAGTATTCACCCAATTAATATTAAGAAGCTTCATTGCGCTTAACTTCCAGTATTCTAGTGTGAAACTGATGCTTTAAAACTTGACATTACCAAGCACCACTAATTGTCATACACCAGGGTTTCACCAAACTTTTTTCACATTTGACCAGATAATTGAAAAAAAATAACGAGTGCAGCCATTATTTATCATTTGTTCAAATACTGCTAGCCAGAACGAAAACTCTGAGAAAAAAAGCCATAAAACAAACAATTATCTTCCTGTTTTTCATGGATTGGTAGGACAATAAGATGGGCACAGCAAAAAATTGTAACCAATGATAACTATTTTCAAAACATTATCAAAAACATTACAAAATTCAAGTAGCTGTTGCGGGCCTATAAAATGGCCTCCACGCGGCGCAATTTTGTACCCGTGCTCTACACGTATCCCTAACTTAGAATTCAACCTAAGCTCTATCACTGATATTGAAGCAATTCTTTATTTATAATATGCAAACTAAGATCTAGTACATTATATTAAATAGCAAGTTTGCATGTGGTGTGGTGTCCAAGAGGAATTATGAAAATAGAACAATCATGACAAAGTATATAATATATATATTATATATATATTATATATATACATCACACACCACCACACAGATTCACTATCTACCCAATCTTCCTTTTTGAACAAAAATATCAACGTTTTGAATTATATTCTATATGATTTAAAAAATAAAAATTAAAATGATAACATATGAATTTTTGGGATTTAGCAATTTTAAGAAGAAGACATTAATTTTTCTGTTTCAAAGTGTCTGGATCAACGTAAGATTCTTTTTTACATAAGTATTTTAAATGGCGATCGCTGAGTGGATACAAGTTGTATTCAAACAAATTAATGGATCTGAAAGACTACCTTTTGTACCCCCACTTCTACCCAGGCGATGCCGGGTACCAACTTCTAGTTATTAATATTGGGGGGGGGTACACCATATATGTATCTGAAATGTTTATATTATTTTAATATTTTTATTCATCCTGTATGGATATCGATGCAATTTGTAATTAGAAGAAAAAGGATGTACAACATGTAAGGGCTACTCTTACGCTATGCTTCAGATAAATTTAAGGTCAAANTATACATATTTTGTATGGCCTTTTATTATTAATATTAATATTATTTTTATTATTAATTATTATATTATCGTAGTAGATAGGAAGTTTGTTGTGTGTTTCTTGTATTGTGGTTACTGTAATTTCTACACGTAAAGAAAAAGTATAAAAATATAAAACCGGATAATCTAACAATAGTGGAATGATTTTAAAAATATTTATTTTATTTTAACTAATAAAGAATAAAAGAATTATCATTATACTAATCAAATATAAAGTTTCTAGGTAACTTAAATGAATTTTGGAAACTAATATACAATTCCTTTACTGAATTATATTGATATAATTAGAAGAAGCTTAAAACACTTTACTTTTCTAATGATAATATATCATGCTATAAACGATTTTATCGCTAATTTTTATTGTTACATATTTCAAATATAACACGTTCTAATTGGAGACCGTCTTGATTTGCGGCAGACCTTTTTGACACAGATACAATTCTCACATTGTAATTGCCATTAGAATATTAGTTTCAACTGTCGATGTTATTCATCGTTCTTCGCGCTGCATTCAAGAACATATGTCTCAGGAACCCAATCCAAATTTAGAATAATACACATTACTAAATATGATAGCCTGTCCCTCATAAACGAGGCGGAGAAAATACCTGCCTTGCTGGAAGAACCAACCACAGTCCCGTAAACAAGATCCAAACTTCCTTTATCATTACTGGATAAACAAAGGTGAAATTGTTAGGGTTATATGCAAAGGAAATACTGCAATTAAGAAGAGCAACGAACGAGCCCGACGAAACCATCTGGGAAATAATTACAGAAAGAGAATAGAAATCGCAAACAATATAGCAAAGAAAAATAAAAGACCAAAATAAATTGGAGATTGATTTACAAGTTGTGACTGTAAATCACACAGTAATAAAACAAGATTGAAAGAATATACTCTATACAGACAATCACAACAGAAGCCAGAAATATATATATATAAAATATATATAATATTATAATAGTGTGGTGTGTGGTGTGTGAGCGTGTGATGTAGAGAAAATTGAAGTGAACTGACGGTATGTAAAATAAATGAAAGATTTGATCAACACAGGTTCAAATAAAATGATGGATTATTCAAGCCAAAGCTGCAGGTTTCAATTTTTAGTATACCTTCTTCAGGGCTTTGTGATTTAAGGAAATTAAAATTTATCACAGAAATAAGGAGACTGCGATAGTTGTTGATCAGTTTGTTTAAAATTTCATTCGAACCTGTGTTTTTTCAAATTCTCACTATACCACACGCACACACACACACACACACACCACACACACAACACATATATATATATATATAATTTATATATATATATATATATTATTATATATATATATGTATATGTATATATTAAATTGTTTAAAAGTCTGTATTGAGTAAATATATCAGAAGAAAATTCGGGTTATAATGAAGGGAGAAGAAAATATTATAAAACTCATTGAATAAAACTTAATTGGGAACAAATAAGCAATCTTTGGCAATAGAACATGTGATCTCTTTAAAAAAAGAGTATAAAGAAATGCCAATTGAAAAAATAATGAGAGAGGAGTGTTTCCGAAAAAAAGAGTGTGATACATCAGATGGAAAAATAAAGAAGAAGAAATAGTGTTAAAGGAAAGAAAAAAGGAAAAACCCTTAATAAAAAGATAAAACAGACAAGGAAAAAGACATATGAAAGAAGCAATGATAAGATATGTTTAAAAAAAAATGAAAAAGAAAGCAAAGAAAAAGAGGAAAAGATAGTTAAAAGAATTAAAAAGGAAACACAAAAAAGGTTAGTTAAAACTAAAAGAATGAATGATGGAAAAAAAAGAAAAAAATGTAAAAGAAGGAAAAAAAACAAATTGATAAATAAGCAAAATGAAAGACTAAGAAAAGGGAAAGGCATTGTAATACCCAAAAAGTAAGATGCGACCCGAAAAAGAAGAAATAAGGGGTTAAAAAGAAGAAAGAGAAAGAAAAAATTGAAAGAAAAGAAAAGAAAACAATAAAACAAAGAATTGAAAGAAAAACATAACTTGTAAAATGAAAAAAGTATAATTAACGAAAGAAGGAAGAGAAATACTAAAAGAAAGAAATGAAAAAAATAAAATAAATAAAGAAAAGATGGAACATAAAAAAAGAATAACAAAAATGAAATATTATTATTATTACTCCTTTGAGTTACTCAGTATTAGCTGATTTGGTCTTGCATGAGTCTGACATGACAGCAAGTCTCCTCAGCCGTCTCCAGACTCTTCTGAGTATTCTGGCAGTTGTAGCAGAAATGCATTTCTGAATGGTTCAATCCTTCCTCTGATATCAAACTTCCAAGCCCCTTTTCTAATCCTTTTGACAGTTCAAAGTGCATCCAACTACAATAGGTATCACTTCTCATCATCCCATAACTTTTAGTTCTTGGCAAGATCCAGATCATTTGTCACATTTTTCATTTTCTTAAAACTTCACCTTGTTGACTCTGCTGGCCCTGCAAATCCCACCAGTTGAACAAGTTCTTTCTCTTTTTTGGTAATTTCAACCACTACGCCTGGGTACTGGGTCTTCTAAAAAATAATCTTATTTTGGTTATAGTATTTGGCCGAACAAAAATAGAAACAAGTATTTATAAAATCTAGTATATATGGGTTATAAGGATCCGTATTTATATTTTATTCTAATACCCCTAGAGTATAATCCTGGCGTGAGTGCGTTAGTACCGCTAATATATACTACCCCCAGTAAGAACAGCTACTCAATACCTAAAGTAGAGATCTCTAAGTAATAATATATGGTAATATATTTATCTTTACTGATGTCAGATGACTGAATATCCTACTAATTAGTTTCACACGTTATATATAGTATAACGATCATTTATAGCCTCTCGATGAAGAGCTTTATGCGAACACTAATAGGTTACGTTCGTGTCTGAGCCATGCACCACCGCTAGGTGGGATATTACTTTTTATGTACGTTATAAATAACTTTCCTATTTCATATATCTAATTTTAGTATTCATAAAAATGTTAAGGTGAGAGTAAATTGAATAATAGACCAAGATTTGATAGAGAGGATGAAGCTGATCTCAACGACCCTAATGAGTGACAAAGAGTTTGCCCTACAGGCAATAACTAAGAGGAAAAGGGCTTTAAATTTGCTCTGCAGTATACTAAATTGCTATTTCAGAACAAGACAAACACTCATAAAAGAGCATAGAGTGATATTCCACTAACAACAACTTGCAGAGACGTGCGACAGTAAGAAGCCAAAGGACCCAAACATGAACTTTAGGATCTTCTACGAGAACATCAAAGAAGTCTTCCTCACAAAATTTCCCTCTCACTAAATAAAAGATAAATGTAGAATCTGTGTCTCAGTCACTAGTACAAACTTACCATACATAATTACAGACATACAGCATCTGTCTTTTATATGATAACGTATGAATAGCAGAGACCCAAGTGTCAATAGCCACAACCTGCTCACATGGATATCGACAAGTAGTTATAATGTATATAAAGTAAACCATTACCTAATAACTAAATAGAGAAGGTGGCTGTAATGAAACTATAATTACCATGCAGATCAAAGCATGATTTGAACACAGAAGCGACATGGTGAGTAGTAATAAAAAGATATTAGAATTCCCACCTGGGGTGAAAGTGCAAACAAACATAAAGACAAAAGTCTTTACATCCTTCTATCACTTCTGTCTTTCATTGCTAAATCTTTCCATAGCTAATTAAAGACTAGTGTTAGTTTATAATATGCATAATTAGGAAAGATCCAACGAAAATATGATCCAATTAATTATCTCTACATATGCTATAACCGGTTATAACTGAAGATCTTTTACAGTTTAGTTACACGAGTATTCGTGTGTCAATATTCAATAGACCTAAAACTCAAACAATTAGAACATCTAATCAAATACTAAAAACAGCGATATTTAAATCCAACATCAATTTTAGTATAATCAATATGTATAGAAATTAGCCTTTTCCGATTCACATTGTCATGGACCATATGTTTAAATCGATAAAATTATTTTTATATTAATAAATAAAAAGTAAAAAGCAAACTGTGCGATATTTATTAGTATGTCAGATATGGTCACAGCATTAATAAATAAAAACAATTTTTTATTAATGTATGAGTTTAAATAGAAAAATAAAATCATGAGAGAACTCGACAGATAATAAGCAACCATGAAGGAAAGAAATTATGACAAAGTCGGAGAAAAAGACCATATAGTATAATGTCCGCGTGGAGAACGGAAAATTATACGACAGTTACAATAATACAAACACAGATCATCCATATTATAATAAGAAGACAAAGATTTCTCAGCAACCTAATATGCGCAATCTTCAGTAGTACTCTGGATCTGTGGGTATCAAAAATAAATGAAAAAAACAAACAAAAAAAAAAGAAAATGGGTCCACCATGACCGGAAAGAACAGCTTTAGTAGCACAAATCACAAGTAGAAAGAAAGACTGACCTCAACAATATGACCCCCCCAGAAATAATAAATACACATCAGAGATTTAATCTATGTCTAGATGAATAAACTGAAGGCTGTAATTGGGTCTACGTTGGTCCTGATAATAATAACCTGAGTGAATATTGAGACGAATTTTTATCCCTGGCGGCTACAGGCACTATGACCCCGTTCAATAAAGCCTAAGTCATAAAACTACCTCTTGCCTTTGTCTCTTTCCTTTTCTTTCCCAAGTTCCATTTCAGCGTACCAGCCCCCCCCAAAACAAAACAAAAAAAACCCCCGCTTTTATTGGGGTTAAGATACCAGCACCAACTTAAATTAGCTCCATAGATCTCATTCACTGATTGGATCTGAGATAATCCTTTTTGGATGTACTTTTATTTTGATTGGCACCTGTGAATCGAAAAAAGCCAGATGATCTCTGCTTGGTTTATATAACCCATTGACCGTTTGTCACTTGTATTGTGCATAAGCAATGACTGTAGGAGGCAGTGTGAGAGTCATTAACATGGTTTCTTCTTTAGATTTTGTTATTTCAGCTGTTTTTAATGAACGATAGGTTAATTGTGAGTCCTTTGTAAATCATCTGAGGTTAAGTGGTTATGTGAAGATTTTTTAATTCTTTATTTTATGGTTAAGACAAAGTCTAAGAGAGGAAACATGATTTACATTTGTTGAATTAAAGTAATCCTGCTTACACGATTGCTTTCTATTAGGAAAGATTTTGAGGACAATTGTCCATGTACAAGTGCTCTTTGGTATAATGGGTTACTTTTAATCCTTCTTGTTGCATACGTTAATTGTTTGTGAGGATATTAGTTTCTGTTCAAACATTTTTTATTGTGTTGCTTAAAGTACATCAAACAATTATAATTAACCAGAATATTTTTTTTAGATTATGCATTGGGTTTAAATAGGACGAGTCCACATGGTGTAGGGGCTAATGTGCTGGACTATGACATTGTTGTAAGTGAGTTTGAACTCCATTCGTGTTATCATTTTCGCTTTCTGTGCTGGGGGATTATTTCAGAGATCCAAGAGGGCCACTGCCCTGTCGGATGAGGCGTTAGAATGCACCGACTGCACCTCTGCAGAGGGGTAAGACTCCACCCAATGGGGTTACATGTTGGTCGTGGGTAGTGACTCGTGATGCTTAAGGATAGAACCCAGGTGGATGAGCAGTCCATGACATGCAAAACTCCACTTTGGCCCTTTCTTGTGCTAGACGGGCAGTCAGAGAGGCCCCCTCCAATCAATCAGCTGGTCACGTCAAGCCCTAGCACCTATATGATTGCCCCAACCTTATTGCCCTCATGGCAACCCCCAACCCTTTTTATCATATGGGTGCTAGAAGGCGGTGGCTGAGGGTCTACATGTCCTGGGAATGACGTTAAACTCTCTGATGGTGTGGTTCCAGTTTTGGAGGTTTGGGGAATGTGGAGCACCCCTTCATCACCATTGCTCCCTGGTCCACTCTAACCCGGAGTGGTAGTACCTGTTAGGGTCCCATCTATGGGTTAAATAGAAAAATATGAGTATCCATTAAGAATGAATTTATTTCAAAACTTTGCCGGCATTAAATGACCCACTGAGTTTGATATGCCATAAAACAAAACAAACAAACAAATCAAGAGGGTCACAAGCCTAAACTTACTCTTGTTACATATGTCAAGTGTTTGTTAAGATATTAGTTTCTCTTCACAAACATTTTTATTTTACTGCTTAAAGTGTATCAAACAATTATAATTAACTGGGATATTTTTTCACATTAGTGATGCTGATAGCTTTTTGATTTAGTGTGTCCTGGAACACACATATTTGCTTTGACTATGGGTCCCAACTTAAATTTCTTAATAGATTGTAGGGTTTTTATTTATGATCTGGGGAAACAACTAAAGCCATATAACTCCCAACCTGTAACCCATCCTGTGTAATTCGTTTCTAAGAAACTATTGAAATGTATTTACAACTAGCTTGAAGTAGTGAGGGAAGAAAGAAGAAAAACACTGGGATGTGTGGATACGATTTTACTGCATCCTTTTAGATTTTTTGTGCATCAGTGCCACAGGACACGTACCTATCAGCATTTCTGGATTATGCATTGGGTTTAAATAGTAAAAAAAGAATCTCTTCCATACAGTACCATTATTAAAAGTTAACAGTGAGAGAACCAAATTTTATGTAGAGTATACGTGCATGTTGATTTGAAGGAATTATGGTTTCCAAGAGTTGGAGGTTAGGGAATTTTCCCTTATTTTTTTTTTCACTATCTGCTTCAGGATACTGACTGGTGGCAATTACTTTTTCAAAT
This sequence comes from Doryteuthis pealeii, assembly GCA_023376005.1. Taxonomy (NCBI): domain Eukaryota; kingdom Metazoa; phylum Mollusca; class Cephalopoda; order Myopsida; family Loliginidae; genus Doryteuthis; species Doryteuthis pealeii. The sequence goes on from CM042144.1 coordinate 116,343,485, forward strand.
TATCATATAATGTAGAAGAATTTTCTTTTTAATTTTGACTGTTTTTTAAATTTTTTAAATTATTTTATTTTTTTTATTTCTAAGGGAAGGAATATCCTTTTCTAGGATTTGGTATTTACAGATATATGACAATAAAGCTAATTTCTAGAAATCTTGTGCAGAGACAACAACTACAACATAAAAAAAAAAAAAAAAAATTAGTTAAATTTAGTGTCTAATTATATAATGTAGGAGAATTTTCTTTTTAATTTTGACTGTTTTTTAAATTTTTTTAATATTTAAAAAGATTTTTTTTTTTATTTCTTAGGGAAGGAATATTCTTTTCTAGGATTTGGTATTTACAGATATATCCACATAGTATAGTGGCTAATGTGCTGGACTGCAACATTGTACTAAGTGAGTTTGATCTACAGTAGTGCTATTATGTACATTTTCTGTGCTGGGGAAATTACCTCAGAGATCCAAGACTGCCAGAATCTGGTAGTCTAAACTAATTCCCCTGTATATCCTAAAAATTGTTAAACAACTGAATCATTCGTATTATTTAGATTTTTCAGGCTGTTGTCCTCAACTTTGTTTATTATATTCCAAATGTTTCAGCCAATGTACGGTCCAGCCTTTTATATTTCTTGTAGAATTACTAACTTAGCTGAACACTTGTAATTAGTCATAGTTAAATGAGAAAAGTCTACCCCAATGGATTAAATAACGGGTTTGATTTGAAGTTCAGTGGCTGGAGGGCATGTCAGCTGAAATGTTGTGTATATAGTTATTTACTAAGCTTAGCTTAAATGTGGCACGAGGCCAGAAGTATGGGGCACCCAATGAGAATCAAACTCCCTTTCAATTCAATGAGGAGAAACAACTTCATGGAATGAAGCAGTTGCACACATGTCTTGCATGCAAGATATCTGAGAGAGGAAAACATGGACACTCCCAGAGTCACAACTTATGAAAATTTGTGTTTAAAGTGAATCTTGTGAGACAAACTTGTGACATAAACAGATTTCAGCTCCTCCTGCTAGTCCATAAAAGAGCAGATTACAAAAGTGTTGTAAATGGAAGTAACCGGATAATCCCTCATGTATGCAAATGAGTACGTATAAAAGAACAACAGGAGATTAGCTCAGTATGTGATGTGAGATGATCTCCAACCACGAACGTTGTTTCGTATTCTCGGATGTAAACACACGTGCTACACTCTTCAGAAGATAAGTAATCTTTACCAATCCTTCTTTTATGCGCAGAAACTTTTTACCTTGCCGTCCGGGAGCCATTTTTGTTATTTGTATTTATTGTAATAATAAACTATTATTACAACCACTCGCAATCTTCTCATTAATGTATTTCTAATACATAACACTAAGGAAGAATGCAGGTGTTTTGTGTGTTCAGTACATGAATATGAACAGATTGTATTATTGCACTATTACGTTCACTTTTGAACCTTTGGAAAAGATATGAACCCCCTCATCCTTCCAGCTATAGGTTAAGTAGTACCACTACTGTTCTTCTACAAGGATGGCTTTAGCAGTAAATAACCCATGATATGCCATTCAAACAAAGAAACTGAACTGAGTTTAAATATGTGTACGTGTGTATATATTTCATAGATGTGAAATTATTATAATGAAAAGATATGTTTGAATTTGTGGCTTCATCTTGGTGATTATAATTACTATATTTATATTGATTGTTGTAGCTGTGATACCACTTCTTATAATACATTAGGAGGCCTCAGAAAAGCCTCCGAACGCAGGTGAATATATGCAACAAATTCCAACAAAGAGATAACATAACAAATACAGACTTTATTGTCTGAACAACATTTAACATACAATACAAAAGAGTTAGGACAAACGTTCTAAGGAAAAGAGTCCTCGAAGAGTCAAGAGTTAAAGTAAGAGATGAAAGTTTGTCACTACTTCATACAGGACCACATGGTATTCACCTCCATACAGACATGGAAGTGTTTAGAAGGCATGCATGTTCATGGCTATAAAAAGATGGGTGAGCCAAACACCTCTAAAGAGTATAATAGTGGCCATTGAAGGCACAGGTATAAGCCTATAGTTGACAGACACAATTAGTGCATCTCTGGAGATCCCAGATGAGAAAAAGAGAGTTTTTCCCGGGCTGTGTTTAAAGTGGCAAACCCTGGTTGCAAGGGAAGATAACCCTTTTCCAATCTCGGCCCCATCCCAACAAGGGAAGACAATTGCTACACTGTAAAAGCAAGTGAACAACTAATCGACTGTCTATGCTATAATAGTTCTTAATGATTGCGCTTTTTTTACCTTTGAACAAGATTATGAAATTTTCACTCTCTAATTTTGGATAACCAAATGTAGTTAACCAGCACTTTTATCTACTAGGTCATTTGTATAATGGCCTTTTATAATGGCTGAAATTTTATGGGTATAACAATCAAGATGAGAACAACAGTTTGAATAGATCAATGTATTATGTATATATATATATATATATATGAGAAACAAACATATGGCTATTTTCAGCCGACAATATTTGGGAGAATATGTGCTTAATTGAAGTTGAACCTAAGTTCGTGTGAAGTCACTTAAGAGGAATATTAATACTACTACTTAACAAAGCTTGGAAAAACCTGCAAGGTCCGTTTGGTGTAGGGGTAAGACGCTTGCTTGTCGATCTGACAGACAGGTTTCAAATCACACACAAGGCGGTCTTCGTATCTATAGCTCTGCTGATGAGGTCTAATAGGCTGAAATGTACATACAGAGATTGATTTTTCTCGATTTGTTTAGCCTTACATTTAAATAGTTAAATCCCGCCTAATTAATTATTAATGAATTAACTTTCAAAAAATTAGGTTCGACTTCAATTAAGCACATATTCTCCCATATATATATATATATATATATATATATGATTTTTGGATGTTTGTATTTTAGAAGCATTGTTGAATAAAGTATATATTATATTTTTGCTTGAAGGCAATTAGAATGCATGTATCGCATAAAATTCAATACTTTTTTTTATAGAAAATGAACTTGACAAGTGTAATCCCGGCAAAGGATCGCTCGGTGTGTAGAACATCATACAGACTGTTTCGACTTTATTAAGTCTCATCAAGTGTAATCCCGGCACATGCATTGTAATTGCCTTCAAGCAAAAATATAATATATAATTTATTCAACAATGCTTCTAAAAAACAAACATCCAAAAATCTTATTCACTTCGCCGAAGAGCATAAAGCCTGGTTTGTTGTTATTATTCACTCAACGTCCCCTTACCTATTATGGTAGAGGTGTTTAAGTATCATTGACAAGGTTAATTTCGCAGGGATTGTTAGCTGTGTACTGTGGTCGAGGCAATATGGTCTTTGACTATGCCTGCTGAGGTCCCGGTTTCGATTTCTGTCGGAGGGAAGTCATTAGTATACATCGCTGATGAGACTTAATAAAGTTGAAACAGTCTGTACGATTTTCTACACACTGAGTGATCCTTTGCTGGGATTACACTTGTCAAGTTCATTTTCTATAAAAAAAGTATCGAATTTTATGCGATACATGCATTGTAATTGCCTTCAAGCAAAAATATATATATATATAATAAATGAAGGAAAAAACTTTAAATTTATAACATATACACATCCATGTAGTTGAAATAAATTATTACAAGGAAGCAAGTTTTTTTCCTTCATTTATTCTATATATAATGCTCTATCCAAAGACCTACTGTATGGTGAATTAGTAGAAGGCACCCGACCGGTAGGGAGACCACATCTGCGCTTTAAATATATCTGCAAGAGGGACATGAAGACATGCCATACCAACACATGGGAGGCTTGTGCAAAAGACTGTGCGACTTGGCACCTCCTCGTCAAACAAAGAACAAGAAGGACTGAAAAAGAGAGGAAAGTAGCCACCGCAGAAAAGAGAGCGAAAAGGAAGGAGAGACAACAGCAACTCCAGCAAGCATCACTGTTTGTTTGCAGTCACTGCACCAGAGATTTCCATTCAAAAATTGGTCTGTTCAGCCATTCATGCAGTTGCAGATAAAAATAAAGAAAAAAAGTGGACACCACACCATCGTCTTTAGTAGGTGGACAGATGCCAACAATATATATATATATATATATATATATATATATATATATATATATGTGGTATTGTTCATAGGTATTTAAACAGATAATTTGGTTTTAATTGTTTGGGTTTTGAGAGTTAAAATGAAGCAGAATCAAATTTATTCCAATAGGAACATACAGTAAGCTGAAGAAAGTCACAGTTTATAACAGCCAATATTTTATTGCAATCAATATATCAATGCAGTGAGTCAGAAGTAATTTTGAATACTAAATATCTGGAAATTACATTGTTGAATAAAGAAAAACAATAACTTTTCCATATTAAGTCTTGTTCAGATCTGGTCAATGAGATTGTAAAAGTGGAATAATATTGGTGTTTGGAAGTAGTACCAAACTAGTATGTTGTTCTCAGAATCCTTAATGGCCCCTGTTATTATTGAAGTAAGTCAATCAGTCAGTATACTATTGGTTTGAACAACTGAAGCAGTGCCCAAGACAGTATTTATTTAAATCAGGAATAGTCCATTCATGTATTTTGGTGATTCCATTCCTTGATTCCTGATTGGCTGCTTGGTTTCTATGATGTTGTGGCGCTTCATAAATACCCTGGCATTTTGCAGTAGTATCGCAGCAAGATAGGTTTGTATTCAGTTACTACTACTTGTTGCTGTGTCTTACCAATTCGACAGTAATTGGAATTTAGTTTGATTATTCTACAGTAATCATCGGCAATAAAAGCATATTTTGTGCTTATTAAAATACTAATAACAAATTATACATATTTTATGTTTCTCTTTCTCTACACACACACACACACACACATATATATATATATATAGTCATAAAGTCAACACCACTTGGTAACTGTCATTTTCTCACCTATATTTGAAAATCACATAGGTGATAAATTGACTTTGACTTTATGTCTATGCTACCATAACTTATATATATATATATATATATATATATATATATGTGTGTGTGTGTATTTGGGCAGCATTTTTTCATTTATGCATGTTTAATTAAACAAAAGACACATTTTGTGCTTATTAAAATACTAATGACAAATTAGTATTATCTGCTTTATTCGGACTATTGTCCCTATCTTCATTGTTATTTGTACAACGTTTCGGCCGATATACCCTCCGGCCTTCTTCAAGTATTTCTTGTCGGACTCGGGAACCTTCTCGGCTTCGCGAACCTACTTTTCGAACTCGGGAACTTTCTTGTCGTATTCGGGAGCCATCACAGAACTTTGAACCTAACCCTTTATTTATTCCACGGGGATATC
>CM042144.1:116353844-116359392 GCA_023376005.1 Doryteuthis pealeii
GCTGGTTGGTTGGATTCTGTGGCATGTCAACCTTTGTTGGGTTATTTTATGGTAAAGATGTTTTGTTTCTCTGAATGTTTGGGATGAGGCTTGATGATTAGTATTATCTGCGTTATTTGGACTATTGTCCTCATCTTCATTGGTATCTGTACAATGTTTCGGCTGATATGATCTCCGGCCTTCCTCCGGTATTTCTTGTCGGACTTGGGAACCTTGTTTTTGGACTTATTTATTCTTTTTTCATGTGTCCACTTAAAAAATTAGGTTTAAAAGCATGAAACCAATATGGTAGTATACTTGTTTCCGTACAAATAGATATATACAATATATAATATATATATAAAGTCATCCACAGACACTGTGTTTCGACATTTCACGTCTCATCAGTATGGTTAGACACAGCAACTACTTCTGACCAGGAGCAAAACCTGACTGACTTTTCATCAGCCCAGTTCTTTAACCTCTTGGCTGTCAACAGCTGCCATTAAGGAGCAGTGTTTTAATTGGTAAATACATACATCGGTGTATATATTTTATGATCACCAGAGCGATCAAATCTGTAAACAACAGATGATCATTGCTTTATTACGCTGGCAGTGAAAGTCAATTAAAATCACTCCTAGAGAGCTCTACCCGGTTTTGGGAGCATATAATAAGTCTTCTGCAGACACCGTGTTTCTACATTTCACGTCTCATCAGTGTGGCTAGACACAGCAACTACTTCTGACCAGGAATGAAACCCAACTGACTTTTCATCAGCCCAGTTTATATATATATATGTGTGTGTGTTATATATATATATATATATATATATATATATATATATATATATATATATATTATTAATATCACTCTATCACAGATATTGAGCACTCTCCTAATAATACTGTATGTTTGCTTACTAGTGTGTCTTCAAGTGTGATAGTGTTAACCATACACATTGGTATATATATATATATTATATATATATATATATATATACACACACACACCCAAATTAAAGTCAATCATTGATTTATGGAATTAATAATAGAAGCCAAGTTTCCTCCTCATCATTCCAATTATGTTTGAATTTCCATCTTAAAACGGTATTGTATTGCTCATATTTAGGTCAATGCCAATTCTCTTACTTAAAAAAGTAATTCTTTGAATTTAAACTTGTACCTAAGTACATACAGAGAATGCATACATATATGTATACAGGGTGGTCCAAAAAACGCAAATTATAATATATGCCATAACATTTTTAATTCTCAACATTTTTAACCACACTGGGCGCCAAATTACAGAAAACAAAGTGAATGCCAAGAATATGTACATATTTTACAGACTAGATTCATTCTAGGAAGGTTACAGCAGTTGATGATGTGCTCAATACAGGCACCACCTTGAACTAGCAAATGCTGGATATGGTTTCTTCTGATCATATTGGTATTTACTTCACACTTCATATTCTGCTTCAGCTGCTCTACATCATGAGGCACGGGATTAGAATACACTCGCTCTTTAAGAATAGCCCCCCCACCCAAAATAGTCGCATGGGTTAAGGTCTGGACTGTATGGGTGCCAGGTGTGGTGACTTCTGAGTGAGAAAACCTGTCATCAAACCTTCTTTCTAGCCATGCAATGGTGTCATTGGCAGTGTGGGGAGGTGCCCAATCTTGTATGAATCACATCTGATTAATATTACTGAGCTGGTGCCTTCTTGCAGCTTGATAATACTGATTTTGTAGCATCTACTTCAGAGGGTTTGCATTTTTTTTGGACCACCCTGTATATGATATACACTTGTGTATAGTTTTGAAAAATTTGATTCTAATACTACATGCATATAAAAGTCGTCGTTGTTGGGGCGGCCTAATGTCGGTATCATCCAGACAGCGAGGGAGTCTATCCCCTTTTCAATAGATTATTTTAGCATCTGAGGTGGAGCACTACACCTACCATCAGCTCCTCACTTTACCGCACATATCCCTGTGCTACTCATATGCTGAGTTGGCGAGGGCCAGTATCGAACTAGGAACCTTGTGGTTTCTAGCCGAATACTCTACCAACTGAGCTAACCTGACCCTTATGCATATATATATATATATATATATATATATGATGCATGTGTGTATATGTGTGGACATTTAGAAGATACATATATGAGAAATAATATGAACTATGACTAGTCTTAATGTTTATTTTTTTAACTTGAATATATCATTAATCAAATAAAAAAATTATAATTATTCAAATAGCTTTTAAATAAAAAATCCCATTGAATCAAATTCAGATGTAAATCAATTTTGCTTTCTGAAGAGGGGAACAACCTAAGCCAAAACTAATTACAGGGTGAAAGAACATATTTGCTAACACAATTGCAATGAAATAATGAAGATTGCACGAATATGAACTCAATACTGTATGACATAAATACAGGAAAATCACAAACATAACTGTGTGTATATATATATATATATATATATATATATATATGGTATTTGTTGGAAAAAATGACTTAGCGGTGAAAATGGTCACAGTGGTTAGTTGATTCAAGTTTTACAATGATAACAAATATAAAGTGCTCAATATGTTAGTAGAGCAAATTTATTAACATAAAGGTACACGGTATCAACCTACTCGAGTTTTCACTATAAGGATCTTCAGGATATATATATTTTGGGCTAAACTTGCAAATTGGTCGGAAAATTAAAGCAGAAAGTTTTTGGGTGGTCCCCCATGACAGTTTAACTACAGTGTATGAATGAACTTTTGCGAATTGGGTTACGGGTTTGGGGGATTAAGGTTGTTTTTAATTATGTATTGCTTAAAAAAAAATAACAAAAAACCCAAATTACTATACATTTAATTAACCATTGAAATTAATTATTGAACCCAACGGTAGACACATTAGTCTCAGTTGTTTGTGTTAGTATTGCAATGTATAATTTCAATTAAACTTGGTTTAAAAAAAATATTTTTCAACATTAAATGTATAGTAATTTGTTTTTAAAAATATTTTTTAAGCAATACGTAATTAAAAACAACCTTAATGCCCAAACCCCTAAACCCTAACTTAATTCGCAAACAGTTCATTCAGACTGTAGTTAAACTGTCATGAGGGACCACCAAAAAACTTTCCATTTTAATTTTCCAACCAATTTGCAAGTTTAGCCTATATTTGTTATAGGGTACAATACATATAAGGTGCAATTGTTACTGTTGTTTTCAAAGCAGCGTGTTAGCCACTTATAGTCAAGACAACGCACCTGTGAAAGATTTCTTTCACGTGCATATTGTCTTGATGATAAATGATTGATATGCTTTAAAAACAATGGTAATAATTGTACCTTAAATGTATTGTACCCTATAACAAGTAAATACAGCTCTTACACCCGTAATCGAGCACTTTTTTCTTTAAATTTTCAATACCAGAAGAAAACTACAATTATCTATATATATATGATTTAGCTCAGTCGGTAGAGCATTCGGCTAGGAATCCCAAGGTTCCTGGTTCGATACTGGCCCTCACCAACTCAGCGTATGAATAGCACAGGGATCTGTGCGGTAAAGTGAGGAGCTGATGGTAGGTGTGGTTCACCACCTCAGACCCTAGAATAATCTCCTTGGTCGAGCACTATTGAAAAGGGGATAGACTCCCATGCTGTCTGGCTGATACCGACATTAGGCCACCCTGACAATTTTACTTTACTTTATATATATATTCTATTAATGATATTAAGCACTCTTACTTATAAATATAGCAAACTATGGGCCGGGTTAGCTCAGTCGGTAGAGCGTTCGGCTATACACCACAAGGTTCCTAGTTCGATACCGGTCCTCGCCAACTCAGCATATGAGTAGCACAGGGATCTGTGCGGTAAAGTAAGGAGCTGATGGTATGTGTGGCGCTCCACCTCAGATGCCAAAACAATCTCCTTGGTCTAGCGCTATTGAAAAGGGGATAGACTCCCTCGCTGACTTTAGGCCGACCGTCGACTTCACTTTTTTTATATCATGATTATTATATATATATATATATATTATATATATATAGATATATATAGTAACGAGTTTGTTGACCTTTTCTGACTGGGTTCTTTAACCATGGCTAGGTAACCAGTCTAGGAGAAGGAACCTTTTCTGACTGGGTTCTTTAACCATGGCTAGGTAACCAGTCTAGTAGAAGGAAAACTCTGAATTCAAATCTGTTAAACTCCGCTCATGAAATTGACCTTGTGTCACATCCTGCTCGTGCGAAGGGGTTGGTATATATATATATATACATTTATACACACACACACACACACACACACAGTGTAATTATGTCTGTATATCTATCAATCTCTCTGTCTCTTCTCTCTCTCTCTCTCTCTCTCTCTATATATATATATAATATATATTATATATATATATATATATACATATATGTGTGTGTGTGTGTAAAATATGGAAATTAATCCGACAGTATGTAAAAAAGTAAATAAGAAGAAATACTTTATACTCCCAACTATATAAAACATTTATGTTTGTGTACATATTTAGAAGTCCGTCGCAGATGACAATGATATCACTCTATGTCTTCAACAGTTGTGGACCCTCTGGTGGCTAGTTAGTCCAATTCTGGACTTGCAGATGCAGTCACACACATTGCATGGGAAATTCCCATCTGCATTAGGTGGTTCATGACGACGAAGATGTTGCCGCTCTGCAGCCCCGTTAATCTTGATATTGAGCTGCTTAGCTCCTATATGGCAGGCGTCTCGCCAACAATGTCTGTTGGAGGTCAGATCTTCCATGCTTGAAGGTGAGATGGTGCATTCCTTCAGCGTTGTCTTGATATGGTCTTTGAACTGCTTTTGGGGGCCTCCTGTCATTCCCCATGCCATCTGTGATTTCACTGTAAAGTATTTTATGGGGGAGTCTGTCTGCAGGCATATAGTCACATACACTTAGAAAAAATATATACAGACTTAGAAAAAAAAAAAAAAATATGTATATATCTATACATATTATTATATCATCATATACACTTGAAATATAATATATATATATATATATATATATTTCTAAATGTAAGAGTCAGATCTTAGCCCTGAGAGCACTAAGCGAAACTTTAAAGTAGGTTTATCTGACTCATTAGGTTTATCTTTATTATTTGCTCTACTTAGGTAGTTGAGCACTCTATTACTTATTAGCTTTAGTATATCCCTTAGCGGAGTTTGTATGAATATATATATCTTATATATATATATACATATAAATTGTTTTTTCTTTTGTGTCAAGTATTGTATCAATCAATTATTTTGGTTGGTACGATTATCTTGGCTTTTCTTTTTCCAAAAATTTTTTCTCCCCAGGTGATGTTTGGTAGTATATTTTTACAAATCCAACTATTTGCTGGGTTTTTTCTTACCGCAAGGTTTACCAACAAGTTTGGTGTGTATATATATATAATATATATAATATTTATAAAAATTGCTGGGTTTATTCTCACTCGAGGGTTTTACCAACAAGTTTGGTATATTATATATACTAGCAAATATATGCACCCTCCGCGTCC
>CM042144.1:116359492-116402165 GCA_023376005.1 Doryteuthis pealeii
GCGAGAGAGATGGGACATCTTTTTCCTCCTTTCTTTTAACTAGATCTTTTTTCTTTTCTTTGTGTGGCATTACAGCATCATTTCTGAATGGTGCTGCTGGAAAATCCAGACCCTAAGCTACCATTGAAATCCCTAGCTGTTTGAAGGTGTTTTTACCCAAAAAGTTATGGTGATATGAAGAGATATTTACAATCTTTAAAAAAATTTTTTTAAAATGGTTTGAAGGTGTTTTTATCGACAAAATAACCTTTTTTTTCAGTGGTTTGAAGGTGTTAAAAGTAGCCACCACCTAGGTTTTTTTATTGACAAGTAATGTAAATATTTTACCTCATCGCTCGTTAAATTATCCAAGTTTTTTTTTGGAGGGGGGTATTCTCATTTTATTTTAATTTTTAAAAAACCTGTCACACACAATTCTTTAAATAAATACGATCACGAAGTTTTGAAATAGAAACAAATCATACCATTAATAGCAGAAGACTAAAGACAGAATCACAAATAAGATGCAAAATATTTGAGATATTCTTTATTTATTTTGATATGAATTGTACTAACAATAACTTCTAATGATATTTAATCATAAACACTTTCCAGCATAATACTTATAAATATTTTCATATGTTTGCGCAAAATTGCACAACTAGTAGTTTTGGTTTTGTTTACGGGCATATCAACGCAAGCACCAGTGGGACGTCATTAATGCGTGTAAAGTTGTGAAATAAAGTCGAATCTTAAATGATAATGAAATTTTATTTATCAACTCATGTTTTTCTATTTAACCAATTGATGGACCGCTAACAGGTCTACCTCCGGGTCAGAGTGGACCGGGAGGCAATGGTGATGAAGGGTGCTCCACATCCCCAAACCTCACGAACTGGAACTGCGTCACATCAGATAGAGTTTAACGTCATTACCAGGAATGTACGCCTCAGTCCGCCTTCTAAGCACCGCAAGATGATATAAAGGGGTTGGGGGTTGCCATAAAGAGCAATAGGGTTGGGGAAAATCATATAGGTGCAAGGGCTTGACGTGACCAAGTCGATTGATCGGAGGGGCTTCTCCGACCGCTGTCAGCCCAACATAGGGCAAATGTGGTTGGTATTGGGCAATGTCATGAACTGCCATCCACTGGGCTCTATCCGTAAGCTACGGGTAGCACCCTGTAGCCATACCAGGGTGGCCCATTGGGGGAGTCTTACTTCTGCAGAGCGTGCCACGTGTGTGCATTCTACACGCCCAGCAGCCGCAGGGCGGCACATGAAGTAGTGTGGTTGGTTTGTTTTTTATTTGCATAAAACAAAATCAATACTTGCTTCCTCAACAACAAATCTACATGGCTAAAGACAATACACTTCCTGAAGTATTGTTTGGAACATCTCTGATCTGACGCAACACTTTTTTTTTTTTAAAGAAAAACTGACATTACGCTTTTACCAAGATAAATGAAAGAGACGTACACCTAATTAATGTTGATAAGACGTGACATATTCATAGAAATAAAAAAAGAGAAAGATGCATATAGAAGAAGAAGTAAAACATATCTGAAACATGACGCACATAGCTCTTGCTGTCTCTTTTTCTGCCATACGATATATAAACATGATTGAATTTTGCCCAGATTTAAGTGTCTGGCTGGTTTTGGTTCTTTTGTTCAATTGCACATGAGATGCTGATAGGTTAGCGTAACTTGCAAATCGCTGATGCACAAAATCTAACAAAGGCGCGCAGCAAATCGCATCCATGCATCCCATGTATTTTCTTTTTTCTTCTTCACGTATTTCAAGTTACTGTTATCATTTCAATTGTTTTCTTTAGAAATTAATTATCACAGAATAAGAGTTACAAGGTAGGAAGTTAGATGGCTTTAAGTTGGGACCTATAACATTTTCCTTGGACTTATTCAATTAAGCAAAATATGGTTGCATGACCATGGACGCACTAAATCAAAAATATATGCAGCATCACTGATGAACATAGTCATATTCATGGGCTATTCCATTGCAAGACAATCATTGTAGAAGCACAGTAGTGTGTATATTTAACCCACAGGATGGGGGGGATTACGGGGTTTAATACATTTCTTTAAAGGGTTCGAGTTAGCTCAGTCGGTAGAGCATTCGGCTAGAAACTTCAAGGTTCCTAGTTCATACGGCCCTGCCAATCAGCATATGAGTGCACAGTGATCTGTGCAGTAAAGTAAGGAGCTGATGGTAGGTTTGGTGCTCCATCTCAAGACGTAAAAACGGTCTAGTACTAGTGAAAAGCGGAGGAGACTGCCCTCGCTGATTGTGATACCGACTTTAGGTCACCAACGACTTTACTTTTTACTTACCTTTCCTAAGAGATTAGTCTGAAAGTGAACGATTATATAGCATAGGTTGGACGTTTGAACACTCAAGGTTCCTAGTTCAATGAGCTATCAAGGCCCTTGCCACTCAGCTATGAGTAGGCACGTGACTGTGCAGTTCACTAACAAGTCAGCAGTGTAGCATCTTAAGCAACTATGGCCACATGGACGCTTCTGGAACACTAGATGATGACTGGAACTCACTCAACAACGACTTTATGAGAATAGACACAATAAACGATATCGATTCAATAGCAAGAATCTTAATATGATCTTTAATTAAAGCGCTTGTGTCGCTTGGCACACGCGTATATGGCTGCTAAACAAAAATTGACTTTTATTAATAACTTCATTCATTATGATAAATAATGCCCACAAAACACACCCATAACATTATCGATTTCATCGAGGTAAAAATATTAAAAATAAATTAATAATTAGACTTTCATAGTATTGTTAAATTATATTGGATAAGAAAATCAAAAAATGATAACTTTTGTTAATTTGCTCTCATTGCATACACAGAAAAAAAGGACTTTTTTTATTGTAGCGATATTGTTTTTAATAGCCTTTTTCTTTCTATACCCTCACGAAGCCATCTGTAGATCGACGATAACGTCATTATGCCATCTACATCTCATCGATTGTGGACCGGCTCTGTGCTAATTAGTTCAATCTGGCCATTGCAAGAGACATTTTATCTGCATTTCTGTGGCATGTGACGAAGCACATCCCCACTTGCAGCCATACTGATGCTTGGATATTCAGCATGCAGCTCTTCTGGTGGCAGCACATGTCTAGCTAACCCTGTCAATTTTGCAAGCCCTATCTTCCCAAGCACATGTCTAGCTAAACCGTCTGTTGAAGGCAATTTCTTCCAAGCTTGAAGGTGTACAGTGCATTTATCCAATCGTCCTACATGTGGTCTTGACACCTTTTTCGAGGGCCTCCTGCCCTTCGAGTGCTTCTTGGATTCACCATACAAGTATTTACAAGAGAGAAGTGTCCCTACAGGCATGGAAGATGGTCGGACCAACAAAGCAGTATTGTCATTGCATAGGATGGTCTCATTGGGTCAATGGGTTTTTGAATTTTCTAATGGGGAATTTTGTGGCCACCACTTTAACCAGTAACAACTAATAAACATAAATACTGAACTCACTAACAACAACTTTCATGATAAACAAATCACATTATCACTCATAGGAGGAGTCTATTAGATAAATTTTATAAGCTTTAGTCCTTGCACATCCACCGTAATATTGGCCTCCAAACACAAATTGAATCTTTATTAATAAACTTCATTATGATAATAAGCCCCACACCACCCATAACCATTATGCATTTCAATCCGAGTAAAAATAATTAAAAATTAAAATTTAATAATTAGACTTTACATGTATTTTAAATTAATATTGGATAGAAATCAAAAATGACAATTTGCATCATTTTTCTCAGTTTGATACACAGAGATAAACAAGTAATTATTAGCATTTGTTTTAATTAGAAAAGCAGATTTTATAAGATTGCTTTATTAAATCAAATTTTCAAATAAATCATTCAATTTTGAAAATATATTGAGCGCAGATCTTATGCAATTGTATACAAACTTCAGATCAAAATTAAAATTCTCTTAAACAACAACCCATCAGCAGGAATCTCTGTGAATGTGAAGTAACTGAAATCTAAACTTATTGGTAATCTACAATTCAAATATGTAGCATTAAAAGAAATAAGAAAAACAAAAAAAAACTGAGATTGGGTGTTCTTGATGCTCTGTCCTCGTCATCAGAGAAATCCTTTCAGTTTTTTGTAAAGACTTTGCTTACGAGATTGATATGCTCATCAACTGATCTGCCACATATGAAATTCATAGAAAGAGAATGTATGTATTAAATATCTATAATTAGCATAAAAAGGAAAAAATAAGCAATCAGAAAACTGAGTTTGGATATTCTGTGTGTGTTTTTGTCTCATCGTCATGATATCTTGATAATATTATCACTGGATATGCACAATGATTCTGAAAAAAAAAAAAGAATGTATGTGTTAGCACTTGTACAAAGCAGCTTCACATTCTCAGAGACTGGAACACTGCACTATCTTGACACGGAACATGTTATGTGTGTAGAGAGAAAGAGAGAAATATTACATATATACAAAATGTTGGGTCCCATTGAGCTCTGGGTAGATAATTGGGATTAGCGAAAAGTGAGTTTCGCAAAGCGAATTAACCAAAATTTTAATAAATTCAAACAGAAGCAATTTTAAAAAAACAATTAAAATCATCTTGCAAGATTTCTAAGAAAGTGTCATCCTTGACCTAATTTGAGTACATTTCAAATTCTCCAATCTCTCTCTCTAGTTTACTGAGAAAATATATTATAACACAGAGTTATAAGTCCAGAGGGGGAAAATAAGCAGGCAGAACATTCTTGAAGTATAGGAGACTGATAAGTTTTTGACGTTAAGACTTCACAATTACAACTATCAGAACCAATTTAAAACGGATTTTTTCAAACATAACTCAATCCTAAAAGTAAGAGGGTTGTGGATATTTTAGTAATCGGAATTTTGTGTCATTAAAACTAAACAGTAAAAAAGCCTCTTAGGATACAAACATTGATATTCCTCAGCTTAGTACTAATAATGATGACAAATAAGACATTATTCTATATAATTTGATAGATATATGAAAGTAACCCCAAATGTAATATTTAATATCATCAATAGTATGGAGTTAGCTTGATTCAGAGGCTGGACTGCATTAGACAGATTTGTGATGCAAAGTGGAAATCTGATCTACGTTAGAGACTTACATAAATGCAAAACTCTTCAAGTTGTAACTGTTCTCAATGCTACTTAGTAGTTGGCTGCTTACTAAGTTGTTGGACTTTAAAGAACCTTCGGACGAAGGAGTAGATGAACAACACAAGGTTGCCTGCTTGCTAGTTTGAACAATCCTGAAGAAGCAGCTGTATGGCCACTTAACTCCTAATCACACAAAACCACTACACAGTAAAACAACAAACATGCTAGAGAAGCAAAAGAGAACTCATAAGTGACGTTTACCTGTGGGCAACCTAAACATGAACACAACCAGCATGTGATATGGTCAACCATAAAAAAAATTAGACCCAAAGCTATGGTGACACTGCGAGGACTTACCAAGAGTGATGACCGACCGATATAATAAGGATGGGTGACCCGAGAGAGCGACAGAGAGTCAAGGAAATCTATAATGCCTGTCAGTACGACCTTGATGATGGAAGTTAGTTTTTTTACCGTTTTTTTTTTTCACCTAATTTATATTACATACGTATCCATTTCTTATGATTGATTAACATTACAATCTATGAAGCACCATCTAGTAGTATACTAGAAGTAAGAGATGGTCTTAACTATCCCACAAGTTTTGCTCCGCTGTCAAACGCACGCACCAGTAATTTCATAGCATTAATTATCTGCAGTTTGATTTCTTTGCACGGAAGATATATTATCATCATAATCATTTACGTTAATGAATTTTTGGTAAACAAGCGCTGTCCTTGCGAGCAAATAAGGATGTTAAAGGAAATGAAAGAAGACAGAAAGGAAAGAAGAAGAGTACTTGTCAGAACCAAACTCTAATGGAGGAATGGATCACACTTTCCCTGAGGATGGGTTGGAAATGCGTGTGTGTTTTTAGTCTGAAGGATATCAGTGAAGAAAACTCTTTTTTGAAATGAACAACTCACAGACTTGGTGCAAGGTAAACAAAACATGCATACATGTATTGCATTTTCCAAGAAGATTCAAAGAGACGTAACACGACAATTAATAGTTGAGAATAAAAAGACAATACTTCTGGAGAAAAAGAATAAATGAGGAGTAACGGAAAATATGATAGATTTTGACAAAAAATGAGTAGATAAAAGCATATCTTAGTAATAGCGAGATGTCAACGAGTGACTTTAATGCGTAGACTATTCCTTATCTTTCTATCTCTATTATTTGCCATAACAAAGGACAGATCATATAAACAATATCGATTGACTCTGACGTGGTATCATGTAGGTGGGACACGCCTGGTCTGATTGGTTTGGTTTCTTTGTTGTGAAATAGGAGCTCAGAAGAATATTCAAAAGAGGAGGCGAGTAGATTGTACTTAATGAATGATAAGATGAGTGTCTGCTGGTCAAACGAGCGCACAGAGTGTGTAGTGATGATGAGTCCAGAATGTATGATTTGTCCAGATGTAGATGTAAGATTGTCCAGATTTAATCGCTAATATTGAGTAGAAACGAGCCCTCCAACTATATGCTGAGGCCATCAGAGTGCGGCTGTTAACTAGGAGCATCATTACTAGCTACAAGAATAACTTTTGGTAATAATGCACACATATGAGAAACACTGCGTGCTTGTCGAGATTAGTAGTCTGTCACATAACCTGCAAGGAGATCGTTGCTATGTGATAGCTGTTATAATTCATGCTATACTCAGATATGTCTGATGGGTATGCGTTATGCGTCCTTTATGAGGCACACTAAAGAAGTCATGACGAAGAGCCATATGCATGCACTCCCAGTGTGTTCTTAATTTTTTCACTGATTATCTCAAAGGAAACTATCCGAATGATTTACGCCGGAATATTTCTTTTCGCACACGAATTACACAGGATAGTATCACAGGCATAAAGGTATAATAATAACATATATATAATATAGTATGTATAATATATAGAGGATCAGTGATATAGTAAGCAGAGAGGTGTCTGGAAAAAACTTGGCGATTCCAGCTCTAAAAGGAACAGTAAAATACATATCCATGCTGAATCCAGACAGGTGTGGATGATTCTGTGAGTATTTCATTTCAAGCAGAACTATAAAATGGCATTTCAAGATAGGGATCTCTTTCTGTAAGCGTGAGTTGTGATACGTCTGACTTCCTTAATCAGAGCATTTAGAATGTAGATTATAATGTTGATAGTGGTTCTTTCTATACTTCTTACCTCTTATGGCCGCGAGCTTGCTTGCTGATCTCGTCGTTGATCATGTCTTGTGTATGATACTTGGTTCATGTTGCGTGGTATTTCATATGCGGTGAGTTATCGGGTCTGGTTAGTCGTGTGGGATCAGTTACCTTAATACAGAAGCCCTGCTGTCATTTTGTTAGCATTTAGTAATGGAACAGACAAGATGCTTCGATCTATACATGATGTTTATTTATTCGTGAGAACCCCAGAACAAGTCAACGGCAGGTGGACGAGTACTCATACGCTATCTTGGCTAGATTTTGCTTCTAACATTCTAATCAGTCTAGCTAACTGAGTTGCTTACCCTATAACCAGAAGGAGCTTCTATTGCCTTTGATTCTCACGATCATGCTGCTCCCTAGTTCAGATCAGTGGCATGAACGCAAGGTCAAGGAGTGAGGTGCGACGCTGAGAGCATCACTGCTCAAAGGACGCATTTGCAGAAGTGCTGCAAGACTAATATGGAGAGTAGTCTATCGCAGCTATTAGTTCCATGATGATCATATAAAGGCTGTATACTAAATAATTATGTAACATTAAGAAACGATTACACAGGATAAGATATACAAGAGTAGGGTATATATACATTATATACTTAATAATAACATATATATATACAAGGTAGGTGTCTGGAATAACTTGGTTTATCACTTGAAAGTGTCTGTGTGCATTCATAGTTCGTATAGCACACAAAACGTTCTTACGTTACCGCAAAATATTGCAAAACTTTTGACTCACCTCATAATAGAAACGGCTGGCAAATGCAGAAAGTTTGGGACTGGAATCAGAAAAGGTTAGTAAAATTCTTTATCTTGAAGATATTTGCCAAGAAGTCTGATGTTTGAAGTTTGTCAAACGCGAAATAACGCAATATAAAAAAAATAAAAGTAATTTTTAAAAATATGACTTAAAAAAATGGGATGCTGGAAAATTTTTGATAAGAGAAGATATCAATAAAATCAATAGAGATTCATAAGCAATTATTTGTTGTTTGTTTTTTGTGAAGTAGAAAGACAATGTTACGTTTCACGACGAAAGAAGAGAAAAAAAAATAGACTAGAGAGAAATTTGCAGAAGACGAAAGGCAAACGAAAGAGATTTTTAATATACAGGAATGACCAAGTGAATGAATAAAGATGAGGATGCTTAAATTGAATAACCTGACAATGTTATACAGTTTGCTTCCAGAAGTAATTTCTATCATTTCAATTTTTAACTTTGGTTTCATATTGCTTTCTTGCTAAGGCAAAGAAAAGTTGTACTATCAACGAACCTAAAGCTTAATAAAGTTTCATTCACCTGCAGCTAAAAACGAGAAACTCAAATTATTTCTCCATAAAATGTCTTCTCGCGTGCAAAATATTAATGATCAGTCAGCCGTGCTTTGAATGATTTTAAATTTTCTTTCATGCATAATCAGGTCCCCAAAAAATAAAAATATGTGAGTGACCACAAGATTAAAATTGGGGGATCAATTAAAAATCTAACCAATCTAATTTTTTTTTAATTGAAATAGATCACTAAGTAGGCCCTGAGCCTATTCTAAAAGTGAACACCAAATAGGAGCTTAACAGTTTGAATTCCAATTTCCTTCTCTGACTGGTTGCTAACCAAGGATAAAGGAGCACCGTCTGCTACTATTTACCCATAGCTGGTGGGAGAATAGTGGATTCATACCTTTCCGGAGGGTATTGCCATATGTTAACATTGTGGCTTCGATCCAAATTGAACCCTCAGGTCAAACAAGCCATTTCCACAGACTCTAACAGTACAGCCCACTGCGGCTGATACAAGTTTTGATTTGGTTTTCTTTGAAATTCACCCCAAATTTTAGTCCGTGTATTTTGCAATAAATATTTTATTTTTCTAGCCCCTTATGATTACAATACTAAAATATATTTATTTCTTTTAATATTCACGTTCAATATGTTATTCTAAAGCTTATATTTTGAGAATGGTTAGTTTTAAAGTGGGGGTTCGTTTTAACACTTCAACTTTTTAGATTGTAAATTCACGTACATAAAAGCCCAAAGCCATTGATGGCAGGAAATTATACGAGTAAAATTGAATAAATCTATTTTTGTCTGTTGTTATTTCTTTTACTTTTTGGCTTTGGTATCTAAATAAAAACATAGATTTTAAATCATCGTAGACGAAAAACAAAATTACGGTCAAAATTACAGTTAGGACTCCAATTTATGGCCTAAATTGTAAAAACGAGCCTCCCTTTAAAACTAAACATTCTCACAAAATAAAAACTTTTAGAATATGCCATGAAAATGAATATTAAAAATAAATAAAGAAAATATATTTTTGTATTGTCACAAAGCGGTGCAAGAAAAATAAACCTTTATACAAAAACACGGAACATAAATGGGGGTTTAGTTTATTTTATGGTGGATTATACCGCGCACATAGTCCTTTATTACTACTTCTATAGTAATAGTTGGGCATATTATGAACTAGAAATGGTGGAATTAAATTGGTTTGGTTTGGTTTTGTTTTACGCATATCAACCATCAGTGGGTCATGTATGCCCAATAAGTCTTGAATAAATCATTCTTAATGATATACCATTTTTTTATAAAATATTTTCTATTTAACACATAGATGGGACAGCTAACGGTGCCCAACTACACTCGGGTCCAGAGTGGAACAGGGAGCAATGGTGATGAAGGGGTGCTCCACATTCCCCAAAACCTTCAAAACTGGAACTACATCAGATAGAGTTTAAACGTCATTCCCAGGACATGTAGACCCCGCAATCACCGCCTTCTAGCACCTATATGATAAAAAGGGTTGGGGCTTGCATAAGGGCATACGGTTGGGAAATCATATAGGATTGCTAGGTTTTGACGTGACCAGCCAATTGATCGGAGGGGGCCTCTCCGACCAGCACACCGTCTAGCCCAAGATAGGGCCAAAGTTGGAGTAATTGCATGTCATGAACTGCTCATACCACCCTGGGCTCTATCCTAAGCATCACGGGTCGCCAGCCACGGCCAACAGGTGGCTCCCATTAGGGAAGTCTTACTCCTCTGCAGAGGTGCAGTTGGGTGCATTCTCCACGCCATGCCGAAAGGGCGGGAATTAGAATTGGGTTAAAGTACTGAACATAATTTCTAAAGAAATATATCAATCGCACCAAGGATAAGAACCATTTCCCTTTCATCACATCATGACCCACTAGTAGTATGGATATGCTCCAATTCTTCATTGCCTTGGGAGGTCCTTCATGCTAGCATCCCAGTATCGCGAGTCGGGTCTATGTACGTTCTTTGCTGATAGCCCCGCTACATACCCATGCATGAGTAACTAAATGAGCATAGTTTCCTTCTTTTCTGATCTGAGAGAGTTAAGCATAAATTATTTGATTGTTCTATTTGACCTATCTAAAAAACAAAATATATATATATAATTTCTATTTGTATACAGGATGGGGAATATATATATATATATATACCTTTTAAAACATGAAAGAAGCCATTTGAACTTTTGCAAGGTTATGAATTGTATAAAAAAAAAAACATTTTTAAAAAAATACAAAATTTTTCACCTTCCAAAACATTAGCCTAAACCAAGATTCCTCTTTTCATATATAATATTTAATAATCTACCAACCACTCCGCACGAGTAGGATTGACACAGGTGAATTTCTTAAGCGGATTTTAACAGGTTTGACTTCAGTTTTCCTTCTCCAGACGGTTGCCTATCAAGGTAGGGCCCAGTCCGCCCTAACTATTTATCGATAGCTAGAGGAGAGTAGATTCATACTTTCCCAAGGGTATTACGCTAAGTGAAATATTTGCCTTTTTGCAATCTATATGGCCTGAAGAGATGATCATTGGGAAGAAAAAATGAGAAAGTTCAAAAGGCCAGTAGGTGGTTCAAAACTCGCTTACATATAAGGCCCACAAACGATGTTTTGAAGCTAAGGACATAAACAAAATTTACACATGTATTTAATTGTTACATATCATTTTTGTTACAAGCGTATAAATAAATTCTAAGAAATGAATATTAAACTTTATTGCCTACCATATTCTCGCACAAGCTGTACCAAATTTTCTTGAGTATTTTTTACCTGTATGATGTGAATTTAAAGTTCACTATCTATAACCGCCGAACTCATCTCTGTTCACATAAAGTCCTATTATGAATTGTAATCTGAGGATTCTGCTCATAATATGAACTCTCCATCAGTTTTGTATGTTTCTTGGTGTGGTGGGAGAGCTTTCTGTGGGCAGCTAAAGTAAGCACAAGAGTTTAAATGCGAAAAATATTTTATTCATAGTAGTCGCATTTTTAAGCTGTGAAAACATGTTTTGTTTTTAATTTTTTGTTTACGGCATACAACAACTCGGTGGGTCATTTATGCGGGCACAAATTTTGAAAGATTTACGCCGTAAAGCGTTAATTTTAGAATAAAATTTCTAAATCACTTTTTTTTATAAACTCATTTTCGTATTTAACAAATATTACCGTAAAACAAAGTGGTCCACTGCAAGGTCAGGAGTCGGACTGGGAGTAATGGAGGTGAGGGGTGCTCCACATTCCCACTTCATGTAAGAATGAATTTATTCAAACTAACTTATATTTGGCATTAAATGACCGCACTGAGGTTGATATGCGATTAAGCAACGAAAACCAACAACTTAAAAAATCTAGTCTACAAAATATCAGGTGATTAAAAGCTGCTATTTACTGAAGTGCCGCGTCTTGCAAGTCTCCATCTTATGGCATACAACTCAATGGGTTATTTTAATACCGAAATTTGATACATTTATAAGTTTGATTGTAATCAAACTATATTTCAATGTTCCATTGCATTTTTTTTTTAGATACACATTTTTATATGGTTATAATTTGCTTATAGCTTGTTATAGGATAACAAGAATTTCTTTCATGTTGATACGATCTATATGGTTCACGTAACTATTTGTAAATCTAATAATAATCTGTTTATACACAGTTATCTGATACCAAATTCCTCCTACATATAATAATCTTACACACAATTAATAGATATCATGTAATGTTCTATTTTAATATGTTGCAGTTGTTTTTTACGCAGAATGATCTAGGGCTTCTTCGCCAATACACTGCACAAAGCCGAATTACTAGTTGAAAAGAGAGCAAGAGGATTGGCCTCAAACCGAAACCATCTATCTAAATCTGACTGATAAAGTTTTGTCAGAGTTTTACGAAATTAAGCTCCATCAGGAAATGGTTTGTAGGATTGCATGATGCTCAAATTCACAACTTTAATTCAGAATACAGTGATTCACAATGTTGTACTAATAGTTTGAAGAAATTTTTTTGTTTGTTACTATTTTCTATGGGCATATCAACCTTGGTTAACAGGATACTACCATTCCAGGTAAGAGTTGACCATTTAACAGGTACTACCATTCCGGTAAGAGTGGACATTTAACAGGTACTACCATTCCCGGGGTAAGAGTGGAACCATTTTAACTAGGTACTACCATTCCAGGTAAGAGTTGGAACCATTTAACTGGTACTACCATTCCAGGGTAAGCGTGGACGCATTTAACTGGTTACTACCATATCCAAGTAAAGAAGTGGACATTTAATGGTACTGCTACATTCCAGGTAAGAGTGGCCATTTACTGGTACTACATTCCAGATAAGAGATGGACCATTTAACAGGTACTCCATTCTAGGTAAGAGTGGACAGGGATAATGGTGATGAAGTGGTACTCCACATTCATCACAGACCCTCCACAAAATAACTGGAACCTCCACCATCAAGATAGAGTTAATCCATTCCCAGGACAATGAAGACCCTAGCTCTGCCTTCTAACCCCCATACTATTATAATAAAGGGTTGGGGCTTGGGCCCATAAGAAGGCAATAAGTTGGGCAATCAATATAAGGTATCAGGGATTGATATGGCAGACTTCCGATTGATCGACAGAGTTGTGAGTAAGGGTTCAACTTCAGCAAATTTACATTACAGAATACAGTGATTCCAAAGTATATTTGCTGAAAATTGAGATGACTCACACACTAGTTTTTTTTTTGTTTTTTTTTCTTTTTTTTTTTTGGGGCGGGGGCGTCTGGATTTTTATTTCTGGAACTGTTTCTAGAACTCATTTGTCGACTGGGATTTAATGAATCATCTTCATATCCAAATCTTCGCTGTAATTCCATTAGTTTCATTTCCCCCACAAGCAGATGATTCCGTAACTATGAATGGATTTACAAAAAAAGGCACAGCAGGAGATTAAGAAGATTCTGCAAGTCATCAAACTTGGCTCGGAATTATCAGGCTGTCCTACTTTATCTTTGTATTCTTCCCGTTTACTAAGTTTGTTTTATTTCAATATCAGAGAAATGTATTTTTCTCTTCTGAGTTTAGGGAAGTAACTGAAGCGCGTTGAACCAATATCTCTTTGAAAAGTAGAAAAGAGTTGTATAGAATACTAAGAATATCCCTGAGAGAAAGTAACATTTATTCTTTGTTTAAATTGCATACAGGTTTGCTCTGCAGAGAGATGAGCAACCCCAATGAAATCTTAATGGACAAAATTTCCCTCATCGTATGTAGTTACATTCTGTATGAGCAGGCATGTGACACAAGGTCATTTCTTACATCAGAGTTTAAGCAGGATTTGAATTCAAGAGTTATTCTTCCCAATACTGCCTAGCCAAGGTTAAAAAAAAACCTGTCTGCGCTACTATTACCACATAGTGCGAGGAAAATGTTGGAGTCATACCTTTCCAAGGATATAGCACTATGTGAAATACACCAGCCTCCCTCCGGGATTTGAAATGTCTCATGCCTATTTCCTATAATGTAAACGATTACAGAACATACACCTCCACTTTAACTCTAATTAAATCAGAAATATATTTAATATAGAATGAGATGTTCTAACCTCTCTTGAATCAAAACAGATCTTTCCAAGGGATTACCTTATGTGAATGGCAATAGCCTTGTCCAGGATTTGAACTCAGGATCATTCATGCCCATTTTTTATAAATGATAACCATTAACAGAAATATTGCTCACTTACATCTAATCTAATCGTATAGAAAATGAAGATATTTCAACGTTAACTATATTCACCTCAGCTAGTTTCTAATTCATGGTGATAGTTTATAAATGCTGATCCAATGAGAAGATGCCAACAACAATTCCGTAGCCACCTGCCTGCTCCACATCCTCACCATTTGGCTTTTGTGTGAAAAATTAAGCTTACCTAGAGATACTACGTTGCGTATATGCTGACTTACCTTTTTTATTACATGCAATCATCAAGAACCTTCAAGTTTAAAAACATCTTCATCAATAACAACATTAAAATTAATTATGAAGACTTTAAATAAATGTTGAAATATTCTTAGAATCTTTTGACATCAAAAGAAAATTGCACAATAACAAGTGATTTTCTATTTACATTCACATTCAGTAGAAATCAATTATTCAAATGAGATTTAGAGAAATGTAGAGACATAAGTACAATGAATAACATTGGATTATGATTTCACTTTTTTTTTTTTAAATGCACTGACAATTTACTCTATTTACTATTAAAAAAGAAAAAAACACAATAATAATATGGAGATATACATGAATACTACAGTGAGTCAAAAGGCAATATTTTGGGTAAAGTACCAAAGCGAGTATCCTTTCACCGGCTTCAAGTCATGTTTGATATAATATATATTATATATACTATTATATGTTACTGAAAGAATTTGATAAAAACGAAGTGTCCAGAAAACAGATGATCTATTCAATCGACACTTAATTGCCATACAGGGTTAGCTCTGCAGAAGAGATGGAGCAACCCAAGTGAATCTTAATGGACAGAATTTCCCTTCAATTGTATGTATTTTCCATAATTCTGTATGAGCAGGATGTGACACAAGGTCAATTTCTTACAACAGATTTTACAGGGTTGAATCAGAGAAAAATGCACATCTATAATGCACAGTAAAGTGTATTTCTTCGAGTTACGTATTATAAAACATCCATTAATTTCTTCATCCATAATCAATCCTGAAATGAAGGATTTAAATAAATGAAACATTTAAGTGTCGATGAAATAGATTCATCTTATTTTTTGGAACACTTTGTTTTTCAAAACTTTCTTCATATTGTTCGGATTTATTTCATATTTACTCCCAATACACTTTGTTTACATAAAGTTTGAGACTCTAGGGAGCGTTATTTCCACTTGAAAATGTAGCGATTAATCAGTCCTACTATAACTTGGGCAGCTGAATCCTCTCTCACTAGAGGTCTCAAACTTTATGTAAACAAAGTGTATGGGAGTAAATATGGAAATAAATCCGACAATATGAAGAAATTTGAAAAACAAAGTGTTCCAAAAATAAGATGAATCTATTCATCGACACTTAAATGTTTCAGTTTATTTAAACCTTCATCAGGATTGATTATGGGATGAAGAAATTAATGGATGTTTTATAAATGACGTAACTCGAAGAAATACACTTATACAGGCATATAGATGTGCATTTCTCTGAATTCAACCCTGTTAAAATCTGTGTAAGAAATTGACCTTGTGTCACATCCTGCTCATACAGAATTGGTAAATACATACAATTGATGGGAAATTCTGTCCATTAAGATTTCACTTGGGGTTGCTCCATCTCTCTGCAGAGCTAACCTGTATGCAATTAAGTGTCGATGAATAGATTCATCTTATTTCTGGACACTTCGTTTTTATCAAATTTCTTCATATACATATATATATATATATATATATATATATCACATGACTGAAGCCGTGAAAGATCTCGTTGTCTATAATATTGCCTTTTGACTCACTGTAGTATTCATGTATATTCCATATATTATTTGTGTTTTTTTTTCTTTTTAATAGTAATAGAGAAATTGTCAGTGCATTTAAAAAAAAAAAAAGTGAAATCATAATCAATGTTATTCATTTACTTATGTCTCTACATTTCCTCGAAATCTCATTTGAAATAATTGGATTTCTACTGAATGTGAATGGTAAATAGAAAATCACTTGTTATTGCAATTTTCTTTTGATTTCAAAAGATTCTAAGAATATTCAACATTTATTGTAAAGTCTTTCATAATTAATTTTAATGTTTGTTATTGATGAAGATGTTTTTAAACTTTTGATGTTCTTTGATGATGATGTAATAAAAAGGTAAGTCAGCATAGACGCACGTATATACTTAGGTAAGCTTAATTTGTCACACAAAGCCAAATGGTGAGGATGTGGAGCAGGAGGTGGCTACGGAAATTGTGTTGGGTCTATCTTCTCATTGGATCAGCATTTAAAACTATCACCATAATAGAAAACTAGCTGAGGTGTGAATATAGTTAACGTTGAATATATCTTCATTTCTATACTGATTAGATTAGAGTTAAGTGGAGGCATATGTTCTGTAATGGTTATCATTATAAAAAATGGGCATGATGACCTGAGTTCAAATCCTGGACAAGGCTATTGCCATTTCACATAAGGGTAATACCCTTGGGAAAAGATCTGTTTTGATTCAAGAGAGGTAGAACATCTTCATTTCTATATTAAATATATTTCTGATTTAATTAGAGTTAAGTGGAGGTGTATGTTCTGTAATCGTTATCATTATAGGAAATAGGCATGATGACATTTCAAATCCTGGATGAGGCTGGTTGTATTCACATAGTGCTATATCCTTGGGAAGGTATGACTCCAACTATTTCCTCTCTAGCTATGGGTAAATAGTAAGGCAGACAGGTTTTTTTTTTACCTTGGCTAGGCAGTATTGGGGAAGAATAACTCTGAATTCAATCCTGTTAAACTCTGTGTAAGAAATTGACCTTGTGTCACATCCTGCTCATACAGAATTGGTAAATACATACAATTGATGGGAAATTTTGTCCATTAAGATTTCACTTGGGGTTGCTGCTCATCTCTCTGCAGAGCTAACCTGTATGCAATTAAACAAGATAAATGTTTCTTTCTTCCTCAGGATTATTCTTAGTATTCTATACAACTCTTTCTACTTTTCCAAAGAGATATATTGTCAAGCAGCTTCAGTTACTTCCCTTAACTCAGTAAGAGAATAAATACATTTCCTGATATTGAAATAAACAACTATAAACAGGAAGAATACAAAGATAAATTAGGACAGCTTGATAATTTCCGAGCCAAGTTTGATGACTTGCAGAATCTTCTTAATCCCTGCTGTGCCTTTTTTGTAAATCCATTCATAGTTACGGAATCATCTGCTGTGGGAAATGAAACTAATGAATTACAGGAAGATTTTGGGTATGAAGATGATTCATAAATCCCAGTCGACAAATGAGTTCTAGAAACAAGTTCCAGAAATAAAATATCCAGACCCCCCCCCAAAAAAAAAAGAAAAAAAACAAAAAAAAAACTAGTGTGTGAGTCATCTCAATTTCAGCACAATATACTTTTGTGAATCACTGTATTCTGTAATGAAATTTGTGAAGTTGAACCCTTACTCACCAATTTCTTCGATCAATCGGCTGGCCATATCAAGCCCTAGTACCTATATGATTGCCCAGACTTTATTGCTCTTATGGCAAGCCCCAACCCTTTTTTATAATATGGGGGTTAGAAGGCAGAGGCTGAGGGTCTTCATGTCCTGGGAATGGCATTAAGCTCTATCTGATGGTGAGGTTCCAGTTGTGGAGGTCTGGAGAATGTGGAGTACCACTTCATCACCATTACTCCCTGGTCCACTCTTACCTAGAATGGTAGTACCTGTTAAATGGTCCACTCTTATCTGGAATGGTAGTACCAGTTAAATGGTCCACTCTTACCTGGAATGGTAGTACCAGTTAAATGGTCCACTCTTACCTGGAATGGTAGTACCAGTTAAATGGTCCACTCCACTCTTACCTGGAATGGTAGTACCTGTTAAATGGTCCACTCTTACCGGAATGGTAGTACCTGTTAAATGGTCCACTCTTACCCGGAATGGTAGTACCTGTTAAATGGTCAACTCTTACCTGGAATGGTAGTACCTGTTAACCAAGGTTGATATGCCATAGAAAATAAAACAAACAAAAAAATTTCTTCCAAACTATTGCTACAACATTTGTGAATCACTGTATTCTGTAATTAAATTTGTTGAAGTTGAAGCATCATGCAATCCTTACAAACCAATTCCTGATGGAGCTTATTCGTAAAACTCTGACAACTTATCAGTCAGATTTTAGATTAGATGGTTCGTGTTGAGGCCAATGCCTCTTGCTCTCTTTTCAACAGTAATTCGGCTTTGTGCAGGTGTATTTGCGAGAAGCCCTAGATCATCTGCGTAGAAACAACTGCACATTATTAAATAGGAACAGTTACATGATACTATATAATTGTGTGTAGATTATTATTATTAGGTAGGAATTCTTGGTATCATATAACTGTGTATAAACAGATTATTATTAGATACAAATAGTTACGTGAGACCATATAGAATCGTATCAAACATGAGATAGAAATTCTTGTTATCCTATAACAAGCGTATAAGCAAATGTATAACCATATAAAAATGTGTATCTAAAAAAAAATGCAATGGAACATTGAAAATAGTTATGATTACAATCAAACATTTATAAATTTATCAAATTTCGGTATTAAATAACCCATTGAGTTGCTATGCCATAAGATGGAGACTTGCAAGACCGCTACTTTCAGTAAATAGCATCTTTAATCACCTGATATTTGTAGACTAATTTTTTAAGGTTTGGTTTGTTTTGCTTTATGGCATATCAACCTCAGTGGGTCATTTAATGCCAATAAAGTTTTGAAATAAATTCATTCTTAATGAAGGTCTGGGGAATGTGGAGCACCCCTTCACCTCCATTACTCCCAGGTCCACTCTGACCTGGAGTGGTACTACTTGTTACGGTCTACTTGTTAAATAGAAAATGAGTTTATAAAAAAAATGATTTAGAAATTTTTATTCTAAATTATCGCTACAAATCTTTCAAAATTTTGCCGGCATTAAATGACCCACCGAGGTTGTTATGCCGTAAAACAAAATAAAACAAATACATTTTCACAGCTTAAAAATGACTACATGAATAAATATTTTTGCATTTAACTCTTTGCTTACTTTAAGCTGCCCACAGAAGCTCTCCCACCACACTCAAGAAACATACAAAAACTGATGGATAGTTCATTATTATTGAGCAGAATCACTCAGATTACAATCATAATAGGACTTTATTTGAACAGAATGAGTTCTGGGGTGAATAGATAGTGAACTTTAAATTTCACATCATACAGGTAAAAAATACCAAGAAAATTTGGTACAGCTGTGGAGGGAATATGGTAGGCAATAAGAGTTTATATTCATTTCTTAGAATTTATTTATACCCTTTGTAACAAAATGTATATGTAACAATAAATACATGTGTAAATTTTGTTTATGTCCTGTAGCTTTCAAAACATCTTTTGTGGCTCTTATATTAAGCGAGTTTGACCACCTCTGGCATTTATGATACTTTTCTCATTTTTTCTCCCAATATCATCTCTCAGGCCATATATATGAAAAAGCAAATATTTCACTTAGCGCTAATACCCTTGGGAAAGGTATGAATCCTACTCTCCCTCTAGCTATCGATAAATAGTAGGGCGGACTGGGCCCTTTAACCTTGGATAGGCAACCGGTCTAGGAGAAGGAAAACTGAATTCAAACCTGTTAAACTCCGCTTAAGAAATTCACCTTGTGTCACATCCTACTCGTGCGGAGTGGTTGGTAGATATATATATATATATATGAAAAAGAGGAATCTGGTAGGCTAATGTTTGGAAGGTGAAAAATTTTGTATTTTTTAAAATGTTTTTTTTTATTCAATTCTAACCTTGCAAAAGTTCAAATGGCTTCTTTTCATAGTTTAAATATATATATATATATATATCCCCATCCTGTATACAATTAGAAATTATATATATATATTTTTGTTTTTTTAGATAGGTCAGAATAGAACAATCAAATAATTTATGCTTAACTCTCTCAGATCAGAAAAGAAGGAAACTATGCTCTTTAGTTACTCATTGCATGGGTATGCTAGCGTGGGCTATCCAGCAAAGACGTACATAGACCCGATCTGCGCAGATACTGGATGCTGCATGGAGGACCTCCCAAGGGCAATGAATAATTTGGACATATCCATACTACTAGTGTGTCATGATGATGATGAAAGGGAAATGGTCTTATCCTTGGTGCGATTGATTATTATTCTTTAGAATTATGGTTCAGTACTTTACCAATTCTAATTCCCGCCCTGTCGGCTGGGGCGTTAGAATGCACCAACTGCACCTCTGCAGAGGAGTAAGACTTCCCTAATGGGGCCACCTGTTGGCCGTGGCTGGCGACCCGTGATGCTTAAGGATAGAGCCCAGGTGGATGAGCAGTTCATGACATGCAATACTCCACTTTGGCCCTATCTTGGGCTAGACGGGCGGTCGGAGAGGCCCCCTCCGATCAATTGGCTGGTCACGTCAAGACCTAGCACCTATATGATTTTCCCAACCGTATTGCCCTTATGGCAAGCCCCAACCCCTTTTTATCATATAGGTGCTAGAAGGCGGTGATTGCGGGTCTACATGTCCTGGGAATGACGTTAAACTCTATCTGATGGTAAGGTTCCAGTTTTGAAGGTTTGGGGAATGTGGAGCACCCCTTCATCACCATTGCTCCCTGGTCCACTCTGACCCGGAGTGGTAGTACCTGTTAGGGTCCCATCTATGGGTTAAATAGAAAAATGTATTTATAAAAAAATTGTATTATCCATTAAGAATTGATTTATTTCAAAACTTTATTGGCATTACATGACCCACTGAGGTTGATATGCCGTAAAACAAAACAAACCAAACCAATTCTAATTCCACCATTTCTATTCATAATATGCCTAGACTATGTACTATGAATAGGTAATAAAGGACTATTTGCTCGTAAATTCCTACCATAAAATAAACTGAACCCCCATTTTATGTCCGTGTTTTTGTATTAAATGTTTTATTTTTCTTGCACCCGTTATGTTACAATACAAAATATATTTTCTTTATTTATTTTAATATTCATTTCAATGTGCATATTCTAAAAGTTTTTATTTTGTGAGAATGTTTAGTTTTAAAGTGGAGGCTCGTTTTACAATTTAGGCATAAATTGGATCCTAACTGTAATTTTGACCGTAATTTTGTTTTTTCGTCTACGATGATTAAAATCTGATGTTTTTATTTTAGAGTACCAAAGCCAAAAAGAAAAGAAATAACAACAACAAAAAGTAATATTCAACTTTTTACTCGTAAATTCCTGCCATAAAATTAGGCTTGGGCATTTTATGGTAGGAATTTACAAGTAAAAAGTTGAAGTGTAAAAACGAACCCCCACTTTAAAACTAACCATTCTCATAAAATAAAAGCTTTTAGAATATACATATTGAAGTGAATATTAAAATAAATAAAATATATTTAGTATTGTAACATAAAGGGTGCAAGAAAAATAAAATATTTATTGCAAAAACACGGACATAAAATGGGGGTGAATTTCAGAAACAAATCAAACTGTAATCAGCTCGCAGTGGTGTACTGGTTAGAGTCGTGGGAAATGGACTTGTTGACCTGAGTTCAAATTTTGGACGAAGCCACAGTTAACATATGGCTAATACCCTCGGGAAAGGTATGAATCCAACTATTCTCCCACCAGCTATGGGTAAATAGTAGGCAGACTGGGCTCTTTATCCTTGGTTAGGCAACCAGTCTAGGAGAAGGAAAATTGAATTCAAACCTGTTAAGCTCCTTTTGGGGTGTTCACTTTTAGAATAGGCTCAGTCCTACTTAGTGATCTATTTCAATTAAAAAAAAAATTAGATTTTTAGATTTTTAATTGGATCCCCAATTTTTATCTGTGGTCACTCACATATTTTTTATTTTTTGGGGGGTACCTGATGATGATGAAAGAAAATTTAAAATCATTCCAAAGCACTGTGACTGATCATAATAATTTTGCGAGTGAAGACATTTTATGTAGAAAGTAATTTTGATTTCTCTTTTTTAGCTGCAGGTGAATGAACTTTATAAGCTTTAGGCTGTTGATAGTACAACTTTTCTTGCCTGTAGCAGAAAGCAAATGAAACAAAGTTAAAAATTGAAATGATAGAAATACTTCTGGAAGAGAACTGTATAAACATGTCAGGTTTATTGCAATTTGAAGCATCCTCATCTTATTCATTCACTTGGTCATCCTTGCATATTAAAAATCTCTTTCTCTTTTTGCCTTTCAGTCTTCTGCAAATTTCTCTCTGTCTATGTTTTTTTCTCTCTTTCGTCGTGAAACCGTAAACATTCTGTCTTTCTACTTCACAAAAACAAACAAACAAATAATTTGCTTATTGAATCTCTATTGATTTTATTTATATCTTTTTAAAAATATTCAGCATCCATTTTTTTAATGTTTTTTTAAAAAAAATTTTTATTTTTTTTATTTGTCGTTATTTGCTTTGACAAACTTCAAACATCAGACTCTTGGCAAATATCTTCAGATAAAGAATTTTACTACTTTTCTGATTCCAGTCCAAACTTGCATTTGCAGCCTTCTATTTATTGAGGGTGAGTCAAAAGTTTTGCAATATTTTGGTAACAAGAACGTTTTGTGTTCTTACTACGAACTATGAATGGCACAAGACATCTTCAAGTGAAACCCAAGTTATTCCAGACACCTACCTTGTATATATATATGTTATATATATATATATGTATATATACCTACCTTGTATACTATCCTGTGTAATTCGTTTCTAATGTTACATAATTATTAGATACCTAATGATTATGACAATAGTGTAGAAATCATATTAGTGCAGCTGATGGCCTTGAGAGTGAGTGACAGCGTTTGACCTCACTCTGACCTTGCGTTCTGGGGATGATCGTGAGAATCGAAAGGCAATAGAAGCTCCTTCTGGTTTAAGGGGTAAGCAACTCAGTTAGCTAGAGTTAGAAGTTAGAAGCAAAGCTAGCAAGATGTGAGTCTCACTGCGTGATTGTCTGGTCTGGGGTTCTACGAATAAAGTAACATCATTGTAAATCGAAGTCTTGTGGTTATTACTAAAAGCTAACAATGACACAGGGCTTCTGATAAGGAATGATCCCCAACAGAAACCAGACCCGAAGTCCCCAAGAAACACCACAACAAGACCAGACCAAGATAGATGATAGACGATCAGAAGCAAGCCGGCCAGAAGAGTAAGAAGTAAGAGAAGTATATAACATATAGATATTTAGTGCCGGTAAGAAGGGTATACAACACTAAGAAAATATTGAAATGCATTTATAGTTTGCTTGAAATGAAAAAAGAAACACACTGGGATGCATGGATATGATTTTACTGTGTCCTTTTAGATTGAATCCCAAGTTTTTCCAGACACCTCCCTTGTATATATATATATATGTTATATATATATATATGTATATATACCTACCTTGTATACTATCCTGTGTAATTCGTTTCTAAGAAAATATTGAAATGCATTTATAGTTTGCTTGAAATGAAAAAAGAAACACACTGGGATGCATGGATATGTCCTTTTAGATTTTTATGTGGCAAGGACGCAAGACGCATACCTATCAGCATATCTGAGTAAGCATTAACACATAAGCAACATTCTCCTATGGACTACTACATCTGGACAAACCAGTGTTTCAATGTGCATATTCTAAAAGTTTTTATTTTGTGAGAATGTTTAGTTTTAAAGTGGGGGCTTGTTTTACAATTTAGGCATAAATCTGGACAATCTACATCTACATCTGGACAATCTACATCTGGACAAACCAGTGTTCGTTGACCAGCAGAAACTTACATTCATTATACATGAAGCTTGATCTGCCTTTAAACAAAGAAACCAAACCAATCCAGGTCAAATACTCAAATCAGGTCAGAGTTCAATCCTTATTTTTATATATCTGTGCACTTTTGTATGGCAAATAATAGAGAAAGAGGTAAGGAAAGTAGATTAAGTCATGTTGTTCATTATTAGATATGGTTTTTATTTTATTTTTGATAAAATCTTTCATATTTTTTTCACTCCCATTTTTTTTTTCATGAATATTGTCTTTTATTCAACATTAATGTGGTGTTACGTCTCTTGAATTTTCTTGGAAAATGAATGTCATGTTTTGTTTACTTGACAAGTGGTAGTTTTCATTAAAAGAGATGTTTTTCTCAGAATCAGAGATGTTCCAAACAATCTCAGGAAGTGTATCAGTTCTTCCATTAGAGTTTGGTTCTTGACAAACCTTTTCTTTCTTTCTTTCTTTCTTTCTTTAACATCCTTTTTGCTCGCAGACACGCTTGTATACCAAAATATAAATAAATGATTATGATGATAAATATCTTTTCCTGCAAAGAAATCAAACTCAAGATAATAATTGTATGAAATACTGGTGCTGTTGACAAGGAGCAAAACTTGTGGGATAGTTGACTTACTTCTAGTATTACTACTAGGAGGTGCTCATAGTGTAATGGTTATCATCATAAGAAATGGATACGGTTGTAATATAATTAGGTGAAAAAAAAAAAGGTAACTCCATCATCAAGTCGTACTGACAGCATATAGATTCCTATGACTCTCTGTCGCTCTCTCGGTTTCCACCCATCCTTATTGGTCATCACTCTTGGTAAGTCCTCAGCAGTGTCCACCCATAGCTTTTGGGTCTAAATTTTTTTTATGGTTGACCAATCAATGCTGGTGTGTTCATGTGTAGGTGCCCACAGGTAAACGTCACTTATGAGTTCCTCTTTGCTTCTCTAGCATGTCTTGTTTGTTTTACTTTGATGGTTTGTGTGATAGGAGTTAAGTGGCCATACAGCTGCTTTTAGGATTTGTTCAAAACAGCAAGCAGCAACCTTGTGTTGTTTCCATCTAACTCTTTCTCCAAGTGTTTCTTTAAAGTCCAAATGGTACAGCCATACAGTAGCACTGAAACAGTTACAACTTGGAAGAGTTCTTGCTTTATGTAATCTTAGAGATCAGATTTCCATTTGATCACAAATCTGTCAATGGCAGTCCATGCCTCAAGCAAGCTAACTCCATACTATTATGATATTAAATATACATTTGGGTTACTTTATATACTATCAAATATGATAATATATGTCTATTTGTATCTATTATTATACTAAAGCTGAGAATATCAATGTTTGTATCCTAAAGGCTTTTTTACTGTTTAGTTTAATGACACAAAATTCATACTAAAATATTCCTTACTTTTAGGATTGAGTTATGTTTGAAAAAATCCGTTTTAATTGGTTCTGATTAGTTGTAATTTGTAATTAAGTCAAAAACTTATCAGTCTCTTACTTCAAATTCTGCCTGTTATTTTCCCCCTCTGGATTAACTCTGTGTTATATATATTAGTTTCTCAGTAAACCTAGAGAGAGAGATTGGAGAATTTGAAATGTATTCAAATTAGGTCAAGGATACACTTTCTTAGAAATCTTGCAAGATGATTTTAATGTTGTTTTTTTAAAAATTCTTCTGTTGAATTTATTAAAATTTTGTTTAATTCGCTTTGCAAACTCACTTTTCTCTAATCCCAATTATCTACCCAGAGCTCAATGGGTGACCCAACATTTTGTATAGTATGTATATATTTCTCTCTTTCTCTCTACACACAAACATTGTTTCCTGTCAAGATATGCAGTTGTTCCAGTCTCTGAGAATGTGAAGCTGTTTGTACAAGTGCTAACACATACATTCTTTTTTTTTTTTTCATGAATCATTGTGGCATATCAGTGATAATATTTAGTCAAGATATCTGACGATGAGACAAAAACACACACAGAATATCCAAACTCAGTTTTCTGATTTTCTTATTTTTCCTTTTTATGCTAATGTATAGATATTTAATACATACATTCTCTTTTCTATGAATCATTGTGGCATATCAGTGATGAGATTTAGTCAATCTCTAAGCAAAGTCTTACAAAAAACTGAAATTGGATGTTCTCTGATGACGAGACAGAGCATCAAGAACACCCAATCTCAGTTTTTTTTTGTTTTTCTTATTTTTCTTTTAATGCTAACATATTGATATTTAGATTACCAATAAGTTTAATTTCAGTTACTTCACACTTCACAGAATTCCTGCTGATGGGTTGTTTGTTAAGAGATATTTTTAATTTTGATCTGAAGATTTTTGTATACAATTGCATAAGATCTGCTCATATATTTTCAAATTGAT
Organism: Doryteuthis pealeii; assembly: GCA_023376005.1. Taxonomy (NCBI): domain Eukaryota; kingdom Metazoa; phylum Mollusca; class Cephalopoda; order Myopsida; family Loliginidae; genus Doryteuthis; species Doryteuthis pealeii. The sequence goes on from CM042144.1 coordinate 116,386,077, forward strand.
GATTTATTTGAAATTTGATTTAATAAAGCAATCTATAATCTGCTTTTCTAATTAAAACAAATGCTAATAATTACTTTTTTTTTTATCTCTGTGTATGCAACTGAGAAAAATGAGCAAATTTGTCATTTTTGATTTCTTATCCAATATAATTTAAAATACTATGAAAGTCTAATTATTAAATTTTAATTTTTAATTATTTTTACTCGATTGAAATTCGATAATGGTTATGGGTGTGTGTGGGGGCATTATTATCATAATGAAGTTTATTAATAAAAGATCAATTTGTGTTTGGAGCAATATTACGGTGATGTGCAAGACTAAAGCTTAATAAAAATTTATATAGGACTCCTCCTATTGAGTGATATGTATTGTGTTTATCATGAAAGTTGTTGTTAGTGAGTTCAGTATTTGATAATGTTTATTAGTGTGTTACTGGTTGTAAAGTGGTGGCACAAAATTCCCCATTCAGAAATTCAAAACCCATTGACCCAATTGAGACCATCCTATTGCAATGACAACTGCTTTGGTTGGGTCCCACCATCTCCATGCCTGTAGACACTCTCTCTTGTAAAGTACTTTATGGTGAATTCACAGAAGGCACTCGAAGGGCAGGAGGCCCTCGAAAAAGGGGTTCAAAGACCACATGTAGACGATTCTGAATAAATGCACTGTTACACCTTCAAGCTTGGAAGAAATGGCCTTCAACAGACAGGGTTAGCTAGACATGTGCTTGGAAGATATGGCCTTCAACAGACAGGGTTAGCTAGACATGTGCTGCACCAGAGCTGAGTGGCTTAATATCAAGATCAGTATGGCTGCAGAGTGGGGATGTCTTCGTCATCATGCACCACAGAATGCAGATGAAAATGTCTCTTGCAATGCCAGAATTGAACTAATTAGCCACCAGAGGGTCCACAACTGATGAATGAGATGGAATGACGTTATCGTCGTCTACAATGGGCTTCTATAAGAAAGAAAAAGGATTAAAACAAATGCTAATAAAAAATCCTTTTTTTCTGTGTATGCAACTGAGAGAAATTAACAAATTTATCATTTTTGATTTCTTATCCAATATAATTTAAAATACTATGAAAGTCTAATTATTAAATTTTAATTTTTAATTATTTTTACTCGATTGAAATTCGATAATGGTTATGGGTGTGTGTGGGGGCATTATTATCATAATGAAGAAGTTTATTAATAAAAGTTCAATTTGTGTTTAGAGCAATATTACGGCCGTGTGCAAGACTAAGGCTTAATAAAAATCTATATAAGATTCTTGCTATTGAGCGATATGTATTGTGTCTATCATGAAAGTCGTTGTTAGTGAGTTCAGTATTCACTAGGTGTTCCAGAAGAGTCCATGTGGCATAGTTGCTTAAATGTACACTGTGACTTGTAGTGACTGCACAGATCACTGTGCTACTCATATGCTGAGTTGGCAAGGGCCGGTATTGAACTAGGAACCTTGTGTTCAAACTCCAACCATGCTATTATGTTCACTTTCAGACTAATTCTCTTAGGAAAGGTAAGTAAAAAGTAAAGTCGTTGGGGTGGCCTAAAGTCGGTATCAGCCAATCAGCGAGGGAGTCTCTCCCCTTTTCACTAGTACTAGACCCGTTTTTACGTCTGAGATGGAGCACCACACCTACCATCAGCTCCTTACTTTACTGCACAGATCACTGTGCTACTCATATGCTGAGTTGGCAAGGGCCGGTATTGAACTAGGAACCTTGAAGTTTCTAGCCGAATGCTCTACCGACTGAGCTAACTCGACCCTTTAAAGGAAATGTATTAACCCCGTAATCCCCCCCATCTGTGGGTTAAATAGTACCACTACTGTTCTTCTACAATGATTGTCTTGCAATTGAATAGCCCATGAATATTGATATGTCATCAGTGATGCTGATATATTTTTGATTTAGTGCGTCCTGGGATGCACATATTTGCTTTGAATAAGTCCACAGGAAAATTTATAGGTCCCAACTAAAGCCATCTAACTCCTACCTTGTAACTTATTCTGTGTAATTAATTTCTAAGAAACTATTGAAATGTATTTACAGTTAACTTGAAATAGTGAAGGAAGAAAAAAGAAAAACACTGGGATGCATGGATGCGATTTTGCTGCGTCCTTTTAGATTTTTGTGCATCAGCGATGCAGTACGCGTACCTATCAGCATCTCTGTGTCATTGAACAAAGAAACCAAACCAGGCCAGACACTTAAATCTGGGCAAAATTCAATCATTGTTTTTATATATCGGTATGGCAGAAAATAGAGACAGGCAGGGAGCTATGTGCAGTCATGTTAGATATGGTTTTTATTTTCTTCTATATGCAATCTTTTTTTTTTTTTTTTTCATGAATACTGTCTTTTATTCAACATTAATGTGGTGTTACGTCTCTTCATTTTTCTTGGAAAAGGAATGTCATGTTTTCTTTAAAAAAAAAAAAAGTTTGCGTCAGAATCAGAGATGTTCCAAACAATCTCAGGAAGTGTATTAGTTTTACCATTAGAGTTTGGTTCTTGAGGAAGCAAGTATGATGTTTGTGTTTTATGCAATTAAACAAACAAACCAAACCACACTACTAGTTGTCCGCCCTGTCGGCTGGGGCGTTAGAATGCACCGACTGCACCTCTGCAGAAGGGTAAGACTCCCCCAATGGGGCCACCTGTTGGCCGTGGGTGGCGACCCGTGATGCTTACGGATAGAGCCCAGGTGGATGAGCAGTTCATGACATGCAATACACCACATTTGCCCTATGTTGGGCTAGACAGGCGGTCGGAGAGGCCCCCTCCGATCAATCGACTGGTCACGTCAAGCCCTGGCACCTATATGATTTTCCCAACCCTATTGCTCTTATGGCAAGCCCCAACCCCTTTTTATCATATGGGTGCTAGAAGGCGGTGACTGAGGGTCTACATGTCCTGGGAATGACGTTAAACTCTATCTGATGGTGAGGTTCCAGTTCTGGAGGTTTGGGGAATGTGGAGCACCCCTTCATCACCATTGCTCCCTGGTCCACTCTGACCCGGAGTGGTAGTACCTGTTAGGGTCCCATCAATGGGTTAAATAGAAAAACATGAGTTGATAAACAAAATTGTATTATCCATTAAGAATTGATTTATTTCAAAACTTTATCAGCATTAAATGACCCACTGGGGTTGATATGCCGTAAAACAAAACCAAACTACTAGTTGTGCCAATTTTGGCCAAACATAATAGATATTTTTAGAAAGTATATGCTGGAAAGTGTTTATGATAAAGTCATAGAAGTTATTGTTAGTACAATTTCATATCAAAATAAATAAAGAATATCCAAATATTTTTATTTTTTATTTGTCTTTGTTTTATAATGTATTGATTGTTTTTATTTTCAAAACTCGGTCGTATTTATTTAAAAATTTGTGACAGGTTTTTTAAAAATTAAAATAAAATGAAAATACCCCCCTCCAAAAAAAAAATGATAATTTAAAGCGATGAGGTAAAATATTTACATTTACTTGTCAATAAAAAAACCTAGGTGGTGGCTTACTTTTAACACCTTCAAACCACTGAAAAAAAGGTTATTTGTCGATAAAAACACCTTCAAACCATTAAAAAAATTTTTTTAAAGATTGTAAAATATCTTTTTCATATCACATTAACTTTTTGGGTAAAAAACCTTCAAACAGCTAGGGATTTCAATGGTAGCGTGGGTTGGATTTTCAGCAGGCACCATTCAGAAATGAGTGCTGTAATGCCACACAAAGAAAAAGAAAAAAGATCTAGTTAAAAGAAAGGAGGGAAAAAGATGTCCCCCAGAATCCCAAGTTGGTTTCCAGACTCCAGACATCAAGGAATTGTCAGCCAACTCCAGCATCGGCCCAGCAACTAAGATTCAAGCCTCTCCAATGTAGTACCAGTCCAGAGATAAGTATACAACTATCATTTCTATACACGTCATCCCACCATTTAGAAATGAGTGCTGTAATGCCACACAAAGAAAAAGAAAAAGATCTAGTTAAAAGAAAGGAGGAAAAAAAGATAGAAAGAAAGGAAATTGTGTCATAATTGAGGCAATAGAAGAAGATGAAAATAAAAATGAAAGAAGTCAAAAAGGCGTTGGCTTATCTTCTCTTCTACTATTTTTGTCCATATTTCAGTTTGTCGCTAAGAAAGCTCAGCCATTCTGGTATGTTTGGCCCTGTGCCAGTCTCAGGCAGTTCCACCTGATGAGTTGCTCTTGCTTAGCTTACATTTGATGGGAATATCAGAGCAAGACTTTTCCTTTGTGAAGATGGATGTTAAACCAGTGCACTTGTTTCTTTCTCATTAAACAAACTAAGAATACATCAATACACAGTGCATATATATATATATATGTATTTATTTCCATACATAGTGCATTATATGTATGGTATGTGTGTATATATTATATATATATATATATAGATTTTATAATACATAGTGCATATTATATATATATATATATATATATAGATTTATATCCATACATAGTGCATATATATATATATATATATATATAAGATTTATATCCATACATAGTGCATATATTTATATATATATATATATATAAGATTTATATCCATACATAGTGCATATATTTATATATATGTATGTATAAGATTTATATCCATACATAGTGCATATATATATATATATGTATGTATAAGATTTTATCCATACATAGTGCATATATATATATATTATGTATGTATAAGATTTATATCATACATAGTGCATATATATTATATATGTATGATAGATTTATTCCATACATAGTGCATATATATATATATAATTATATATATATATATACATAAGATTTTAATTCCATACATAGTGCATATATATTATATATATATATATATATACATCAAAAGATTTATATCCATACATAGTGCATATATTGTATATATATATATATATTATATGTATGTATAAGATTTATATCCATACATAGTGCATATATATTATATATGTATGTATTTATATATATATATATATATATATATATTATATATACATAAGATTTATATCCATACATAGTGGCATATATATGTGTATATATATTTATATATAATATATATATATATATATAAGATTTATATCCATACATAGTGCATATAATTATATATTTATATATATATATATATATATATATAGTATAAGATTTATATCCATACATAGTGCATATATATGTATGTATGTATATATATATATATATATAATATATATATGTATGTATAGATTTTATATCATAGTTATGTATGTATATATATATATATATATATACTATATATATATGTAAATTTTATACCATACACAGTGCATATTATGTATGTATATGTATATATATATATATATATATACATATATATATGTATGTATAAGATTTATATCCATACATAGTGCATATATATATATGTATGTATGTATGTATGTATTATATATATATAATGTAATATTATTTTAATATATAAGATTTATTTCATACATAGTGCATATATTATATATATATATATATATATATGTGTATGTATGTATGTAATAGATTTATTTCCATATTGTATATATATATATATATATATATATATATATATATATATATATATATATATTTCTATCTATCTTATAGGTGTATAAAAAGACATGAATAACTACACATCTATATTGTGCAGTGTCTATGTATAGTTCATGTATTTTTCTACAATAATAACCATTACCCTACGCACCTCCACATGTATATATGATACATTTGTATACGTATTTATATATATATATATATATATATATATATATATATTTGTCTAAGATATATATGTGTGTATACATGGTGTAATGGTTATCAGTACAGAAAATGGTATTTGCAAGTTTTACCTGAGGATGTTTGTATTCACTTTGTCCTAATGTCTCTGAGAAAGGCATGAATCCAATATTTCCCTCTCCATCTCTGGTTATAATAGTGCAGGCTAGGTAGTCACCAAGGAGAAGGATAACTCTGAATTCAAACCCCTGCTAGCACATTATAGACCAGTATGGCAGGTTAAGGTCCATTACTCCCCAGACCTTATAGACCTGAGTCCTGCAGTGGACTGGTAGAAAAAAACAAAACAAAAAATTGGAATTTTTTTTTACTCTTCCTTATATCAGCAAATGCCCTGAAGAAGATCTACTTAACAGATCGAAACACTGCAGTGTTGACTAATAAACTTACCACTCATTTTATTTAAACCTGTGTTTTTTTCAAATTTCTCACTATACTACACACACACACACACACCACACCACATATATATATATATATATATATATATATATATATATATAGTCATCCACATACAACCCTGTTTTTTCTGTTTCACAGCACACCAGTGCAGCTAGACAAGGCAGGCTGCTTCAGCCCGGGATCAAAACTCGACCAGTTTGTCACCATTGTCATTAGTCAGAGTTCTTTACCTCTGCACCATTTAACAATACACACACACACATATTATATATATGGGAGAGAGAGAAGAGAGAGAGAGAGAAATATACAGGAATTGTTGATATTTTTTAAGACTTTTTTTCTTTTTTGCTTTTTAGAATAGAACTATTGGATATGTAGATAGAATTTTTATGAATCTGAAAAAAAAAAAAAAGAAGCTAATGTAGTAGGACAACTATTTGTTGAAAAAATATTAGTCCATGTCACTCATGAAAATCAATGATTACATTGATAGTATTTTGAGAGTCTGAAATTCATAAATGAATAAAATTCATCATCACTTCAGTTTGTTGCCTAACTCATTGAAAAATATCAGTTTACATTATTCTTAATTATTATTTTTGGATTTTAGTTATATAATATTAGATTTCTTTATTATATATTTTTATTAATTATTCAACACAAATATATACAACGTCTATCATTGAAAAGATGCCATCATTAGAATACTCGTCAGTTGATTGTATTTTTTAGTTGAGTTTCTCTATTATCTTTATTTTTCTTGAGGAAGCCATAGCTTGATAATTTATTTGTTAGATTTTTAAAAAAGGACCATATTACCTTTAGGCACCCCTTTTGCGATCTCGATTTGTGGGGACACTTTTCTCATTTACACCATCAAAATCCAGTTGTTTGTTAGGGGTTAGGGTTTGGGGTTAGGGGTTAGGGTTAGTTTTATAATTTAAAAAAAAATCTAAAAAATCTTCTGTTAACAATTAACCAGATTTTGACGGTTATAAAATGGAAAAAATGTCCCACGAATCAAGATCGCAAAAGGGGTGCTAAAAGGTCATATTGTCCAAAAAATCTATGTATTAATACAGTTGTTCCCAAATCTTCCGTTCGTTATCATCCTGCAACACCTCTGGTTCAAAATGAGACAGCCCAAATTGTCCAAGATGCAATGGGAATACAGATTATCCATCCTGCTTAATCGTAGATTTTCTTATTTGCCCCATTTTTTTCACCCAATTTTAAAAATGAAACGTTCCAAATGGTCTTGTGTCACTTCAATGCCCAATGTAAAATTAAAATGAATTTAAAACAAAAAGTTATATGTAATATTGAAATTATGAATTACGGAAGATATTTTGGTAATTTTGATCTTATCTTGTCTAGGCCTCCTGCTCTAATTTAAGCTATGGTAAATTACCATTTACCATAGCTTAAATTAGAGCAGGAGGCCTAAATTACCATTTACCATTAACTGTTGTAAAAAGTTATTGACGGCAGTTCACCAAGCTACTGATTATCTGAAGGTGAGCATGAGTGAAAGAATAGTTAGATTTTGGCCATCAGTCAAAAGGAGCAGGGTTGTCTGCTCCTAAGATGCCATCTTCTCACCACACAGTTAAAACCCTTTTGGGCTTCAGGTTTTTAATAAAGTTGTCTTTGCAAAATAAATCAAGTCTTGCTTCATTATTAAAAACAAAGAAATGAGTGCAGACAACCAAGCCCAGCAGAACAAATGCCCTATTGACCAGAGGAAGAAATCAACCCAAAAGAAGATGGACACCAACGAAATTGACCCACATAAGAACTCCCCTCTTCCTCACAAAAGGGGTATATAACAATAGACCTACAAGCATGGATTCTACGGCTATGCTCCAATCCATAGAGGCGAATCCAGTAAGTAGCACTTAGAGAGTATTAGGCGAGCTTGTATCTTACAGTCCATTGTGGTTTGTCATCATCATGACCTTGGCAAAAGCATCTGGAGTTGCAATTTGTGCATCACAATAATAAAAGGGCCGGGTTTAGCTCAGTCGGTAGAGTGTTCAGCTAGAAACCATGAGGTTCCTAGTTTTGATTCCGGCCCTCGCAATTCAGCGTATAAGTAGGCACAGTGATATGTGCAGTAAAGTAAGGAGGCTGATGGTAGGTGTGGCACTCCACCTCAGACGCAAAAAAAAATCTCCTTGTTCTAGTGCTAGTGAAAAGGGGATAGACTCCCTCGCTGTATGGCTCATACCGACATTAGGTCGCCCCGAGACTTTACTTTAAAAAAAAAATATAATGACTGTTCATAGCTTTAAACAAAAATATCTGCACCTTGGGAGAGTATTTTGGCATACCACAGTCCATTGTGGTTTGTCACCTTCATGACCATTTGTGTCTCCCATTATCAAAATATTATGAAACTTTTGACTCAACCTAATATTAATATAAATAATCCATTTCATTCCCTTTATTGACTAAAACAAGCAGAAATGTTTTTTATGTCAAGATATAAATAACTGAAACATAAAGAATTTATTTTATGTCTCTCAGTTCGTCACTTTGTCATCTTTTCTCGTTTTTAAGAGAATATTCTATGCAGTTTTTTTGATTACATATCTTTTTTGCTTATGGCACATGACAGCAGTTGCATATAGTTGTCTCAAATAAGAGAGAACTGCAGCAGCAGGCATAATTATTAGGTGAAAAGAAAGTTTTTAGAAAGCTTTCCCTCTTTTATTATGATAATAAGCAACTTGCAAGAACTGTTGAGCTTGACTGGTCTTTGACTGGCCACTTTTCTGCTGTGAGGATTCTTGGTTTGTTTTCTTTACTTTACTTTGTTTTCTTGCTTTCTCTTGAGAAACAATGTCAGCGCTTACCTTGCCTCTGTTAATCCAGCTGCATTTTTCGTGACAAAAAATGTTGAGATTCTGGCATGTCTCTAATTGCTAACTTCAAGTCAAACTGCAGAGGTCTTTGTGGATATCACTTGTTGGGTTCTAAAGATTTGGTCGGCATCATCTGCAGGTGAGTCTGAGAATTAATCTTGATAGTTGACTGAGAAAATAATTAGTTTCCCAGGACACATTTGTTTGGGAAATAATGTAAATTTCAATTTCTTTCAATTTTGGATGATTATTTACTAAAGATTTCAAAAGGTAATTCAGAGAATGAATATATACCTGTTTTCCATAAAACCGTTTGAAAATACTTTCAACTACTACAATTTCCCGACAATATGACCTTTAGGCACCCCTTTAAGAAAGGACATGTTTTTTATTTACACCATCAATATCCGGTTGTTTTAACAGACAATATTTAGATTTTTTTTTTAAAATTATAAAACTAACCCCTAACCCTAACCAACAACCGAATATTGACGGTGTAAATTAAAAACATGTCATTTCTTATCGAAGATCAAAAAGGGGCCTAAAGGTAATATGGTCCCAGTTTCCTTAGGTTTACAATCAAACTATAACAATATTGTAATATAAATCATATCAAGTTTATCGGTTTTTCCTATAACTCCAGCCTAAAAAAGGGGAACTACTCTGAATGAATTTTTAATAAATTATTTATTTATCTATTGATCTACTGCCATTGTTACTGGAATTGGGTTGACCACATTCTCAGTAAGGCTTAGAATACATTGACTGTGGTCTCCTGCAGATTGAAAGATCTGTTTAAAAATATTAGTACTAGCAAATATATGCACCCTTTGGAGGCAAGTATTTATTTTAATGTAATAAATATCATATTAAATTAGACTAATGAAACTAAATAAAAAATGCAGATAAAAAGATTTAAAACAGAGGGGAGTATAATGGAAAAATAGAACAACTGAAACTTACTCTTCCATCACTCCCATCTTTCATTGCTAAATTTTCCTAATTTTACTATTAGTTAAAATAGGAGTAAAGAATAATTGCAACTATTTTTTGTCTGTTAATAGATTTCTTTTAAGATTTATCCCCGAGATTTTGCTCATATTCATTAAGATAAAACCAAACAATTAGAATCAACTTTGGATACGAGCATATATTTAAAATCAAATTTTTAATATGAATATGCAAATTAGCCTTACTGTTCACACTATAAACCACTATTTTGTTGTATATAATAAATACAATTGAATGTATTAGTATGTAGTTTAAAGACACAAAAATTATACTTAAATTATTCCTTAGTTCTAGGATTGAGTTATGGTTTTGAATAAATTTCCATTTTAATTGTTCTAATTAGTCGTAATTTTGCAATTAAGTCAAAACTGACCCATCTCTCACTCTAATTCTGTTTATTGCTTTCACCTCTCTGTGTATATCTTGATTACCTCTTGTTATATATGTTAGTTTCTCAATGAGAGTAGAGAGAGGGAGAAAGGGGAGCGAGAGATTTGAGAATTGGAAACAGATTTGTATGATAAGTTTCACAAGCTGCAATCCGGCCAACATCTTGGCTCTTAATAAATTTAGATTAGGTCAAACGTTCCTTTCTTAGAAAATGATTTTAATGTTTTTTGTTTTTTTTTACATTAAAAAAAAAAAAATTTAATTTGTTTTGCAAACTCACTTTTCCTAATCCCATTATCTACCCAGAGCACAATGGGTGACCCAACAGTTTCACATTTTGTCTAGTTCTATTCGAAATTGTGCTGTAATATTGGAAGGGTTGTGTGAGCAACTTGGCACTTTACACTTTGTAAAATCAACCTAGCTGTCAAAATTTTCTTAAAATGTAGCCAAATTATCTGCTTTTTGTTTCAGTAAGTGTTTTGAACTTTGGGAAAAACAATGTCTGGTTGTGTGTATTCAAGAGGGCTGTACCCAGCTGTGACACTTTAGTCTTGCAGGAGTTTTTTTTTGATGATTTTGGTAGATTTTTTTTTACATTGGGTCTTTGGCAGCATTCTCCTGTAATCTGTACTTCAGCTATGAATGCTTATAGCTCCCTGCTGTTCTTTGCTAACATATCAGAAGCTTTCCATCTATCAAGGGCAGTTGTGTGTATGTATGTCCGGGAGGAAACTATGAAAATAAAACAATTAATGACAAAGTAAATATATATATACACATTCACTATCACTAGATCTTGCATTTTGAAAAAAAAAAAAAAAAATGAAGATTTTTTGATTTTTATTCGAGAAGATATTTAGAATATAAAATTTAAATAGTAACAGCATGGACTTTTCTTTTTTTTTTTTAAAAATTTTTTTTTTTAGCCTTTAATATTTTTAAATAGTAGACTTAATTTTTCTTATAATAGTTTCTGTGCACTTTTTTTCTGAACTTCCCAGCAGGCCGGACCATTGCAAGGTCTTTTTTTACGAATGGATTTTAATGAGGCATCCTGTGAGGATCTAACTCTCATTCAGTAATAATGGATTTGTGGACAGGGATGGTTTAGCTCAGTCAGTAAAACGTCCGACTAGGAACCAACAGTTCTGGGTTTGATACTGGCCTTCACCAATTGTGTATGAGTAGTACAGAAATCTGCGCGGTAAGTGAGTAGCTGATGGTAGGTGTGGCGCTCCGCCTCAGACGTCAAAACAATCTCCTCGTTTAGCACTAATGAAAAGAGGATAGACTCCTTGCTGTTTGGCTGATATCTACTTTAGGCCACTGATGACTTTACTTTTACCTCTACTAGGTGACGCGGTAGCCACTTCTAGTACTAATTAAGGGAACATTTGCTTGGATAAATTTCTCAGAGAACTAATTTGTTGATGAAGTTTTTGTTTAATTGGTCAAAAAAATAAGAGAAAGACAAAAGATAATTTTTGTGTGGTTTGAATTAAGAAATGTTTTTGTCTATCGAGTCTCTGCTCACTTTGTCTTCTTATTCTATTATTTTCCGCCCTGTCGGTGGGCGTTAGAATGCACTGACTGAACCTCTGCGAGGGGTAAGACTCCCCCAATGGGGCACCTGTTGGTCGTGGGTGGCGACCCGTGATGCTTAGGGATAGAGCCCAGGTGGATGAGCAGTTCATGACATGCAATACTCCACTTTGGCCCTATCTTGGGCTAGACGGGTGGTCGAGAGGCCCCCCTCCGATCATTCGGTTGTCACGTCAAGCCCTAGCATATATGATTTTTCCCAACCCTATTGCTCTTATGGCAAGCCCCAACCCCTTTTATCATATGGGTGCTAGAAGGCGGTGGCTTGCGGGTTACATGTCCTGGGAATGACGTTAAACTCTATCTGATGGTGAGGTTCCAGTTTTGGAGGTTTGGGGAATGTGGAGCACCCCTTCATTCACCATTGCTCCTGGTCCACTCTGACCGGAGTGGTAGTACCTGTTAAGGGTCCCATCTATGGGTTAAATAGAAAAATGTATTTATAAAAAAATTGTATTATCCATTAAGAATTGATTTATTTCAAACTTTATCGACATTAAATGACCCACTGAGGTTGATATGCCGTAAAACAAAACAACAAATCTATTATTTTAATCAACTGGGGTGACAGATCTATAAAAAAAAAATCACTCATAACTTGGAGATTGTGAGTTCAATCCTGTGCTGGGCAGTACATTTGTTTTTACTTTCTCATCAAACCACACTTTGAAAGATTTACTTGATCTGAATTAGTATTCTATGAGATCAATAAGAAAAATCTGACCAAAATGAATCAAATAAAATCAAATCTGTTTTGTATGTTTCCTTCATACTGTCTCCTGAAATTGTCTTATTTCCTCTTATATAAATATGTGTTATGGCTGCTTAGTTTGGCCAGGAAAATAATGTCTTGATGAATATTAATTTCTTTGAAAATCAATTTGCCTACCCCACTCCGGGGGGGTAAAATGTCAAAATTGTTCTCTGATTTGAATAAACAAATTCTTTTCATTGTTTGTTAATCAGTGTGATGTGATACAGATGAGTCATGCATGAAAATAAAGCCAAGTTCAAATTTAGTTCAACAATTCAATATATTTGAACATCATATTATATGAACTAGAAACCTTGTGGTTTTCTAGCGAACGCTCTACTAACCGATGAGCTAACCGGCCCTTTTGGGTATACTTATCTCATTTTCTGTGCTATTTTGAGAAATGCTATGTTGTAGAAAATGTCTTTTTTATATTATAATATTTATATTGTATTATTTTTATTATATTATAGTTATTGATTATTTGTCTATGAATATATTTGAACATGGTCTTAAAAGACAAAATATAATAATTCTCAGTTTTTCTTGTGCAGAACAGGTTGCTTTTCTCATATAAAAAACTTTGTGGATGCTTGCACGCATGAGGGACTCACATCATTTGAAAATAAGTTAATTTAATTATCATATTATATTATATTATAAATATTATATTATATACAATATATGTATTAATTGTATTTTTTATTGGGGTTAGCTCAGTCGGTAGAGTGTTTGGCTAGAAACCACAAGGTTCGTAGTTCGATACCGGGCCCTCGCCAACTCAGTGTATGAGTAGCACAGGGATCTATGCGGTAAATAAGGAGGTGTGGCACTTCACCTCAGATGCAAGAACAATCTCCTGGTCTAGCACTAGTGAAAAGGGGGATAGACTCCTCGCTGATACGACTTTAGGCCACCTTGACGACTTTTTTAATTAATATTATCATATATATTATATTATAATATTTTATATTGTATTATTTTATATATTATTAGTTAATTAATTATTTGTCTATAAATATATTTGAACATGGTCTTAAAAGATGAAATATTTATAAATCTCAGTTTTTCTTGTGGAGAACTGGTTGCTTTTCTCATATAAACAAAACTTTGTGGATGCTTGCATGCATTCAGGTACTCACATCTTTAGAAAATAGGTCTGCTTGTAATTAAAAAAAAAAAAAGTGAGAGAAAAATCTGATCTATTAATAATGGAGATTCGGTCTCTATTTATCTGTAACTGAAACTATGTCACTGCTTATGGCACAGTCATTTCAGGAAATAAGTAAGTTAATCAGTGAGTATTTAATTTGTAGTCAAAATCATTAATACATAGAATAAATCTTATTTTATTAATGATGTCTCTATGAAAATCAGAGTTAGATTTGCCTTAAAACATCCCATGTTATTAGTATGTTTAAAATTCTACAATTAGTCTTATATATTACTAAGAAATAAAGGTTTACATGATATATGGTGTGGTTAATCTGCATACAGGATTTAACAAATAATTACTTGGTGTTATTGATCTCCAATATCAGTTTTATTCTCCAATGTATTAAAATCAATCCTATGAATGATTTTTATATAGAAACCAATTAAAATATGATTAAAATAAGTGTAACATTTTTTTATATGTGTTCTTATTCAATTTCATTAGTCTTTCTAACTTAATATATTTCATTACATTAAAACTTAAATACTTTATATGCCGGAGGGCGTATTCCTTGCTAGTATATACCCAACCCATTAACCATACGTAGGATGTGATACAAGGTTGCAGTATGGAGCATCCAGTGAGGATCAAACTCACTATTCATTAGTAATGGATGTGTGAGACTAGCTTGCTGATCATTACCCACGATGAGATACCTCATCTTGGAATCCTATGCTCCATACAAACATTGGTAACCAAGTTTACAGTGTGGTAAAAAAAAACATTGACACTGAGATAAAGATGAATATGAAACTATTTGTGTCAGCTTATTTTTGGGCTGGGGAATAACTTCCATGAGAGGCTTTCATTAAATTTCCAACTGCCATTTTTTCATGACAGAGGCCTGTGGTCTAATGGTTAGAGTCGTAGAAAATGGACTCGTCGACCTGAGTTTCAAATCCTGGACAAGCTAAGTTCACATAGCGTTAATACCCATGGGAAAGGTATGAATTCAACTATTCTCCCTCCAGCTATGGATTTGTAGTAGGGTAGTCTAGGCTCTTTAACCTTGGTTAGGCAACCAATTTATGAGAAGGAAAACTCTGAATTCAAACCTGTTAAACTCTGCTTAGGGTGGTCACTACTAGAATAGGCCCAGTCCTAATTAGTGGTCTATTTCACTAATTTAAAAAAAAAGGCTGGTAATTATGAGTTATTTGTTTTTCTGTCTTAATATATGTGACCTTATGGTGTGTTTTGTTATAATTACCAATATATATATATATATATATATATATATCCATCCACTCATTACAACCACCATATCCACAACCATTTTCAATTCCAATTCATCATAAATATTTGTGCATCTTTGTTGTTTCTGCTTAATTGTGGCAATTAAGCAGAAACATACAAATATACCTGCATAAAATTAGAAAATTCTTTGACCATATTACTTTAGGTATCCTTTTTGATCTCGATTAAGAAAGGACATGTTTTCATTTACCTTCAATATCCAGTTAGGGTTAGGGTTAGTTTTATAATTAAAAAAAAAAAAATCTAAAAATCATTTGTTAAAACACAGATATTGACGGTGTAAAGGAAAAACATGTCCTTTCTTAATCGAGATCAAAAAGGGGTGCCTAAAGGTCATATGGTCCAATTCTTTGAGTAGTAAAAGAAAATCAACGCATCAAATGAAAAAGAAAAGCTGGTGGCATTCCCCTTTGATCATCATCTAGTCACGTTAAGCTTTAGCACCTATATGATTATCCTTACCCTATTGCCCTTATGGCAAGCTTCAATCATTTCTTTATCATATATGTGCTAGAAGGCAGTGGATGAGGGTTGTTGTATGACATTAAAATTTATTTGATCGTGGATTTCCAGTTCTGGAGCTCTGAGGAATGTGGAGTACCCCTTCATCACCATTACTCCAGGTCCTCTGATTGGAGGGCATATTTTCTTGCTAGTTCATCTCTAATAATAAATGTGAATGTCAGTGTGGCAGATTTATTCAATTTTTATTCTTTTTTTTTTCAATGCATTCTATAGTTAAAATCATTTAGCATTC
>CM042144.1:116402265-116412265 GCA_023376005.1 Doryteuthis pealeii
TATAGGAAATCCAGGAGTTTGAATCGGAGGACGAAACGAGTCAAGTATTCACCTTGACTTCTAAACCATTATACACTTAACGCATTTATCTATACCAACTATATAAGTGATATTTATTATATATATAAAAATGGACTATCTCATCAATTTTCGACGGATGAGTGTTCATTCAATGAACAACCAACACAGTGATTTGTTTATAGTGGTGAAGGCTTGTATAGGACCATTCCACACTTTTTGGCACAGTCGATAGGAAAGAATTGGTGCATCAAGAAATGCCACGAACCCAATCAACGACCGACCCCAGGAATTTTGAATTCAGAGTTATCCCTCTCCTAGACTGGTTACCTACCCAAGGTTAAAGAGCCCAGTCTGCCCTACTATTTTACCCATATTTTATTTTTTAGCTGGGGGGAGAATATATGGATTCATACCTTTCCCAAGGGTATTAGCGCTATGTGAAATGCCAACAGCTTCGTCTAGGAATTGAACTCGAACCGACGAGACCATTTTCCACAACTCTAACCACTAGCCCACGCGCCTCTCTCTCTCTCTCTCTCTCTCTATCTATCTATCTATTTATCTATACATCTATATAATATATATATATATATAATTTAATATACCAAGCATGTTTGGTAGATCCTTGCGGAGAGAAAAAACCAGCAGAGAGTTTGATTGTAAAAATATACTACCAAACATCAACCAGGAAGAAAAAAAAATTTTTGAAAAAAAGAAAAGACCAAGATATTCGTACCAACAAAAAATAATCTATTGGTATAATATTTGGCCAAAAGAAAAAACAATTTATATGTATATATATGTATATAAGATATATATATATTCATATAACCGCTAGGAGAAGCTAATCTGTAAAAAGTGCTCGATACCTAAGTAGAGCCAAGTAATAAAGATAATCTACTGAGTCAGACGAACCTACTATTAGTTTCACATAAAGTCAGATTTTAGCCCTGAAGAGCTTTATGCGAAACTAATAGTAGGTTCGTCTGACTCAGTAGATTATCTTTATATATATATATATATATATATATATATATATATGAAGAGAGAGAGAGAGATTCTCCCTAATATACAAATTTCTATTCAGTCTCTAGGAGGAAAAGGCTTTAAATTTGCTTCATGTAATAATCTATTTCAACTGCAATAAGCTGAGGTTGTTACAACATATTCAGAGATGGAGCAGATGAACTTTGGTCTTAGCTGGTCTCCCCCAATTTTCCTTTATAAAAGAATGTTCGCTCAGTCACTGTACAAACTACCATACATACAGACAGACATACAGCATCTTTCTTTTATATATACTAGCAAATACATGCATCCTCCAGGTACAAGTATTTATGTAATAAAATATATTAAATTAGAAAGGTTAATGAAACTAAATAAGAATGCAGATAAAATGATTTGAAACAGAGGGGAGTATAAAAAAAAAATAGAACAACTGAAACATACTATTCTATCACTCCTGTCTTTCATTGCTAAATTTTCCTAGTTTAACTATTTAGTTAAAATAGGAAGTAAAGAATAAAATTAGTTATTTCTTCTCGTTAATGGATTTCTTTTATGATTTATCCCTGATATTTCTGTTCATATTCATTAAGATAAAATCCAAACAATTAGAAACTAATAATACTAAGCACATATTTATCAAAATCAAATTTTTTATATCAATATGTAAATTAGCCATTCCATTCACATTGCAAACCACTATTTTGTTGTATATATAAATACAATTGCATGTTATTAGTATGTAGATATGGTCTACACTCTCATTGATATAATTAAAGGCATCGATCCCAGGGGGCCATCCCCAGGCAACACCTGCCCCTCGATTTAAAGGGGCAGGGCTGGGTTATTGCCCAGTGCCTGAGGCGCCCCCCTTGAGGGGGAATGCCGACGGGATCGACGCAATTTTTTCACCTGCCACTCCATGAGCTTCGGTTTGTGGGTGTGCCCACGTTAATAGGGACTTTGTGCCTGACCCGTACAAGTGGGGTACGCGGTAAATACAGTATGTAGATATGGTCAACAGCATTAATAATATAAAACAATTTTTATTAATGATTGAGGTTTAAATAAAAATAAAATCATGGAGAATGAGACATAAATGACTAAGGGAATTTTGACTTGAGTAGTGATATAGTTTCAATTACAGACAGACAAACACACAGTCTCCATTATGATAAGATAGATTCTCCCTAATATGCAAATTTCAGTTTAGTCTCTAGGAGATCTGTGGGGATCAAAAATAAAAAAGGGGCCTTGACCGGAAGAACAGCTTTGTGCAAGTCCAATAAAAAGGACTGACTCTTACCCCCCCAAAATAATACCTCGGCTATTCGAACTGAGGCTGTAATTGGGTCTAGTTGGTCCTGTTAACCAGGGAGATTTTTCCCTCGCTACAGGCCACTATGACCCCGTTCAATAAAGCCTAAGTCATAAAACTACCTCTTGCCTTTGTCTCTTTCCTTTTCTTTCCCAAGTTCCATTTCAGCGTACCAGCCCCCCCAAAACAAAACAAAAAAAACCCCGCTTTTATTGGGGTTAAGATACCAGAACCAACTTAAATTAGCCCCATAGATCTCATTCACTGATTGGATCTGAGATAATCCTTTTTGGGATGTACTTTTATTTTGATTGGCACCTGTGAATCAAAAAGCCAGATGATCTCTGCTTGGTTTATATAACCCATTGACCGTTTGTCACTTGTATTGTGCATAAGCAATGACTGTAGGAGGCGTGTGAGAGTCATTAACATGGTTTCTTCTTTAGATTTTGTTATTTCAGCTGTTTTTAATGAACGATAGGTTAATTGTGAGTCCTTTGTAAATCATCTGAGGTTAAGTGGTTATGTGAAGATTTTTTAATTCTTTATTTTATGGTTAAGACAAAGTCTAAGAGAGGAAACATGATTTACATTTGTTGAATTAAAGTAATCCTGCTTACAGGATTGCTTTCTATTAGGAAAGATTTTGAGGACAATTGTCCATGAACAAGTGCTCTTTGGTATAATGGGTTACTTTTAATCCTTCTTGTTGCATACGTTAATTGTTTGTGAGGATATTAGTTTCTGTTCAAACATTTTTTATTGTGTTGCTTAAAGTACATCAAACAATTATAATTAACCAGAATATTTTTTTTAGATTATGCATTGGGTTTAAATAGGATGCGTCCACATGGTGTAGGGGCTAATGTGCTGGACTGCGACATTGTTGTAAGTGAGTTGGAACTCCATTCGTGTTATCATTTTCGCTTTCTGTGCTGGGGGATTATTTCAGAGATCCAAGAGGGCCACTGCCCTGTCAGATGGGGCGTTAGAATGCATCGACTGTACCTCTGCAGAGGGGTAAGACTCCCCCAATGGGGCTTCCTGTTGGTCATGGGTGGTGACCCGTGATGCTTAAGGATAGAACCCAGGTGGATGAGCAGTCCATGACTTGCAATATTCCATTTTTACCCTATCTTGGGCTAGACGGGCAGTCGGAGAGGCCCCCTCCAATCAATCAGCTGGTCACGTCAAGCCCTAGCACCTATATGATTTTCCCAACCCTATTGCCCTCATGGCAACCCCCAACCCTTTTTATCATATGGGTGCTAGAAGGTGGTGGCTGAGGATCTACATGTCCTGGGAATGACGTTAAACTCTCTGATGGTGTGGTTCCAGTTTAGGAGGTTTGGGGAATGTGGAGCACCCCTTCATCACCATTGCTCCCTGGTCCACTCTAATCCGGAGTGGTAGTACCTGTTAGGGTCCCATCTATGGGTTAAATAGAAAAATATGAGTATCCATTAAGAATGAATTTATTTCAAAACTTTGCCGGCATTAAATAACCCACTGAGTTTGATATGCCATAAAACAAAACAAAACAAAACAAACAAATCATGAGGGTCACAAGCCTAAACTTACTCTTGTTACATATGTCAATTGTTTGCTAAGATATTAGTTTCTCTTCACAAACATTTTTATTGTACTGCTTAAAGTGTATCAAACAATTATAATTAACTGGGATATTTTTTTAGATTATCAGTGATGCTGATAGCTTTTTGATTTAGTGTGTCCTGGAACACACATATTTGCTATGGGTCCCAACTTAAATTTCTTAATAGATTGTAGGGTTTTTATTTATGATCTGGGGAAACAACTAAAGCCATATAACTCCTAACCTGTAACCCATCCTGTGTAATTCGTTTCTAAGAAACTATTGAAATGTATTTACAACTAGCTTGAAGTAGTGAGGGAAGAAAGAAGAAAAACACTGGGATGTGGGGATACGATTTTACTGCATCCTTTTAGATTTTTTGTGCATCAGTGCCACAGGACACGTACCTATCAGCATTTCTGGATTATGCATTGGGTTTAAATAGTAAAAAAAGAATCTCTTCCATACAGTACTATTATTAAAAGTTAACAGTGAGATAACCAAATTTTATGTAGAGTATACGTGCATGTTGATTTGAAGGAATTATGGTTTCCAAGAGTTGGAGGTTAGGGAATTTTCTCTTATTTTTTTTTTCACTATCTGCTTCAGGATACTGACTGGTGGCAATTACTTTTTCAAATTATCATATAGTGTAGAAGAATTTTCTTTTTAATTTTAACTGTTTTTTATTTTTTTATTATTTTATTTTTTTTATTTCTAAGGGAAGGAATATCCTTTTCTAGGATTTGGTATTCACAGATATATGACAATAAAGTTAATTTCTAGAAATCTTGTGCAGAGACAACAACTACAAAAAAAAAAAAAAAAAAAAAAAAAAAAAATTAGTTAAATTTAGTGTCTAATTATATAATGTAGGAGAATTTTCTTTTTAATTTTGACTGTTTTTTAAAAAAAATTTTAATATTTAAAAAGATTTTTTAAAATTATTTCTTAGGGAAGGAATATTCTTTTCTAGGATTTGGTATTTACAGATATATCCACATAGTATAGTGGCTAATGTGCTGGACTGCAACATTGTACTAAGTGAGTTGTACTATTATGTTCATTTTCTGTGCTGGGGAAATTACCTCAGAGATCCAAGAGTGCCAGAATCTGGTAGTCTAAACTAATTCCCCTGTATATCCTAAAAATTGTTTGAACAACTGAATCATTCGTATTATTTAGATTTTTCAGGCTGTTGTCCTCAACTTTGGCTGAAACATTTGGAATATAATAAACAATGTACGGTCCAGCCTTTTATATTTCTTGTAGAATTTCTAACTTAGCTGAACACTTGTAATCAGTCATAGTTAACAGAATGAGAAAAGTCTACCCCAATGGATTAAATAACGGATTTGATTTGAAGTTCAGTGGCTGGAGGGCATGTCAGCCGAAATGTTGTGTATATAGTTATTTACTAAGCTTAGCTTAAATGTGGCACGAGGCCAGAAGTATGGGGCACCCAATGAGAATCAAACTCCCTTTCAATTCAATGAGGAGAAACAACTTCATGGAATGAAGCAGTTACACACATGTCTTGCATGCAAGATATCTGAGAGAGGAAAACATGGACACTCCCAGAGTCACAACTTATGAAAATTTGTGTTTAAAGTGAATCTTGTGAGACACACTTGTGACATAAACAGATTTCAGCTCCTCCTGCTAGTCCATAAAAGAGCAGATTACAAAAGTGTTCTAAAGGGAAGTAATCGGATAATCCCTCACGTATGCAAATGAGTACGTATAAAAGAACAACAGGAGATTAGCTCAGTATGTGATGTGAGGTGATCTCCAACCACGAACGTTGTTTCGTATTCTCGTATGTAAACACATGTGCTACAACTCTTCAGAAGATAAGTAATCTTTACCAATCCTTCTTTTATGTGCAGAGACTTTTTACCTTGCCGGCCGGGAGCCAATTTTGTTATTTGTATTTATTGTAATAATAAACTATTATTACAACCACTCGCAATCTTCTCGTTAATGTATTTCTAATGCGTAACACAAAGGAAGAATGCAGGTGTTTTGTGTGTTCAGTACATGAATATGAACAGATTGTATTATTGCACTATTACGTTCACTTTTGAACCTTTGGAAAAGATATGAACCCCCTCATCATTCCAGCTATAAGTTAAGTAGTACCACTACTGTTCTTCTACAAGGATGGCTTTAGCAGTAAATAACCCATGATATGCCATTCAAACAAAGAAACTGAACTGAGTTTAAATATTTGTACCTGTGTATGTGTGTATATATTTCATAGATGTGAAATTATTATAATGAAAAGATATGTTTGAATTTGGGGCTTTATCTTGGTGATTATAATTACTATATTTATATTGATTGTTGTAGCTGTGATACCACTTCTTATAATACATTAGGAGGCCTCAGAAAAGCCTCCGAACGCAGGTGAATATATGCAACAAATTCCAACAAAGAGATAACATAACAAATACAGACTTTATTGTCTGAACAACATTTAACATACAATACAAAAGAGTTAGGACAAACGTTCTAAGGAAAAGAGTCCTTGAAGAGTCAAGAGTTAAAGTAAGAGATGAAAGGTTGTCACTACTTCATACAGGACCACATGGTATTCACCTCCATACAGACATGGAAGTGTTTAGAAGGCATGCATGTTCATGGCTATAAAAAGATGGGTGAGCCAAACACCTCTAAAGAGTATAATAGTGTCCATTGAAGGCACAGGTATAAGCCTATAGTTGTCAGACACAATTAGTGCATGTCTGGAGATCCCAGATGAGAAAAAGAGAGTTTTTCCCAGGCTGTGTTTAAAGTGGCAAACCCTGGTTGCAAGGGAAGATAACCCTTTTCCAATCTCGGCCCCATCCCAACAAGGGAAGACAATCGCTACACTGTAAAAGCAAGTGAACAACTAATCGACTGTCTATGCTATAATAGTTCTTAATGATTGCGCTTTTTTTACCTTTGAACAAGATTATGAAATTTTCACTCTCTAATTTTGGATAACCAAATATAGTTAACCAGCATTTTTATCTACTAGGTCATTTGTATAATGGACTTTTATAATGGCTGAAATTTTATGGGTATAACAATCAAGACGAGAACAACAGTTTGAATAGATCAATGTATTATGTATATATATATATGAGAAACAAACATATGGCTATTTTTAGCTGACAATATTTGGGAGAATATGTGCTTAATTGAAGTTGAACCAAAGTTCGTGTGAAGTCACTTAAGAGGAATATTAATACTACTACTTAACAAAGCGTAGAAAAACCTGCGAGGTCCGTTTGGTGTAGGGGTAAGACGCTTGCTTGTCGATCTGACAGACAGGTTTCAAATCACACACGAGGCGGTCTTCGTATCTATAGCTCTGCTGATGAGGCCTAATAGGCTGAAATGTACATACAGAGATTGATTTTTCTCGATTTGTTTAGCCTTACATTTAAATAGTTAAATCCCGCCTAATTAATTATTAATGAATTAACTTTCAAAAAATTATGTTCGACTTCAATTAAGCACATATTCTCCCATATATATATATATAATTTTTGGATGTTTGTATTTTAGAAGCATTGTTGGATAAAGTATATATTATATTTTTGCTTGAAGGCAATTACAATGCATGTATTGCATAAAATTCAATACTTTTTTTTATAGAAAATGAACTTCACAAGTGTAATCCTGGCAAAGGATCGCACGGTGTGTAGAACATCATACAGACTGTTTCGACTTTATTAAGTCTCATCAAGTGTAATCCCGGCACATGCATTGTAATTGCCTTCAAGCAAAAATATAATATATACTTTATTCAACAATGCTTCTAAAAAACAAACATCCAAAAATCTTATTCACTTCGCCGAAGAGCATAAAGCCTGGTTTGTTGTTATTATTATTCACTCAACGTCCCCTTACCTATTATGGTAGAGGCGTTTAAGTATCATTGACAAGGTTAATTTCGCAGGGATTGTTAGCTGTGTACTGTGGTCGAAGCAATATGGTCTTTGACTATGCCTGCTGAGGTCCGGGTTTCGATTTCTGTCAGAGGGAAGTCATTAGTATACATCGCTGATGAGACTTAATAAAGTTGAAACAGTCTGTACGATTTTCTACACACTGAGCGATCCTTTGCCGGGATTACACTTGTCAAGTTCATTTTCTATAAAAAAGTATCGAATTTTATGTGATACATGCATTGTAATTGCCTTCAAGCAAAAATATAATATATATATATATAATAAATGAAGGAAAAAACTTTAAATTTATAACATATACACATCCATGTAGTTGAAATAAATTATTACAAGGAAGCAAGTTTTTTCCTTCATTTATTCTATATATAATGCTCTATCCAAAGACCTACTGTATGGTGAATTAGTAGAAGGCACCCGACCGGTAGGGAGACCCCATCTGCGCTTTAGAGATGTCTGCAAGAGGAAAATGAAGACATGCCACACCAACACATGGGAGGCTTGTGCAAAAGACTGTGCGACTTGGCACCTCCTCGTCAAACAAAGAACGAGAAGGACTGAAAAAAAGAGGAAAGTAGCCACCGCAGAAAAGAGAGCGAAAAGGAAGGAGAGACAACAGCAACTCCAGCAAGCATCACTGTTTGTTTGCAGTTGCTGCACCAGAGATTTCCATTCAAAAATTGGTCTGTTCAGCCATTCATGCAGTTGCAGATAAAAATAAAGAAAAAAAGTGGACACCACACCATCGTCTTTAGTAGGCGGACAGATGCCAACAATATATATATATATATATATATATATATATATATATGGTATTGTTCATAGGTATTTAAACAGATAATTTGGTTTTAATTGTTTGGGTTTTGAGAGTTAAAATGAAGCAGAATCAAATTTATTCCAATAGGAACATACAGTAAGCTGAAGAAAGTCACAGTTTATAACAGCCAATATTTTATTGCAATCAATATATCAATGCAGTGAGTCAGAAGTAATTTTGAATACTAAATATCTGGAAATTACATTGTTGAATAAAGAAAAACAATAACTTTTCCATATTAAGTCTTGTTCAGATCTGGTCAATGAGATTGTAAAAGTGGAATAATATTGGTATTTGGAAGTAGTACCAAACTAGTATGTTGTTCTCAGAATCCTTAATGGTCCCTGTTATTATTGAAGTAAGTCAATCAGTCAGTATACTATTGGTTTGAACAACTGAAGCAGTGCCCAAGACAGTTAGTATTTATTGAAATCAGGAATAGTCCATTCATGTATTTTGGTGATTCCATTCCTTGAGTCCTGATTGGCTGCTTGGTTTCTATGATGTTGTGGGGCTTCATAGATACCCTGGCATTTTGCAGTAGTGTCGCAGCAAGATAGGTTTGTATTTAGTTACAACTACTTGTTGCTGTGTCTTACCAATTCGACAGTAATTGGAATTTAGTTTGATTATTCTACAGTAATCATCGGCAATAAAAGCATATTTTGTGCTTATTAAAATACTAATGACAAATTATACATATATATATATATATTCACACACACACACACACATGTCCATTTATCTTTGTTCAAATTCAGTCACAGTTTGAACTAAAAGTTTTATAAAATAATAAAATTCGAAGGCAATACAATGCGTAAAAAATAAAGACAAAAAGATGTTTATATGTCTAATCGATTTCAAAGCAAAGCTTTATCGTCAGAGACTTATTTCAGAAATGACGTGCTTATGTTTTTTTTTATTTGTGTGGTTATAATTTCTCTTCTTATTTCCTTTTCCTCTCCTTTTTTTCCTCTCTTTCTTCTTCTCCTTTTTTTTAAATTGAAATTAAATATATATATATATATATATATATATATAGTGATGGGATGATTGAGAATGAAAAGAAGATAATAGAGAAATATATAAAAAAATTAATTACGATTTAATTAATTAATTTACGCTTTGAAATCGATTAGACATATAAACATCTTTTTGTCTTTATTTTTTACGCATTGTATTGCCTTCGAATTTTATTATTTTATAACATACTTAACAATGCTTCAAGCAAATTACCAATTGCTTTTAAAAGTTTTATATTCAGTTTGTGTATTCTATCTAGCTGC
>CM042144.1:116417265-116502265 GCA_023376005.1 Doryteuthis pealeii
GGGATCCGATAATTCACCCTACCTCAGGAGTCAGCTAAGTTATTTACAAATTATCTACATTTGTGCAGATGCACTAAAAGTTTGCAACTCTTTATTGTTATATATTTTGTAATACAAGTTTTTATTCACATTCTAGTTTGTTCGTTTATTCTTAACCCTTGAACTGTCTGCCACCATTCGTGGTTAAAAGATGAGATTTTTTCCAAGAAATTGCCATTGGCTTCAAACATGATCCCCAGACAACTTTGGAATCTCCCGCAATACTTTATGACAGTATCCTAGTTTAAATCATTTAAATCGTTTATCCTTGTCTTCAGTTCCTCTTTGGTGTTGTATGTAGTCTCTCACTCAACCGTGTCCCACACATAATCAAGGGTGTTGCAATTTAGCGTTGGTTGGTTGGCTGGATTCTGTGGCATGTCAACCTTTGTTGGGTTATTTTATGGTAAAGATGTTTTGTTTCTCTGAATGTTTGAGATGAGGCTTGATGATTAGTATTATCTGCGTTATTTGGACTATTGTCCTCATCTTCATTGTTATCTGTACAATGTTTCGGCTGATATGATCTCCTGCCTTCCTCCGGTATTTCTTGTCGGACTTGGGAACCTTGTTTTTGGACTTATTTATTCTTTTTCCATGTGTCCACTTAAAAAATTAGGTTTAAAAGCATGAAACCAATATGGTAGTAAACTTGTTTCCGTACAAATAGATATATACAATATATAATATATAATATATATATATATATATATATATAAAGTCATCCACAGACACTGTGTTTCGACATTTCACGTCTCATCAGTATGGTTAGACACAGCAACTACTTCTGACCAGGAGCAAAACCTGACTGACTTTTCATCAGCCCAGTTCTTTAACCTCGCGGCCGTCAACAGCTGCCATTAAGGAGCAGTGTTTTAATTGGTAAATACATACATCGGTGTATATATTTTATGATCACCAGAGCGATCAAATCTGTAAAGAACAGACGATCATTGCTTTATTACGCTGGCAGTGAAAGTCAATTAAAATCACTCCTAGAGAGCTCTACCTGGCTTTAGGAGCATATAATAAGTCTTCCACAGACACCGTGTTTCTACATTTCACGTCTCATCAGTGTGGCTAGACACAGCAACTACTTCTGACCAGGAATGAAACCCAACTGACTTTTCATCAGCCCAGTTATATATATATATATATATATATATTTATTATTAATATCACTCTATCACAGATATTGAGCACTCTCCTAATAATACTGTACGTTTGCTTACTAGTGTGTCTTTAAGTGTGATAGTGTTAACCATACACATTGGTATATATATATATATATATATACACACACACACCCAAATTAATTTCATATTAGTCAATCATTGATTTATGGAATTAATAATAGAAGCCAAGTTTCCTCCTCATCATTCCAATTATGTTTGAATTTCCATCTTAAAACGGTATTGTATTGCTCATATTTAGGTCAATGCCAATTCTCTTACTTAAAAAAGTAATTCTTTGAATTTAAACTTGTACCTAAGTACATACAGAGAATGCTTACATATATGTATACAGGGTGGTCCCAAAAACGCAAATTATAATATATGCCATAACATTTTTAATTCTCAACATTTTTAACCACACTGGGTGCCAAATTACAGAAAACAAAGTGAATGCCAAGAATATGTACATATTTTACAGACTAGATTCATTCTAGGAACGTTACAGCAGTTGATGATGTGCTCAATACAGGCACCACCGTGAACTAGCAAATGCTGGATATGGTTTCTTCTGATCATATTGGTATTTACTTCACACTTCATATTCTGCTTCAGCTGCTCTACATCATGAGGCACGGGATTAGAATACACTCGCTCTTTATGAATAGCCCCCCCTCCAAATAGTCGCATGGGTTAAGGTCTGGACTGTATGGGTGCCAGGTGTGGTGACTTCTGAGTGAGAAAACCTGTCATCAAACCTTCTTTCTAGCCATGCAATGGTGTCATTGGCAGTGTGGGGAGGTGCCCAATCTTGTATGAATCACATCTGATTAATATTACTGAGCTGGTGCCTTCTTGCAGCTTGATAATACTGATTTTGTAGCATCTACTTCAGAGGGTTTGCATTTTTTTTGGACCACCCTGTATATGATATACACTTGTGTATAGTTTTGAAAAATTTGATTCTGATACTACATGCATATAAAAGTCGTCGTTGTTGGGGCGGCCTAATGTCGGTATCATCCAGACAGCGAGGGAGTCTATCCCCTTTTCAATAGATTATTTTAGCATCTGAGGTGGAGCACCACACCTACCATCAGCTCCTCACTTTACCGCACATATCCCTGTGCTACTCATATGCTGAGTTGGCGAGGGCCAGTATCGAACTAGGAACTGGTTTCTAGCCGAACGCTCTACCAACTGAGCTAACCTGGCCCTTATGCATATATATATATATATATATATATATGCTTGCATATGATGCATGTGTGTATATGTGTGGACATTTAGAAGATACATATATGAGAAATAATATGAACTATGACTAGTCTTAATGTTTATTTTTTTAACTTGAATATATCATTAATCAAATAAAAAAATTATAATTATTCAAATAGCTTTTAAATATAAAATCCCATTGAATCAAATTCAAATGTAAATCAATTTTGCTTTCTGAAGAGGGGAACAACCTAAGCCAAAACTAATTACAGGGTGAAAGAACATATTTGCTAACACAATTGCAATGTAATAATGAAGATTGCATGAATTTGAACTCAATACTGTATGACATAAATACAGGAAAATCGCATATATATATATATATATATATATATATATATATATATGGTATTTGTGGAAAAAAGTGACTTACCGGTGAAAATGGTCACAGTGGTTAGTTGATTCAAGTTTCACAATGATAACAAATATAAAGTGCTCAATATGTTAGTAGAGCAAATTTATTAACATAAAGGTACACGGTATCAACCTACTCGAGTTTCACTATAAGGATCTTCAGGATATAAATATTTGGGCTAAACTTGCAAATTGGTCGGAAAATTAAAACAGAAAGTTTTTGGGTGGTCCCCCATGACAGTTTAACTACAGTGTATGAATGAACTTTTTGCGAATTGGGTTACGGGTTTGGGGATTAAGGTTGTTTTTAATTATGTATTGCTTAAAAAAAAATAACAAAAAACCCAAATTACAATACATTTAATTAACCATTGAAATTAATTATTGAACCCAACGGTAGACACATTAGTCTCAGTTGTTTGTGTTAGTATTGCAATGTATAATTTCAATTAAACTTGGTTTAAAAAAAATATTTTTCAAAATTAAATGTATAGTAATTTGTTTTTAAAAATATTTTTTAAGCAATACGTAATTAAAAACAACCTTAATGCCCAAACCCTAACTTAATTCGCAAACAGTTCATTCATAGACTGTAGATAAACTGTCATGAGGGACCACCAAAAAACTTTCCATTTTAATTTTCCAACCAATTTGCAAGTTTAGCCTATATTTGTTATAGGGTACAATACATATAAGGTGCAATTGTTACTGTTGTTTTCAAAGCAGTGTGTTAGCCACTTATTGTCAAGACAACGCACCTGTGAAAAATTTCTTTCACGTGCGTATTGTCTTGATGATAAATGACTAATATGCTTTAAAAACAATGGTAATAATTGTACCTTAAATGTATTGTACCCTATAACAAGTAAATACAGCTCTTACACCTGTAATCGAGCACTTTTTTCTTTAAATTTTCAATACCAGAAGAAAACTACAATTATCTATATATATATATATATATATATATTATTTAGCTCAGTCGGTAGAGCATTCGGCTAGGAATCCCAAGGTTCCTGGTTCGATACTGGCCCTCGCCAACTCAACGTATGAGTAGCACAGGGATCTGTGCAGTAAAGTGAGGAGCTGATGGTAGGTGTGGTGCTCCATCTCAGACGCTAGAATAATCTCCTTGGTTGAGCACTATTGAAAAGGGGATAGACTCCCACGCTGTCTGGCTGATACCGACATTAGGCCACCCCGACTTTACTTTATATATATTCTATTAATGATATTAAGCACTCTTACTTATAAATATAGCAAACTATGGGCCAGGTTAGCTCGGTCAGTAGAGCATTCGGCTAGAAACCACAAGGTTTCTAGTTCGATACCGGTCCCCGCCAACTCAGTGTATGAGTAGCACAGGGATCTGTGCGGTAAAGTAAGGAGCTGATGGTAGGTGTGGCGCTCCACCTCAGATACAAAAACAATCTCCTTGCTCTAGCGCTATTGAAAGGGGGATAGACTCCCTCGCTGACTGGCTGATACCGACTTTAGGTCGCCCCGTTGACTTTACTTTTTTATATCATGATTATTATATATATTAAAGGGGCTGGGTTAGCTCAGTCGGTAGAGCGTTCGGCTAGAAACCACAAGGTTCCTAGTTCGATACCGGTCCTCGCCAACTCGGCGTATGAGTAGCACAGGGATCTGTGCGGTAATGTAAAGAGCTGATGGTAGGTGTGACACTCCACCTCAGATGCAAAAACAATCTCCTTGCTCTAGCGCTATTGAAAGGGGGATAGACTCCCTCGCTGACTGGCTGATACCGACTTTAGGTCGCCCCGTTGACTTTACTTTTTTATATCATGATTATTATATATATTAAAGGGGCTGGGTTAGCTCAGTCGGTAGAGCGTTCGGCTAGAAACCACAAGGTTCCTAGTTCGATACCGGTCCTCGCCAACTCGGCGTATGAGTAGCACAGGGATCTGTGCGGTAATGTAAAGAGCTGATGGTAGGTGTGACACTCCACCTCAGATGCAAAAACAATCTCCTTGGTCTAGCGCTATTGAAAAGGGTATAGGCTCCCTCACTGACTGGCTGATACCGACTTTAGGCCGCCCCGACGACTTTACTCTTTTATATATATATATATGTGTGTGTGTGTGTGTGTGTGTGTTGTTACTGGTATTAATCCATTATTTTCCTGTTTAGTTGAGAAGTCAAGCAAATAGAAAATGAAAATCTAGTTGTGTGTTTATGTTACCCTTCCTCTCTATTCTCTTTCTTTCCGTTATCTACACCCAGTATTAAGGTGTGTGGTGTAATGGTTAGAGTCGTAGGAAATGGACTTTCGTCGACCCGAGTTCAAATCCTGGACTGAAGTTGTTTGCATTTCATATAGAGCTAATACCCTTGGGAAAGGTATGAATCTAATTATTCTCTCTCCAGCTATGGGTAAATAGTAATATGGACTGGGTTCTTTAACCATGGCTAGGTAACCAGTCTAGGAGAAGGAAAACTCTGAATTCAAATCTGTTAAACTCCGCTCAAGAAATTGACCTTGTGTCACATCCTGTTCATGCAGAAGGGTTGGTCAATATATATATATATATATATATATATATATACACACACACACACACACAATGTAAATATGTGTGTATATGTATGTATCTCTATCAATCTCTCTGTCTCTTTATATATACTAGCAAATATATGCACCCTCCGGGTGCAAGTATTTTAGTTAAATTTTATAATAAAATATGATATTAAATGAGAAAGGCTAATGAAACTGAATAAGAATGTAGATAAAAAGATTTTGAACTGAGGGGGCATGATTGAAAAATAGAACAACTTTGAAACTAACTCTTCCATCATTTTCCGTTACTCCCGTCTTTCATTGGTAAATTTTCCTAATTAAACTGTTTAGTCAAAATAGGAAGTAAAGAATAATATTACAGTTATTTCTTCTTGTTGAGGGATTTTTTTAAAGATTTATTGAAGAGATTTTTGCTCATATCCAATAAGATAAAACCAAACAATTAGAAATCAATAATACTAAGCATATATTTATTAAAATCAATTTTTTAAAATCAATATGCAAATTAGCCTTCCCATTCACACTGTAAACCTCTATTTTGTTGTATATATAAATACAATTGCATGTTATTAGTATGTATATATGGTAAACAGTGTAAGTAATGTAAAACAATTTTATTAATAATTGAAGTTTAAATATAAATAAAATCATGGAGAATGTGATGTAAATAACAAAGGGAATTGTGACTTGAGTAGGGATATAGTTTCGGTTACAGACAGACAAACACACAATCTCCATTATAATAAGATATATATATATATATATATATGTGTGTGTGTAAAATATGGAAATAAATCCGACAGTATGTAAAAATATAAATAAGAAAAAACAAAGCCTAAATTCATTTATAGATGGAAGGTTATTCAATGTTAAATCTTTTCCTAAAACCCTTCATTAGGACAATTGGATGAATAAGATGTTGGCTAACCTGAGTTAAATTTAAATAACTAAAAATGAGAAAGTGTTATAGAGAAACATTCTTTTTCCATTAGCAATGTTCTATTTTCAAAAATTGTGATGTAATACTTGTTTGCAGGAGGAGTGATTTTAAAAGATGTGTGGAAAGTCAGGTACAGAAATCACTGGATAACTTGATAGAGTAACGAGTTTGTTGATCTTTTCAAATTCTTCCAACTTCAGTGTCAAATCGTCCAGAAAAAAGTAAAATTTTCACCAACCTCCTTCAATTTTTCTGAAATTTTGTACAGGTGTGCACTGTGTTAAAGTTAGACATTCCCCAAAATTTGAGCTTCCAATTCCAAGAATTGGCGGAGTTATGTTGATTTTTGACTCACCAAATTTTGCAGATGACAATGATGTCGCTCTATGTCTTCAACAGTTGTGGACCCTCTGGTGGCTAGTTAGTCCAATTCTGGATTTGCAGATGCAGTCACACACATTGGATGGGAAATTCCCATCTGCATTAGGTGGTTCTCTGCAGCCCTGTTAATCTTGATATTGAGCCGCTTAGCTCCTATGTGGCAGGCGTCTTGCCAACCCTGTCTGTTGGAGGTCAGATCTTCCATGCTTGAAGGTGAGATGGTGCATTCCTTCAGCGTTGTCTTGATATGGTCTTTGAACTGCTTTTGGGGGCCTCCTGTCTTTCCCATGCCATCTGTGATTTCACTGTAAAGTATTTTATGGGGGAGTCTGTCTGCAGGCATATAGTCACATACACTTAGAAAAAATATATACAGACTTAGAAATATATATATATATATATATATATACATATTATTATATCATCAAATACACTTAGAATATATATATATATATATATATATATATATATATATATTTCTAAATGTAAGAGTCAGATCTTAGCCCTGAAGAGCACTAAGCGAAACTTTAAGTAGGTTTATCTGACTCATTAGGTTTATCTTTATTATTTGCTCTACTTAGGTATTGAGCACTCTTTACTTATTAGCTTTAGTATATCCTAGCGGTGTTTGTATGAATATATATATCTTATATATATATACATATAAATTGTTTTTTCTTTTGGTCAAGTATTGTATCAATCAATTATTTTTGGTTGGTACGATTATCTTGGTCTTTTCTTTTTTCCAAAAATTTTTTTCTCCCCAGGTGATGTTTGGTAGTATATTTCTACAATCAAACTATTTGCTGGTTTTTTCTTACTGCAAGGGTTTACCAACAAGTTTGGTGTATATATATATATATATTATATATATATATATAAAATTTGCTGGGTTTATTCTCACTGCGAGGGTTTACCAACAAGTTTGGTATATTATATATACTAGCAAATATATGCACCCTCCGGGTGCAAGTATTTAAGTTTTAATGTAATAAAATATTGTATTAAATTAGAAAGGCTAATAAAACTAAATAAGAATACAGATAAAAAGATTTGAAACAGAGGGAGTATAATAAAAGATTTGAAACAGAGGGAGTATAATAAAAAATGGAACAACTGAAACTTACTCTTCCATCACTCTCGTCTTTCATTGTTATTTTTTCTAATTTAAGTATTTAGTTATAAGAGGAAGTAAAGAATAAAATGACAGTTATTTTTTCTTGTTAATGGATTTCATTTAAGATTCATTGAAGAGATTTTGCTTATATTCATTAAAATAAAACCAAACAGAAATCAATAATACTAAGCACATATTTATTAAATTCGATTTTTTAATATTAATATGCAAATTAGCCTTCCCCTTCACACTGTAAACCGCTATTTTGTTGTATATATAAATATAATTGCATGTTGTCAATATGTAGACATAGTTAACAGTATTAATAATGTATGACAATTTTATTAATAATTGAGGTTAAATAAAAATAAAATCATGGAGAATGTGATGTCTATAACTAAGAGAATTGTGACTTGAGTAGGAATATAGTTTCGGTTACAGACAGACAAACCCACAATCTCCATTATAATAAGATATATATATATATATATATATAGTTATATATTTTGTTATATTTATAAATAAAGAGAGCTCAATATTGGTGATTGACACATCTATATATCTAAGTAGATACAGAGTATATGGCACTTGTCTATTTTTTGCTTTTATGATCATCACATAAAAACCTCTTGGTCTGATAATCAAATAAACAAGAAATTGTCACTAAGTGCCGTTGACTCTGTCCTTATGCTATCCTAACTTAAATCTACATATGCTCTACGATCAAGCACTTTTTATCTATCTATATATCTAT
This sequence comes from Doryteuthis pealeii, assembly GCA_023376005.1. Taxonomy (NCBI): domain Eukaryota; kingdom Metazoa; phylum Mollusca; class Cephalopoda; order Myopsida; family Loliginidae; genus Doryteuthis; species Doryteuthis pealeii. The sequence goes on from CM042144.1 coordinate 116,425,843, forward strand.
AAAGGACAGTTGTGTGAATCTGTATGTCCGGAGGAAACTTCAAAAATAAAACGACAAAGTAAATATATATACACATTGAATATCCCCAGGACTTGGTTTTTGAGCAAAAATAATGAAGATTTGATTTATATTCGTGAAGATAATAAATAAATAAAATTTAAATGATAATAGCATAGATTTTTTTTTTTTGCATTTAATATTTTAAATAGTAGACATTAATTTTTCTTTTCAGAATGTCTGGATCAACCCAAGGTCTTTTTACGTAGGGATTTTAATGGGTCAATCTGCAAGTGTCCAACTCATGATTCAATAATAATGGATCTGCGAGACTAACTTTTTAATCTCTTCACCTCTACACAGGTGACGCCGGGTAGATGCTTCTAGTACATATATAAAGGGCAGTTACGTGTATATGTATATATGTCCGGAGGAAACTAGGAAAATAAAACAATTAACGACAAAGTGAATATATATACACATTCACTATCACCAGAGCTTGCTTTTTTGGGCAAAATTAATGAAGATTTTATCTATATTTGTGAATATATTTAAAAATAAAAATTTGAATAGTAAGAGAATGTAACGTCATTGGTGGCATAAATGATAAACAGATCAATTATGGAAGACTAAAACAATCAATGGATCTACGAGATTAACTTTTTTATCTCCCTGTTCTACCCAGGCAATGCCAGGTAGGCACTTCTAGTTTATAAATATAGCAAATTATGTTACTGATATACTCTTCCTAGGAAACTAGTAGAGCTAAACTTTATTTATTTAATTAGCGGGGTCTGTGGATATACCACAGTATGATATTTCAACTATTATGTTTGATATGTATACTTTAAGAGCTATTGCTTAAAGTTCAATGTATAAAAAGTATAACCATCTTGAATTAACTCTCTCTCTCCTATTTGGAATGATTCATTTTAGAGTGGGTGAAATAAGAATTCGGCAGATAAGCAACACCAGATAATCAAGATTTACATTTTTGCTTTTCATCTTGGACAGTCTCATTTTTAGCCAGAGGGTGTTGCAAGATGAAAATGGTCATATTTTGTAGGAACACCAGTTTTAATACATAGAAAATTACTGACATGGGGAAAAACAATTTCAACTACTCCCTTAAGAAGATCCCTAATCCCAACCCTCTTGCTATAAAGTTGATACTGATAGAAGAAAATAGAGAATTTTACAAAAAGAATTAGATGTCTTTCTCAATACTGATAAGACTGAAACCGTGCAAAAAGATAACTTTGTGCCCTCACCCCTTATATATATATATATATATATATATATATATATATATGTACTTACTACAATGTCACAGTCCAGCACATTAGCCACTATGACTCCTTTCTAAAGTTGCTGTGTGTATGTATGTATGTATATATATATATATATATATATATATATAAAATGGAAAGGGAATTAAATCCGACAATATGAAAAAAAAAAAAAATTCACTCTGATGAAGGTCGTAAAAAATCTCTCTGTGTACGGAATATTTTTACATTTTTCCTACTATTGTTATTATCATTATTTTAACTTCATCTGATTATTTTAATAATAATAATAGCGTAATCCGTATACATTTTGATAAACGGACCGAAACACATGGTTAAGTGATATCGATTAAAAGTGATATCGATTAAATTCATTTTTATCCATCTACATTTCTTTTCTTTACTCATTTTTTCCTCATATATATATATATAAAGTTAAACCAAATGAGTCAGATATACCTACTAAAAATTTTGCTTAGTGCTCTGCAAGGCAAAGATCTGACTGTATATATATATATATATATATATATATATATGCACATTATATAGTCATATTTGCTAATATATGTATATATATATATATATTATATATATATATATATATATATATATATGTATGTGTATATATATATATATATATATATACTAGCAGTACTAGTTGGTGTTACCTGGGAATTAAAAAGTTTAAAAAATAAATCTCATATTCATATAGATTGATAACAATTATATTATGTTTTATTCTTTATATATATATTTTTTTAAGTTGTTTTCTTTATTCTTAAAAAATGATTTGCACAAAGTAGTATGATTTCAGGTAACTAATTGTAATCTTTAGTAAATTATTAGAACTTCGACGAAATATTCTCAAAACAAATCATTTGCAAATAGTTTTGTGGCATCAAGTATTCCCATCGAATACAATACTTTTTAAACAGTCTAACACTCCAGGCCAAAATGATTGATTGACTGATTTTAATGAAGAATGTTCCAAAAGTAACGTTGGGGGTGTGTGGTGTAATGGTTAGAGTCCTAGGAAATGGACTCGTCAACCCCAGTTCAAATCCTGGATGAAGCTACAGTTCACATAGCGCTAATACCCTTGGGAAGGTATGAATCCAACTACTGAATCATTGTTACAACAGGAACCCTGCAGGTTCACAGGTCATTTCAGTATCTTTATAGATATTCATTGAACAAGGAATCATTTATCAGTTAGGGAAATTAAAAGACCACTGTACATTTCATATATATTTATATATATTATCATTTCTTCAGAGACAGTGCATCATATTCATAAACCTTAAACCTGTTATCAGTCTTTAACTGGAAAATGAGATATTTCTTGGTTACTTTCTCATCATTTTTAAATTTCATTTGTCTCTTATTTTCTATTTATTATGTTTTATTCATTAAAAAAATCATCAATTTGTTGATATATCATTGATTTATACCCTTATATTTTTATTAATTTTTTCTTATGGAAAATAAGGGGTAAACAGTTTTTTTTTAACCACCCCTATGACTAAAATAGGGTGTGTATTTTACTGAACTTTGGTCTTTGCTGGACTCCATAAATTTATAAAAAGATGTGTAATTGATTGTTATACAAACAAACAAATATACAGACATACAGAATCTTTCTTCTATATAAGAGATTATTGTAGGAAGCGCGTGGTGTAATGGTTAAAGTCATAGGAAATGGACTCGTCGCCCCGAGTTCAAATCCTGGACGTGGTAATTGCATTTCACTTAGCGCTAATACCCTTGGGAAAGGTATGAATTCTACTCTCCCTCCAGCTATGGGTAAATAGTAGGGCAGATTGGGCTCTTTAACCTTGGTTAGGTAACCGGTCTAGGAGAAGGAAAAGTCTGAATTCAAACCTGTTGAACTCCGCTTAAGAAATTGACCTTGTGTCACATCCTGCTCGTGTGGAGGGGTTGGTAAATATATATATAAGAGATTATCATCCCAGAAGTTGAGATTATATTAGTCATAATAAATCCTTAACTTATGCGACAACCAAACCACTTATTTTTGTTTGTATTGCAGAACTAATTGCTCTTTCAATTGTTTGTATATATAATTTGGTAGTTTCATTGCTGTATATTGATTTACAGTGGAGAACACAGAATTGGACAAACTTAATAGTCTTGTGCATAATATTATGTTGCTATTCTGATCTTTGCTCTGCAAAATGTCATCTTATGTCTGATTAAGAAATAAAAGAAGGGACAATGTTTTTTTTATTATTATTCTTATTAAAAACTGCAATTAGTGCCCTTTGATCTTTAGTATCTTACCATTATTTTTATGGCTCCCTGATTTCTCATTCAGTCAAGCAAGTAGATATTTCAGGTATTTTTAATAAAAGACAAAATTATTCTTAGTGAATTTGCTTAATTTAGCATAAATGTTAGCTAGAAAGATTATACTCCCTCAATCATACAAGAAAGCATAAGTTTCCATAAAGAATAAAAGCCTTGTAGAAATATGGTGCTGTACCAAAAATTTCAATAAGGAACCAATGTCTTGTAGACATGTGGTGCTATAGCAAAGGTTTCCAAAAGAAATCATTGCCTTGTAGGCATGTGATACTGTACCAAAATTTCCATAAGGAATTTATTCCATGTAGAAATATGATGCCATAGCAAAAAAAATCATAAGGATTCAGTGCCTTGTAAATATCCGATCCAAAAATATTAGAGTGTTCTTAAACTATTTTCTCATAAATAATTTTAAAAAAATAAAAAAATTATACTGTTATACTAAACAAAGGGTAATTCCATGTCAAATCATCCAGGCCATGTGACCCACCCCATTCATTTTTCTGAAATTTTTGTCCAAGTGTGGATTGTTAAAGTTAAACAATCCCCAAAATTCTGAGAAAAAATCAAACTATCTTTTTGGTACAAATAATGTTCAATATATGTGAATAATAACAGAAAAATTTTTTTGTCATGGATGCAGTGCCACATCGGGATATTGATCTTGCTAGGAAAAAAATCTGAAATCATCAATAACTTAAAATTGGTTGATAACAATTTCTTGGGCAAAAATGCTTTTATATATAAACCAATTTTTACTAGTAATGGAATCTCCAGAACTCATTTTACAGACAAACATAGTTTTTTTGTGAACCCCACCAAATTTGGAGAGCTAAAAATGGACATAACTCCACCAATTTTTGGTATTGGAATCTCAAATTTTGGCGATTGTCTAATGTTTACATAGTGCACACTTGGAAAAAATTTCAGAAAAATTGAAGTGGGTGGGTGACAATTTTGCTTCTGGATGATTTGACATGGAATTACCCCAAAGTCAGTTGGTCACTGTTGGCAAAAGGTTACAAAATGGCATATTAATCGTAAGTATGCAGGACACTGCTGGAGAAGCAAGGACGAGCTCGTAAGCGATGTACTATTGTGGAAGCCAGCACATGGACACGCTAATGTGGGCCGCCCAGTCAGGACCTACATTGACCAACTATGTATGGATGCTGGCTGCTGCGTGGAGGAACTCCCAGAGTCAATGAATGATAGGGAAGGTTGGCGAGAGATTGTCATGGATATCCGTGCAAACTGCACGACATGATGATGATGATGTAACACAAGTTTATTCAAAGGGACACCAAAACAAAAATCCAAACTAAGAGAGATTATATATTTACCCAACCCCTCCAGGTTGGGACACAATGTTAAATTTTAAGTGGAGTAAAGCTGGTTTGAATTCAGAATTTTCCTTTTAGATTGATTGCCTTACCAAGGCTAAAGAACCCAACCTGTCCTACTAGTTGAATAAATACAAAAGAAATGTTCCATGGAACAATTTGCTGTAAAAGTCTTCTCATCACCTGCTCGCAAAAGCGTAACGTGATTCACACAACATTTCCATAACACGCGTTGTTTAAAAACATCTTTTCGCTGTTATTCAGTTGTATATTTTTTTTTTATTGTATGATATGCTAGATATATTCTGTGAGGGGGGCTGGTGTGCAAATAAAACCATTGAGAAGAAGGCCCCGAAACGGTGCACATTCTCTCCTGATGACCCCAAATCAAAATACATATCAAATCAAAAACAAACAAAAGAATCATGGAATCGGTTTTGCTATTGGAACGAGGAGTATTCTACAGACCGCTCACTTTCTGGTGAGTTTCTGTTACTTTCTTCTTCTCTAAATTTAGGTTAAATTTCATTGCACAAATTCTAAAAAGTTAATGCATATTATACACAAGATTTTTCCTCCAGAATTTTGTAGTCCAAAGTTAGGGGTAGGTGTTATACACAAATAATCACAGTAAGACCTATTACAATACAAATGATCTTTTTTAATATTGTTAGTTAAAACTAAACACTCCTAATGCCATCTAATGCAAAAAGTTGAAGGAACTTTATAATCTACTGAATATTTTTGTTTTAGAAGAACAGATGTTTCTTAAGAGAAAATTTTCATTCTTCTTCTTCTTCTTCTGGAAATGTTTTGTGATTTCTTTTTCTTGTTTCTTGATTCTCATTTGTCTGGACATTTTCTTTACTGCTCTTTTCTTTAAAAAAAAAAAAAAAGAGCAAGCTTAGATATTAATTGGAAATTTCTGTAAATAAAAACAAGAAAATAAAACAAGAAAAAAAAAACAAAAAAGAAACAGAACATACACTTATTTACTTCATGTCTTTAAAGACAATTTCAAGTTTTCTTTTACTTTCTTTTTTCTTTTTTTTTTTTTTCTTATTTTGACCACAAATGCAAGATGGTGGGTTAATAGTGAAATGGAGAATGGAATTTACCAAATGAGTTCAAATTTTGAAGTTGTGTGATTTAACTTTGTAATAATATTTCTAGTATGAATCTACCACTGAGGTTTATGTTGTGAGGTGTGGTTTCATGTTCCTTGTTGCAGCAGTATTTATTCACGCTTAATCTTAGCTCTGGGCTCAGCTTCTCATAGCTAATCTCACTAGTCCCCTAAACTGTCTCTATATATCTCCTGCAGTAATACACATATGTAAATAAGATAACACGCCATTGGCTATCTCACTACAGTTTATTTGATCAACAATATACCTGATTATTGAAAAATATTGTTTAGGTTGGGGTTTACTTTTAAAATGTTCCAACGGTTCTTTTTTTAGATGAGGCTAAATAATTTTACTGTTATCCTCATCTTTTCTTGTTAAATACACAATGTTTCAGACAATGTGCCCTCCAGCTTTCTTCAGGTGTTTCTTGCTGAGCTCTGGAACCTTCTTATTGAACTCAGGAGTTTTTGTGGAACATAGAACCGAACCCTTTATTAAAACCATATGGGTAGATTCAGGTGTTTCCTGCTGGCTAACGGTCAAAATCTAAACTTAATTTCAATTCTCACACCTTCCCATTGGTGGAACTCAGGGGGTCAAGTAAAGGTCTTTACCTATCAATAAAATAGTCCCTTCTGATTTTGAATTTCAACAAATTTTAATTAAAAAATCTTACTACACTTACAGACATAATTCATAGGCTATCCACGAATTATATAACTGTACCACCCTGATTAAAAAGAGATTTCCACATTCTCAAATCTTTAGAAAAATAAGAAAAAGGTTTAATGGAACTAGATCTGATGAATATAAAGAATCCTGTACTTGCACAATCCTATGTTTTGCCAGAAACATCTCATTCAAAATGTATCAAGCCTGCAGAGATGCTGATAGGTAGGCATCCTGCATCCTGGCTGCGGGTCTACATGTCCTGGGAATGACGTTAAACTCTATCTGATGGTGAGGTTTCAGTTTTGGAGGTTTGGGGAATGTGGAGCACCCCTTCATCACCATTGCTCCCTGGTCCACTCTGACCTGGAGTGGTAGTACCTGTTAGGGTCCCATCTATGGTTAAATAGAAAAATGTATTTATAAAAAAATGTATTATCTATTAAGAATTGATTTATTTCAAAACTTTATCGACATTAAATAACCCACTGAGGTTGATATGCCACAAAACAAAACAAAACAAAAAAAAAAATCTTTTTCCTTCCCTCGCCATTTCAAGCTAAATGCAAATACATTTCAATAGTTTCTGAGAAAGAATTACACAGGATAAGATTACAAGGTAGGAGTTAGACGGCTTTAGTTGGGACCCATTAATTTTCTGGGGACTCATTCAAAGCAAATATGTGCGACCCAGGACACACTAAATCATAAGAGACTGAGACTGGCTTCATAATTTTTGTTTTTCAAGCTGTCAGTCACTTGGTTAAATGTCATCACTTGGATTTTTTTTTGTCATAAGATGTGAAGAATCCCTTCCCTGAGGTATTGTGAATATGACAGTTACACAGTACAGTTTTACTCAATGGCATCTAACTGCCAACTAAGTAAACCTATCAGAGAGTGTATGGTCATGCACGTGTCTTATAAATCTCTGTGATGGGTTGCCAAGTTATATGAATGACATACTATTGGTTCTTGAGATATTTCATAATGACTGGATGCATTGTGTGTGTGTATATATATATATATATATATATATATATATATATATAGTTTGGTGTATTTATGAATAAGAGTGTCTATGCTTTCCTAACATACACACACATACACATGTGTGTATATATATATATATATATATATATATGATATAGTTTAGTGTATTTATGAATAAAGAGTGTCTATGCTTTCCTAACATACACACACACACGTATATATATATATATATATATATATACAAAAGAGTTTGTTGTATTTATGAATAAAGAGTGTCTATGCTCTCCTAACATACACACACATATATATATATATATATGATATAGTTTGGTGTATTTATGAATAAAGAGTGTCTATGCTTTCCTAACATACACACACATACACACGTGTATATATATATATATATATATATATGATATAGTTTGGTGTATTTGTGAATAAAGAGTGTCTATGCTTTCCTAACATACACACACACATATATATATATATATATATATATATATATATATATATACAAAAGAGTTTGTGTATTTATGAATAAAGAGTGTCTATGCTTTCCTAACATATATATATATATATATATATATATATATATAATATAGTTTGGTGTATTTATAAATAAAGAGTGTCTATGCTTTCCTAACACACGCACACACACACACACACACACACACACACACACACATATATATATATATATATATATATATATGGCCATAAGTTAGTTTACATGACACAAGTGCTGAGACAAGATTTTCTGGAACATATTAATAACCCAACCACTAAATAATTGTTAAATATTGTTATTTTGCTTGATAGACATTCCACCAGGCTGTGGGACAGAGAGGCAAAGACAGAGGTGTCTAAGTAGAAAATCAGACCTCAGCAGGAGACAAATTTGATTTTTCTTCAAAGAAAATTCTGCTTCTTTGACTCATAAGAAAATACTTTTTAGCCCTTTTTTCCTTTTTTAATTTTTATCTGTCAAACGCATTTTCTACTTGAGGTGTGCACAAAATGTTAATTTGATTCAAAGTCCCAAGGAAAAATATTTTCAAGATGGAAATACACAGATATCCTTCTGAGATTCTAATAAATTAATTTAGCCACCTTTATATATGTCTATGTAAGTGTAGGTCTATTCATGTGCATGCATATATATATAATATATATATATATATATATATATATATATATATATATATATATATAGGGTCTCCAACACTTTTTTCCGCCCTGTCGGCTGGGGCATTAGAATGCACCGACTGCACCTTTGCAGAGGGGTAAGACTCCCCCAATGGGGCCACCTGTTGGCTGTGGGTGGCGACCTGTGATGCTTAAGGATAGAACTCAGGTGGCTGAGCAGTCCATGACTTGCAATATTTCACTTTAGACTTTTCTTGGACTAGACGGGCGGTCGGAGAGGCCCCCTCTGATCAATCGGCTGGCCGCATTAAGCCCTAGAACCTATATGATTGCCCCAACCCTATTGCCCTTATGGCAACCCCCAATCCTTCTTATCATATGGTTGCTAGAAGCGGTGGCTGAGGGTCTACATGTCCTGGGAAAGACGTTAAACTCTATCTGATGGTGAGGTTCCAGTTCTGGAGGTTTGGGGAATGTGGAGCACCCCTTCATCAACATTGCTCCCTGGTCCACTCTGACCTGGAGTAGTAGTACCTGTTAGGGTCCCATCTATGAGTTGAATAGAAAAACATGAGTTTATAAACAAAATTGTATTATGCATTAAGAATGAATTTATTTCACAATTTTGTCGGCATTAAATGACCCACTGAGGTTGATATGCTGTTAAACAAAACAAACCAAACAAACACTTTTTTCTGCAGATTTTTGAGGAATTCTGTGGTACGAATCCAATCAGATTGTCAGATATGTTGCTTTCTTCTAGCCACAGCCATTGCAATTCTCCAGTTCATGCCTGATTGTTTTCACATAGTATTCAGGGAGCATTGGGCAGCAACCATAATCTCCTTATTTTGATGGCCGCCACAGATCATCATGATACAAGTTATTCTCTTCCATGATTCAGGTGGGTTCCAGTCATCCATTCTATCTGTCATCACGTATATGAATGAAGAAGGGTCCAAACTTTTAAATAATGTGTAGTGTGCATCAATACCTCCAACCTATGGAGAAAAATAACCAAATATGAATATGTCAAATTTATATCAAACACCCTGTATATATATATATATATATAATATAAGAAGATAAATATATAGGTTTTACATATCTATTTATTGGGTGACAAAGGAACATTCACAACCATATTGGTTTCATGTGATGCATTTATCAGGTGAAGATGTTTCAAATGTATAGGTGTTTTCATGTGCATGTATATATATATATATATATGCACATGAAAACACCTATACATACATACAAAATGTCCTCATCTTCATTGTTACCTGTACAATGTTTTGGCTGATGTGCCCTGAATGGCTTCTTTAGATATTTCTTGTCGGACTCGGGAACCTTCTAACAAAAAAAGACATTAGGCTTATAAGTTCCCAAAATTCACATTGAATTGGACACATAGCCTAGTGGATAAAGGAGTTAGGTTAGGACAGTTCTAAGTGACTGTTATCTCTAGACTGCAGGTTCAATCCTGGTCAGGGGCAGCAATAACATAGAATAATAATTAATATATGCCTGGATAGAGGGTGAAATACTAAAAAAGTTAGTCTCGCAGATCCATTGATTGTTTTGGTCTTACATTATTGATATATGCTTTAATGACTTCCCCTTTTCTTACTATTCAAATTCTAATTTGTAAATATCTTTACAGATATAAATAAAAGCTATAATTTATCTATCTTAATCTGCGCATATCTATATATCTGTGTGTGTGTGTGCATGTATGTATGTATGTATGTATCTATCTATCAATCAATCTATCTATTTCAATCTACTCAAATCTATCTATCTATTTATCTATCAATGTATCTCAATCTGCGCAAATCTATCTATCTATCTATCTATCTATCTATTCATGTGTATGCATATATGTATATATGTATCTATCTACTTATCTTAATCTGCACATATCTATATATCTGTCTGTGTGTGCATGTATGTATGTATGCATGTATCTATCTATCTATCTATTTCAATCTACTCAAATCTATCTATCTATTTATCTATCAATGTATCTCAATCTGCGCAAATCTATCTATCTATCTATCTATCTATTCATGTGTATGCATATATGTATATATGTATATATCTACTTATCTTAATCTGCGCATATCTATATATCTGTCTGTGTGTGCATGTATGTATGTATGTATGCATGTATCTATCTATCTATCTATTTCAATCTACTCAAATCTATCTATCTATTTATCTATCCATGTATCTCAATCTGCACAATGACTTCCCCTTTTCTTACAATTCAAATTCTAATTTGTAAATATCTTTCCAGATATAAATAAAAACTTCATTATTTTTGGTGATAGTGAATGTATATATATATATATATATATATATATATATATATATATACTTTGTCATTAATTGTTTTATTTTTGTAGTTTTCTCCGGACATACATACATACATACATACACACAACTGCCCTCTATATATGTATAGATTTCTATATGGTTTTTTTGGGGAGGAGGAGCAACCCTGGCCATTCTATATTTGATGATAATGCAAAAATTATTTGAAAGAACAAAAAGCGGGGTGGTTGACCACGCATCAACACGTGCTGTGTAGGCAACACGGAAAAGACACAGCACTTCCTAGGCAGTGTCCTAGAAGTTCTCACAAACAAGATTCAAACAAAAAGCACCTTTTTTTTTGTTGTTAGGAATTTGTAATTTATGTGAAAGAAAGATTAGAATGAGTTTAGGAGTGTGAGATTTTTTATCTTTGGCATGACAATTTTTCACTCCTTTCTCTTGCTAAGATGGACATAATTTATTAAATTTTGAAGTTTAGTAAAAGAAAAAAAAAAAGATTATAAGATACATTTAATTATTTCTTTTTATTAAAAGACACCTGTGGAACCCTAGAATTTTTTCATGGAATTCTGGAGTTCCACAGAACAAACTTTGGCAGACATTGGTGTATATGAATATGTCATGATACAAACAATAAAAAAAAATTAAATTGCAAAGTTAGAGGATTTAGACATTTTCCCCAAAGTTTACCCTTTTTTTAATGAAATCTCTGCTTATATATAATATAGTGAAAAATTTGAAAAAACACAGGTTCAAATAAAATGAGTGATATTTATTCAGCCAACGCTGCAGTATTTGAATTTGTTTAGTAGATCTTCTTCAGGGCTTTTGTTGATATAAGGAAAAGTAAGATTTATCACAGAATAATAAGGAGACTGTGATAGTTTTTGTTGATCAGTTTGACTTATAACTCAGAAAAGAGATGACATTGAGCATTAAAATCGTGCATACACTTTAGTATATTTATTATAAGGAAGAGTAGAAAATTTACACCCTTGTACAAATTAATTGAAACAACTGCTTTAATTTCCTTTCTTTCACCATATGGTCAGTTTTAGACCCACAGGAGTGACAGGATGTGTGTGTGTGTATATATATATATATATATATATATATATATATAAGTGTTGTTATGGGTTCAACGGGAGAAAAGTAGATATTCTATAAAAAAGAAGGTTTGCAAAAAGGATTATGTTTTTAAAAAAACTTATTATAAACTTACATATGCGACATGTGTTTCAGATCTTCTGTTATCTTCTTCAGGCATTGAATATTTTGGCAGAATATGTTTATGTGTGATTTCTGATATTTGATAGGTTGTGTGTGTTTTTGTAACTTAAAAAAACACATACAACCTATCAAATATCAGAAATCACACAAAATATAGTTATTCAATGCCTGAAGAAGATAACAGATCTGAAACATGTGTCGCATATGTAAGTTAATAATAAATTTAGAATATATATATATATATATATATATATGTGTGTGTGTGTGTGTGCATGTATTTGGGAATTTCAGATCAACCAAATCAAATAAAACTAACTCAAAATATAATCTGATAACAGACAAAAAAAACCAAACATTAGTAGAATTTCATTGGTAGCAAGTGTTTTAGATGTAACACATTTTTTTTATTATCCTGATTTGATTATTATTTTTATTACTATCAGTTTTGCTTTGAAAAGTTTTACTGATAAAATTCTACAGTTTTTTTTTTCTCTTTAAAAAAGAAAAAAAGAGAGAGAAAAAAAAGAAGATATTTCTTTTGTATATCAATAACTGTAATCCTGCAAATTTTCCATTTACTGTTTTCCATTTATGAAAGGACAATTTTCTATCAATCTGAAAAGATGGGTTTAAATAAAGTCATTCAGATTTTTTTTTTTTTTTGAATCTTCTAAAAATGTCTTCAGTGTATTCTTCCATTTAAAAATCCTGACATTAACTACCTACACACTTGTGTATGTATTTACCAACTCCTCTGCACAAGCAGGATGTGACACATGGTCAATTTTTAAGTGGAGTTAACAAGGTTTAAATTCAGAGTTTTCGTTCTCCTAAACCAGTTGCCATACCAAGGTTGAAGAGCCTAGTCCGCCTATTATTTATCCATAGTTGGAGGGAGAGTAGTTGGATTCATACCTTTCCCAAGGGTATTAGTGCCATATGAAATGCAACCAGCCGTGTCCATTTCCTTTGATGGCAACCATTACATCACAGGCACCTACACACTTGTGTAAGTATGTGAAAAAGTTACTGAAAATAAATATCTATAGCAGTATACTCCAGACTCACCTTTTAAAAAATGAGGGTGCCCATGTATGCTCAACATTCAAGGTACTGCTCACATCCTCCTAAACTGAAACAGTCTCAGACAAACCCACATTAAATATTGTTACGTAGCGCCTTTTCTTTTCTTCTCTGTCTAGTCTTCTATCTTCTAATGGTCGGGTATATCTTCTACAGGTCTCGTCTGGTCTTCTTGTATGGGGATTCCGTGTCTGGTTCTGCTGGGGACCATTTCTTATCAGAAGCCTTGTGTCATTGTTAGCTTTTAGTAATAACAACAAGACTTCGATTTACTTTGGATGTTATTTTATTTCGGAACCCAGGACCAGACAACTGCGTGCTGAGAGTCACATCTTGCTAGCTTCTAACTCTGCAACTGACTTACTGCAACTCACTAACTGAGTTCCTTACACCTTAAACCGGAAGGGCTTCTATCACTTCCGATTCTCACGATTCTATCCCCAGAACGCAAGGTGAGAGTGAGGTCAAGCATTGTCACTCACTCTCAAGGCCATCAGCTGTACTGATCGCCATAAGGATTTCTATACTACCTTAAAAAGTAATAGGGATCCAATTAATATGTAACAATATTACTGGACAAACAACTTCTGAGAGACCTCTTCAAAAATATTAAACCAGAAGACATCTTAAATTTTCTAAAAAAATTAAATAAAAGCCACCTTTTCAAAAAGATCTAACCAAACCGATTCTTTCACCAAAACTGACCAAACACAACCAAATTCCACCATAAAACCCTTACTCTAAAAACTGAAACCATATGAAAAACAAATTCTACATAACCCTTTCTGGCATTAAATGGCCCACAGAGGTTGTGATATGCTGTTAAAAAAAACTCAAACTCAAATAATATTTTTAAAATACTGGTCAGCCACAAGGATTCCATCCTTAAGCATCACGGGTCACCACCCACAGCCAATAGGTGGCCCCATTTTTTTTCCTATGATGGTAACCCTTACATCACGTGCCTCGATATTATATTTTGTAATAACTGATATTGCAATTTCAGTTTGGCACTTGTTTGGTAGCAATGAAAGACTTTCAAGAATGCGAGTTTTGATATAAAAAATATACATATTTCTGCGTTCTTGCATTGGTTTAAACAGGCTTTGAAAATCTGTCCATATTTTATCATGTAACCAAATGGACACTTTGCAATTTTTTTCATTTTCTAATTTTATTAAATTGCATTGAATATTTGTTGTAAAAAAAAAGTTTTATTTTTATTCAAGGTGATTTTACAACAGACAAAATTTGGCCTTCATATGTATATATAGATCACAAGAAGTGTTATATATATATATATATATTATATATACACATATATATATATGTGTGTGGGTGTGTATTTGTGCATGCATGTATATGGTTGCCTTTTCAGTATATATTAGGAGACATATGTGACTGCTTTTCAATTTGATTTAGCATTCAAGCAGAGAAAATTCCTACATTAATATACATCTTTTCCCCCTAACTCTCTGTCTCTCTCCCTCTCACTCTCTCCCCCTCTATTTTTCTCTATTCAAAAAATAAAATATTTTAAGATTTGTTAATATATATTTTGTATAAACTTAGTGTATTATATATGGAAATCCCCCTATGCAAATATTTGCTTGTAAATTTAGAGATATTTTATGGCCATTTCTTTTAAGCACATGATTAATGGCAAATGATAGAAATAGAATAATTTTTACATTTAAAGGATTTAGTCGAAAGCCTGTCAGTTATATTGGCAATATTTCCTTATTGGGTGACATATTTATAAATGCTGGAATTCCTGGATATGTCACCCCCCCCCCACACACACATATAAATATATATATATATCTATATACATATATATTTACATATATGCATATCTATACATATCTATATCTATCTTCTATATATATATATATATATGAACAACATATATCTATCTATATATATCTATATATATACACACACACACATATATATACATACACACACACACATATATATAATTTGACTTATATGTATATATATATATATATATATATATATATATATATATATATAAGCAAAGTCGTCGGGCCGGCCTAATGTCGGTATCAGCCAATCAGCGAGGGAGTCTATCCCCTTTTCACTAGCACTAGACCAAGGAGATTGTTTTTTGCGTCTGAGGTGGAGCGCCACATCTACCATCAGCTCCTTACTCTACCGCACAGATCCCTGTGATACTCATACGCTGAGTTGGTGAGGACCGTGATCGAACTAGGAACCTTGTGGTTTCTAGCCAAACGGTCTACCGACTGAGCTAACCCGGCCCTTATATATATATATATATATATATATATATATATATATATACATAGGTATACATATACACACACACACACACATATATATATATATATATACATACACACACACACACACATATATATATATAAATATACATATACAAAACATTAATACACACATACATATAAATATATGCACATATACATACATATATATGTATGCACATATACATACATATATATATATATATGCATATATGTATACACATATACATATATATATACAAACATATATATATATATGCATATATGTATACACATATACATACATACATATATATATATACAAACATAAATATATATATGCATATATGTATATGCATATAGATACATACATATATATATATATAAACATAAATATATATATGCATATAGATACATACATATATATATACAAACATATAAATATATGCATGCATATATGTATACACATATACATACATATACACAAATATATGCATGCATATATTAATACATACATCCAAACATATACATGTGTGTGTGTGTGTGTGTGTGTGAGATGAACTGATTTCCAGGATCATATCATATATTTACCACTGTGCTCTATATTTTTTAGAAATGTTTGTTTTTTTGTTGCTAATAGAACATTGCTTGAAAAGGCCATTGATTCGTGTAAACCACATTAATTTGTAATTCATTTTCCATTTTTGTTCTTTACGGATAACCCCTTTATGTAACATATGTATTTTTATATCCGTGTTTCTATAAGTCTGCCTCATGCATTTGGGAATGCAAAGGCCATTAAATTGCGGCATTAGGGGATGTCAGCAGATATTTTCCACTTCTTTTGATAAATAAAAATGTATCCATTGATCAGTTTGACATGGAGCTGGATATTTTTCATGTATAAACATACTCATTCTTATTTGTTTGTTTCTTTCTTTTCTAGAATTTTGTTGAAGATGATAATAATGATAATAATAATGATAATAATATGATAATAATAATGATAATAATAATGATAATAATAATGATAATGATATAATAATAATGATAATGATAATAATAATGATAATAATAATAATACCTTTGACAAACATAAGCCACTTGACTAAAACGTGAATATGTAATGAAGATATTATATATTCAAATTTGATGTTTGTTTCAAAAGATTCAGGCCAGAAAAGGAAGTACATATACACTTTTAAGATAACATAGCTTTGCCAAATTAGGATGAGTAGGGACATCATTCCATGCTTGCCATGGTTCTCCTATTCGCCACTAGGTAACAAGAAAGGTAGATTACTTTTTGTCATGGACTAGATTGGCCTACCTTGCGTAGAGAGTGAATGTGCTGGTTCAGGACTATTTATACACTGCCGTCTGATAACATAGAGTGATTACTGAGATTGCAAAAGCATTCTTCAGATGCCCACATAAAGATGTCCTTGTGTCATACCCTCATAAGTGGGATGAGAGGCAAATACCTGAGAGTGCAAGGGTTATGCGAACTGTCTACCTCAGTTTTAGCACTCGATTCAATGTCTGTGATTCTTAAATTATTTGTATATATCCCATAGAAGAAAAAAACGATAATTAGATACATTCTTTCCAGTCACTATTATACGATGTGAGTCAAAAGTTTTGTAATATTTGCCACCTAGAGCAGGATGTGACACATTACTGAGATTGCAAATGTTACACAAACCGTCTACCTCTAGTTTTTAGCATGCAAGTTACACTTTTAAGATAACATAGCTTTGCCAAATTAGGATGAGTAGGGACTACATTCCATGCTTGCCATGGTTCTCCTATTCGCCACTAGGTAACAAGAAAGGTAGATTACTTTTTGTCATGGACTAGATTGGCCTACCTTGCGTAGAGAGTGAATGTGCTGGTTCAGGACTATTTATACACTGCCGTCTGATAACATCAGAGTGATTACTGAGATTGCAAAGGTCCCTTGGGGCCTGTTCTAGCGTTTTCAGATGCCCACATAAAAATGTCCTTGTGTCATACCCTCATAAGTGGGATGAGAGGCAAATACCTGAGAGTGCAAGGGTTATGCGAACTGTCTACCTCCAGTTTTTAGCACTCTGTTGCAAGTTGCTATATGTCTGATGCACATCTAGTTTGAATATACTAAATATACTATATTTATATAGTATATACTAAATGAATATATTATATACTAAAGAATATACTAAATGCTATATGGTCCAGTATACAACCCTTTTTGTGTCTGCCATTATCCACTAGGTGGCGTACCCAGCAGAATTATAAAGCAAGAAGCCTTAAAAATCAAAATCTTCTTTTACTCTTCTGGCCTTGAGAGAAGTAACAACGGACCAGTTGAGTTTCCTATACATGGACTGGAAACTTTGTGCCAAGCAACCTCATGTTGTATGGCACACGTTAACATGCTTATCATATGCATTAACCTTTGTTGCTTATTTAATGCCAAAGTATCTTTTACTTAGACTAGACGGGCAGTCAGAGAGGCCCCCTCCAATCAATCGGCTGGTCATTTCAAGCCCTAGCACCTATATGATTTTCCAAACCCTATTGCCCTTATGGCAAGCCCCAACCCCTTTTTATCATATGGGTGCTAGAAGGTGGTGGCTGCGGGTCTGCATGTCCTGGGAATGACGTTAAACTCTATCTGATGGTGAGGTTCCAGTTCTGGAGGTTTGGGGAATGTGGAACACCCCATTCATCACCATTGTTCCCTGGTCCACTCTGACCTGGAGTGGTAGTACCTGTTAGGGTCCCATCTATGGGTTAAATAGAAAAATGTATTTATAAAAAAATTGTATTATCCATTAAGAATTGATTTATTTCAAAACTTTTATCGGCATTAAATAACCCACTGAGATTGATATGCCGAAAACAAACCAAACCAAACCAATCAAGACAGCATGCAGCATTCTTGTGTGATTCCCATCTATCTTTTTTTTCTCTAAGCGTTTTGTTAGAGTCCTAGTGGTTCAGACATAAATGTCATGGCTTAAAGGCTTAAGCCTTTTTTTTAAATAGAATTATGGGATAGCTTTAAATAAAGGTGTCTGTACCTTAAAGCTAATCTTTTATCTTATTCTATTTACTTTTATCTTATTCTATTTACTTTTTGTTGTGAGTTCAGGTACAAGGTTTCAAAGGGCTAAGGGCTAATATGAAGATATTAATCTATTTAAATAAACAAAATTGTGAAGAAAAAAAAAACAAAAAATCTTCCTAAAGATTTATTCAAGGAAAAAATTGCCTCTTAGCCTCGTAACATTTATTTTGTATTGACAGCAAAAACCAAGAAAATCAGTGAATATTTCTCTATTTTTAGAGTTCTTAGTTAAAAGAAACAAACAAAACAAAACAAAAACAAGAAAAAAAACAGAGCAGTGTAGATGATTGACAAGAAATGTTATTCATGGTGGGTGGGGTAGGGATAGTGGGGTTAGTTGAATAGAGAGGGTGCACTAAAGTCTCTCTTCTCCTTATCTGATTCAAGTTCAGTAATGTCTTGCAAAATGAGAGCACGGGTTGTCATGAAACAAAATGACACCTTCTCTTTTCAGCAAACAAGGTAAAGTTCGAGTTTTGAATGAACAATTTTAATCTGATCTACATATCAATATGCAGAGATGCTGATAGGAACATATCCTGCATCCCTGATGCACAAAAATCTAAAAGGATACAGTAAAATCATATACATGCATCCCAGTGTTTTTCTTTTTTCTTCCCCCACCATTTTAAGCTAACTGTAAATACATTTCAATAGTTTCTTAGAAATTAATTGCATAGTATAAGTTACAAGGTAGGAGTTAGACAGCTTTAGTTGTTTCCCAAGATCTTCCCCCACCATTTCGAGCTAAATGTAAATATATTTCAATAGTTTCTAGAAACGAATCACACAGGATAGGTTACAAGGTAGGAGTTAGCTTTAGTTGGGACCCATAAATTTTCCCGGGGACTCATTCAAAGTAAATATGTGCATCCCAGGACACACTAAATCAAAAAGCTATCAGCATCCTCGAATATGTATCAAGAGTTCGGCCTTGTTGAAGGCAGCTCAGATGTATTTGAATCCCTTCTGTCCCACCAAAAATTGACCTTAACCTTTTAACGGGTGATGGCAGATGTTGAGTGATATTTTGACTTTTCATCTTTTTATCTGAACTCACATAAAGACCAATGCCCTTTGCCTGCAGAGATTCACCATGGACACGTGTATTTGCAAGAAGCAGTAGATCATCTGCGTAGTCTGCATCAATAATAATCTCTGCTATGTATCTCTCTCTCTCTCTCTCTCTAATATATATAATATACATATATATATATATATATATAGTGTGGGATGGTCACTGTTTCAGCTTTTGCTGGAATGGTGTACCAAAGGCAGTATTAATTGGTAGAGTGCTCAATTTTTAAAAATACTTTCGATTTTCCTTGCATTTGAAACATTTTCACCTGATGATTGCCTCGCATGAAACCAATATGGTCGTGAATGTTCCTTTATCACCTAATAAATAGATATGTAAAACCTTTATATATTTATTTTATTATATTATATATATATATATAGAGAGAGAGATACACAACAGAAACTATTATTGATGTAGACTATGCAGCTTCTTGTAAATACACATCCTAGGTAGATGCTTAGCTTAGTCTTTGAATCTCTCTCTCTCTCTCTCTCTCTCTCTCTATATATATATATATATATATATATATATATATATATATATAATTTCTTCAAGGACCGAGCTAAACATCTACCTAGGAACCACAAGGTTCCTGGTTCGGTACCGGCCCTCGACAACTCAGCATATAAGTAGCACAGGGATCTGTGCAGTAAAGTAAGGAATTGATGGTAGGTGTGGCGCTCCTTCTCCTCAGCAAAAACAGTCTCCTTGGTCTAGCGCTTGTGAAAAGGGGATAGACTCCCTCACTGTCTGGTTGCTACCAACTTTAGGTCACTTCGATGACTCTACTTTTTGAAAAAAGGAGGAAAATTTAACCATTTTACACACGAAGTTCAAATAACACTCATGTTCTGGGCCAGAATGTTTTTAAAATTTTCCTTCTTTTTACATTCAACAAAAATATTTGCTTTGATGAAGACCAGTATTTATAAAGTGTCTTTTACAATTGTCTTCATTTCTTCTGTTAGCATAATATTTAATATTGTTTTTCTATTTCTATACCTCATATATATATATATATATATATATATATAATATATATATTTATATACAAGCGTGTTGGTAGATCCTTGCGGAGAGAAAAAACCCGGCAGAGAGTTTGATTGTAAAAAATATACTAAAACATCAACCAGGAAGAAAAAAAATTTTTTTGAAAAAGAAAAACCAAGATATTCGTACACAAAAAATAATCTATTGGTATAGTATTTGGCCAAAAGAAAAAACAATTTATATATATATATTGTATATAAGATTATATATATATTCAAATAACCGCTAGGAGAAGCTAATTTGAAAAAGTGCTCGATACCTAAGTAGAGCACACAATATATATATATATATATATATATATGAGGAAAAGGTGGTTGGAATGAATCTGACAGAATGAAGTAAAATAAGGAATGTCTGAGTTCTGAGTTTTGTTCTTTCATTCCTTATTTTAGCTCATATATATATATATACACACATATAACAGTGGCATAATCTTTACAGATCACTGCCATCACTCACAATCCTATAACCCCACCACCAGAACCTTTCATCTCATGAGCCCTCAAATGACTCATCAGATTTGATGCAAATATGACATAGGAAGGACATCCTTCTTGTTCTATCAGATGGATCAGGTATACATGTGTATGTATGTATGTAGGTATATATATATATATATATATATATATTATATATATATATATATATATATATGAGTGTGTGTGTGAAATATATATATATGGTGATTGACACTTCTTCGCAGAATAAGGCCATTTCTACAAGTAGTTTGGATGTGAGCACGCATAGGGCCCCCTGGTCCAAATTTGTTTTTATGTTTCCTGTCACACAGGAACCCCTTTCTTGGCTTCCTCTTGCATGCAACTGTATGTGATGGAGAAGCCCAACCATCGACAGGCAGGCCCTACCACACAGGTCACATATGTGGTCAGTCTTATATGTAGGATATGTGTCCATGCCGTCCGTCATGTGCTGCTTACACAGAGGCCACTTTAGGATGGGATGCTCGAGCTGCCTTATCTCAAATCCTTACAGCTACCATCGGCCTGCTTTTACAAAAGAACATGTTGGGTGGGGGGTAAAATATATTTCTATATATATGTGTATAATATAGTTTGATATATTCATAAATAAAGTGTGTTCAATATCAGTGATAGAGCATATATAATTAAGTTAGGATAGCATAGACCAAAGTCTAATGATTGTATAGGCAAGAAACTGACTGCTGCTGTAGGATTTTCAAAACTACTACAATGGGATAATACAGTAAATTATCATCATCATGCTGTTTACTAAATAATGGAATGTTGATTTGAAAGTTGTGACTAAAATGAGAGGAGGCATATCGGTAAAAAATGAATTAATAATAAATGTAAATGTCTGATCTAAGAAATTAAAAGACATATTGCTATCAATATTTTAGTAGATGTCTCCATATTTTCTAAAAACAAGAACTGATCACTTATAATTTTTTTACAAACCAACATCTTTCTGATTATTCATTTATCAATAGAATCGCTGAAAATATAAAGTTTATATTCTCCAATTTCAATTTGGGTGAAACTTAAAATCATGGAAGCGTCACATGAGAAAAATCATCAGTTCTGAAATGTTTTCTATATTTGCCTAAATGTTTGCTAAAAAAAAAAGAAATTTTTTAATTAATGTAATTTAAAAATAAAGACTCAAAATTATTGATTCTGTAAAATGGTAAAATATCGATCTTAAAAGAATTAGCAATTTCACAAACAGCATAATATATAATTAAATATGTGGTAAATGAAAAATAACATATCTATAAAATTTGTTTCATGGCATATCAACCTTGGTGGGTAATTTAATGCCGACAAATTTTTGAAATAAAGTCATTCTTAATAGATACTCAATTTAAACCCCACATTTTCTATTTTACCCATAGATGGGACCTTAACAGGTACTACCCCTCTGGGTCTGAGTAGACCAGGGAGCAATGGTGATGAATGGGTGCAGCACATTCCCCAGACCTCCAGAACAGGAACCTCACCATCAGATAGTTTAATGTCATTTCCAGGACATGAAGACCCTCAGCCATTACCTTCAAGCACATATATGATAAAAAAGATTGGGGGGTTGCCATAAGGGCAATAGGGTTGGGACAATCATATAGGTGCTAGGGCTTGATGTGACTAGCCGATTGATCGGAGGGGACCTCTCCAACCGCCCGTCTAGTCTAAGTAAAGGGCCTAAGTGGAGTGTTGCATGTCATGGACTGCTCATCCATGAGGATTCCATTCTTAAGCATCATGGGTGCCCCCCCACGTGACCAACAGGTGGCCCCAGTGGGGGGGGTCTTACCCCTCTGCAGAGGTGCAGTCAGTGCTTTAGCCCCAGCCGACAGCACTGTATAAAATTTGTAACTTATTAAAATTGATTTTTGTCTTGTATAACTTTGCTGGTTTAAAAGTTTGTTTCTGCTACTTTATATTCTTTGCTTTTAGATCTGTTTAATTTACATTGTAGAATTTTTATCCAATAATTGTTACATTTTGGATGGAAGCAATTCCTACATAATAGTTAATTGTTCATGTAGACCACTTTGAGAAACCCTTCTTTAAGCCATATAATTGTGTGAAAACTATCAGTATTAGATAGGAATATTTCAAACCCTATAACTGCACCAACTGATGATTATTACCATCAAATGGGAATAAATACTTGAAACCATAGAAGTGTGTATAAATTATTAGTATTAAGAATAGCTACTTAAAGCTGTAAGGTTCAAGGTTATAACAATGTCATAACTAGTTGAAACATAACAACCTCTGACGCGTTTGTGGGACAAAACATTTTATATAATACAGCACAGGAATAAGACAAGATACATAAACAATAGAACAGTGTACATAAACATACATACATAAAAGGACTAGAGCGTCCGTACATAAAAATCACTAACTTGGTCCCCTCATGGGGACCAGAGGCTCCACAAGGGTGGGGTGTAGTCACTAAAATGACTAACCCATGTGGTTCAGCAAGAAGATGTGGCTAAGAGAGGAAGAGGCTTTTGAAATAGCTGCTTAAATATCATAGCCCCTGTGAGAACCAGCGAAACCCAACAGGAAGATAACTCTTCCAGGCAAATGTGAAGATAATCCCTACAAAGCTATCATTGTTTACTATGGATTATTATTAAATAAGAAGAGTTATTTGCCATGAGAATGGAGCTGGGAATAATGTCAATTAAGGGGTGACTTGACACTCCCAGTTCTGTAGAACTGGAATCAGTTTAGTATCATACCCAGGTGACAAATTGCCATGATAAATACTTCACTTAACTCAGGAGAATAAATTTAAATGTAAAAACTTTTTCTGATTTCATAAATGTGTGAAACTTGATCTTTGTACATATCTAAAATTCACAATAAGAAAAAAGGGAAATGCACACACACACACACACACACACACACACACACACACAATAAGAAAATGGAAATACACATACATGCACACACACACACACACACACACACACTATAAGAAAAAGGAAATGCATATGCACATACAGTAAGAAAAAAGGGAAATAAACATACACGCGCACACACACACACATGCACATACACACACAATAAGAAGAGGGAAATACACACACACACACACTATAAGAAAAAGGAAATGCACACACACACACACACACACACACACACACACACACACAATAATAAGAAAAAAATGAAATGTGCACACACGCACACACAATAAGAAAAGGGGAAATGTACACACACACACACACACACACACACCATACACAAGAAAAAAGAGAAATGCACACATACACGCATACATAATCAAAAAAAAAGAGAAATGCACACACACACACACACACACACATATCAGGGCTCGGCATTAATGCCATCCCGTCGTCCCGGGGATGATAAAAATTACATCTGGGATGATCAATACGTCATCTGGGACAGTTTGCAGGGGATGGTGAAAATATTTCCTAAAAGTTAGTACTACATTCCAATATTGGCTGTCCAGTGATTGCCCAAATGCTGACTTCAAAATGAGACTACGGCACCGCAGGTCTATTCTCAAAGCCATGTAATGAATAATGGTGGAGGGAGATAGTTTAAAAGGACTGAATTATGTACTACTAACCCTACTCAGGGTAACTTAAAGTAAAAAAGTATTTTTTTTAGCTCAAAACACACTAGGAAATGGATTTTTTTGTCCTAATATCCAGAATTATCATTGCTTCAGCTTTTCTTAATGTTTTATTACATGTTATTATGCTATTGATGACTGACAAGTATAGATGATGCTAATGAATTAAACAAAAATATTCTGATTTCGGGTACAGTCCAAACAATGGTCATGACAAACCTAGCATTTATATGATTGTCCCAATTGTATTCTTCAAATTACTCTTATGGCAACTGAACACAGTAGAGGCTATTTTGTTGCACTATCTTAAGACATCATTCTGCTAGTTCTTTGATCCCACACTGATACAACTTCTTGTTCTTCAAGGCAAAGAACTCCTTCACTGAAGCTTCTACCTTCTCTTGGTTGTTGAAGTGTTGTCAGCGCAGGAAGTGAGCCATGAAACAAAACAAGGTCCTGCTGGGTGTGGCATCAATTGGATTCCCTGAAATTTCAGGATTTTATTCCAGAAACTAGCATACAAGGTGTGTCATAAAAATATTGAGATTGAAGCTGTATTTACCAAGATAGAAATGAACAATGAATGGAACACTCATTTTTTTCAGAATACAAGGTGTGTCAAAAGTGCAGAGTTTGAAGCTGTATTTACCAAATAGAAATGAACAATGAATGGAACACTCATTTTTTTCAGAATACAAGGTGTGTCAAAAAGTGCAGAGTTTGAAGCTGTATTTACCAAGATAGAAATGAACAATGAATGGAACACTCATTTTTTTCAGAATACAAGGTGTGTCAAAAAGTGCTGAGTTTGAAGCTGTATTTACCAAGATAGAAATGAACAATGAACGGAACACTCATTTTTTTCAGAATACAAGGTGTGTCAAAAAGTGCCGAGTTTGAAGCTGTATTTGCCAAGATAGAAATGAACAATGAATGGAACACTCATTTTTTCAGAATACAAGGTGTGTCAAAAAGTACAAAAAATTTCAATACGTTTTTGACACACCTTGTATATCATACATGTGGGGTGACAAGGATTTTAATGTTTTGGTCTAAAGGTCTGTGTATGCTAGGTGTTTGTAGTTACTGTTGCAGAAAATGAATATGGCAAATGAAGTTCAAATCCTGGATGAGGCTGTTTGCATTTCACATAGTGCTAATACCTTTGGGAAAGGTATTAATCCAACTATTCTCCCTCCAGCTATTGGTAAATAGTAGGGATGACTGGGCTCTTTAACCTTGTCTAGGTAACCAGTCTAGAAGGAAAACTCTGAATTTAAACCTGTTAAACTCTGCTTAAGAAATTGACCTTGTGTCAAATCCTGCTTGTATGGAGAGGCTAGGTCAATACATATATGCAAATATTAATGGAAGCGCGTGGTGTAATGGTTAAAGTCATGGGAAATGGACTCGTCGCCCCGAGTTCAAATCCTGGATGTGGTAATTGCATTTCACTTAGCGCTAATACCCTTGGGAAAGGTATGAATCCTCCTCTCCCTCCAGCTATGGATAAATAGTAGGGCAGACTAGGCTCTTTAATCATGGCTAGGTAACCAGTCTAGGAGAAGGAAAACTCTGAATTCAAACCTGTTTCGCTTAAGAAATTGACCTTGTGTCACATCCTGCTCGTGCGGAGGGGTTGGTAAATATATATATGATAAAAATGGTTGGGGTTTGCCGCAGGGGCAATCATGTAGGAGCTAGGGCTTGACATGACCAACCAATTGATTGGAGGGGGCCTCTCTGACTGCCCGTCTAGTCTAAGTAAAAGATACTTTGGCATTAAATAAGCAACAAAGGTTAATGCATATGATAAGCATGTTAACGTGTGCCATACAACATGAGGTTGCTTGGCACAAAGTTTCCAGTCCATGTATAGGAAACTCAACTGGTCCGTTGTTACTTCTCTCAAGGCCAGAAGAGTAAAAGAAGATTTTGATTTTTAAGGCTTCTTGCTTTATAATTCTGCTGGGTACGCCACCTAGTGGATAATGGCAGGCACAAAAAGGGTTGTATACTGGACCATATAGCATTTAGTATACTAGTATATTCAAACTATATGTGCATCAGACATATAGTAACTTGCAACAGAGTGCTAAAAACTGGAGGTAGACAGTTCGCATAACCCTTGCACTCTCAGGTATTTGCCTCTCATCCCACTTATGAGGGTATGACACAAGGACATTTTTATGTGGGCATCTGAAGGACGCTAGAACAGGCCCCAAGGGACCTTTGCAATCTCAGTAATCACTCTGATGTTCTCAGACGGCAGTGTATAAATAGTCCTGAACAAGCACATTCAATCTCTACGCAAGGTAGGCCAATCTAGTCCATGACAAAAAGTAATCTACCTTTCTTGTTACCTAGTGGCGAATAGGAGAACCATGGCAAGCATGGAATGTAGTCCCTACTCATCCTAATTTGGCAAAGCTATGTTATCTTGAAAGTGTAACTTGCAACAGAGTGCTAAAAACTGGAGGTAGACGGTTTGTGTAACATTTGCAATCTCAGTAATGTGTCACATCCTGCTTTTGTGGAGGGGCTAGGTCAATACATATAGGCAAATATTACAAAACTTTTGACTCACCATCGTATAATAGTGACTGGAAAGAATGTATCTAATTATCGTTTTTTTTTTTTTATGGGATGTATAGAAATAATTTAAGAAAAGAAACAAAATCACAGACATTGAATGAATAATATATTACAATATTACATGATATATATTACATATATATATATATATATATATATATACATATATATATTACATATATATATATATATATATATATATATATATATATATTACAATTATATATATTACATGAATATTATATTACAATTATATATATATATATATATATATATATTACAATTATATATATTACATGAATATTATATTACAAATAATTTAAGAAAAGAAAACCAAATCACAGACATTGATAAAACAGTCTGCCGTTAATCAGTGGTTGGAATCTTATCTCTTAGTGATTTCTGATGTTTACATATTGGTAAACAGTCCTCAACTTCTACTTTTACCTTTGGAAATTGCAACACCTTTTCATCACTGAAGCATCTGAGTTTAGATTGAAAGTATTTAAGTGCTAATATCACGACAGATGTTATTGAGTGTAATATACCTCATTTAATGAACATTAAGTGAATGAAGAAAGCAAAAATGGATAACAACATCCACAATAAACTCTTCCTAATAATAATAATAATAATAATCTTATTATAATGGAGATTGTGGGTTTTTATGTCTGTAACCGAAACTATATTACTACTCAAGTTACAATTCCCTTTGTTATTTACATCACATTCTCCATGATTTTATTTTTATTTAAACCTCAGTTATTAATAAAATTGTTTTACATTATTAATACTGTTTACCATATATACATACTAACAACATGCAATTGTATTTATATATACAACAAAATAGAAGTTTACAGTGTGAATGGGAAGGCTAATTTGCATATTGATATTAGAAATTTGATTTTAATAAATATATGCTTAGTATTATTGATTTCTAATTGTTTGGTTTTATCTTATTGAATATGAGCAAAAATCTCGGGGCTAAATATTCAAAGAAATTCATTAACAAGAAGAAATGACTGTAATTTTATTCTTTACTTCCTATTTTAACTAAATAGTTGAATTAAGAAAATTTATCAATGAATGACGGGAGTAACGGAAAATGATGGAAGAGTTAGTTTCAAAGTTGTTCTATTTTTCAATCATACCCCCTCTGTTCCAAATCTTTTTATCTGCATTCTTTTCAGTTTCATCATCCTTTCTAATTCAATATGATATTTTATTATATTAAAACTTAAATACTTGCACCCGGAGGGTGCATATATTTGCTAGTAATAATAATATCTTTTCAGCTAGTATATAAAAGCTGATACCTGTCAGATGTTCCTTATATTCAAAACATTTATCTTATTTCCAATGTATATTTATATTCTTTTCACAATTTTTCCAACTTTGCCTTTTATGGAAGTCTAGAAAGGAACAAGTCATTGTGTCCCAATTACGCATTGGTCACACAAGACTAACGCACTCCTATATACTCAAACAAGAACTACAACCATAATGTGGAACATGTCAAACACCTTTGACAGTTAAACACTTATTCATGGAATACATGTTTTTTGCTCACGTCAGAAACCGTTATTTTAAAGCAAACAATATGAAAGATCTGTTTGAAAACGTCAACATGGAGGATATTCTCTCTTTTTTTGAGGGAAATAAAATTATACCATAGAATATAGACATGAAACAAATCAATACCATACAACATAATCCCCAATAATGCTAACACATTTTTAAAACCAATTCCTACAAAAGTGTAATATAAATACACGATATGTATTACTTCTTAACCGTTAGGCATGACATAACCCCAGACGGGTTGGTATGCCGTTAAAATCAATAAACAAACAGCAAAAATGGTGTGGAATTAGACTTATGAAAGCTACATCTAAGGTGAGTCAAAAGTATTTTGATAATGTGAGGCACAAATTGGCAGCTCATCATGATGGTGACAATCCACATTGAACTATGAGATTCTGAGCTCACCTGATACTCTAAAGATTTGACTCTTATGGCTTGGACCACGCCCTCAGAATCCACACTTTTAGGCCTTCCTGACCTTGCTTGATTGTCAAATCACTTGCAAGCTGACCAAAATTACTTTAACCATCTGGTTACTATTTCTCTGAATTTTTGAGATGAGGTTTGATAATTTGGATTATTCGGACTATTGTTCTCATCTTTATTGTTATCCACACA
Organism: Doryteuthis pealeii; assembly: GCA_023376005.1. Taxonomy (NCBI): domain Eukaryota; kingdom Metazoa; phylum Mollusca; class Cephalopoda; order Myopsida; family Loliginidae; genus Doryteuthis; species Doryteuthis pealeii. The sequence goes on from CM042144.1 coordinate 116,455,820, forward strand.
ATGTTTCAGCCAATGTGCCCTCTGGCCTTCTTCAGGCATTTCTTGTCAAAGTCCAAATCCTGGATGAGGCTGTTTGCATTTCACATAGTGCTAATACTTTTGGGAAAGGTATTAATCCAACCATTCTCCCTTCAGTGCTGGTTTAGCTCAGTTGGTAGAGCGTCCGCCTAGGAAACACAAGGTTCCTGTTCAGTACCAGCCCTTGCTAACTCAGCGTACGAGTAGCACAGTGATCTATGCGGTAAAATGAGGTAGTAGTTGTGGCACACCACTTCAGATGCCAAAACAATCTCCTTGGTCTAGTGCTAGTGAAAAGGGGATTGACCTTGTGTCACATCCTACTCGTGTGGAGGAGTTGATAAATATGTATTACATATACATGAACTATACATACACACTGCACAATATAGATATGTAGTTATACATGTGTTTGCATAAGATAAAGAGATAGAATATATATATGTATGTCAGAAAAAAATGAAAATGAATCTTATATAGACTTTGTATCACATCCTACTCATATGGAGAGGTTTGTAAAATATATATATATATATATATATAAAGCAAACTTCAGACACGTGTTTCGAGGTATCACCTCTCATCAGTGCAGTTATACCGTTTTTAGCAGCTACCTCTGGCGGGTTCAAGACCCAAACAAACTTTCGCTGCCAATCCTCTTACCCATATGGCCACAGTCACCTGCCAAGTATAGCAGGCTATTTAATCGCTACATTTCTAAGCGGAAATGAACTCACCTAAAGGTCTCAAACTTTATGTAAACAAAGTGTATGGGAGTAAATATGGAAATAAATCCGACAATATGAAGAAATCTTATTTCTGGAACACTTCGTTTTTATCAAATTTCTTCATATATATATATATATATATATATATATATATCACATGACTGAAGCTGTGAAAGATACTCGTTGTACTATACCAAAATATTGCCTTTTGACTCACTATAGTATTCATGTATATCTCCATATATTATTTGTGTTTTTTTTCTTTTTTAATAGTAAATAGAGAAATTGTCAGTGCATTTTTAAAAAAAAAAGTGAAATCATAATCAATGTTATTCATTTACTTATGTCTCTACATTTCCTCGAAATCTCATTTGAAATAATTGGATTTCTACTGAATGTGAATGGTAAATAGAAAATCACTTGTTATTTGCAATTTTCTTTTGATTTCAAAAGATTCTAAGAATATTCAACATTTATTGTAAAGTCTTTCATAATTAATTTTAATGTTTGTTATTGATGAAGATGTTTTTAAACTTTGATGTTCTTTGATGATGATGTAATAAAAAGGTAAGTCAGCATAGACGCACGTATATACTTAGGTAAGCTTAATTTGTCACACAAAGCCAAATGGTGAGGATGTGGAGCAGGAGGTGGCTACGGAAATTGTGTTGGGTCTATCTTCTCATTGGATCAGCATTTAAAACTATCACCATAATAGAAAACTAGCTGAGGTGTGAATATAGTTAACGTTGAATATATCTTCATTTCTATACTGATTAAATTAGAGTTAAGTGGAGGCATATGTTCTGTAATGGTTATCATTATAAAAAATGGGCATGATGACCTGAGTTCAAATCCTGGACAAGGCTATTGCCATTTCACATAAGGGTAATACCCTTGGGAAAAGATCTGTTTTGAGAGGTAGAACATTTTCATTTCTATATTCAATATATTTCTGATTTAATTAGAGTTAAGTGGAGGTGTATGTTCTGTAATCGTTATCATTATAGGGAAATAGGCATGATGACATTTCAAATCCTGGATGAGGCTGGTTGTATTTCACATAGTGCTATATCCTTGGGAAAGGTATGACTCCAACTATTTCCTCTCTAGCTATGGGTAAATAGTAAGGCAGACAGGTTTTTTTTTAGCCTTGGCTAGGCAGTATTGGGGAAGAATAACTCTGAATTCAATCCTGTTAAACTCTGTGTAAGAAATTGACCTTGTGTCACATCCTGCTCATACAGAATTGGTAAATACATACAATTGATGGGAAATTTTGTCCATTAAGATTTCACTTGGGGTTGCTCCATCTCTCTGCAGAGCTAACCTGTATGCAATTAAACAAAGATAAATGTTTACTTTCTTCCTCAGGATATTCTTAGTATTCTATACAACTCTTTCTACTTTTCCAAAGAGATATATTGTCAAGCAGCTTCAGTTACTTCCCTTAACTCAGTAAGAGAATAAATACATTTCCTGATATTGAAATAAACAACTATAAACAGGAAGAATACAAAGATAAATTAGAAGGACAGCTTGATAATTTCCGAGCCAAGTTTGATGACTTGCAGAATCTTCTTAATCCCTGCTGTGCCTTTTTTGTAAATCCATTCATAGTTACGGAATCATCTGCTGTGGGAAATGAAACTAATGGAATTACAGGAAGATTTTGGGTATGAAGATGATTCATAAATCCCAGTCGACAAATGAGTTCTAGAAACAAGTTCCAGAAATAAAATATCCAGACCCCCCCCCCAAAAAAAAAAGAAAAAAAAAAAAAAAAACTAGTGTGTGAGTCATCTCAATTTTCAGCACAATATACTTTTGTGAATCACTGTATTCTGTAATGAAATTTGTGAAGTTGAACCCTTACTCACCAATTTCTTCGATCAATCGGCTGGCCATATCAAGCCCTAGTACCTATACGATTGCCCAGACTTTATTGCTCTTATGGCAAGCCCCAACCCTTTTTATAATATGGGGGTTAGAAGGCAGAGGCTGAGGGTCTTCATGTCCTGGGAATGGCATTAAGCTCTATCTGATGGTGAGGTTCCAGTTGTGGAGGTCTGGACAATGTGGAGTACCACTTCATCACCATTACTCCCTGGTCCACTCTTACCTAGAATGGTAGTACCTGTTAAATGGTCCACTCTTATCTGGAATGGTAGTACCAGTTAAATGGTCCACTCTTACCTGGAATGGTAGTACCAGTTAAATGGTCCACTCTTACCTGGAATGGTAGTACCAGTTAAATGGTCCACTCTTACCTGGAATGGTAGTACCTGTTAAATGGTCCACTCTTACCGGAATGGTAGTACCTGTTAAATGGTCCACTCTTACCCGGAATGGTAGTACCTGTTAAATGGTCAACTCTTACCTGGAATGGTAGTACCTGTTAACCAAGGTTGATATGCCATAGAAAATAAACAACAAAAAAAATTTCTTCCAAACTATTGCTACAACATTTGTGAATCACTGTATTCTGTAATTAAATTTGTTGAAGTTGAAGCATCATGCAATCCTTACAAACCAATTCCTGATGGAGCTTATTCGTAAAACTCTGACAACTTATCAGTCAGATTTTAGATTAGATGGTTCGTGTTGAGGCCAATGCCTCTTGCTCTCTTTTCAACAGTAATTCGGCTTTGTGCAGGTGTATTTGCGAGAAGCCCTAGATCATCTGCGTAGAAACAACTGCACATTATTAAATAGGAACAGTTACATGATACTATATAATTGTGTGTAGATTATTATTAGGTAGGAATTCTTGGTATCATATAACTGTGTATAAACAGATTATTATTAGATATAAATAGTTACATGAGACCATATAGAATCGTATAAAACATTATGAGATAGAAATTCTTGTTATCCTATAACAAGCGTATAAGCAAATGTATAACCATATAAAAATGTGTATTTAAAAAAAAATGCAATGGAACAATGCAAATGTATAACCATATAAAAATGTGTATTTAAAAAAAAATGCAATGGAACATTGAAAATAGTTATGATTACAATCAAACATTTATAAATTTATCAAATTTCGGTATTAAATAACCCATTGAGTTGCTATGCCATAAGATGGAGACTTGCAAGACCGCTACTTTCAGTAAATAGCATCTTTAATCACCTGATATTTGTAGACTAATTTTTTAAGGTTTGGTTTGTTTTGCTTTATGGCATATCAACCTCAGTGGGTCATTTAATGCCAATAAGGTTTTGAAATAAATTCATTCTTAATGAAGGTCTGGGGAATGTGGAGCACCCCTTCACCTCCATTACTCCCAGGTCCACTCTGACCTGGAGTGGTACTACTTGTTAAGGTCTACTTGTTAAATAGAAAATGTGTTTATAAAAAAAAAATGATTTAGAAATTTTTATTCTAAATTATCGCTACAAATCTTTCAAAACTTTGCCGGCATTAAATGACCCACCGAGGTTGTTATGCCGTAAAACAAAATAAAACAAATACATTTTCACAGCTTAAAAATGACTGCATGAATAAATATTTTTGCATTTAACTCTTTGCTTACTTTAAGCTGCTCACAGAAGCTCTCCCACCACACTCAAGAAAAGTACAAAAACTGATGGATAGTTCATTATTATTGAGCAGAATCACTCAGATTACAATCATAATAGGACTTTATTTGAATAGAATGAGTTCTGGGGTGAATAGATAGTGAACTTTAAATTTCACATCATACAGGTAAAAAATACCAAGAAAATTTTGTACAGCTGTGGAGGGAATATGGTAGGCAATAAGAGTTTATATTCATTTCTTAGAATTTATTTATACCCTTTGTAACAAAATGTACATGTAACAATAAATACATGTGTAAATTTTGTTTATGTCCTGTAGCTTTCAAACATCTTTTGTGGCTCTTATATTAAGCGAGTTTGACCACCTCTGGCATTTATGATACTTTTCTCATTTTTTCTCCCAATATCATCTCTCAGGCCATATATATGAAAAAGCAAATATTTCACTTAGGGCTAATACCCTTGGGAAAGGTATGAATCTTACTCTCCCTCCAGCTATGGATAAATAGTAGGGCAGATTGGGCTCTTTAACCTTAGTTAGGCAACCGGTCTAGGAGAAGGAAAACTCTGAATTCAAACCTGTTAAACTCAGCTTAAGAAATTGACCTTGTGTCACATCCTACTCGTGCGGAGTGGTTGGTAGATATATATATATATATGAAAAAGAGGAATCTGGTAGGCTAATGTTTGGAAGGTGAAAAATTTTGTATTTTTTAAAATGTTTTTTTTTATTCAATTCTAACCTTGCAAAAGTTCAAATGGCTTCTTTTCATAGTTTAAATATATATATATATATATATATATATATATATCCCCATCCTGTATACAATTAGAAATTATATATATATATTTTTGTTTTTTTAGATAGGTCAGAATAGAACAATCAAATAATTTATGCTTAACTCTCTCAGATCAGAAAAGAAGGAAACTCTGCTCTTTAGTTACTCATTGCATGGGTATGCTAGCGTGGGCTATCCAGCAAAGACGTACATAGACCCGATCTGCGCAGATACTGGATGCTGCATGGAGGACCTCCCAAGGGCAATGAATAATTGGGACATTTGATGAGAGATTGTCATGGATATCCGTACTACTAGTGTGTCATGATGATGATGAAAGGGAAATGGTCTTATCCTTGATGCGGTTGACTATTATTCTTTTGAATTATGGTTCATTACTTTACCAATTCTAATTACCGCCCTGCGTGTGGGGCGTTAGAATGCACCGACTGCACCTCTGCAGAGGGGTAAGACTCCCCCAATGGGGCCACCTGTTGGCCGTGGCTGGCGACCGTGATGCCAGGTGGATGAGCAGTTCATGACTTGCAATACTCCACTTTGGCCCTATCTTGGGCTAGACGGGCGGTCGGAGAGACCCCTCCAATCAATCGGCTGGTCACGTCAAGCCCTAGCACCTATATGATTTTCCCAACCGTATTGCCCTTATGGCAAGCCCCAACCCTTTTTTATCATATGGGTGCTAGAAGGCGGTGGCTGCGGGTCTACATGTCCTGGGAATGACGTTAAACTCTATCTGATGGTGAGGTTCCAGTTTTGGAGGTTTGGGGAATGTGGAGCACCCCTTCATCACCATTGCTCCCTGGTCCACTCTGACCCGGAGTGGTAGTATCTGTTAGGGTCCCATCTATGGGTTAAATAGAAAATTGTATTTATAAAAAAATTGTATTATCTATTAAGAATTGATTTATTTCAAAACTTTATCGGCATTAAATGACCCACTGAGGTTGATATGCCGTAAAACAAAACAAACCAAACCAATTCTAATTCCACCATTTCTATTCATAATATGCCTAGACTATATACTATGAATAGGTAATAAAGGACTATTTGCTCGTAAATTCCTACCATAAAATAAACTGAACCCCCATTTTATGTCCGTGTTTTTGTATTAAATGTTTTATTTTTCTTGCACCCGTTATGTTACAATACTAAATATATTTTCTTTATTTATTTTAATATTCATTTCAATGTGCATATTCTAAAAGTTTTTATTTTGTGAGAATGTTTAGTTTTAAAGTGGGGGCTCGTTTTACGATTTAGCCATAAGTTGGATCCTCCTTTTATGACCGTAATTTTGTTTTTTCGTCGACGATGATTAAAATCTGACGTTTTTATTTTAGAGTACCAAAGCCAAAAAGAAAAGAAATAACAACAACAAAAAGTAATATTCAACTTTTTACTCGTAAATTCCTGCCATAAAATTAGGCTTGGGCATTTTATGGTAGGAATTTACAAGTAAAAAGTTGAAGTGTAAAAACGAACCCCCACTTTAAAACTAACCATTCTCATAAAATAAAAGCTTTTAGAATATACACATTGAAGTGAATATTAAAATAAATAAAATATATTTAGTATTGTAACATAACGGGTGCAAGAAAAATAAAACATTTATTGCAAAAACATAGAATGGGGGTTCAGTTTATTTTATGGTAGGAATTTACGAGCAAATAGTCCTTCATTACCCTATGAATATCATTAGATCTAATGAAGGAAAAAGGCTTCATGCTTGTTACGTTTTTAAGGGCCAATCCTTGGCCTTATAGCAGAAGTGCTTATCTGGTGGAATTGGATCCTTGATAAAAAGTCCTTTGATAAAGTGAATCCTGTTGGTTACTAAAGTGTTCTCAGTTACTAGTATAAAGTATAAGTCCTTCGAGAGTATTGGTACATATCCGGCAATCCTATGTGTGTCCATCCTCAAAGAGTGCAGTTTTAATTATGACCAATGTGGGGGGTTTAAGTATTCTATCAGGCCAGTAGTATTGCTAGTGATTGGTTACAAGAGTCAATCACGTGACCTTGGCTAGTCTATAAATAGAGGTGGGTATTTAGAGCACATCCTATATCAAAATAATCCCAACAACGCTAAAAAAGGCAACAAGCAGGCAATATCTTGCAGAAACTATTACAGATGCAGACTATGATGATCTGGTGCTTCTTGTAAATACACCTGCAGAAGCCGAATTGTGGTTATTTAGTATAGAAAAGCCCCTATGTGAACTCAGATAAAACAGAGTTCATGTATTTTAAACCAGATCAAGACCATTGGGGTGGCCTAAAGTCAGTATCAGCCATACAGCGAGGGAGTCTATCCCCTTTTCACTAGCACTAGACCAAGGAGATTGTTTTTTGCATCTGAGATGGAGTGCTACACTTACCATCAGCTCCTCACTTTACCGCACAGATCCCTGTGTTGCTCATACACTGAGTTGGCAAGGGCCGGTATCGAACCAGGGACCTTGTGGTTTCTAGTCTGATGCTCTACCAACTGAGCTATTTATCTATTGAAAGGAATGTGGATATACATATAGGAAAGGATTGGATTGCTATAGTCAGGTGATCGACTGTTATATTAAATCGAAATAGAGGTGGTCTTATCCTTTTACCATTAATTATCATACTTTTGAATTATGGTTTTTAAAGAATTTCAGAAACAAATCAAACAGTAATCAGCTCGCAGTGGTGTACTGGTTAGAGTCATAGGAAATGGACTCATTGACCTGAGTTCAAATCCTGGACGAAGCCACAGTTAACATATGGCTAATACCCTCGGGAAAGGTATGAATTCAACTATTCTCCCACCAGCTATGGGTAAATAGTAGGGCAGACTGGGCTCTTTATCCTTGGTTAGGCAACCAGTCTAGGAGAAGGAAAACTAAATTTAAACCTGTTAAGCTCCCTTTGGAGTGGTCACTTTTAGAATAGGCTCAGTCCTACTTAGTGATCTATTTCAATTAAAAAAAAAATTAGATTTTTAGATTTTTAATTGGATCCCCAATTTTTATCTGTGGTCACTCACATATTTTTATTTTTTTGGGGGGTACCTGATGATGATGAAAGAAAATTTAAAATCATTCCAAAGAACTGTGACTGATCATAATAATTTTGCGAGTGAAGACATTTTATGTAGAAAGTAATTTTGATTTCTCTTTTTTAGCTGCAGGTGAATGAACTTTATAAGCTTTAGGCTGTTGATAGTACAACTTTTCTTGCCTGTAGCAGAAAGCAAATGAAACAAAGTTAAAAATTGAAATGATAGAAATACTTCTGGAAGAGAACTGTATAAACATGTCAGGTTTATTGCAATTTGAAGCATCCTCATCTTATTCATTCAGTTGGTCATCCTTGCATATTAAAAATCTCTTTCTCTTTTTGCCTTTCAGTCTTCTGCAAATTTCTCTCTGTCTATATTTTTTTCTCTCTTTCGTCGTGAAACCGTAAACATTCTGTCTTTCTACTTCACAAAAACAAACAAACAAATAATTTGCTTATTGAATCTCTATTGATTTTATTTATATCTTTTTAAAAATATTCAGCATCCATTTTTTAATGTTTTTTAAAAAAAAAATTTTTTTTTTTTTTTGTCGTTATTTGCTTTGACAAACTTCAAACATCAGACTCTTGGCAAATATCTTCAGATAAAGAATTTTACTACTTTTCTGATTCCAGTCCAAACTTGCATTTGCAGCCTTCTATTTATTGAGGGTGAGTCAAAAGTTTTGCAATATTTTGGTAACAAGAACGTCTTGTGTTCTTACTATGAACTATGAATGGCACAAGACATCTTCAAGTGAAACCCAAGTTATTCCAGACACCTACCTTGTATATATATATGTTATATATATATATATGTATATATACCTACCTTGTATACTATCCTGTGTAATTCGTTTCTAATGTTACATAATCATTAGATACCTAATGATTATGACAATAGTGTAGAAATCATATTAGTGCAGCTGATGGCCTTGAGAGTGAGTGACAGTGTTTGACCTCACTCTGACCTTGCGTTCTGGGGATGATCGTGAGAATCGGAAGGCAATAGAAGCTCCTTCCGGTTTAAGGGGTAAGCAACTCAGTTAGTTAGAGTTAGAAGTTAGAAGCAAAGCTAGCAAGATGTGAGTCTCACTGCGTGATTGTCTGGTCTGGGGTTCTACGAATAAAGTAACATCATTGTAAATCGAAGTCTTGTGGTTATTACTAAAAGCTAACAATGACACAGGGCTTCTGATGAGGAATGATCCCCAACAGAAACCAGACCCGAAGTCCCCAAGAAACACCACGACAAAACCAGACCAAGATAGATGATAGACGATCAGAAGCAAGCCGGCCAGAAGAGTAAGAAGTAAGAGAAGTATATAACATATAGATATTTAGTGCCGGTAAGAAGGGTATACAACACTAAGAAAATATTGAAATGCATTTATAGTTTGCTTGAAATGAAAAAAGAAACACACTGGGATGCATGGATATGATTTTACTGTGTCCTTTTAGATTGAATCCCAAGTTTTTCCAGACACCTACCTTGTATATATATATGTTATATATACCTACCTTGTATACTATCCTGTGTAATTCGTTTCTAAGAAAATATTGAAATGCATTTATAGTTTGCTTGAAATGAAAAAAGAAACACACTGGGATGCATGGATATGTCCTTTTAGATTTTTATGTGGCAAGGACGCAAGACACATACCTATCAGCATATCTGAGTAAGCATTAACACATAAGCAACATTCTCCTATGGACTACTACACCTGGACAAACCAGTGTTGGCTGACCAGCAGAAACTTACATTCATCATACATGAAGCTTGATCTGCTATTAAACAAAGAAACCAAACCAATCCAGGTCAAATACTCAAATCAGGTCAGAGTTCAATCCTTATTTTTATATTTCTGTGCACTTTTGTATGGCAAATAATAGAGAAAGAGGTAAGGAGGTAGATTAAGTCATGTTGTTCATTATTAGATATGGTTTTTATTTTATTTTTGATAAAATCTTTCATATTTTTTTCACCCCATTTTTCTTTTTCATGAATATTGTCTTTTATTCAACATTAATGTGGTGTTACGTCTCTTGAATTTTCTTGGAAAATGAATGTCATGTTTTGTTTACTTGACAAGTGGTAGTTTTCATTAAAAGAGATGTTTTTCTCAGAATCAGAGATGTTCCAAACAATCTCAGGAAGTGTATCAGTTCTTCCATTAGAGTTTGGTTCTTGACAAACCTTTTTTCTTTCTTTCTTTCTTTCTTTCTTTCTTTCTTTCTTTCTTTAACATCCTTTCTGCTCGCAGACACGCTTGTATACCAAAATATAAATAAATGATTATGATGATAAATATCTTTTCCTGCAAAGAAATCAAACTCAAGATAATAATTGTATGAAATACTGGTGCTGTTGACAAGGAGCAAAACTTGTGGGATAGTTGACTTACTTCTAGTATTACTACTAGGAGGTGCTCATAGTGTAATGGTTATCATCATAGGAAATGGATACGGTTGTAATATAATTAGGTGAAAAAAAAAAAAGGTAACTCCATCATCAAGTCGTACTGACAGCATATAGATTCCTATGACTCTCTGTCGCTCTCTCAGTTTCCACCCATCCTTATTGGTCATTACTCCTGGTAAGTCCTCAGCAGTGTCCACCCATAGATTTTGGGTCTAAATTTTTTTTATGGTTGACCAATCAATGCTGGTGTGTTCATGTGTAGGTGCCGACAGGTAAACATCACTTATGAGTTCCTCTTTGCTTCTCTAGCATGTCTTGTTTGTTTTACTTGGATGGTTTGTGTGATAGGAGTTAAGTGGCCATACAGCTGCTTTTAGGATTTGTTCAAAACAGCAAGCAGCAACCTTGTGTAGTTTCCATCTAACTCTTTCTCCAAGTGTTTATTTAAAGTCCAAATGGTACAGCCATACAGTAGCACTGAAACAGTTACAACTTGGAAGAGTTCTTGCTTTATGTAATCTGAGAGATCAGATTTCCATTTGATCGCAAATCTGTCAATGGCAGTCCATGCCTCAAGCAAGCTAGCTCCATACTATTATGATATTAAATATACATTTGGGTTACTTTATATACTATCAAATATGATAATATATGTCTATTTGTATCTATTATTATACTAAAGCTTAGAATATCAATGTTTGTATCCTAAAGGCTTTTTTACTGTTTAGTTTAATGACACAAAATTCATACTAAAATATTCCTTACTTTTAGGATTGAGTTATGTTTGAAAAAAATCCGTTTTAATTGGTTCTAATTAGTTTTAATTTGTAATTAAGTCAAAAACTTACCAGTCTCTTACTTCAAATTCTGCCTGTTATTTTCCCCCTCTCTATGTACATCTGGATTACCTCTGTGTTATATATATTAGTTTCTCAGTAAAACTAGAGAGAGAGATTGGAGAATTTGAAATGTATTCAAATTAGGTCAAGCATACACTTTCTTAGAAATCTTGCAAGATGATTTTAATGTTGTTTTTTTAAAAATTCTTCTGTTAAATTTATTAAAATTTTGTTTAATTTGCTTTGCAAACTCACTTTTCTCTAATCCCAATTATCTACCCAGAGCTCAATGGGTGACCCAACATTTTGTATAGTATGTATATATTTCTCTCTTTCTCTCTATATACAAACATTGTTTTCTGTCAATATATTCAGTTGCTCCAGTCTCTGAGAATGTGAAGCTGTTTGTACAAGTGCTAACACATGCATTCTTTTTTTTTTTCATGAATCATTGTGGCATATCAGTGATAATATTTAGTCAAGATATCTGACGATGAGACAAAAACACACACAGAATATCCAAACTCAGTTTTCTGATTTTGTTATTTTTCCTTTTTATGCTAATGTATAGATATTTAATACATACATTCTCTTTTCTATGAATCATTGTGGCATATCAGTGATGAGATTTAGTCAATCTCTAAGCAAAGTCTTACAAAAAACTGAAATTGGATGTTCTCTGTCACATCATCTGATGACGAGACAGAGCATCAAGAACACCCAATCTCAGTTTTTTTTTTGTTTTTCTTATTTTTCTTTTAATGCTAACATATTGATATATAGATTACCAATAAGTTTAATTTCAGTTACTTCACACTTCACAGAATTCCTGCTGATGGGTTGTTTGTTAAGAGATGTTTTTAATTTTGATCTGAAGATTTTTGTATACAATTGCATAAGATGTGCTCATATATTTTCAAGTTGATGATTTATTTGAAATTTGATTTAATAAAGCAATCTATAATCTGCTTTTCTAATTAAAACAAATGCTAATAATTACTTTTTTTTTTTATCTCTGTGTATGCAACTGAGAAAAATGAGCAAATTTGTCATTTTTGATTTCTTATCCAATATAATTTAAAATACTATGAAAGTCTAATTATTAAATTTTAATTTTTAATTATTTTTACTCGATTGAAATTCGATAATGGTTATGGGTGTGTGTGGGGGCATTATTATCATAATGAAGAAGTTTATTAATAAAAGTTCAATTTGTGTTTAGAGCAATATTACGGCCGTGTGCAAGACTAAGGCTTAATAAAAATCTATATAAGATTCTTGCTATTGAGTGATATGTATTGTGTTTATCATGAAAGTCGTTGTTAGTGAGTTCAGTATTCACTAGGTGTTCCAGAAGAGTCCATGTTCCAGAAGAGTCCATGTGGCATAGTTGCTTAAATGTACACTGTGACATTGTAGTGGCTGCACAGATCACTGTGCTACTCATATGCTGAGTTGGCAAGGGCCGGTATTGAACTCGGAACCTTGTGTTCAAACTCCAACCATGCTATTATGTTCACTTTCAGACTAATTCTCTTAGGAAAGGTAAGTAAAAAGTAAAGTCGTTGGGGTGGCCTAAAGTCGGTATCAGCCAATCAGCGAGGGAGTCTATCCCCTTTTCACTAGTACTAGACCCGTTTTTACGTCTGAGGTGGAGCACCACACCTACCATCAGCTCCTTACTTTACTGCACAGATCACTGTGCTACTCATATGCTGAGTTGTCAAGGGCCGGTATCGAACTAGGAACCTTGAAGTTTCTAGCCGAATGCTCTACCGACTGAGCTAACTCGACCTTTAAAGGAAATGTATTAACCCTGTAATCCCCCCATCTGTGGGTTAAATAGTACCACTACTGTTCTTCTACAAGGATTGTCTTGCAATTGAATAGCCCATGAAGATTGATATGTCATCAGTGATGCTGATATATTTTTGATTTAGTGCGTCCTGGGATGCACATATTTGCTTTGAATAAGTCCACAGGAAAATTTATAGGTCCCAACTAAAGCCATCTAACTCCTACCTTGTAACTTATTCTGTGTAATTCATTTCTAAGAAACTATTGAAATGTATTTACAGTTAACTTGAAATGGTGAAGGAAGAAAAAAGAAAAACACTGGGATGCATGGATGCAATTTTGCTGCGTCCTTTTAGATTTTTGTGCATCAGCGATGCAGTACGTGTACCTATCAGCATCTCTGTGTCGTTGAACAAAGAAACCAAACCAGGCCAGACACTTAAATCTGGGCAAAATTCAATCATTGTTTTTATATATCGGTATGGCAGAAAATAGAGACAGGCAGGGAGCTATGTGCAGTCATGTTAGATATGGTTTTTATTTTCTTCTATATGCAATCTTTCTTTTTTTTTTCATGAATACTGTCTTTTATTCAACATTAATGTGGTGTTGCGTCTCTTCATTTTTCTTGGAAAAGGAATGTCATGTTTTCTTTAAAAAAAAAAAAAGTTTACGTCAGATCAGAGATGTTCCAAACAATCTCAGGAAGTGTATTAGTTTTACCATTAGAGTTTGGTTCTTGAGGAAGCAAGTATGATGTTTGTGTTTTATGCAATTAAACAAACAAACCAAACCACACTACTAGTTGTCTGCCCTGTTGGCTGGGGCGTTAGAATGCACCGACTGCACATCTGCAGAGGGGTAAGACTCCCCCAATGGGGCCACCTGTTGGCCGTGGGTGGCGACCCGTGATGCTTACGGATAGAGCCCAGGTGGATGAGCAGTTCATGACATGCAATACACCACTTTTGCCCTATGTTGGGCTAGACGGGTGGTCGGAGAGGCCCCCTCCGATCAATCGACTGGTCACGTCAAGCCCTAGCACCTATATGATTTTCCCAACCCTATTGCTCTTATGGCAAGCCCCAACCCCTTTTTATCATATGGGTGCTAGAAGGCAGTGACTGAGGCTCTACATGTCCTGGGAATGACGTTAAACTCTATCTGATGGTGAGGTTCCAGTTCTGGAGGTTTGGGGAATGTGGAGCACCCCTTCATCACCATTGCTCCCTGGTCCACTCTGACCCGGAGTGGTAGTACCTGTTAGGGTCCCATCAATGGGTTAAATAGAAAAACATGAGTTGATAAAAAAAATTGTATTATCCATTAAGAATTGATTTATTTCAAAACTTTATCAGCATTAAATGACCCACTGAGGTTGATATGCTGTAAAACAAAACCAAACAAACCAAACCAATACTTTTTTGGCCAAACATAATAGATATTTTTAGAAAGTATATGCTGGAAAGTGTTTATGATGAAGTTATTGTTAGTATAATTCTGGATGCTCAGTATCATGACCTTGTGCCAGGCTAATTAATGTAAGTTTGATAAATATAGATATGTGTGCTTATATATTATATAAGGATCAAAATATTAGAAATATGGAAAAAGAAATCTTAAATTATAAATATAGGATTTCTCTCTCTCACTTTCTCTTTCTCTTTCAGTCACTCGTTCTCTCTCTCTTTCTTTCTCTTTCTCACTCTCTCTCTCTCTCTCTCTGTCTCTCGCTCACTCACTCTCTCTCTCTCTCTGTCTCTCGCTCACTCATTGTCACTCTCTCCCCCCTCTCTCTCTCACTCATTGTCACTCTCTTTCCCTACCCTTCTCTCTCTTTCTCTCTCTTACTCATTGTCTCTCTCCTTCTCCCTCTCTCCCTCAATCTCTCTCTCACTCTTCGTTACTCTTTCTCTCTACCCTTCTCTCTCTTTCTCCCCTTCTCTCTCTTTCTCTCTCTCACTCATTGAAACTCTCTCTCTCCGTCCCCCCTCTTTCTCTCTCTCACTCATTGTCACACACTCTATCTCCCCCCCCATTCTCTTTCTGACTATTCTCCAATAAGTTGTTGCCTGTTTAAATTGAGAAATATATAAACAAAACATCATTCTTCAGTGTCTCTAAAATGTTTCAATGTTTTATTAAATACTTTGTTTAAATTTACATGTTGTCTTTATTGGTTAAATGAATACTATTTTGTATCGGACAAGACTTTCATTCTAATCCTATATATAAGACTAGCAGCGGCTACCCAGCATCGCCTGGGTAGAGGGGGATTTTTTAAGTTAGTCCCACAGATCCATTATAACTGAATCATGAGTTGAATCCTCGTAGGATGCCCCATTTAAATCCCTATGTAAAAAAAAGACCTTGCATTGATCCAGCTACTTCGAAAAGAAATGTTAATATCTACTATCTAAAATATTAAATGAAAAAAAAAAAATCCATGCTGTTATCATTTGAATTTTATTTTTTAATGATCTTCACAAATATAAATCAAATCTCTATTGTTTTTCCTCAAAAACCAAGTTCTGGTGATGTTTAATGTGTATATACATTTACTTTGTCGTTAATTGTTTTATTTTCGATGTTTCCTCCGGACACACACATACACACACACACAACTGCCCTTTATATATGTATAGATATAAGATATTCCAAACATGGACTTTTTGAATTTAAATTTGTGTTAAAGCCAAAATATTGAGAAAATGTTCTTTTGTTTTGGGTATTTTAATTTATATTTTTGAATGTTATCAGTCGTTGATATCATCATCATCATCATCATGTCGCGCTTTCAGTGTGGATATCCATGACAATCTCTCTCCATTCGTCCCTATCGCTCATCATTCTCGGGAGGTCCTCTATGCAGCATCCTGCATCCGCACAGAGCTGATCAACGTACTTTTTGCTGGTCGGCCCACACTGGCTTGTCCGTGATGGCTTCCACAGGAGGACGTCGCTTATGAGTTCGTCCTTGCTTCTTCAGCAGTGTCCCCGCGTGGGTGGGGGAGTCCCTGTGGTGTAGTGGCTAACATGCTGTAGGGCAACGTCATAGTAAGTGTTACAATGTGTTTTGCCATCCTGTAGGCATTAAGTCAGAGCGCTTGTCCAGTGGAATTGGATCCTTGGTAAAGAGTCCTCCAATAATGAATCCTTTGGTTCTTCTGGTAAAGAGTCCTCAGTTCCTTCGTCAATGGTCATAAGTTCCTCCTCAATGATTGCAAGTGAAGTGTGGCAAGTATCAGTGTTTAAGTAATGTATCAGCCATGCAGTATGGCTTGTTGATTGGCCAGAGGAGTAAACCATGTGACCTAGGCTAGACTATAAATCCAGGTGGGGAATTATAGCACATCTTATATCACCAAAAATATTCCAACAGTAAGTGTGTAAGATGAAAAGTGATATTGTACTTGAAGATACAAACTCCGACAAAGGTTTGATAAACAAAACATTTAATACGTATACAGCACATGGATATAACAAGATGCATAATACGTAGGTAAAACAAAGTTACATGTATGGTACAAGATATACATAAAAGCCACAGACATGAGACTAGGGATAGTCCATGCTGTACAGTAATGTAAGGGGGGGGGGGACGAAGCCCCAACGAGAAGAGGTAGACCTTAACTAACCCATGTGTCTCGTAGTTAGAGGAACAGAAAAAGAGAAAGAAGTGTTTGAACCAGGCGCTTAAATACTATAGCCCCTGGTGAGAACAAGCGACAACTCAGTGGGAAGATAATCTCTACAAGTGATTATTATGATCACTTTCGGATTAATACCCTTGGGAAAGGTATTGACCAGATCATCTCCCCAGCTATGGGTTAAATAGTATATCTATCGGTCTTCTACGTGGGTGGCTTTGACTTTAAATAACCCCTGAATGTTGATATGCCTTTAAACACAGAAACCCAACTTTGGCTCCAAAAGTTTATCAGTCATAAAATATTATTAATAAGCGTGTTCCTAAATATTTCAACCGTTATCATCCTGCAACACCCTTAGGTTAAAAATGAAACCATCCAAATCGCCCAAGATGTAATGCAAAAATGTAAATCAAGATTATCTGGTTTCACTTATCTGCCAAATTCTTATTTCTTATGTGAACTCAAATAAAGTTTGTGCCTTTTTCGTCATGATAGCACGGATAAAACTGAACATTAAAATTTTGTTCTGATTGTGGGTTCAAGTTCTTCTAGAGGCCATTTTGTTGGAATTTATTTGAACTAAATAGCTTCTTTAGTGCGTTTTCTTTATGAAACAAATGTAAAATAATAGAGGGTGGGGAGAGCCAGGAATGTAACAGTGACGTGTAAATTAGCATGGAAAGTTTTTAGAATGAATCATCATAATGCCACATGGTATTTTTTCTGTTGGTTGAGAAATGTCACATGGAGACATGGGAGAGAGGTGGAGTGAAAGGTGAGATTGTGGAGTGAGT
This sequence comes from Doryteuthis pealeii, assembly GCA_023376005.1. Classification (NCBI taxonomy): domain Eukaryota; kingdom Metazoa; phylum Mollusca; class Cephalopoda; order Myopsida; family Loliginidae; genus Doryteuthis; species Doryteuthis pealeii. The sequence continues at coordinate 116,473,450 of CM042144.1, forward strand.
CTGGTGTACGATGTGTTGAGAGTGAGACATGGGCTCTTGCTCTCAGTAGTTGTGACTTGGGGGGAAAATAAAAATCTCATGAGAAAAAGAAGTGGCCTTGTGTTATTACTAAAAACTCTAAATGACACAAGGCAAGATGTCCACCAGAATCCTAAGTTGGTTTTCAAACTCCAAACATCAAGGAATTGTCAGCCAACTGAACAGCAGTCCAACAACCAGGATTCCACCCTCTCCAATGAAGTACCAGTCCAGAGATATTACACTACTATCAACAAATCATCACTCCATTCTGAAATAAGTTTAAATTTCAGTTTATTTCAATGGGGATAGAATGAATTAAACTCACAAATAAAAAAAATGGCATTAATTAACCCGCAGGAGTTGATATGCCACTAAATAAATTAACCTAACCAAATCATCATTCAATTGCAAATTGGACGGGAAATTTCTTTGTTTGCTAAGAGTTGTGATTGAATTTCTGATGAGTGGTAAACCTTTTGAGATCTGACCGTAAGTGTGGCGTTCCACATCAGCAAGATATTTCTTTGGTCAAGCAAAAAGGGGGACAGACTTCTTCGCTGTCAAGCTGATGCCAACAATAGGCCACTCAACAGACTCTTAGAGAATGACTACAACATAAAACAAACTAGATGATAAATATATGTAAAGAATGCGTTGTGAAAAATAAAATTCAATCGACAAAACTCCAAACATCAAGGAATTGTCAGCCAACTGAACAGCAGTCCAACAACCAGGATTCCACCCTCTCCAATGTAGTACCAGTCCAGAGATAAGTATACAACTATTACACTACGATCAACAAATCATCACTCCATTCTGAAATAAGTTTAAATTTCAGTTTATTTCAATGGGGATAGAATGAATTAAACTCACAAATCAAAGTACCAGTGTATTCTGTTAAATATTTACATTGGTGCATATCGCATAAACGCATCCTGGCCTCCTGTCCTAAAAAAACGATAAGTGGTGCCTGCTAAAAAATCTGACCCATGCAACTATTGAACTCCCTAGCTGTTTGAAGGCATTTTTCCCAAAAAGTTAATGCAATATGAAAGTGATATTTCATATCAAAATAAATAAAGAATATCCAAATATTTTAATTTTTTATTTGTCTTTGTTTTATAATGTATTGATGTTTTTATTTTCAAAACTCGGTCGTATTTATTTAAAAATTTGTGACAGGTTTTTTTAAAAATCAAAATCAAATGAAAATACCCCCCCCCCAAAAAAAGATAATTTAAAGCGGTGAGGTAAAATATTTACATTTACTTGTCGATAAAAAAAACCTAGGTGGTGGCGGCTTACTTTTAACACCTTCAAACCACTGAAAAAAAGGTTATTTGTCGATAAAAACACCTTCAAACCATTAAAAAAATGTTTTTAAAGATTGTAAAATATCTCTTTCATATCACATTAACTTTTTGGGTAAAAACACCTTCAAACAGCTAGGGATTTCAATGGTAGCGTGGGTTGGATTTTCATCAGGCACCATTCAGAAATGAGTGCTGTAATGCCACACAAAGAAAAAGAAAAAGATCTAGTTAAAAGAAAGGAGGGAAAAAGATGTCCCCCAGAATCCCAAGTTGGTTTCCAGACTCCAGACATCAAGGAATTGTCAGCCAACTCCAGCATCGGTCCAGCAACTAAGATTCAAGCCTCTCCAATGTAGTACCAGTCCAGAGATAAGTATACAACTATCATTTCTATACACGTCATCCCACCATTCAGAAATGAGTGCTGTAATGCCACACAAAGAAAAAGAAAAAGATCTAGTTAAAAGAAAGGGGGGAAAAAAGATAGAAAGAAAGGAAATTGTGTCATAATTGAGGCAATAGAAGAAGAAGATGAAAATAAAAATGAAAGAAGTCAAAAAGGCGTTGGCTTATCTTCTCTTCTACTATTTTTGTCCATATTTCAGTTTGTCGCTAAGAAAGCTCAGCCATTCTGGTATGTTTGGCCCTGTGCCAGTCTCAGGCAGTCCCACCTGATGAGTTGCTCTTGCTTAGCTTACATTTGATGGGAATATCAGAGCAAGACTTTTCCTTTGTGAAGATGGATGTTAAACCAGTGCACTTGTTTCTTTCTCATTAAACAAACTAAGAATACATCAATACACAGTGCATATATATATATATATATATAATATATATATATTATATAATATAGATTATATCCATACATAGTGCATATATATATATATATGTATGTATGTATGTATATATATATATATATACATATATATATATATATATGTATGTATAAGATTTATATCCATACATAGTGCATATATATGTATGTATGTATATATATATATATAATGTATGTATAAGATTTATATCCATACATAGTGCATATGTATGTATGTATATATATATATATATTATATATATATATATATGTATGATATATATATTATATATATACATATTATATGTATGTATAGATTTATATCCATACATAGTGCATATATATGTATGTATATATATATATATATATATATATATATATGTATGTATAAGATTTATTTTCATACATTGTGCATATATATATATATATATATATTATTGATTCATTTCATTTCTTTATATATATATATATATATATATATATATATATATTTTCTGTCTCTTTATCTTTATAGGTGTATAAAAAGACATGAATAACTACACATCTATATTGTGCAGTGTCTATGTATAGTTCATGTATTTTTCTACAATAATAACCATTACCCTACGCACCTCCACATGTATATATGATACATTTGTATACATATTTATATATATATATATATATATATATATATATATATATTAATAATTAATAATAAGTCATCCACACCTTTTTGACACGTGTTTCGGCATATCATGCCTCCTCAGTATATATATTTGTCTAAGATATATATGTGTGTATACATGGTGTAATGGTTATCAGTACAGAAAATGGTATTTGCAAGTTTTACCTGAGGATGTTTGTATTCACTTTGTCCTAATGTCTCTGAGAAAGGCATGAATCCAATATTTCCCTCTCCATCTCTGGTTATAATAGTGTAGGCTAGGTAGTCACCAAGGAGAAGGATAACTCTGAATTCAAACCCCTGCTAGCACATTATAGACCAGTGTGTCAGGTTAAGGTCCATTACTCCCCAGACCTTATAGACCTGAGTCCTGCAGTGGACTGGTAGAAAAAAACAAAACAAAAAATGGGATGGAAAATTTATATATATATATATATCTTATTATAATGGAGATTGTGTGTTTTTCTGTCTGTAACCGATATATTCCTACACAAGTCACAATTCTCCATGATTTTATTTTCATCTAAACCTCAATTATTAATAAAATTGTCTTACATTATTAATACTGTTAACTATGTCTACGTACTGATAACATGCAATTATATCTATATATACAACAAAATAGCGGTTTACAGTGTGAACGGGATGGCTAATTTGCATATAATATTAAAAATCGAATTTAATAAAATATGTGCTTAGTATTATTGATTTCTAACTGTTTGGTTTTATTTTAATGAATATAAGCAAAAATCTCTTCAATGAATCTTAAATGAAATCCATTAACAAGATAAAATAACTGTCATTTTATTCTTTACTTCCTCTTATAACTAAATACTTAAATTAGAAAAAATAACAATGAAAGACGAGAGTGATGGAAGAGTAAGTTTCAGTTGTTCCATTTTTTTACATACTCCCTCTGTTTCAAATCTTTTATTATACTCCCTCTGTTTCAAATCTTTTTATCTGTATTCTTATTTAGTTTCATTAGCCTTTCTAATTTAATACAATATTTTATTACATTAAAACTTAAATACTTGCACCCGGAGGGTGCATATATTTGCTAGTATATATAAGAGAGAGATAGAGAGAGAGAGAGAGAGAGATAGAGAGATAATATAGTTTGCTTTATTTATAAGTAAAGAGTGCTTGATATCATTGATAGAGCATGTATGTTTAAGTTATGGTAGCAAAGACATAAAGTCAACAGTGCTTGGTAACTGACAGTTTCTCACCTGTGTGACTTTTAAACCAAGTTCTGTTGACTTCATATCTTCACAACACTTAGATATATATGTATGTGTGTGGTATATTTTGTATAGGTATTTATAATTCAAATTTATGTGCACAAATATAGGCAAAGTGGCATATCCATTTGTTGAGTGAAAACCATGTTCTGGTTAAATTGTCTTCAATTGCTTTTTTTATAAATACATATCTATCTGTGGTGAAGGCACCTGGCTAATAAGTTTTTTAAAAAAATTAGATTTGGGGGTGTTCTGTTTCAAGTTAAATGTAGGGGATCAGTGGCTGATGCATTTGTTTATATAGGTGTTAGTGGCATCCATAAAAAAAAATTAAAAAAGAAATTATATAAAAGAAATATTCCTGAGTGTTTTATCACTTTTATCACTTATCACTCTTATCATTTATCACTCATATATATATATATATATATATATATATATTCGTAAGACATGTGTTATTGAATAACACGGAGTATTCTTTTTTCATTTTTTGTATGGATATTTTTTCCAGTCTTCTAGCTATCCTTTTTGAATCTGGATCGAGTTGATTCATGATATTTTTCATACTAATTTCCCGAGCGCTTTCGACTGTTTCTCCAGTCGTATTCATGGGGTTATGTAATTTGGTTTTTAGTTAATTTTTAGTTTTGTTATCTATGCTTTTATCAAATTCAGAGAGTCTATTATTTTTAAGAGGGGGGTTAGGTGAGTGTTAGTTATTGAAGATATTTAATACGTTGTCTCCGACTTTAAAGGCTATTTTATTAATGTTAGGTTTTTTTATTTTTAATGCATATGGCTTCTAGGATCTGTAGTCGTTTCTTATTGTTATTTTTGTAGATAATTTTAGTATTTTCGTTTAAGATTTTCTAATTTCGGGGGAGGTGGATTTTCTGGGTGTTTTTTTAATAAAGTGTTGTTTTATGGAAAAAAAAAAAAATTAAAAAAAAAAATAATATATATATATATATATATATATATGTGTGTGTGTGTGTGAAGAGAAATGTATATGCATTCACGCTCACACACACACACACACACAACATTGAGGTTTGTTTCGATGTCGTTTATCATAAAATATATACACACAAGCACAAAACACCTAGAAAAAATGCTCAATATCATTTTTCAATACATTCACACACACACACACACACACACACACACACACCATAAAAGAAGAATATTTGACGTCATATTTCAAACTGTCTACCTTTCCAGCGTTTCTTCTTCAAATTTCAAATTTTGAATAGATTGATAAACAAGGACTATCACAGTTTTTCTTGTTATTCTGTGATAAGAAATTTTTTTTACTCTTCCTTATATCAGCAAATGCTCTGAAGAAGATCTACTTAACAGATCGAAACACTGCAGTGTTGGCTAATAAACTTACCACTCATTTTATTTAAACCTGTGTTTTTTCAAATTTCTCACTATACTACACACACACACACACACACACACACACACAACACACACACATATATATATATATATATATATATATATATATATATATATATATATATAGTCATCCACATACAACCCTGTTTTTTCTGTTTCACAGCACACCAGTGCAGCTAGACAAGGCAGGCTGCTTCAGCCCGGGATCAAAACTCGACCAGTTTGTCACCATTGTCATTAGTCAGAGTTCTTACCTCTGCACCATTTACACAATACACACACACGCACGCACACACACACACACACACACATATATATTATATTTATATATATGGGAGAGAGAGAGAGAGAATATACAGGAATTGTTGATATTTTTTAAGCCTTTTTTTCTTTTTCCTTTTTAGAATAGAACTATTGGATATGTAGATAGAATTTTTATGAATCTGAAAAAAAAAAAAAAAAAAAGAAGCTAATGTAGTAGGACAACTATTTGTCGAAAAAATATTAGTCCATGTCACTCATGAAAATCAATGATTACATTGATAGTATTTTTGAGAGTCTGAAATTCATAAATGAATCATCGCTTCAGTTGTTGCCTAACTCATTGAAAAATATCAGTTTACATCATTCTTAATTATTATTGATTAGTATATAAATATTAGATTTCTTTATTATATATTTATTAATTATTCAACACAAATATATACAACGTCTATCATTGAAAGATGCCATCATTAGAATACTCGTCAGTTGATTGTATTTTTTAGTTGAGTTTCTCTATTAACTTTATTTTTCTTGAGGAAGCCATAGCTTGATAATTTATTTGTTAGATTTTTAAAAAAAGGACCATATTACCTTTAGGCACCCCTTTTGCGATCTCGATTTGTGGGGACACTTTTCTCATTTACACCGTCAAAATCCGGTTGTTTGTTAGGGGTTAGGGTTAGGGGTTAGGGTTAGTTTTATAATTTTTTTAAAAATCTAAAAATCTTCTGTTAACAATTAACCAGATTTTGACAGTGTAAATGGAAAAAATGTCCCCACGGATCGAGATTGCAAAAGGGGTGCCTAAAGGTCATATTGTCCAAAAAATCTATGTATTAATACAGTTGTTCCCAAATCTTCCGTTCGTTATCATCCTGCAACACCCTCTGGTTCAAAATGAGACAGCCCAAATTGTCCAAGATGCAATGGGAATACAGATTATCCAATCCTGCTTAATCGTAGATTTCTTATTTGCCCCATTTTATTTCACCCAATTTTAAAAATGAAACGTTCCAAATGGTCTTGTGTCACTTCAATGCCCAATGTAAAATTAAAATGAATTTAAAACAAAAAATTATATGTAATATTGAAATTGTGAATTACGGAAGATATTTTGGTAATTTTGATCTTATCTTATCTTGTCTAGGCCTCCTGCTCTAATTTAAGCTATGGTAAATGGTAATTTACCATTAACTGTTGTAAAAAGTTATTGACGGCAGTTCACCAAGCTACTGATTATCTGAAGGCGAGCATGAGTGAAAGAATAGTTAGATTTTGGCCATCAGTCAAAAGGAGCAGGGTCGTCTGCTCCTAAGATGCCATCTTCTCACCACACAGTTAAAACCCTTTTGGGCTTCAGGTTTTTAATAAAGTTGTCTTTGAAAAATAAATCAAGTCTTGCTTCATTATTAAAAACAAAGAAATGAGTGCAGACAACCAAGCCCAGCAGAACAAATGCCCTATTGACCAGAGGAAGAAATCAACCCAAAAGAAAATGGCCACCAACGAAATTGACCCACGTAAGAACTCCCCTCTTCCTCACAAAAGGGGTATATAACAATAGACCTACAAGCATGGATTCTACGGCTATGCTCCAATCCATATAGGCGAATCCAGTAAGTAGCACTTAGAGAGTATTAGGCGAGCTTGGTATCTTACAGTCCATTGTGGTTTGTCATCATCATGACCTTGGCAAAAGCATCTGGAGTTGCAATTTGTGCATCACAATAATAAAAGGGCCGGGTTAGCTCAGTCGGTAGAGTGTTCAGCTAGAAACCATGAGGTTCCTAGTTTGATACCGGCCCTCGCCAATTCAGCGTATAAGTAGCACAGTGATATGTGCAGTAAAGTAAGGAGCTGATGGTAGGTGTGGCACACCACCTCAGACGCAAAAAAACAATCTCCTTGTTCTAGTGCTAGTGAAAAGGGGATAGACTCCCTCGCTGTATGGCTCATACTGACATTAGGCTGCCCTGACGACTTTACTTTAAAAAAAAAATATAATGACTGTTCATAGCTTTAAACAAAAGTATCTGCACCTTGGAGAGTATTTGGCATACCACAGTCCATTGTGGTTTGTCACCTTCATGACCATTTGTGTCTCCCATTATCAAAATATTATGAAACTTTTGACTCAACCTAATATTAATATAAATACCATCCATTTCATTCCCCTGTTATTGACTAAAAACAAAGCAGGAAATGTTTTTATGTCAAGATATAAATAACTGAAACATAAAGAATTTATTTATGTCTCTCAGTTTGTCACTTCTGTCATCTTTTCTCGTTTTTAAGAGAATATTCTATGCAGCTTTTGATTGCATATCTTTTTTCTTTATGGCACATGAACAGCAGTTGCATATAGTTGTCTCAAATAAGAGAGAACTGCAGCAGGCATAATTATTAGGTGAAAAGAAAGTTTTTAGAAAGCTTTCCCTCTTTTATTATGATAATAAGCAACTTGCAAGAACTGTTGAGCTTGACTGGTCTTTGACTGGCCACTTTTCTGCTGTGAGGATTCTTGTTTGTTTTCTTTACTTTACTTTGTTTTCTTGCTTTCTCTTGAGAAACAATGTCAGCGCTTACCTTGCCTCTGTTAATCCAGCTGCATTTTTCGTGACAAAAATGTTGAGATTCTGGCATGTCTCTAATTGCTAACTTCAAGTCAAACTGCAGAGGTCTTTGTGGATATCCCTTGTTGGGTTCTAAAGATTTGGTCGGCATCATCTGCAGGTGAGTCTGAGAATTAATCTTGATAGTTGACTGAGAAAATAATTAGTTTCCCAGGACACATTTGTTTGGGAAATAATGTAAATTTCAATTTCTTTCAATTTTGGATGATTATTTACTAAAGATTTCAAAAGGTAATTCAGAGAATGATTATATACCTGTTTTCCATAAAACCGTTTGGAAATACTTTCAACTACTACAGTTTCCGGACAATATAACTTTTTTGATCTCAATTAAGAAGGGACATGTTTTTTATTTACACCATCAATATCCAGTTGTTTTAACAGACAATATTTAGATTTTTTTTTTTAATTTATAAAACTAACCCCTAACCCTAACCAACAACCGAATATTGACGGTGTAAATTAAAAACATGTCATTTCTTAATCGAGATCAAAAAGGGGTGCCTAAAGGTAATATGGTCCCAGTTTCCTTAGGTTTACAATCAAACTATAACAATATTGTAATATAAATCATATCAAGTTTATCGGTTATTTCCTATAACTCCAGCCTAAAAAAAGGGGAACTGAATGAATTTTATAAATTATTTATTTATCTATTGATCTACTGCCATTGTTACTGGGATTGGTTGACCCATTCTCAGTAGGGCTTAGAATACATTGACTGTCTCCCTGCAGATTGAAAGAATCTGTTTAAAAATCATTAGTACTAGCAAATATATGCACCCTTTGGAGGCAAGTATTTATGTTTTAATGTAATAAAATATCATATTAAATTAGGCTAATGAAACTAAATAAAAATGCAGATAAAAAGATTTAAAACAGAGGGGAGTATAATGGAAAAATAGAACAACTGAAACTTACTCTTCCATCACTCACATCTTTCATTGCTAAATTTTCCTAATTTTACTATTTAGTTAAAATAGGAAGTAAAGAATAAAATTACAACTATTTTTTCTTGTTAATAGATTTCTTTTAAGATTTATCCCCGAGATTTTTGCTCATATTCATTAAGATAAAACCAAACAATTAGAAATCAACTTTGGATACCGAGCATATATTTAAAATCAAATTTTTAATATGAATATGCAAATTAGCCTTACTGTTCACACTATAAACCACTATTTTGTTGTATATATAAATACAATTGAATGTTATTAGTATGTAGTTTAAAGACACAAAAATTATACTAAATTATTCCTTAGTTCTAGGATTGAGTTATGTTTGAATAAAATTCCATTTTAATTGGTTCTAATTAGTCGTAATTTGCAATTAAGTCAAAAACTGACCCATCTCTCACTCTAATTTTGTTTATTGCTTTCCACCTCTCTGTGTATATCTTGATTACCTCCTCGTTATATATGTTAGTTTCTCAATGAGAGTAGAGAGAGGGAGAAAGGGAGTGAGAGATTTGAGAATTGGAAACAGATTTGTATGATAAGTTTCACAAGCTGCCAATCCAGCCAACATCTTGGCTCTTAATAAATTTAGATTAGGTCAAACGTTCCCTTTCTTAGAAAATGATTTTAATGTTTTTTTTGTTTTTTTTTACATTCCCAGGGGGAATTCATTAAAAAAAAAAATTTAATTCGTTTTGCAAACTCACTTTTCCCTAATCCCAATTATCTACCCAGAGCACAATGGGTGACCCAACAGTTCACATTTTGTCTAGTTCTATTTGAAATTGTGCTGTAATATTGGAAGGGTGTGTGAGCAACTTGGCACCCATTTACACTTTGCTAAAATCAACCTAGCTGTCAAAATTTCTTAAAATGTAGCCAAATTATCTTCTTTTTGTTTCAGTAGTGTTTGAACTTTGGGAAAAACAATGTCTGGTTGTGTATTCAAGAGGGCTGTACCCAGCTGTGACACTTTAGTCTTGCAGGAGTTTTTTTTGATGATTTCGGTAGATTTTTTTTTACATTGGGTCTTTGGCAGCATTCTCCTATAATCTGTACTTCAGCTATGAATGCTTATAGCTCCCTGCTGTTCTTTGCTAACATATCAGAAGCTTCCATATATCAAGGGCAGTTGTGTGTATATATGTCCGGAGGAAACTATGAAAATAAAACAATTAATGACAAAGTAAATATATATATATATATACACATTCACTATCACCAGATCTTGCATTTTGAAAAAAAAAAAAAAAAAAAAAAAATGAAGATTTGATTTATATTCGAGAAGATATTTAGAATATAAAATTTAAATAGTAACAGCATGGACTTTTCTTCTTTTTTTATTTTTTATTTTTATTTTTTTTTTTTAGCCTTTAATATTTTAAATAGTAGACATTAATTTTTCTTATCATAGTTTCTGTGCACTTTTTTTCTGACTCCCCAGCAGGCCGGACCATTGCAAGGTCTTTTTTACGAATGGATTTTAATGAGGCATCCTGTGAGGATCTAACTCTCAATTCAGTAATAATGGATCTGTGAGACAGGGATGGTTTAGCTCAGTCAGTAAAACGTCCGACTAGGAACCACACAGTTCTGGGTTTGATACTGGCCTTCACCAACTTGGTGTATGAGTAGTACAGGAATCTGCGTGGTAAAGTGAGTAGCTGATGGTAGGTGTAGCGCTCTGCCTCAGACGTCAAAACAATCTCCTTGGTTTAGCACTAATGAAAAGAGGATAGACTCCCTTGCTGTTTGGCTGATATCTACTTTAGGCCACCCTGATGACTTTACTTTTTACCTCTACCTAGGTGACGCCGGTAGCCACTTCTAGTACTAATTAAAGGGAACATTTGCTTGGATAAATTTCTCAGAGAACTAATTTGTTGATGAAAGTTTTCTGTTTAATTGGTCAAAAAAATAAGAGAAAGACAAAAGATAATTTTTGTGTGGTTTGAATTAAGAAATAGTTTTTGTCTATTCCAGTCTCTGCTCACTTTGTCTTCTTATTCTATTATTTTCCGCCCTGTCGGTGGGGCGTTAGAATGCACTGACTGAACCTCTGCAGAGGGGTAAGACTTCCCCAATGGAGCCACCTGTTGGTCGTGGGTGGCGACCCGTGATGCTTAGGGATAGAGCCCAGGTGGATGAGCAGTTCATGACATGCAATACTCCACTTTGGCCCTATCTTGGGCTACACGGGTGGTCGGAGAGGCCCCCTCCGATCAATCGGCTGGTCACGTCAAGCCCTAGCACCTATATGATTTTCCCAACCCTATTGCCCTTATGGCAAGCCCCAACCCCTTTTTATCATATGGGTGCTAGAAGGCGGTGGCTGCGGGTCTACATGTCCTGGGAATGACGTTAAACTCTATCTGATGGTGAGGTTCCAGTTTTGGAGGTTTGGGGAATGTGGAGCACCCCTTCATCACCATTGCTCCCTGGTCCACTCTGACCTGGAGTGGTAGTACCTGTTAGGGTCCCATCTATGGGTTAAATAGAAAAATGTATTTATAAAAAAATTGTATTATCCATTAAGAATTGATTTATTTCAAAACTTTATTGGCATTAAATGACCCACTGAGGTTGATATGCCGTAAAACAAAACAAACCAAATCTATTATTTTAATTAACTGGGGTGACAGATCTATAAAAAAAAAATCACTCATAACCTGGAGATTGTGAGTTCAATCCCTGTGCTGGGCAGTACATTTGATTTTTACTTTCTCATCAACCACACTTTGAAAGATCTTACTTGATCTGAATTAGTATTCTATGAGATCAATAAGAAGAAATCTGACCAAAATGAATCAAATAAAATCAATTCTGTTTTGTATGTTTCCTTCATACTGTCTCCTGAAATTGTCTTATTTCCTCTTATAAAATATGTGTTATGGCTGCTTAGTTTGGGCCAGGAAAATAATGTCTTGATGAATATTAATTTCTTTTGAAAAACACATTTGCCTACCCCCACCCTCCTGGGGGTAAAAATGTCAAAATTGTTCTCTGATTTGAATAAACAAATTCTTTTTCATTGTTTGTTAATCAGTGTGATGTGATACAGATGAGTCATGCATGAAAATAAAGCCAAGTTCAAATTTAGTTCAACAATTCCAATATATTTGAACATCATATTATATCGAACTAGAAACCTTGTGGTTTCTAGCCGAACGCTCTACCGACTGAGCTAACCCGGCCCTTTTGGGTATACTTATCTCATTTTCTGTGCTATTTTGAGAAATGCTATGTTGTAGAAAATGTCTTTTTTATATTATAATATTTCATATTGTATTATTTTATATTATATTATAGTTAATTAATTATTTGTCTATGAATATATTTGAACATGGTCTTAAAAGACAAAAATATTAATAATTCTCAGTTTTTCTTGTGCAGAACAGGTTGCTTTTCTCATATAACAAAACTTTGTGGATGCTTGCACGCATGAGGGCACTCACATCATTTGAAAATAAGTTAATTAATTATCATATTATATTATATTATAAATATTATATTATATCACAATATTATATTGTATTATTATTATTGGGTTAGCTCAGTCGGTAGAGTGTTTGGCTAGAAACCACAAGGTTCCTAGTTCGATACCGGCCCTCGCCAACTCAGTGTATGAGTAGCACAGGGATCTATGCGGTAAAATAAGGAGGTGTGGCACTTCACCTCAGATGCAAGAACAATCTCCTTGGTCTAGCACTAGTGAAAAGGGGACAGACTCCCTCGCTGATACCGACTTTAGGCCACCTTGACGACTTTTTTAATAATATTATCATATCATATTATATTATGATATTTTATATTGTATTATTTTATATTATATTATAGTTAATTAATTATTTGTCTATAAATATATTTGAACATGGTCTTAAAAGATAAAAATATTTATAAATCTCAGTTTTTCTTGTGGAGAACTGGTTGCTTTTCTCATATAAACAAAACTTTGTGGATTCTTGAATGCATTCAGGTACTCACATCTTTAGAAAATAGGTCTGCTTGTAATTAAAAAAAAAAAAGTGAGAGAAAAATCTGATCTATTAATAATGGAGATTCGGTCTCTATTTGTCTGTAACAGAAACTATGTCACTGCTTATGGCACAGTCATTTCAGGAAATAAGTAAGTTAATCAGTGAGTATTTAATTCATAGTCAAAATCATTAATACATAGAATAAATCTTATTTTATTAATGATGTCTCTATGAAAATCAGAGTTAGATTTGCCTTAAAACATCCCATGTTATTAGTATGTTTAAAATTCTACAATTTGTCTTATATATTACTAAGAAATAAAGGTTTATATGATATATGGTGTGGTTAATTTGCATACAGGATTTAACAAATAATTACTTGGTGTTATTGATCTCCAATATCAGTTTTATTCTCCAATGTATTAAAATCAATCCTATGAATGATTTTTATATAGAAACCAATTAAAATATGATTAAAATAAGTGTAATATTTTTTATATGTGTTCTTATTCAATTTCGTTAGTCTTTCTAATTTAATATATTTCATTACATTAAAACTTAGATACTTTATGCCCGGAGGGCGTATATCCTTGCTAGTATATTTGCAGCCTAGGTATATACCCAACCCATTAACCATACGTAGGATGTGATACAAGGTTGCAAGTATGGAGCATCCAGTGAGGATCAAACTCACTATTCATTAGTAATGGATGTGTGAGACTAGCTTGCTGATCATTACCCCACAATGAGATGCCCTCATCTTGGAATCCTATGCTCCATACAACAACATTGGTAACCAAGTTTACATTGTGGTAAAAAAAAACATTGACACTGAGATAAAGATGAATATGAAACTATTTGTCAGCTTATTTTCTTGGGCTGGGGAATAACTTCCATGAGAGGCTTTCATTAAATTTCCAACTGCCATTTTTTCATGACAGAGGCTGGTGGTCTAATGGTTAGAGTCGTAGAAAATGGACTCATCGACCTGAGTTCAAATCCTGGACAAAGCTACAGTTCACATAGTGTTAATACCCATGGGAAAGGTATGAATTCTACTATTCTCCCTCCAGCTATGGATAAATAGTAGGGTAGTCTAGGCTCTTTAACCTTGGTTAGACAACCAGTTTAAGAGAAGGAAAACTCTGAATTCAAACCTGTTAAACTCTGCTTGGGGTGGTCACTACTAGAATAGGCCCAGTCCTAATTAGTGGTCTATTTCACTAATTTAAAAAAAAAGGCTGGTGGCATCTTAATCTTAAATAGCATCTTATTTATACCAAATGTTTCTATTTTAGTTCTAGCTGAGAGAGATTTGCCTAAAACCAGCCGATATTGTTACTGCTTTTAAAATTCTGTGATTTATGTTATATATCATTAAACATAAATGTTTACATAGTATATGGTTTGTATAATTTGCATACCGGTTTTGATAAAACCGTGTTCAATAAATAATTACTTGGTGTTATTGATTTCTAATATTATTGTTTTATTCTCAAACGTATTTGACGCAATCCTATGAATAAATTTATATTAAAATCAACAAAGTAAAAATAAGTGTAATCTTATTTGTGGTCGTATTTAATTTCATTATTCTTTCTAAATCCATATAATATTCAATTATATTAAAACTTATTAGGAGGGTACATTTTTTATGGTAGTATACAAGGTGTGTCATAAAAGTATCGAGATTGAAGCCGTATTTACCAAGATAGAAATGAACAATGAATGGGACGTTAATTTTTCAGAATACAAGGTGTGTCATAAAAGTATCAAGATTGAAGCCGTATTTACCAAGATAGAAATGAACAATGAATGGAACGTTAATTATTCTTCGGAATACATGGTGTATCATAGAAGAGCCGAGTTTGAAGATGTATTTACCAAGACAGAAATGAACAATGAATGGAACATTAATTTCTTTCAGAACACAAGGTGTGTCATAAAAGTATCGAGATTGAAGCCGTATTTACCAAGATAGAAATGAACAATGAATGGAACGTTAATTATTCTTCGGAATACAAAGTGTGTCATAGAAGTGCTGAGTTATCTATCATCTAGTCATGTTAAGCCTTAGCACCTATATGATTGTCCTTACCCTATTGCCCTTATGGCAAGCTCCAATCATTTCTTTATCATATATGTGCTAGAAGGCAGTGGCTGAGGGTTGTTGTGTCCTAACTATGACATTAAAATTTATTTGATCATGGATTTCCAGTTCTGGATCTCTGGGGAATGTGGAGTATCCCTTCATTACCATTACTCCCAGGTCCACTCTGATTGGAGGGCATATTTTCTTGCTAGTTAATCTCTAATAATAAATGTGAATGTCAGTGTGCCAGATTTATTCAATTTTATTCCTTTTTTTTTTTTTCAATGCATTCCTATAGTAAAATCATTAGCATTACATTGACATATAGAGTAGCCATATTCTATCATTAATTCCTGACCATTGACAATCCCTTTCTCTTTGATTTTCAATGTTGAATTAACAGATTGAGTGCCAAAATTTCCCAGCTAAATTTTATGTTAAAATCATCAATCAATCATTTTATTTCCCTTCCTCAATGTTTTGTTAATTTAGAGAATGATTAAAACTAAGCCTGGTAAGAAAGTCTGTGAGTAACAAAAAGTAAAACTGAAAATTTCCTTCCATTTGCGAGGTTCAAATAGAACTGTGTTATAAAAGAACTAAGATTATTGTTTCATTTTTTTTTTCTTTTTTCCACCAGAATTTGCTATAATCTCTTTATTTATTTTTTTTTTTTGCAGCAGTTTGCATTGGTTGAGGGCTATCAAATTAATTCATAATTTTTCATAGCAGGAAGAAAAAAAAAAAAAAAAAAGAAAGAAATATTGGAAGATGAAAAATATAGAAATATATTAAAAAGTTATATTGTTTTTACTGTATGACATTTATGACACTTTTTCTTTCAAATCACAAATAATTGAATAAGAAAAAAAAAATGGCTGGTATTGAAAATGAATTTTTTTTTTTTTTTCCTAACTGATATGATCTGCATGACTGAATATGATTATGCTGCTGCTGCTGGTATATATTTTAATGTTTTTTTTTTTTTACTGAAATAAGAAGGATGTAAAGGTGCATATCGCATAAATGCACCCTGGCCTAAAAAAATCTAACCGGTGCCTGCTGAAAATCCAACCCGCGCTACCATTGAACTCCCTAGCTGTTTGAAGGCTTTTTTCCCAAAAAGTTAATGTGATATGAAAGCGATATTTTACAATCTTTAAAAAATGTTTTTAACGGTTTGAAGGTGTTTTTATCGATAAATAACTTTTTTTTAGTGATTTGAAGGTGTTAAAAGTAAGCCACCACCTAGGTTTTTTATCGACAAGTAAATGCAAATATTTTACCTCACCGCTTTAAAATATCATCTTTTTTTTTTGTATTTTCATTTTATTTTAATTAAAAAAACCTGTCACAAATTTTTAAATAAATACAACCGACTTTTAGGGGACATCTTGCCTTGTGACATTTATAGTTTTTAGTAATAACACAAGGCCACTTCTTTTTCTCATGAGATTCTTATTTTCCCCCAAGTCACAACAGCCGAGAGCAAAAGTTCCATGTCTCACTCTCTTAGCGCATCATACCAGACTCATCTCACATTCTCATCTCTCACTCCACCTATCTCACTTATCATCAAATAGAAACAATCCTATGTGACATTATGATGATTCATCCTTTCCATTCTAATCTAACACATAATTCTTATTTCCCTTATAAAAATTTACATGTCCGGTTAAATTCCTGACCCCCGCCCCCATTATGTTACATTCCAGCCATACACCAAAAACAACCTAAGTTTTTGTTAATTTTTTTTGAATAAGAAAAATAGCACAGTATTGTATAAAAACATAATAAAATAGAATGAAATGAATTATGTACTGTGAATAAGTTAAGAAGTAGCCTATTGTTGGTATTAGCTTGACAGAAAGGGAGTCTATCCTCTTTTCACTAGGACTAGACCAGGGAGATTGTTTTTGTGTTTGAGGTGGAGTGCCACACCTACCATTAGTTCCCCACTTTACTGCACAGATCCAAGCTGTGCTTCTCATGCACTGAGTTGGTGAAGGCTAGTATCAGAAATAGAACCTTATGTTTCTGAGGTTTTTTGCTTTACTGACTGAGCTAAACTAGCCCATTTTGTTTTTTTATAAATATTTTTCTTTGGCATAATTAGATTTGGAAATTTAAATGTTTTTAGTGAACTTATTAACATAAGTGTATCTGAAGCTTTCTCGTACCTCAAATTTTAACTCACAATACAAGGCAAAAAATTGACCGAGTGACAGCTTGTAACTCGGAAAACTCATAAAGTTGATTCACTTGTAAGTCAAGCTACCACTGTATGCTGATAGCTTTTTGATTTAGTGCATCTTGGGACGCACATATTTGCTTTGAATGAATCCCCGGAAAAATTTATGGGTTCCAACTAAAACCGTTTAACCTTGTAACTCATCCTGTGTAAGTAGTTTCTAAGAAACTACTGAAATGTATTTACAGTTAGCTTGAAATGGTGAGGGAAGAAAAAAGAAAAACACTGGGACACATGGATACAGTTTTATTGCAGCCTTTTAGATTTTTGTGCATCAGAGATGCAGGACGTGTACCTATCAGCATCTCTGTATTAATAAAACTATATTTCAATCCTTATTTATTTTTAAAAAAAAAATTTTTTTTAATTCAATAAAAATTAATTAGAACAAAACAAAAAGGTAATTCCCATCTTGGTTAGGCTGATAACTTTATTTAAAAAAAAAAAAAAATTTTTAATTCAATAAAAATTAATTAGAACAAAACAAAAAGGTAATTCCCATCTTGGTTAGGCTAATAACTTTATTTAAAAAAAAAAAAAATTTTTAATTCAATAAAAATTAATTAGAACAAAACAAAAAGGTAATTCCCATCTTGGTTAGGCTAATAACTTTTCAGCACCCCTCCCATACATTTAATTCATGTGCTGTTTACATTTTGGGAATTTGGATAGAACATCTTTCTATTTCTGTCGATTAATATCTTTCAATCTATCTTGTTTTTTTTTTTCATATCTGTCTAATCTGTTGATATCTGCCCGTGGACATTTTTATATAAATTTTTATAGATATGATATATTGTATATATCTTTATAGAATATATAACTTTATGAATATATTGTGATATTTTTTTCTTGAATATTTACTTGTGTTATACAACTAAATATTTGGTACATTACTTTCACTTTCACTTAACATTTAGATATATGCGATTTGATATTTTTTTTTTTTTTGTTGCTTTTTTCCATTTGATTTTCAAAGAAAATCTTTTGAATAATTATATGATTTTTATCTGAATTTTCTTGCAAATTATTTTAGACTTTAATTCTTTTTTTTTTTTCTTCATCTCTCTTTCATTTATCCAATGTTTAGGGTTGTAGCAAACTTTAAGAGGCTTTATTCAAGCTTTTAAAAAGATAAATTGAAGTTAATGAACTTATTCATTATGTATCTGATTGACCCCATTCTTATCATTGTCAGTTGGAATTTCTTTTACTGTTTTTGTCTGAGACTTTGAAGTTTTTGTGTAATATTCAATGAAGTTTTGGATTATCTTCATCTGTTGCAAAGAAAGAAAGAAAAAAAAAATTCTTCAGAACAGTTAATTGAATATTATAAATTTCTTATTCACAAGACAAAAAAAAAAAAAAAATGATTCCAAGTTTGAATAGTGACTATTTATTTACTAATTCATAATTTATTTGAATATTTTATTTGCTTGAAATCTGTAGATTCTACTATTAGTAGTAAAAGTAGTCAGCAGAGTCGCCTATTGTAGGTATCAGCAGAACAGCAAAGGAGTCTGTCCCCTTTTCACTAGCACTAGACCATTGCTGGATAATAGTTGGATTAATACCTTTCCCAAGGGTATTAGTGTTATGTGAAATGCAAACAGCCTCGTTCCGATTTCATTCAATAGGCTAAAACCCAAAATTCTGAGATGGAATGGTTAGACTTATGAGAATTAATATGGAGGGCCGGTTTAGCTCAGTCAGTAGAGCATTCGGTTAGGAACCACAAGGCTCCTGGTTCAATACTGGCCCTCGCCAACTCAGCGTATGAGTAGCATGGGCATCTGTGCAGTAAAGTGCGGAGCTGATGCCTCCTAGCATATTATAAAAGTAAGTAAAGTCATTGGGGTGGCCTAAAGTCGATATCAGCCAGACTGCAAGGTAGTCTATCCCCTTTTCACTAGCACTAAACCACGGAGATTGTCTTAGCGTATGAGGTGGAGCGCTACACCTACCGTCACTTTACCGCATAGATCCCTGTGCTACTCATACGCTGAGCTGGTGAGGGCCGGTATTGAACCAGGAACTTGTGATTCCTAGTTGGACGCTCTACCGACTGAGCTAAACAGAAAGATCAGGTACACATACACAAAGGGAGTAAGATGAGGAAATTAATCAGACAGTATGTGGATCGTTGAGTTTGGAAAATGTGTAGAAAAATATACATAGCAAGTATTTAAAAAGGTCTTTTTAAGCTCAAAGTGATGTTATTTATTCAAATTAATACTATATATGTGTATACATGCAGTATTAAAATGAAAATGTTGAATAATCTTGTGGTAAACTTAAAAAAAAAATGTTGATATCTGAATCTCTTATTCTCTAAATAATGGGTTACAGCATAGAGATAGATACAATTTGAGTGCAGAATCAGAAAGAACATATAATTTTACATAAGAATTCCAAATTTTATCAAATTTTTCTACACATTTTCCAAACTCAAATGCATTTAAAACATCCATCATCTTTTATCTACATAAATCTTTTTTTCTCCTTGAATAATTTCATTGTCCTGAAGAAGGTTTCCTTTATAAACCGAAATGTTTGAACATCGACTAATAAATTTCCATCCATTATAAGATCCCGTGTTTGTTCTACGTTTTCTTCACATACACAAAGGTAAAAATACAAAATAACCTAAACATTTTATATCTTGTGAATATTTCTAGGAAAAAAAACAAAAACAAAAACAAAAGCAAAATCTTGTAGAAGCCAAGAATCCCAATAATTACTCAGATGTTCATCTTTTAATGTATATCTTTTTCTTTTTTGCCCTGGGACCCAATTGTTTGCATTGTATTATTCTTGCCTTGCGAAACAAAAAATTATGTTCAGTTTCCAGCTAAGTTATGTCATTCTTAAGCTAAGTTGTTCGGGGCCCTCAAATCAATAACTTTAACCCATGTTTTTGATATTGAATATTTGCACGAGGGAAGGGATCCCTGTTGTTGCCCTTTTTCTTGTACATGTGTAACACAAATTGTATTTTAAGCGAATCTTTACTTGTTTGTTGTCAACCAGTGTTTTTCTCATTAGCAAGCAAGCAGAGGCCGATATCTGTTGTCCATAGATCCAACAGAACTTTGTTAAGAAAGAAACATCATCTTCTCGCTGTTCTATTATTAACAGTAAAGCTGTTAAAAGCATTACCCACATACAACTACAAACATCAAAAGAAAAAGTGTTGTTTCAATGACAATACACAATAAACAAACGCACACACATGCGTGTTTACATGCACATATTAGTCTGTTAATTTCATGGTAGTATTTGTTGAAGCTATTTTGGAATTTTGTGTTATTTTTCAAAAACTTTTTATCCACTTTTTTGTTTCTATTTGCCGACCTAACCTCCAGACGAAAGATACTTTTTCTAAAAGTTGTTTTCCTGGTTAAAATAAAAGAGTTTGGCATGTGAATAAGTGAACAATTCCATCTTGATGGATTTTCAACAACACAAAGAAAATTTTATCTTTTTTAATATAATATATATTTTTCAGAATATATATCAAAGTATTTTTTTTTCCTTTTTT
Source organism: Doryteuthis pealeii (assembly GCA_023376005.1). NCBI lineage: Eukaryota > Metazoa > Mollusca > Cephalopoda > Myopsida > Loliginidae > Doryteuthis > Doryteuthis pealeii. The sequence goes on from CM042144.1 coordinate 116,494,627, forward strand.
TTCCTCTTTATTTCTTTTTTCTCTCTTTTTTTTTTTCTCCTTTTTCTCTTTTCTCTTTCTTTTTGTTCTCTTTTCTCTTTTTCTTTTCTCTTTTCTCTTTTTCTCTTTTTCTCTTTTTCTCTTTTTTCTCTTTTTTTTCTTTCTTCATTTTTTCTTTTTTCTTTTTTTTCTTTCTTTTTTCTCTTTTACTCTTTCTCTTTTTCTTTTTCTCTTTTTTTCTTTTTCTCTTTTCTCTTTTTCTTTTTTTCTCTTTCTCTTTTCTCTCTTTTTCATTTTTTTTCTTTTTCTCTTTTTCTTTTCTCTTTTCAATTTTTCTTTTCTTTTTTCTCCTTTTTCCCTCTTTTTCTCTTTTTTTCTTTTTCCTTTTTCTTTTTTCTTTTCTCTCTTTTTTCTTTTTTCTTTTTCTTTTTTTTTTTTTCTTTTCTTTTTTCTCTGTTTCTTTTTCTCTCTTTTTCTCTTTTTTTCTTTTTTTCTTTCTCTCTTTTTAATTTTTCTTTTTTATTTTTCATTTTTTCTTTCTTTTTCTCTTTTTTCTTTTTTCTCTCTTTTTTCTCTCTTTTTTTCTCTCTTTTTTTTTCTTTTTCTTTTTCTTTTTTCTTTCTTTTCTCTCTTTTTTTTTCTTTTCTTTTTTTCTTTTTTTCTTCTTTTTTTCTCTTTTTTTCTTTTTTTCTCTTTTTTTTTTTCTTTTTTTTTTCTCTCTCTCTTTTTCCTTCTCTCTTCTTTCTCTCTCTTTTCCTTCTCTCTCTTTTTTTTCCTTTTTCTCTTTTTTCTTTTTTCTCTCCTTTTTCAAATTTTTCTCTTCCTTTTCCCCTATTTTCTTTTTTTTCTATCTCTTTTTCTCCCTGTTTTCTCTCTTCTATCTTTTTTCTCTTTAAAAAAAAAAAAGATTTCATCTTGTTTTCTGGAAAAAAGCATTTTTAGAAGAAAACATTTTTTTTTTAAGACTAAATTTTTTGGGATAAATTATCATTTATGTCTCTTGGTTATTATAGCAAAATCTCAGGACAAATTAGCAAAATAATTCTTTCATTTAAACTATCCCTAAGCATAGACAGCAGAAATATTTTTGCATGCCTATCAAAAGTTCTTTCACACCTTGTTATAATTATACACATCAAGCCTCATCTAAAAAATTCAAACAAATGAAAGATAATGTAAGAAATAAATAATTAGAAGAATGAATATAATATAAAAAGAGTATGTAATATTAGAAACTCTGACATTAACAACTGAAAGGAAAATTGATGTACCAGTTCTGTCATTGTTATTTGCTAATAAAAAGGTGGTAGGACTCTTTCTTGGTGTTGTGGGGTTATTTTTGTATTTGCCTGGGGAGTTGTCTGCCCATTTAATGTTGCTGGTTCCCGCTAGTGGCCTCGTGTATTTAAGGCTGATTTGAACTTCTCTTCCTTTTTGCCTGCTGCTCGACCTACGAGACCATATGAGTTAGACACAGTCTACCCCTTTCTTGTTGGGGCTTTGCCCCCTCCCCCTTACATTACTGTAAGTGATTTCCCAGCATGGACTATTCTTAGTCTCATGTCTGTGCTTTTATGTTTATCCCTTTTACATGTAAGTTTATATTACTTATGTATGTATTATGTACCCTGTTTATTCTTGTGCTGTTATATAAAATGTTTTGTCCCTCAACCTTTGTCGGAGTTTGTTTGGGTTCCAACGAGTTATGACTTTGTCATAACCTTTGAATCTTACAGTGTTGAATACTTGGATTCTTATTCTTCGTATAATATACATTTTCTTATATCTTCTATCTTCTATGCTGGCCAGATTTCTCTAGTCTTCTGTCTTGACTTGAGTTTATCTTAATCTCTGTGTCCAATTCTTGTAAATTAACACAAAGACATGGTTTATTTTCGATGTCTTTATTTTTACAAATAATCCATTACCACACATATAGAGAAATAACCATTATGTGTCTATTCACTAAGACACCTTAGGCTACTCTGATGCTAATAGGTCAGCCAGAGGACAAGTCTTGTCTATCATACTGGTATGAGCTCCTGGATGAATTGTTACTTTTAAAACATTATTTTTAATTAGTATCATTTGGATTATTTGGACTATTGTCCTCATTTATATTGTTATCAGTACAGATAACAATATAGATAAGGACATTAGTCTGAATAATCCAAATAATTATCGAGCTTCATCTAAAAAATTCAGAGAAATATTATTTTAAAATTCTACATTTACCTTACATAATAATTTGTTTTGTTTTGTTTTACGGCATATCAACCTCAGTGGGTCATTTAATGCTGATAAAGTTTTGAAATAAATCAATTCTTAATGGATAATACAATTTTTTTATAAATACATTTTTCTATTTAACCCATATATGGGACCCTAACAGGTACTACCACTCCGGGTCAGAGTGGACCAGGGAGCAATGGTGATAAAGGGGTGCTCCACATTCCCCAAACCTCCAAGACTGGAACCTCACCATCAGATAGAGTTTAACGTCATTCCCAGGACATGTAGACCCGCAGCCACCGCCTTCTAGCACCCATATGATAAAAAGGGGTTGGGCTTGCCATAAGGGCAATAGGGTTGGGAAAATCATATAGGTGTTAGGGCTTGACGTGACCAGCCGATTGATTGGAGGGGGCCTCTCCGACCGCCCGTCTAGCCCCTTACATAATAAGCCCATTTGTCTATTATGTAACATTGGGAACTACCATCTTGCGTCGAATTTATGACAGTTACCAATTGGAATTTCATATGCTGATTTTAAAGGCAGACCAGCAGTCATAGTTTATGTAGAAGATTGGGTGGACCGCATTCTTCCTGCTTTTCATTTCATTTTTATTTGAGCTTGGAAAACACATTTTTTCAAAATTATAAGCAGAAAAAAAAAAGATATTTACATGATTTTCAATATGATCACGGTGCTAGAGTTTGGACATGATTAAAAAACCCACAAAAAAAAAAAACAAACTTATTCATGAAATTTTACGCTGAAAAAAATTTCTATGCATAAAATTAAATCACCTCCATTAAGTTGTTTTTCTTTTAAATTTTAAATGGTATCATTTGGAATTCTTTATTTTCATGAATTTTATAAACTAATTTCCATACAAAATGGACAATAATGAAATGTTAAGTCAAAATGTTTGAGATTTTCATTTTTGAATGGAGTGAATTAAATTTTAAATCTTAAAATGACATGTCATGACAACAATGAATAAAAATCATAACTTGCTTTTGTAAATCAATAATCAAAATCTAATTTTATTTGTACAACTTGAACTCTAACAAAACACTTAGAGAATAAGCTAGATAGGAACTACAAAAGGATGCTGTCTTAAACAAATCTGGCCATATGACCTTTAGGCACCCCTTTTGTGATCTCGATTCTTGGGGACATTTTTTCCATTAACACTGTCAAAATCCGGTTAATTGTTAACAGATGATATTTAGAGTTTTTTTTTAAATTATAAAACTAACCCCTACTCCTACCCCTAACCATAACCATAAACCCTAACCACTAACAAACAACTGGATTTTGATGGTGTAAATGAGAAAAGTGTCCTTGTGATTCGAGATCGTGGAAGGGGTGCCTAAAGGTCATATGGTCCAACAAATCTTTGAGCAGCAACCCCAAAAAAGCAATTGTACAGCCCCTTGCCCTATATCACACAAACCAATCCAAGTGAGATGAACAAGACATGCTGGACACTGCTGGAGAAGCAAGGACAAACTCATAAGTGACATTCTCTTGTGGCAGTGAATATTTCGTTTTTGTTTTGTTTTATGGCATATCAACCCCAGTGAGTCATTTAATGCCGGCAAAGTTTTGAAAGATTCATAGCCATAGTTTAGAAGAAAATTAAAAAAAAATTTTTTTTTTTTTTGGTAAACAAATTTTCTATTTAACCCATAGATGGGACTCTAACAGGTACTACCACTCCAGGTCAAAGTGGACCTGGGAACAGTGGTGATAAAGGGGTGGTCCACATTCCCAGACCTCCAGAACTGGAACCTCACCATCAGATAGAGTTTAACGTCGTACTCAGGACATGAAGACCTTCAGCCACTGCCTACTAGCATCTATATGATAAAAAGGGTTGGGGGTTGCCATAAAAAAAAAATAGTTAAAAAATGCAATTAAAGAAAAATGTGTTGTAATTGTGTAACAGCTATGTACCAAAAAACAAAACAAAGAATAGTTTGCAAAGATTGTAAATAAATATAAAATTCTATAAAATATTTAAAAAATAGTTAAAAAATGCAATTAAAGAAAAATGTGTTGTAATTGTGTAACAGCTATGTACCAAAAAACAAAACAAAGAATAGTTTGCAAAGATTGTAAATAAATATAAAATTCTATAAAATATTTAATACAAGGACAATAATTTCTTCATTAAAATAGAGACAATAATACGCAACGTTAGTAATCTCAGAATTAGAGAAGGTTTATTAATAGCTAAGTTACACCCTCACATAAACAGTAGGTTAGAATTAAACACTGAATATAGAATTAGTTAACATACACATTCCATAAATACACATATATATATGTATAAAAATAAATAAATATATAAAAGGAATGAAATTGAAATTGATTGAACAATGATAATCATGGCTCTTCCGTGTGGCGTTATAACAACTCACAAGACGCGTGTTTATGACGCCCAAAACAAAAAACACACATGACTGCGTCCATTTCAAAAATAGTCTCTGAAGATGAAGTTTCTTCAAAATTGATTAGACACTGGACATTATTTTATTTTTTTTATACGCATTGTAATTGCCTTCTTAATATAAATAAATAATAATATACTTAACAATACTTCAAGCAAATTATCAAATACTATTATTTAAAAGTAATTTTTTTCTGTTTATACATATTTACCAAAACCCTCCGCATGTGCAGAATGCAATATAAGGTCAATTTCTTAAGCGGAGGTTAACAGGTTTGAATTCAGAGTTTTCCTTCTCCTAGACTGGTTGCCTAGCCAAGGTTAAAGAGCCCAGTCTGCCATACTATTTACCCATAGCTGGAGGGAGAGTAGTTGGATTAATGCCTTTCCCAAGGGTATTAGCACTATTTGAAATGCAAACAGCCTCGTCCAGGATTTGAACTCAGGTTGATGTGTTCATTTCCTATGATAATAACCATTACACCACGTATCTGCATTTCTGTTCATAATATTCTTTAAAGTGACTTTTTTTTAATGTGTGTCTTTTTATAATCAGATGAAGAAGACTTTGGCTAATTATGCCATGTTGAAAAGAAATGAAAAATGAAGAAAACATTCCATTTTAGAACTTTAGCAAAAATACCACAAGGTTCCTAGTTTGATACCGGCCCCCGCTAACTCAGCGTATGAGTAGCACAGGGATCTGTGCGGTAAAGTAAGGAGCTGATGGTAGGTGTGGTGCTCCACCTCAGATGCTAAAACAATCTCCTTGGTCTAGCGCTATTGAAAAGGGGATAGACTCCCTCGCTGACTGGCTGATACCGACTTTAGGCTGCCCCATCGACTTTACTTTTACTACTACTACTACTACTACTAGTTGTTGGAGTGACCTATTGTTAGTATCAGCCAGACAATGAGCGAGTCTATACCCTATTCACTAGTGATAGACCAGGGGAATTGTTTTTGCATCTGGAGTGCCACATCTGCCATCAGCTCCCCACATTACCGCACAGATGCAAGCTGTGCTACTCTTACATTGAGTTGGTGAGGGCTGGTATTGAACTTGGAATCTTGTGGCTCGTAGGTGTAGAATAATCATACTAGTTCCAATTACCGTCAAATTGGCAAGACAAGACAGCAAGCAGTCATAACCCAATACGATTCTGGTTTGCTGCAAGGACTACTGCAAAATGGCAGGATATTTATGAAGCCTCAGAGGATCATACAAATCAAGCAGCCAATCAGGACTCAGGGAATGGAATCACCCAAATGCATGAGTGGACTATTCTGAATTCCCATAAGTACCAGTTGTCTTGACACTGGTTCAGTTGTGCTTGGCCAGTCACATTGTTCAAACCAATAGTAGACTGACTGACTGGATGGTTCAGTTGTGCTTGGCCAGTTGCTGTGGTTCAAACCAATAGTAGACTGACTGACTTACTTCCTTCAATAGTGGGCAGATGCTCTACCAGTTGTGCTAAACTCACCATGAGTAGTACAGCTTGGATCTGTGTGGTAAAGTGGTAGGTGTGGCATCTTACCTCAGATGCAAAAACAATCTCTCTAGTCTAGTGCTAGTGAAAAGAAGATAGACTCTTTCACTGTCCGACTGATATCGACAATAGGCCACTCCACTGACTTTACTACTAGTCAATATATATATGTTAGATTTTGTGTCAAGTATTCAGCTCTGTTACAAGTTGAATGCAAAACTATCTCTAGAGTGTTGGTAGGTGGTTTATATACAGCTTTGGGTTATTCCACTATGAACTCTGGCAAGTTCACTTCCTGGGTTTTGATTGGCTGATGGTTTTCAGAGTGAGTAAAGATATGGATAAGTACCCACTCTTCAGCCATCAGTCTGTACTATGCCAGCAGCATGCAAGGACTGTATTTAAGTTACAGCTTGCATGTTGTTCTTGTCTGCTAACTCAATGGTAGTTAGAATCCCACTGTGACGGTGAGTATTGTATTGTTTCTATGATATATGGGGGATAACTTCTACAATATTGCTGTAAAAAGTGATAAAAAGTAAAAGATGTTAATGTAGAATAATCAAACTAAGTTCCAATTACTGTCGAATTGGTAAGACAGTGCAACAAGTAGTCGTAACTGAATACAAACCTATCTTGCTGTAATACTACTCCAGAATGCCAGGGTATTTATGAAGCCCCACAACATCTTAGAAACCAAGCAGCCAATCAGGACCCAAGGAATGGAATCACCCAAATACATGAACAGACTATTCTGGATTTCCATAAATACCAACTGTCTTGGGCACTGCTTCAGTTGTGCTTAACCAGTTGCTGTTGTTCAAACCAACTGACTGACTTCAATAGTTAATATAAAAAGGGAAAATTATGAAAATTTCAGATCCTTAGAAAACTCAGATTGCTATGATTATATATAAATTTCTATTAATTTCATCTATAATTCTATTATTTTTATTATTATTATTCCATCTTTTTAGGGAGAGAGAGGGAGAAAGAGAGGGATAGAGAAGAAGAGAAAGTAGGAGAGGGGGAGACGGAGAAAGATAGAAGGATCGAAAAAGAGTGAGATGCAAAGAGAGATAAAGAGAGAGCAAAAGGGGAAGGGACTGAGAGAGAGAGAGAGAGAGAGAGAGAGAGAGAGAGAGAGAGAGAGAGAGAGAGAGAGAGAGAGAGAGAGAGAGAGAGAGAGAGAGAGACTGACTAAAGAAAATAAATGAGCATGGCAGACACATAGCCTTTTAGATAGATAATGGGATAGATACATCCAGATTAAAATAAATATATATATATATACAAAGTGACGGACAGATAGACAGATAGATAGATAGATAAGTATATTTCCAGCACACATCCCAAAACACATATACACATGTATTTTTCCCTTTTTTTCAGATAAAATATATTATTCTCAAAATAAGATTTTTATAGATTGAATTTATGACATAGTAACCATATTTGATAGTTATAGCAAAAAATATCTCTATT
>CM042144.1:116504765-116524245 GCA_023376005.1 Doryteuthis pealeii
TTATATTATTATTGTTATTGATAGAATAACATTAAAAAAACATAAAATTAAACAGTATTTTTGTTGCAATATTACTTTAACAACAGAAAAAAAAGGAAGACAATTGTTTGAAAAATATATGGAGTAATCAAAGAATTTTATCACTGAATATTGTGTAATACAAGAAGGTTAGAAAGATTATCATCTAAGACTTTGCTTTAAATGGCAGAAATGAAGTCAAATATATAGAATAATAAAGAACTTTGTTGGAATTTTAAGAAGCAATAAAATTTGCTGATATATTTTTGTCATAATCAAAAAAAAAAAAAAAAAAAAAGAAAAGAAAATTGCTTAAAAAAAAAGAAGAATATCTGTAGCTTTAAGAAAAAGGTAAAAATCTACATATCCTTATACATTGGTGTCATTTGTTGTAGCTGTCATAAAATCCTTGAAAAGAAATATTTCCTTAAACTTGAGACTTTTTCAGACTTCATTTATCATCAAAGAGTCAATGACATGACAAGTTGTTTTCTATGTTGCCAGTTCTTAACTTGATCCTCAGCAGGTGTATCAAAAAGATATACATTCTCTTCTGGAGAGGGTTGGGGTTTTTTTTTGTATTAGTATAAGTCATGCTATCTGCTTCAGAACAAGAGGAAACAGAAAAAAAAAAAAATTGTAAAAAACAATTACAAATAAAAGAGTAAGAAAAAAAAATCACATCCCTCATAAAAAAAAGAAGAAGAAAATGAAAAGATAAAAAACTACAAAGAAATGTAAACACTTTGTAAATGTAGGTGTTGGAGTGAAGAGTGTCGGTTGACTGGATTTAAATTCCAGATGTCTGTATTCACTCCTTATGAATCCAGTTCTTTCTTTACTCTATCCTATGAGCAGATATTTTGATAAATGTCTTGTCACTGATATGCCACAATTGTAAAAAAAAATATCTAAGTTAGGTGGGTTGTCTCCCTTGGTTAACATGCCTCTTTTCAAACCAACTAATCCCACAAATTGTAGCAGGATCAATTGTAGATAGAAATCTTGCTCTTTGATACCAGCATCTTTTGGGGGTTAGACGAAAAAAAAACTGTTGCTCCCTAATTCAGCAGATATGAGAAGGACGTAAAACACGTCGCTCCCTAATTCAGTAGATATAGGAAGGATGTAAATAAAACACATTGCTCCCTAATTCAGCAGATATAGGAGAAAGGCCGTCATAGGTACAATAACTTATCATAAACTTTACAAGGACTCAGTTAAGTGGAATTGTATTCATTATATTTATATAATTGACATTTCCCACAGACAATACTATCATTTCCAACAACAATTATTACAAGTGTATTTTCTTGTTTGTATAAATGTATTAATACAGAGTTATTTGAAATTCCATGTTGTGTTTGTGTATTTCCTGTTTCTATTTCTCCTGTCTCCTTCAACATTCTTGGCATAAATCAGCACACAATGATTAAAGGTCTGTCCAAAGAAGTATACAGCCATGTTGATTATCTATAAAAACTGACACCCTGCTGGTTGGACTTAGAATACACTGACTGTATCCACCTCCAGAGGGGTTGAGACCCCTCTCCCCCTCCAAAATTGAGGTGTCTTGAGTATGAAACTAAACTGCATCTGAAGGTGAGGTTCCAGATCTGGAGCTCTGGGGAATGTGGAGTACCCCTTAATCATTATTGTTCATAGTGTTACATATTAATTGGATCCCTATTACTTTTAAGGTAGTATAGAAATCCTTATGGCGATCAGTACAGCTGATGGCCTTGAGAGTGAGTGACAATGCTTGACCTCACTCTCACCTTGCTTTCTGGGGATAGAATCGTGAGAACAGAACCCCGATAGAAAGCCTCCTTCCGGTTTAAGGTGGGCAACTCAGTGAGTTGTAGTAAGTCAGTTGCAGTTAGTGAGTTGCAGTAAGTCAGTTGCAGTAGTTAGTTGCAGAGTTAGAAACTAGCAAGATGTGACTCTCAGCGCGCAGTTGTCTGGTCCTGGGGTTCCGGAATAAAATAACATCCAAAGTAAATCGAAGTCTTGTTGTTATTACTAAAAGCTAACAATGACACAAGGCTTCTGATAAGAAATGGTCCCCAGCAGAACCAGACACGGAATCCCCATACAAGAAGACCAGACGAGACCTGTAGAAGATATACCAGACCATTAGAAGATAGAAGAAGCAGATCCGACCAGAAGAATAAGAAAGTACGTAACAATAGATCCACTCTGACTTGGAGCGGTAGTACCTGTTAGGGTCAAATAGATCTGTTTAAAGATTATTTGTATTCGATAAGACTGTGTGCACCTCCCCCCCCCCAAAAAAAACCTTTAAGAAACACAAAAAAATGTAAATATAAATGTGAAATGAACATAGAAATGACTTGGAATGGTAGTACCTGTTAGGTTCCATCCTATGGGTCAAATAGATCTGATTAAAAATATTTATTCAATAAGACTGTGTGCAAATTAAAAAAAAAAAAAACCTTGAAGAAACTACACAAAAAATATAAATGTACAATGAACGTAGATGTGCTCATGTGTAATGGTTATTGTCATAGGAAACAGGCACAGTTAAATCTTTATTGCTTTCTGAAATTCTAAAACAAGGTACTTTAATTATTCTATATATCTGATTACACTGGTTTACAAAGAAATTGAGGCAAGCACAAAAATAGCAGTTTTAACCTAATTTGGGGGTGCAGCTGAATTCAGATTTGAAATCCGTTTTTACTTATCACCTCTAGTTTTTTTTAGATAGGCATACTGTACATTTTGTACACATACTGTACATAAAGGCGTATATGCATTCAGGGTTAATTTCTAATATTGTGTGACTTATGTCTTTTTTTTAGTTATTATGCAATAAATGTAAGTGATACCATTACATTATATATATATAGCTATATATCAAGATGGATTTTGGCAGTTAAGCATAGCCAACACGTCTCAATCAACAGCCAGTAGTGCACTGGCAGTCAGTGCAGGAGGAAGGTGTCCCTCGACAATTGTGTTACACAATCTTTTGGGTATATATTTGTATTACAATTTCCAATGACACATATTATATGATGGGAGATTTCTGCTGGATGCTCTTGTGTGACATCCCGGAGGCAAAATACAGTAGATCATCTAAGAAAACACACTTCTAACTGTCTGTGGTACTATGAATTGTGTACATTGTGTCATCCAAGTATATTTATTCCGTCAATGTTCTTTATCTATCCTGTTTTATCTGTAATAAGCTACTGCAACTGTTGAAATAATCATGTATGTACTCTGTATATACTAAAATGAGACTATTTAAAAGACAGAAAACTAGAGGTGATAGAGCAAAACTGTTTATAAATTTGAATTCAGCACACCCAAATTAGTAACAAACACCTATTCACATTCTTGCCTCAGACAAAAAAAATATTTTTTGTAAACCATTGTTATTGGTGGCATGTTATATAATGGTTTGGCAAAGGTATGCATCCAACTATTCTCTCTCCAGTTTTGGGTAAATAGTAGGACAGTCTTGGCTCTTTAGCCTTGATATGGTAACCAGTCTTGGAGAAGGACAACTCTGAATTCAAACCTGTTAAACTCCACTTAAAGATTTAAAGATAAACCTTGTATTATAGGGATTTGGCCCCTATATTTTTACGGCATGTGGAATTGAATAAATTAAAATAATTAAGTTTTCTGAAACAAGTAATTTTACAATTGTATAAGTTAAGTTTAGAATTATGTAAACAAAAGATAATCGAATGAATATTAGTTTAGAAATATTTTAGCAACAATAGAAACAATGGTTTAAATTCCATTGAAAATATGTACGCCATCGGAATGTAACAAAATCATCCGATATTTATGTCAGAAAACAGCTGATATTTGAAAATTCCAATATTAAATTTAACTTAATGATCACGTAGACAATGACAAAAGAGAATTATAAAAAGACCCTTTTAGCTGAAAAACTTCAGTGGGAGCTTACGCTCTTTCTGACTCAACAGAGTTGGAGCTGATGCTCCTAACTCGACAGTGGGAACGGAGGCTCTTCCCAACTCGACATAATGGGGAGAAGACGCTGTCCGAAAACATAAAATACGACTCAACCGGTCCGTCTATTTTTCCGTTTCATATTTTCTCTCTCTCTCCTACTCAATACAATACAAGTTTCAATCAGACATTGTTTTAAAAAACTGCTACAAATTTGACAAGTCCAAATGAACAAAATATAAACAAACTTATGCTCTCAGCAAACACAACTACCAACAGACACATCAATGAAAGAACAATTGACTATCACTATATTAATTGTAATATTTTGTATATAAAGTGGTTTCTTTTATAAATTTTATCTTCTTTTTTTTTTTTCTACGGAAACTACATTTCCGTAGTCTTATACATATAAATTGTGGGGATCAAAACTCGGATCTTCTTCAACTACACACTCGCCAAACAAATTCGGTCCCTACAGTATCAAATCCTGCTCATGCAAAGGCGTTGGTAAAAGTAAGTAAAATCAGTTCAGTGGCCTATTGTTGGTGTTAGCTTTCACTAGTGCTAGACCAAAGCGATTGTTTTTGTGTCTGAGGTGGGGCACCACACCTACTATCAGTTCCCCACTTTACTGCACAGATCCAAGCTGTGCATCTCATGTGCTGAATTGGCAAGTGTCAGTATTGAACCCGGAATCTTGTGGTTCCTAATCCGATGCTCTAACGACTGAACTTGATTATCTAACTGCTGGGCATAAAATAACCCAAGGCAGGTTAACATGCCGTCAAAATAAATCAAAGAAAAACTTGTCAAAGGGTGTTTTACTGTGCATGCATGACTTGACACTCTCCTGTAGGGTTTCTCGGTTGACAGTGCGCTACAATTGAGTAAATGTCGTGTTTTGCTCTCAACTTAGGCATTGATCTAAGGAAACTATTTGATTAAGAGAAGAGCCTTTTGAGTATGATTCAATTGAATGAAGCCCAGATATCATTTTGGTACTGATGTTTTAAAGTTGGTAACAAATCTGTTGAAAGCAATCCACATTCCGGAAACTGAAATCTTCAATGTGTGTGGGCTACAATCAAAGGCATAAACTTCTGTATTGTGTGAGCCTTGCATTCACAGTAAATATGCCTAAAGTTTTGCTTGAAACTATTCAAATGATTAAAGAAAGCTTTAGAGGATAATTCAATGAAAGAAGCCCAGATAACATTTTGATACTTGGTTAGGAAATCAATCCTTCAATGAGCAGAACACCTGAAAATGTTGAATGCGCACAGGTGACAATTCTCTTTTTGTAATTCTCTTCAAGTTCACAGCTTCTTTTGCATAAACATATAGTTATATGTATAATAGTTCTTTTCTGTCAGTAATGTATGCATTCTTTCCTCGGCACTGACATTCTCTTTATTCTTGATTTTCAATGTATTTCTATAGTAAATCATTCCTCAATGATTTTCAATGTATTTCTATAGTAAATCATTTACAATGAATTAGCATTAAACATACTAGCAATAATATGCATCCTCTGGGCATAAGTATTTAAGTTTTAATGTAATGAAATATAATAAATTAGAAAGACTAACAAAATTAAATAAGAACACATATAAAAAGATTACACTTATTCTAATCGTACTTTAATTTGTTTCCATATAGAATCATTCATAGAAATCAATAACACCAAGACATTATTTATTAAACCCGGTTTTGTTAAAACCAGTATGCAAATTAACCACACCATATATTATGTAAACATTTATTTCTTATTGATATATAAAACACATTACAGGATTTTAAATGCACTAATAATATGGGCTGTTTTGAGGCAAATCTAACTCAGATTTTCATGCAGACATAATTAATGAATAAGATTTATTCTATATATTAATGATTTTGACTATAGATTAAATACTCATTATAAAACTTATGCAATTCCTGAGAGTATTGTGATGTAAGCTGTGACAGTTGTTTCGGTTACAGACAGACAGACATCAAATCTCTATTATAATAAGATAATGGCTATATTCTGAGAGAATGTGCACCGTTTCGGGGCCTTCCTCATAACGGTTTTATTTATTAAATAGAATTAAATGACCAACCAAGGTTGATATAACTCATTCTAAAATCGAGTATTTATCCAGAATATACCGTCGAGGAAATATCTGAGGTAATATACAAAAATATAATACTTACATCCTAGATAAAGAAAAAGTCTCAATCATTTACTATTTCATTTTTACTCAAACTTAATTTACATTTTTTTTTCCAAAATTGATATATCGTCAATCAAGCATAAAGGAGTAATTGGTGAAAAAGGAAATATCAAATACATATAGCATATGGTTAATTGTAACGAGTTGAAGACGTAATTTTTAAATGAAACATTAAAAAATTCAGTTAAAAAACATAATGAATGAAACTTTACTCTTATCTGGATTGTAAATATTAATATATCATTACATACCAATATTATTTTTCGTACATTACCGCAGATATTTCCTCCGCGAGGTTTTCTGAGAAACTGTGTTATTGTTTCCCTGGTGAGGGATTATATTCATAATAGATTGGTTTTTTTTTTTGTTTTTGTTTTGTTTCTCTTCAATCAGATTGATTTATGGATCATTTACCATTTGACCTGTGAGTAAATATTTGTCTAAACTCAACAAAACATTGTATCGCTCTGTACTAAATCTACTGACTCATTTTGTCAATCAGTCTTAAGTTGGTTTTCTTGGCACCATTTTTTTTTTTTCTTCTTTTGTTTAATACTAATCTTTTTCCAACAGTTCTATATGAGTCAAGGTAAATAAAATCATACATAAGTGAATAGGTAGATATTCTAGGCCCCCCCCCCCAAAAAAAAAAAAACAAAAAAAAAACAAGACAATAGGTTTATAACCCCCCCCCCATACCCCCTCCCCCTTGACATCCTTGCAGTGAAATTTGCTGTCGAAACGAGAAAAAATTTAAGCAAAACATGATTCATCTCCTTCATCCTGACCATCTCTGTCTCACCTTGACATCATAAGAGGGTTAAAATAAAATATTGAAGTTGGTCTTCTTGGCACCATTTTTTTTTCTTCTTTTGTTTAATACTAATCTTTTTCCAACAGTTCTATATGAGTCAAGGTAAATAAAATCATACATAAGTGAATAGGTAGATATTCTAGGCACCCCCCCCCCCCAAAAAAAAACAACAAAAAAAACAAGACAATAGGTTTATAACCCCCCCCCTCCCCTTGACATCCTTCAGTGAAATTTGCTGGTCGAAACGAGAAAAAAATTTAAGCAAAACATGATTCATCTCCTTCATCCCGACCATCTCTGTCTCACCTGACATCATAAGAGGGTTAAAAAAAAATATTGAAATTAGAAGAAGAAGAAGAAGAAGAAAGAAGGGGGAAAGGGTAAAAAGGAAAGAAAAATTTACACTGAATTGTCCAATTGGACACATAGCCTAGTGGATAAAGGAATTAGGTTGACAGTTCTAAGTGACAGTTATCTCTAGACTGCAGGTTCAGTCCTGGTCAGGGGCAGCAGTAACATAGAATAATTATTAACACAGCTTAACACCTGTACCCCAGCTATGGTTAGTGGAATGAGAACAAGATACTGCCGTGGACTGAATAAAGGGTTAGGTTCAAAGTTCCGTGATGGCTCCCGATTATGATAAGAAGGTTCCCAAGTCCGACAAGAAATACCTGGAGAAGGCGGGAGGACACATTGTCTGAAACGTTGTACAGATAACAATGAAGATGAGGACAATAGTCCGAATAATCCAAATAATACTAGATCTATCTGACCTATAGATGTGTCCCTAACAGGTACTATTACTCCAAAACAAACTGACTTTAGTATTAATGCTTAGTTTGTTTTACAAAATATCCACTCTTATATAAACAAAACAATTACTTTACAGTTATATTAACATTACTTAAACAGTTTTAATAATGAAAGACACACATACTGTGCTTTGATAAAGGTTCAGACTTGATTTGTCAGACTCTTGTCCTCATCCTTATTGTTATATACATAATTTTTTGGCCTTTTTCAGGTGTTTCTTCTTCATCTTTCTCTTTCTCTATCTCTCTATTGCTTTCTCTTTCTCTTTATAGCTTTCTCTTTTCTTTCTATCGCTATCTATCTCTTTCTCTCTTTCTAGCTCTCTTTCACTTTTCTATCTATTTCTTTTTCTCTTCTCTATTTCTTTTTCTTTCTCTCCTACTATCTCTTTTTCTTTTTCTTTCTTTCTCTCTTTTCTATCTATCTATCTCTTTTCTTTTTCTTTCTCTCTATTCTTTTTCTTTTTCTATCTATCTCTTTTTCTTTTCTATCTCTCTATCTATCTCTTTTTTTCTTTCTCTCTTCTATCTCTTTTTCTTCTTCTATCTCTTTTTCTTTTTCTTATCTCTTTTTCTTTCTCTCTATCTATCTCTTTTTCTTTTCTCTATCTATCTCCTTTTCTTTTTTCTTTCTCTCTATCTCTTTTTCTTTTTCTTTCTCTCTATCTAGCTCTTTTTCTTTTTCTTTTCTCTTCTATCTCTTTTTCTTTTTTCTTCTATCTATCTATCTATCTATTCTTTTCTTCTTTCTTTCTCTCTATCTCTTTTTTCTTTTTTCTATTCTATCTATCTATCTATCTTCTATCTATCTATCTATCTATCTCTTCTCTTCTTCTTATCTCTTTTTCTTTTTCTATCTATCTATCTATCTATCTCTTTTTTTTTTTCTTTCTCTCTATCTCTTTTTCTTTTTCTATCTATCTATCTATCTATCTCTTTTTTCTTTCTCTCTCTATCTCTTTTCTTTTCTATCTATCTATCTATCTATCTATCTATCTATCTCTCTCTTTCACATTACAGTCAAGTTTATGCTGAAAACACTAGTTCCAACTAGATCACAAGTTTTGTAGTGATGAACCTGTTTAATGCTTAATTGGGTGGCCACTTAAGCAACAGCATTACTGTAAGCAATCTGAGTCCTTTGTTTATCAAAATTACTGTGATTCAGCATTAAATGACCCTCTCTCATATATAGGTAGGTCAATGTATGTTTATGTATGTGTGTGTTTGTGTGTGTGTGTATATATTTGGAGGCCATTTAGCTCTGTCAGTGGAGCATTCGCCTAGAAATTGCAAGGGTTTCATACTGGTCCTTGCCAACCCAGCACATGAGTAGTACAGCTTGGATATCTGATCTGTGCAGTAAAGCATCTGGGAGCTTACAGAAGGTGTGGCACTTCACTGCAGCAAAAAAGAAAAAAACAAACATTCTCCCTGGTTTTAACTAAAAAGGGAATATATTCTCTCACTGTTTAGCTGATATCAACAATAGGCCACTCCACTGATTTTACTACTACTATTACCTATATTTCTCTGAAAGTTACGTTTTTTTAACATTGGACTAAATGTAGAGAGAAAGATGATGAAAGCCTGCCTTGAAAGTATTGCGTCTCAGTCGGTAGAGCACTTGCCTAGAAATTGCAATGTTCCTGGTTCGATACCGGCCCTCACCAACTCAGTGTATAAGTAGCACAGGGATCTGTGCAGTGAGGAGCTGATGGTAGGTGTGGCACTTCACCGCAGACACAAAAAAATCTCATTGGTCTAGTGCTAGTGGAAAGGGGATAGACTCCCTCGCTGACTGGCTGATACTGACTGCGTTGACATTTACTTACATGTATATCTCAGTTTGAGAAATAAATTGCTCTAAGTATGTGTGCACATGGAAGCTTTCTTTTGAAAGCGTGTCCGAAAACATGTCGCTCACTAATGGTCCGATGCCTTCTTTTAGTTTTAGCAAATTATAAGAAGGTACTTCAAATTACTGTGACTAGCCAACTAGTTAACATGACAGCCACTGATGTTGGTAGTGACGTTTAAACTTTGAGATATTTTATTTACATTCAATTTTTGTATCAAATCAGTTATGTGAACTGCCCTTAATTTTTATAAAGTCAACTTTTTTTTCTTACATTTCACAAACTTTTACCTTTCACAATCTTTTGCATAATAAGAGGGAAATCTTAGAAGCAACTTGGAAGTTTAGTTTGGAATTTTCTTGTACACATGTCGGCTTCAAAGATTGTTTTCAGAAAAGTGAATAATTTATTTTATTCTGGTTCAATATAAAGAAAGCCCATTTGGCATTATTTAAGTTTCATGTTTTTATCTGTGCAGCAGATGCTAAGTAATAGATCACTGCTAATGATGCAGTAGGTGCAAGCATATGCTGGAAATAGTTTGCAAAGTTTTAAAAATATTTTGGATGTTGGTTTGTCTTCTTCCTTTAATGGCATATCAATAAGCAAATGCAGCAAAATGACTAACCCTGTTAGCTGGGGCTTTAGAATACACCGACTGCACCTCTGCAGAGGTGTAAACCCCCCCCCTCACCATGGGTTAAATAGTAAACAAATGTGTTTATCAAAAAAAAAAAAAATTCAGTATCCATTAAGAATTAATTTATTTCAAAACTTTGTCGGCATTAGATGACCCACTTAGGTTGATATGTCATTAAAACAAGCAAAATGGCATAACAGGAATACAAATAGTCTAGAATTTGTACTTGATCCCCCTTGTGATTCACAATCTTGTACTTGATCCTCCTTGTGATTCATAACCTTGTAGTTGATCCTCGTAGTGCTTACAACCCTGTAGTTGATCCCCGTAGTGCTCTACAACCTTTGTAGTTGATCCCGTAGTGTTCTACAACCTTGTAGTTGATCCCTAGTGGCTCTACAACCTTGTAGTTGATACCCTAGTGCTCTACAAACCTTGTAGTTGATCCCCCCTTAGTTGATCCCCCTAGTGCTCTACAACCTTGTAGTTGATCCCCCTAGTGTCTACACCTTTTGTTGATCCCCCTTAGTGCTCTACAACCTTGTAGTTTATCCCCGTAATGTTTCTACAACCTTGTAGTTGATCCCCCTAGTGCTGCTACAACCTTGTAGTTGATCCCCCTAGTGCTCTACAACCTTGTAGTTGATCCCCCTAGTGCTCTACAACCTAGTTGATCCCCCTTAGTGCTCTACAGCCTTGTAGTTGATCCCCTAGTGTTCTACAACTTGTAGTTGTAGTGTCTACAACCTTGTAGTTGATTCCAACCTCCCCCTAGTGCTCTACAACCTTGTAGTTGATCCCCCCTAGTGCTCTACAACCTTGTAGTTGATCCCCCCTAGTGCTCTACAACCTTGTAGTTGATCCCCCTAGTGCTCTACAACCTTGTAGTTGATCCCCCTAGTGCTCTACAAACCTTTTAGTTGATCCCCCTAGTGCTCTACAACCTTTTAGTTGATCCCCCTAGTGCTCTACAACCTTTTAGTTGATCCCCCTAGTGCTCTACAACCTTGTAACTTGACTAAGTTTACAATATTCTTCAGCCTTTAATTTAAAATGCCAGAATTTGAAACAAACTTGCCACTGAAAAAAAGTTTTCATAAAAAATGCATATTAAAATGAAAACACTAAATCTTGGAACAATGGACAACATATTTCATTATTCCATTTGAGTTTTGACCAAATTAATATTGTTGGCCAAAGTCTTCTGGCAATAATAGTGGACTATGAAATAGCAATAGTTAAAACCCATAATATCACAGCTAGGATTTATTACACATGTCACAAATTTCATTCACTCTAATAATTATTATATAATGATATAGTGAATACTAAAAGTTTTTATGTTGAAACCAATCATCAATGGACTCGGTTTCCACTGATTTGTTCACCTTTCATTGTTTTGACTGGCGGTTTTTATCAGGGATTTTAAGTCGTCAAGTCAGAGTTGGAAGCAATTAAGGTGTCACTGGAGTCGGAGTCAGTAAAACTATACTGACTCCAGTGATATCAGCTGAGATGGGTAGGTTGATTTTTCACTTTTTAAAAATATCAAATTGTCCATCTATGTGAAAGTTGTGTGTTAGTATACTGAATATTGATAGCTTTGCTTAAGGAAATAGCATCAAAGATCGTCTGCTAAAATGCACTAAAAATCCTTGTTTTCACAAAATTTAGCCTTTAGAAAATGAGGATTTTTAGTGAATTTTAGTAGATGTTCTTTGATGCTGTTTGAACTCTGGTCCTTGTGTCCATTTCTTAAGATGATAACCATTACATGAGGAGAGCCTCCAATTTTGCTTTAAGTATACACAAAAATACATATATCAATGCACACACACACACACACCACACACATATATATATATATATATATATATATAATATATATATATATATATATACTGCAAATATATGCACCCTCTGGGTGCAAGTATTTAAGATATAATATAATAAATATCATGTTAAATTAGAAAGGCTAATGAAACTGAATAAGAATTCAGATAAAAAGATTTGGAACAGAAAAATAGAACAACTTTGAAACTATCTCTTCCATCATTTTCCATTACTCCCGTTTTTCAGTGGTAAATTTTCCTAATTTAACTATTTAGTTAAAATAGGAAGTAAAGAATAATTTTACAGTTATTTCTTCTTGTTAATGGATTTCTTTTAAGATTTATCCCCAAAATTTTTGCTCATATTCAATAAGATAAAACCAAACAATTAGAAATCAATATACTAAGTATATATTTATTAAAATCAAATTTTTAAGATTAATATGCAAATTAGCCTTCCCATTCACACTGTGAACGCGCTATTTTATTGTAATATATAATACAATTGCATGTTATTAGTATGTAGATATTGTTAACAGTCTTAATGTAAAACAATTTTACTAATAATTGAGATTTAAAAAAAAAATAAGATCATGTAGAATGTGGTGTAAATAACAATGGGAATTGTGACTTGTATAGTAATATAGTTTCGGTTACATACAGACAAACACACAATCTCCATTATAATAAGATATATTTATTTTGATTTTTTTTTTGAAGTCAGTTACTATACTGTTGGTTTGAACAACAACAACAACAACAACTAGCTGAGCACAACTGACTGGTGTCCAAAGCAGCTGGTATTTATGGAACTAAGGAATACTCCATTCATGCATTTGGGTGATTCCATTCCCCGAGTCCTGATTGGCTGCTTGGTTTCAGTGGTGCTATGGTGCCAGATAAATAATCTGGCATTCTGTAGGCTTGCAACAAGGTAAGATCCGTATTGAGTTATGGCTTCCTTGTTGCCTTGTCTTGCCAATTCAACGGTAATTGGAATATTGCTTCTACATATTTATATATAAACACAAGTACTGTAAAACCTTTAAAAAAAGAACAGGGATTCACACACATACATGAAAATAGTTTATTGGTTGAAAAAAAAAAATGTTTAAAACTACTGGTTTATAAAATTCCTTTTTAAAATTCAAATTAAAAACATCAACTGCAATTACACTAATTGCTCATTAAAAGTTTGGTTGGAAATTTCATCAGATTTTGATATCCATCTTTTTTATTTTTCATTTACCTATTTGGGATGTCCTTTACTTTGGATTAGCATTCTAACTTCTTCTCTTCTGATCATTATAAATTTCCAGTTACAGTACAAACTGACAATTCCAAAAATTGCTTCCAGATAATTCCATATTAAATTATGTCACCCACTCCCATCAATTTTTCTGAAATTTTGTACAGGTGTAGACTATATTAAAGTTACACAATCCCCATCTTTTTTATTTTTCATTTACCTATTTGGAATGTCCTTTACTCAATAAAATTTGTTGCAATTATTGACTGTACTCTCAAAATTAGGAATTCTGTTTTCTAAACTTTGAGGTTCTGTCATAATTCAATCAACAAAGTTTATATCAGTGATATATATATATATATATTTGTGAGAACATGTGCTCAACTGAAGTCGAACCTAATTTTTTGAAAGTTAATTCATTAATAATTAATTAGGCGGGATTTACCTATTTAAATGTAAGGCTAAACAAATCGAGAAAAATCAATGTTTAGCCTTACATTTAAATAGGTAAATCCTGCCTAATTAATTATTAATGAATTAACTTTCAAAAAATTAGGTTCGACTTCAGTTGAGCACATGTTCTCCCAGATGTTGTCGGCTGAAAATAGCCATATCACAAACATCGTCTGTTTGTTTACTTCTCATATATATATATATATATATATATATATATATATATATATAACATTCATAATTAAATGAATTTCTTTGGATTAGCATTCTAACTTCTTCTCTTCTGATCATTATAAATTTCCAGTTACCTTACAAACTGACAATTCCAAAAATTGCTTCCAGATAATTCCATATTAAATTATGTCACCCACTCCCATCAATTTTTCTGAAAATTTTGTACAGGTGTAAGTAAAAGTCGTCGGGGCGGCCTAAAGTCGGTATCAGCCAGTCAGTGAGGGAGTCTATCCCCTTTTCAATAGCGCTAGACCAAGGAGATTGTTTTTTAGCATTTGAGGTGGAGCGCCACACCTACCATCAGCTCCTTACTTTACCGCACAGATCCCTGTGCTACTCATACGCTGAGTTGGCGAGGACCGGTATCGAACTAGGAACCTTGTGGTTTCTAGCCGAACGCTCTACCGACTGAGCTAACCCGGCCCCCAAAATTTGAGCTTCCAATCCCCAAAATTGGTGGAGTTATATCGATTTTTTAGCTCTTTTTTCTGGATGATTTGACATGGAATTACCCTTACTTCTATTGGTATGCTCCTTCAGAGATGCCGCAGGCACTGAGCAATAAACCCAGCCCTTAAACCTTTTAGATGAGGATGTAGGTGCTGCTTAGGGGAAAGGCTCCCTGGAACTAAGCTGTTATTAAACCTCACCTACTTGGCACAAAGACCAAGTAATTATAATAAGTAGAAGAAATTAATACATAAGTATATTAGGGTAGGTCGATTTTTAACTTTAAAAAAAAAAATCAAATTCTCTCAAACAGTGAAAGTTGTAAACTATTATAATGAATATTGATACCACAAACTAGATCTCATACTTGCACCATTGTTTGAGGAAATAGCATCAAATACCATCAGTTAAAATGCACAAAAAAAATCCCCATTTTCACAACATTTAGCCCAGAAAATTGGTTAGAAAACTTAGAAATTTCAATACTTAAAACAGAAAAAGGTGTTATTTTATTTTACTTAAATGAAACGAATAAGATATAATTACAATTCAAATTGAAAATATACCCCTCATCACTACCAACAGCTCCAATATGCTGCTTTTTCTCTAATAATTTTAAGCTGTAGCTGGAGGAAGTATATATGGATTCATACCTTTCCCAAGGGTATTAGTGCTACTAGCAAATATATGCACCCTCCGGGTGCAAGTATTTAAGTTTTGATATAATAAAATATCATATTAAATTAGAAAGGCTAATGAACTGAATAAGAATGTAGATAAAAAGATTTGGAACAGAGGGGGTATGATTGAAAAATAGAACAACTTTGAAACTAACTCTTCCATCATTTTCCGTTACTCCCTTCTTTCATTGGTAAATTTTCCTAATTAAACAGTTTAGTTAAAATAGGAAGTAAAGAATAATATTACAGTTATTTCTTCTTGTTAAAGGATTTCTTTTAAGATTTATTAAAGAGATTTCTGCCCATATTCAATAAGATAAAACCAAACAATTAGAAATCAATAATACTAAGCATATATTTATTAAAATCAATTTTTTAAGATCAATATGCAAATTAGGCTTCCCATTCATACTGTAAACCTCTATTTTGTTGTATATATAAATACAATTGCATGTTATTAGTATGTAGATATGGTCAACAGTGTAATTAATGAAAAACAATTTTATTAATAATTAAGGTTTAAATAAACATAAAATCATGGAGAATGTGATGTAAATAACTAAAGGAATTGTGACTTGTATAGTAATATAGTTTCGGTTACAGACAGACAAAACCACAATCTCCATTATAATAAGATGTGAAATTCAAACAGCCTTGTGTATGCATTTACGAACCCCTCCACATGACCAGGATTTGACACAAGGTCAAGTTTTAAGTGGAGTTTAACAGATTTGAATTCAATTTTTCTTCTCTTAGACTGGTTGCCTAACCAAGATGTGTATGTATGTGTCTATATGGATATTTATTCCATTCAGTCTGGCATAAGGTTATAGTTGTGGAGAACCGCATGATAACTGAATGAGTTTATCAACCTTTTCATCAGAGGAGAGTTTTTGACATCTCTGGCAATTCTCTAAGCAAGATTAAGCACTGTCAGTAGACAACAAAGGGTTTCTGAGCATCGATACAGGTTTTATTGTTGAGATTTTGAAGTAAGGAAAGAGAATCATTGGCAAGAATTCATGAAATTGTTTATGTTAAATGGTTAAACATCATGTCTACCTTTAGACAAACTGGCATTATCTTTGTGCTGCAAAAAAAACAAAAAAAAAAAACATACAAAAACAACATATTGGCTAGAATTCATATAAGTGTATAGCAGGTTTTGTTTCAAGAAATTTTTACAAATTTGCAAAATTAGCTTAAAGGTTCTAACGATAAATAAATAAATAAAATATTTAAAAAAAAAAAAAAAAAAGGAAACTTTGCGAAACTAATTTGTCTTGCCTGGCCAGACAGGAAGTAGAAAAAAGCATTGGCAGTGGAAGGGACTGAAAATGGCATAGATCAAGGTCAAAGAGCCCCTGGGTGTAAAGCAGGGGTACCCCCCCACAAAAAAAAAAAAAAAAAAATTACAATGCTCGTCTGAATAATTCATTAATTAGTGCTCACATTACATCTCAGAACTTCAAACAAATCAAAATAAATCAGTTCTGGTCAAGTCATGTTAAAAGCACCAGTTCTCACTTGATCACCGAAGTTAAGCAGCAATGAGCCTGTTCAATACTTAGATGGGTGACCATATAAGCAAAAGCAGGTACTGTAAGCAGCCTGATATCAAAATAGCTTGATTTGGCATTGAATGACCTGGAAATGGTTGATATGCCGTAAAACAAAACAACCAACCAAAAATGACTTTTGATTCGGCATTAAATGACCCGGAAAGGGTTGATATACCTTAAAAAAAAACAACCAACCAAAAATGACTTTTGATTTGGCATTAAATGACCCGGAAAGGGTTGATATGCCGTAAAACAACAACCAACCAACCAACCAAAATAAATCTTTGTAGTTACTAAGGTCAAAAGTTTTGCAAAATTTTGCTACCTCTTAGTTTGCAGTGCATCTATCAGATAACTGATGCAGTTCAAGCTGTGGAAGGTACACTCTGATTTGTTATATCATTGTAGTTGGTGTGATGACACATTGTGCATTGCTTCATTATTTTTGTGATTTGAAATCTGCACGGATGAATTCAAACAAGAATTCTTCCCAGCTATAGCCATGTCAGTGCTACTATATGGTTGCACCTCTTGGACTCTAATGAAACACTTAGAGAAAAAGCTACAAAACTACAAAAGGATGCTATGTACTATACACATCTTGGAAGCAGTACCCCCGCAAAAAAAGTATCTGTCCGGCTACCTGCCTCCAGTTGCAAACCATCCAAGTAAGATGAACAAAACATGCTGGAAGTGACTTTCTCCTGTGGACACTAATGTAGGTTGATTGGCAAAAACCGACATCAATCAGTTCTGTGTGGATTCTGGATGACTGATAGGGATGGAGAGTTAAAAAAAAAAAAATCAAATTGTCTATGGTTGGTAGTAATAATATATATATATATATATTAAATTTTTACTTGAAGGCACTTACAACGCATGTATCGCATAAAATTCGATACTTTTTCTTATAGAAAATGAACTTGACAAGTGTAATCCCAGTAAAGGATGGCTCGATGTGTAGAATACCGTACAGACTGTTTCGACTTTATTAAGTCTCATCAGCGGTATATACTAACGATTTCCCTCCGACAGAAATCGAAACTGGGACTTCAGCAGACGCAGTGAAACACACTACGCGTAGTATCGCTTGACAAGCTTAATTTCGCTAGGATGGTCAGCTGTGTACTGTGGCCCGAGGCGATAAAAGTGTTTCACTAGTGTTTTCACTGCGTCTGCTGAAGTCCCAGTTTCGATTTCTGTCGGAGGAAATCGTTAGTATATACCGCTGATGAGACTTAATAAAGTCGAACAGTCTGTACGGTAATTCTACACATCAAGCCATCCTTTACTGGATTACACTTGTCAAGTTCATTTTCTATAAGAAAAAGTATCGAATTTTTATGCGATACATGCGTTGTAAGTGCCTTCAAGTAAAAATTTAATATATACTTTATTCGCAACGTTTCTAAATAAACAAACATCCAAAATCTTTATATTATATATATATATATATATATATATATATATAATATGTGAAAAATAAATGGAAATTAATCCGACAGTGTGAATATGATAAAATGAAAAAACAAAGGATGTTTACAACTGAATGGGCTCATCAGGAGATAATATATATATACACCACACACAGCACACACACACACACACAATCCCTCTGCACGAGCAGGATTTGACACAAGGTCAATTCATTAAGTGGAGTTTTAGAGGTTTGAATTAAGAGTTTTCCTTCTCCTAGACTGGTTACCTAACCAAAGGTTAAAGAGCCCAGTCAACCTACTATTTACCCATAGCTGGAAGGAGAGTAGTTTGGATGCATACCTTTCCCAAAGGTATTAGAGCTATGTGAAATGCAAACAGCCTCATCCAGGATTTGGTAGTAATAATGTAATTGGTACACTGACATGTTGTGCATTGCTTCACTCCGTTTAGGATTTGAAAGACGAAGGATGTAGTTCAATCTGTGGAAGGAACATGCTATGGTTGTTGGTAGACATATTACTTCACTCTATGTGCGATTTGAAAGCCACACAGATGAATGTGCAACTTAGTCTAGCTGAGAACTCACTCAAGTAAAAACAATTTTATGCTTGTTATTCATTTTTATCCTTTTATCTCATTTCTGTTGATTCTTCTTTATATCACAATTTTGGACCATATGACCTTTAGGCACCCCTTTTGCAACCTCGATTCATAAGGACATATTTTTCATTTACACCGTCAAAATCTGGTTGTTTGTTTAGGGTTAAGGTTAGGGGTTAGTTTTATAATTAAAAAAAACCCTCTAAAAATCGTCTGTTAATAAACAACTGGATTTTGATGGTGTAAATGAAAAATATATCCTTATGAATCAAGGTCGCAAAAGGGGTGCCTAAAGGCCATATGGTCCACAATTTTCATACCAGTAGTAGTATGGATAAGGTTTATGAAGACATCTCCAGAATGGATGGCAAGCCTCTCAATTTAGTAAACCATTCACATAGCTAGGTAGTAATATCTCATCTACAGAAAGTGATGCGACTATACTGCATGGGACTGTTATAGACAAATTATCAATTATATAGAAATTTGATCTCTCTTCTAAAGAGAGATTCTTCCCATGCTATAGCCTATCAGTGCTTCTGTATGGCTGAGACTTGGACCTCCCAATTTTGGGAAAAAAAAAAAATGCTTTTTTTGGAAAGAAGAGCCCCTTTATGTTTGGGGGGAAAAACCTTGGTACAGAGAGAAAGAAAAATTTTGC
>CM042144.1:116524345-116579345 GCA_023376005.1 Doryteuthis pealeii
AAGAGAGAGGGATTCTAAAGACTTTTGCTTAGGATGGCAGAAATGGGAAGTTCAAATATAGAGAAAATGAAAAATTTAAAATCACGAATAATGGTGCATACCAAGAAGGTTAGAAAATACATCTTAAGACTCTTGGCTTTAGATGGCAGAAATGAAGTCAAATATAGAGAATAATAAAAGTATTATTATCACTGAATATTGTGCATACAAAAGGTTAGAAAGTTATCATCTAAGACTTTGCTTTAGATGGCAGAAATGAAGTCCAAAATATAGAGAATAATAAAGTATTTATCACTGAAATATGTGCAATACAAGAAGGTTAGAAAATTATCATCTAAGACTTGCTTTAGATGGCAGAAATGAAGTCAATATAGAGAATATAAAAGTATTATCACTGAATATTGTGCAATACCAAGAAGGTTAGAAAGATTATCATAAGACTTTGCTTTACGCAGAAATGAAAGTCAAATATAGAGAATAATAAAAGTATTTTATCATGAATATTGTGCAATACAAGAAGTTAAGAAAGATTATCATCTAAGACTTGCTTTAAATGGCAGAATAAGTCAAATATAGATGAAAATAAAAGAACTTTGTCTGAATTTTAAGAAGCAATAAAAAAATTTGCTGATATATTTTGTCATAATCAACAAAAAGAAAAAAAAAAAGAAAAAAAATTGCTTAAAAAAGAAGAAGAATATCTGTAGTTAAAAAAAAAAGGTAAAAATCTACATATCCTTATACATTGGTGTCATTTGTTGTAGCTGTCATAAAATCCTTGAAAAGAAAAATTTCCTTAAACTTGAGACTTTTCAGACTTCATTTATCATCAAAGAGTCAATGACATGACAAGTTGTTTTCTATGTTGCCAGTTCTTAACTTGATCCTCAGCAGGTGTATCAAAAAGATATACATTCTCTTCTGGGAGGGTTGGGGTTTTTTTGTATTAGTATAAGTCATGCTATCTGCTTCAGAACAAGAGGAACAGAAAAAAAAAAAATTGTAAAAAACAATTACAATAAAAGAAGTAAGAAAAAAAAATCACATCCTCATAAAAAAAAGAAAATGAAAAGATAAAAAAACTACAAAGATGTAAACACTTTGTAAATGTAGTGTTGGAGTGAAGAGTGTGGGTTGGACTGGATTTAAATTCCAGATGTCTGTATTCACTCCTTATGAATCCAGTTCTTTCTTTACTCTATCCTATGAGCAGATATTTTGATAAATGTCTTGTCACTGATATGCCACAATGTAAAAAAAAAATATCTAAGTTAGGTGGGTTGTCTCCCTTGGTTAACCATGCCTCTTTTCAACCAACTAATCACAGGCCCTCAAATTGTAGCAGGATCAATTGTAGATAGAATCTTGCTCTTTGATACCAGCATCTTTTGGGGTTAGACTGAAAAAAACCGTTTCTCCCTAATTCAGTAGATATGAAAAGGACGTAAAACACGTTGCTCCCTAATTCAGTATATAAATAAGAAGGATGTAAATAAAACACATTGCTCCCTAATTCAGCAGATATAAGAGAAGGCCATCATAGGTACAATAACTTATCATAAACTTTACAAAGGACTCAGTTAAGTGAATTGTATTCATTATTTATATAAATTGACATTTCCCACAGACAAATACTATCATTTCAACAACAATTATTACAAGTGTATTTTCTTGTTTGTATAAATGTATTAATACAGAGTTATTTGAAATTCCATGTTGTGTTTGTGTATTTCCTGTTTCTATTTCTCTCCTGTCTCATTCAACATTTCTTGGCATAAATCAGCACACAATGATTAAAGGTCTGTCCAAAGAAGTATACAGCCATGTTGATTATCTATAAAAACTGACACCCTGCTGGTTGGACTTAGAATACACTGACTGTATCCACCTCCAGAGGGGTTGAGACCCCTCTCCCCCTCCAAAAATGAGGTGTCTTGAGCATGAAACTAAACTGCATCTGAAGGTGAGGTTCCAGATCTGGAGCTCTGGGGAATGTGGAGTACCTCTTAATCATTATTGTTCACAGATCCACTCTGACTTGGAGCGGTAGTACCTGTTAGGGTCAAATAATCTGTTTAAAGATTATTTGTATCGATAAGACTGTGTGCACCCCCCCCAAAAAAAAAACCTTTATAGAAACACAAAAAAAATGTAAATATAAAATGTGAAATGAACATAGAAATGACTTGGAATGGTAGTACCTGTTAGGGTTCCATCTATGGGTCAAATAGATCTGATTAAAAATTATTTGTATTCAATAAGACTGTGTGCAAATTAAAAAAAAAAAAACCTTGAAGAAACTACACAAAAAATGTAAATATAAATGTACAATGAACGTAGATGTGCTCATAGTGTAATGGTTATTGTCATAGGAAACAGGCACAGTTAAATCTTTATTGCTTTCTGAAATTCTAAAACAAGGTACTTTAATTATTCTATATATCTGATTACACTGGTTTACAAAGAAATTGAGGCAAGCACAAAAATAGCTGTTTTAACCTAATTTGGGGGTGCAGCTGAATTCAGATTTGAAATCCGTTTTTACTCATCACCTCTAGTTTTTTAGATATGCATACTGTACATTTTGTACACATACTGTACATTAAGGCGTATATGCATTCAGGGTTAATTTCTAATATTGTGTGACTTATGTCTTTTTTTTTAGTTATTATGCAATAAATGTAAGTGATACCATTACATTATATATATATATAGCTATATATCAAGACGGATTTTGGCAGTTAAGCGTAGCCAACACATCTCAATCAACAGCCAGTAGTGCACTGGCAGTCAGCGCAGGAGGAAGTTGTCCCTCGACAATTGTGTTACACAATCTTTTGGGTATATATTTGTATTACAATTTCCAATGACACATATTTTATTGTTTCTGACACATATTATATGATGGGAGATTTCTGCTGGATGCTCTTGTGTGACATCCCGGAGGCAAAATACAGCAGATCATCTAAGAAAACACACTTCTAACTGTCTGCGGTACTATGAATTGTGTACATTGTGTCATCCAAGTATATTTATTCCGTCAATGTTCTTTATCTATCCTGTTTTATCTGTAATAAGCTACTGCAACTGTTGAAATAATCATGTATATACTCTGTATATACTAAAATGAGACTATTTAAAAGACAGAAAACTAGAGGTGATAGAGCAAACTGTTTATAAATTTGAATTCAGCACACCCAAATTAGTACAAACACCTATTCACATTGCCTCAGACAAAAAAAAAATATTTTTTTGTAAACCATTGTTATTGGTGGCATGTTATATAATGGTTTGGCAAGGTATGCGTCCAACTATTCTCTCTCCAGTTTTGGGTAATAAAGTAGGACAGTCTTGGCTCTTTAGCCTTGGTATGGTAACCAGTCTTGGAGAAGGACAACTCTGAATTCAAACCTGTTAAACTCCACTTAAAGATTTAAAGATAAACCTTGTATTAATAGGGATTTGGCCCTATATTTTTACGGCATGTGGAATTGAATAAATTAAAATAATTAAGTTTTCTGAAACAAGTAATTTTACAATTGTATAAGTTAAGTTTAGAATTATGTAAACAAAAGATAATCGAATGAATATTAGTTTAGAAATATTTTAGCAACAATAGAAACAATGGTTTAAATTCCATTGAAAATATGTACGCCATCGGAATGTAACAAAATCATCCGATATTTATGTCATTAGAAAACAGCTGATATTTGAAAATTCCAATATTAAATTTAACTTAATGATCACATAGACAATGACAAAAGAGAATTATAAAAAGACCCTTTTAGCTGAAAAACTTCAGTGGGAGCTTACGCTCTTTCTGACTCAACAGAGTTGGAGCTGATGCTCCTAACTTGACAGTGGGAATGGAGGCTCTTCCCAACTCAACACAATGGGGAGAAGACGCTGTCCAAAAACATAAAATACGACTCAACAGGTCCGTCTATTTTTCTGTTTCATATTTTCTCTCTCTCTCCTACTCAATACGATACAAGTTTCAATCAGACATTGTTTTATCAAAACTGCTACAAATTTGACAAGTCCAAATGCACAAAATATAAACAAACTTACGCTCTCAGCAAACACAACTACCAACAGACACATCAATGAAAGAACAATTGACTATCACTATTTAATTGTTAATATTTTGTATATAAAGTTGTTTCTTTTTATAAATTTATCTTCTTTTTTTTTTTTCTACGGAAAATACATTTCCGTAGTCTATACATTTAAATTGTGGGGATCAAAACTCAGATTTTCTTCAACTACACAACTCACGCAAACAAATTCGGTCCCTACAGTATCAAATCCTGCTCATGAGCAAAGGCGTTGGTAAAAGAAAGTAAAAAGTCAGTTCAGTGGCCTATTGTTGGTGTTAGCTTTCACTAGTGCTAGACCAAGAGATTGTTTTGTGTCTGATGTGGAGCACCACACCTACTATCAGTTCCCCACTTTACTGCACAGATCCAAGCTGTGATCTCATGTGCTGAATTGGGCAATGTCGGTATTGAACCCGGAATCTTGTGGTTCCTAGATAGATGCTCTAAACGACTGAACTTGATTATCTACTGCTGGGCATAAAATAACCCAAGGCAGGTTAACATGCCATCAAAATAAATCAAAAGAAAAAACTTGTCAAAGGGTGTTTTACTGTGCATGCATGACTTGACACTCTCCTGTAGGGTTTCTCGGTTTGACAGTGCGCTACAATTGAGTAAATGTCGTGTTTGCTCTCAACTTAGGCATTGATCTAAGGAAACTATTTGATTAAGAGAAGAGCCTTTTGAGTATGATTCAATTGAATGAAGCCAGATATCATTTTGGTACTGATGTTTTAAAGTTGGTAACAAATCTGTTGAAAGCGATCCACATTCCGGAAACTGAAATCTTCAATGTGTGTGGGCTACAATCAAAGGCATAAACTTCTGTATGTGTGAGCCTTGCATTCACAGTAAATATGCCTAAAGTTTTGCTTGAAACTATTCAAATGATTAAAGAAAGCTTTAGAGGATAATTCAATGAAAGAAGCCCAGATAACATTTTTGATACTTGGTTAGGAAATCAATCCTTCAATGAGCAGAACACCTGAAAATGTTGAATGCGCACAGGTGACAATTCTCTTTTTGTAATTCTCTTCAAGTTCACAGCTTCTTTTGCATAAACATATAGTTATATGTATAATAGTTCTTTTTCTGTCAGTAATGTATGCATTCTTTCCTCGGCACTGACATTCTCTTTATTCTTGATTTTCAATGTATTTCTATAGTAAATCATTCTTCAATGATTTTCAATGTATTTCTATAGTAAATCATTTACAATGAATTAGCATTATGCATACTAGCAATAATATGCATCCTCTGGGCATAAGTATTTAAGTTTTAATGTAATGAAATATAATAAATTAGAAAGACTAACAAAATTAAATAAGAACACATATAAAAAGATTACACTTATTCTAATCATACTTTAATTTGTTTCCATATAGAATCATTCATAGAATTGATTTTAATATGTTGGAGAATAAAGCAATAATATTAGAAATCATAACACCAAGAAAATTATTTATTATACCCGGTTTTGTTTAAAACCAGTATGCAAATTAACCACACCATATATTATGTAAACATTTATTTCTTATTGATATATAAAACATTACAGGATTTTAAATGCACTAATAATATGGGCTGTTTTGAGGCAAATCTAACTCAGATTTCATGCAGACATAATTAATGAATAGATTTATTTTATATATTAATGATTTGACTATAGATTAAATACTCATTATAAACTTATGCAATTCCTGAGAGTATTGTGATGTAAAGCTGTGACAGTTGTTTCGGTTACAAACAGACAGACATCAAATCTCTATTATAATAAGATAATGGCTATATTCTGAGAGAATGTGCACCGTTTCGGGGCCTCCTCATAATGGTTTTATTTATTAAATAGAATTAAATGACCAACCAAGGTTGATATAACTCATTCTAAAATCGAGTATTTATCCAGAATATACCGTCGAGGAAATATCTGAGGTAATATACAAAATATAATACTTACATCCTAGATAAAGAAAAAGTCTCAATCATTTACTATTTCATTTTTACTCAAACTTAATTTACATTTTTTTTTCCAAAATTGAATATATCGTCAATCAAGCGTAAAGGAGTAAATTGGTGAAAAAGGAAATATCAAATACATATAGCAATATGGTTTAATTGTAACGAGTTGAAGACGTAATTTTTAAATGAACATTAAAAAGTTCAGTTAAAAAAAATGAATGAAACTTTCTCTTATCTGGATAGTAAATATTAATATATTATTACATACCAATATTATTTTTCGTACATTACCGCAGATATTTCCTCCGCGAGGTTTTTCTGAGAAACTGTGTTATTGTTTCCCTGTGAGGGATTATATTCATAATAGATTGGTTTTTTTTTTTTTGTTTTTGTTTTGTTTCTCTTCAATCAGATTGATTTATGGAATCAAATTACCATTTGACCTGTGAGTAAATATTTGTCTAAACTCAACAAAACATTGTATCACTCTGTACTAAATCTACTGACTCATTTTGTCAATCAGTCTTAAGTTGGTTTTCTTGGCACCATTTTTTTTTTTTTTTTCTTTTGTTTAATAGCTAATCTTTTCCAACAGATCTATATGAGTCAAGGTAAATAAAATCATACAATAAGTGAATAGGTAGATATTCTAGGCACCCCCCCCAAAAAAAAAAAAACAACAAAAAAAAACAAGACAATAGTTTTATAACCCCCTCCCCCCATAGCCCCCCTCCCCCCTAAATCCTGCAGTGAAATTTTGCTAGTTCGAAACGAAAAAAAAATTTAAGCAAACATGATTCATCTCCTTTCATCCCGACCATATCTCGTTCTCACCTGACATCATAAGAGGTTAAAATAAAATATTGAAGTTGGTTTCTTGGCACCATTTTTTTTTTCTTCTTTTGTTTAATACTAATCTTTTTCCAACAGTCTATATGAGTCAAGGTAAATAAAATCAATACATAAGTGAATAGGTAGATATTCTTGGCACCCCCCCCCCCAAAAAAAAAAACAAGCAAAAAAAAACAGACAATAGTTTATAACCCCCCCTCCCCCTTGACATCCTTCAGTGAAATTTGCTGGTCGAAACGAGAAAAAAAATTTAAGCAAAACATGATTCAATCTCCTTCATCCGACCATCTCTCTGTCTCCACCTTGACATCATAAGAGGGTTAAAATATATTGAAATTAGAAGAAGAGAAAGAAAAGAAGGGGAAAGGTAAAAAGGAAAGAAAAATTTACACTGAATTGTCCAATTGGACACATAGCTAGTGGATAAAGGAATTAGGTTGACAGTTCTAAAGTGACAGTTATCTCTAGACTGCAGGTTCAGTCCTGGGTCAGGGGCCAGCAGTAACATAGATAATTATTAACACAGCTTAACACCTGTACCAGCTATGGTTAGTGGAATGAGAACAAGATACCGCCGTGGACTGAATAAAGGGTTAGGTTCAAAGTTCCGTGATGACTCCCGATTATGATAAGAAGGTTCCCAAGTCCGACAAGAAATACCTGGAGAAGGCGGGAGGACACATTGTCTGAAACATTGTACAGATAACAATGAAGATGAGGACAATAGTCCGAATAATCCAAATAATACTAGATCTATCTGACCTATAGATGTGTCCCTAACAGGTACTATTACTCCAAAACAAACTGACTTTAGCATTAATGCTTAGTTTGTTTTACAAAATATCCACTCTTATATAAACAAAACAATTACTTTACAGTTATATTAACATTACTTAAACAGTTTTAATAATGAAAGACACACATACTGTGCCTTAATAAAGGTTCAGACTTGATTTGTCAGACTCTTGTCCTCATCCTTATTGTTATATACATAATTTTTTGGCCTTTTTCAGGTGTTTCTTCTTCATCTTTCTCTTTCTCTCTATCACTTTCTCTTTCTAGCTTTCTCTTTTCTTTCTATCGCTATCTATCTCTTTCTCTCTTTCTAGCTCTCTTTCACTTTTCTATCTATTTCTTTTTCTCTTTCTAGCTCTTTTTCTTTTCTTTCCTCTCTAATCTATCTCTTTTTCTTTTTCTTTCTCTCTATCTATCTTCTTTTTCTTTTTTCTTTACTCTATCTATCTCTTTTTTTCTTTTTTCTTTCTCCTATCTCTTTTCTTTTTCTATCTATCTCTTTTTTCTTTTCTTCTATCTCTCTATCTATCTCTTTTTTTCTTTCTCTCTTTCTATCTTTTTTCTTCCTTTATCTCTTTATTTCTTTTTTCTATTTTTTTTCTTTTCTCTCTATCTATCTCCTCTTTTCTTTTTCTCTTCTATCTCTTTTTTTTCTCTCTCTATCTCTTTTCTTTTCTTTCTCCTATATCTCTCTTTTCTTTTTCTTTCTCTCTTCTATCTCTCTTTTTCTATCTATCTATCTATCTATCTATCTCTTTTTCTTTTTCTTTCTCTCCTATTCTTTTTCTTTTTCTAATCTAATCTATCTACCTTTATCTATATATCTCATCTATCCTAATCTCTTTTTTCTTTTTCTTCTTCTTCTCTTTTTCTTTTTCTATCTATCTATCTATCTATCTCTTTTTCTTTTTCTTCTCTCTATCTCCTTTTTCTTTTCTTCTTCTATCTATCTATCTCTTTTTCTTTCTCTTATCTCTTTCTTTTTCTATCTATCTATCTATCTATCTATCTATCTATCTCTCTTTTCACATTACAGTCAAGTTATGCTGAAAACACTAGTTCCAACTAGATCAACAAGTTTTGTAGTGATGAACCTGTTTAATGCTTAATTGGGTGGCCACTTAAGCAACAGCAAATTACTGTAAGCAATCTGAGTCCTTTGTTTATCAAAATTACTGTGATTCAGCATTAAATACCCTCTCTCTAATAGGTAGGTCAATGTATGTTAATGTAAGTGTGGGTGTTTTGTGTGTGTGTACTATATTTGGAAGGCCATTTAGCTCTGTCAGTGGAAGCATTCGCCTAGAAATTGCAAGGGTTTCATACTGGTCCTTGCCAACCCCCAGCACATGAGTAGTACAGCTTGGATATCTGATTCTGTGCAGTAAAGCATCTGGGAGCTTTACAGAAGGTGTGGCACTGTCCTGCACGCAAAAGAAGAAAAAAACAAACATTCTCCCTGGTTTTAACTAAAAAGGGAATATATTCTCTCACTGTTAGCTGTATCAACAATAGGCCACTCCACTGAATTTTTACTACTACTATTACCCTATATTTCTCTGAAGTTACGTTTTTTTAACATTGGACTAAATGTAGAGAGAAAGATGATGAAAGCCTGCCTTGAAAGTATTGCGTCTCAGTCGGTAGAAAGGCACTTGCTAGAAATTGCAATGTTCCTGGTTCGATACCGGCCCTCACCAACTCAGTGTAATAGTAGCACAGGGACTTTGTGCAGTGAGGAGCTGATGGTAGGTGTGGCACTTCACCGCAGACACAAAAAATCTCATTGGTCTAGTGCTAGTGGAAAGGGTAGACTCCCTCGCCTGACTGCTGATACTGACTGCGTTGACATTTACTTACATGTATATCTCAGTTTTGAGAAAATAAAATTGCTCTAAGTATGTGTCATGGAAGCTCTTTTGAAAGCGTGTCCGAAAACATGTCGCTCACTAATGTCCGATGCCTTCTTTTAGTTTTAGCAAAATTAATAAAGAAAGGTACTTCAAATTACTAGGTGACTAGCCAACTAGTTATCATGACAGGCCACTGAGTTGGTAGTGACTTTAAACTTGAATAGTTTAATTTACATTATCAATTTTTGTATCAAATCAGTTTATGTGACTGCCCTTAATTTTTATAAAAGTCAACTTTTTTTCTCTTACATTTCACACAACTTTTACCTTTCACAATCTTTTTTGCTATAATAAGAGGGAAATTCTTAGAAGCAACCTTGGAAGTTTAGTGTTGGAATTTTCTTGTACACATGTCGGCTTCAAAAGATTGTTTTAAGAAAAAGTGAAATAATTTATTTTATTCTGGTTCAAATATAAAGAAAAGCCCATTTGGCATTATTTAAGTTTCATGTTTTTATCTGTGCAGCAGAATGCTATAATAGATCACTGCTAATGATGCAGTAGTGCAAGCATATGCTGGAAAAGTTGCAAATTTTAAAAATATTTTGGATGTTGGTTTGTCTTCTTCCTTTAATGCATATCAATAAGCAAATGCAGCAAAATGACTAACCCTGTTAGCTGGGCTTTAAGAATACACCGACTGCACTCTCTGCAGAGGTGTAACCCCCCCCTCACCCATGGGTTTAAATAGTAAACAATGTGTTTATCAAAAAAAAAAATTCAGTATCCATTAAGAATTAAATTTATTTCAAAACTTTGTCGGCATTAGATGACCCCTTTAGGTTGATATATGTCATTAAACAGCAAAATGGCATAACAGGAATACAAATAGTCTAGAATTTGTATTGATCCCCTTGTGATTCACAATCTTGTACTTGATCTCTTGTGATTCCATAACCTTGTAGTTGATCCTCGTAGTGCTCTACAACCCTGTAGTTGATCCCGTAGTGCTCTACAACTTGTAGTGATCCCGTAGTGGTTTCTACAACCTTGTTAGTTGATCCCCTAGTGCTCTACAACCTTGTAGTTGATCCCCGTGCTGCTACACCTTGTAGTTGATCCCCTCCCCTAGTGCTCTACAACCTTGTAGTTGATCCCGTAGTGCTCTACACCTTGTAGTTGATCCCTAGTGCTCTACAACCTTTTAGTTGATCCCCTAGTGCTCTACAACGTTAATCCCCCTGTTCTAGTAAGCAACCTTGTAGTTGATCCCCCTAAGTGCTCTACAACCTTGTAGTTGATCCCCTAGTGCTACAACCTTGTAGTGATCCCCTTCTACAACCTTTTTAGTTGATCCCCTTAGTGCTCTACAGCCTTGTAGTTGATCCCCCCTAGTGTTCTAGACAACCTTGTAGTTGATCCCCCTAGTGCTCTAACAACCTGTAGTTGATCCCCGGAGTGCTCTACAACCTTGTATTGATCCCGTAGTGCTCTACAACCTTTATAGTTATCCCCGTAGTGCTACTACAACCTTGTAGTTGATCCCCTAGTGCTCTACAACCTTGTAGTTGACCCCGTATGTTCTACAACTTTTAGTTTGATCCCCCTTAGTGCTCTACAACCTTGTAGTTGATCCCCCTAGTGCTCTATAAACCTGTAGTTGATCCCCCTAAAACCTTGTAGTTGATCCCTCTCTACAACTTGTAGTTGAGTTGATCCCCCTAGTGCTCTACAACCTTTTAGTGATCCCCCCTAGTGCTTCTACACCTTAGTTGATCCCCCTAGTGCTTCTACAACCTTGTACTTACTAAGTTTACAATATTCTTCAGCCTTTAATTTAAAATGCCAGAATTTGAAACAAACTTGCCACTGAAAAAAAGTTTTCATAAAAAATGCATGTTAAATGAAAACACTAAATCTTGGAACAATGGACAACAATATTCATTATCCATTTGAGTTTTGACCAAATTAATATTGTTGGCCAAAGTCTTCTGGTAATAATAGTGGACTATAAATAGCAATAGTTAAAACCCATAATATCACAGCTAGGATTTATTACACATGTCACAAATTCCATTCACTCTAATAATTATTATATAATGATATAGTGAATACTAAAAGTTTTTATGAAAACCAATCATCAATGGACTCGTTTTCCACATTTGTTCACCTTTCATTGTTTTTGACTGGCGGTTTTTATCAGGATTTTAAGTCGTCAAGTCGGAGTTGGAAGCAATTAAGGTGTCACTGGAGTCGGAGTCAGTAAAACTATACTGACTCCAGTGATATCAGCTGAGATGTACAGTAGGGTAGGTTGATTTTTCACTTTTTAAAAATATCAAATTGTCCATCTATGCGAAAGTTGTGTGTTAGTATACTGAATACTGATAGCTTTGCTTGAGGAAATAGCATCAAAGATCATCTGCTAAAATGCACTAAAAATCCTTGTTTTCACAAAATTTAGCCTTTAGAAAATGAGGATTTTTAGTGCATTTTAGTAGATGTTCTTTGGTGGTATTTGAACTCTGGTCCTTGTGTCCATTTCTTAAGATGATAACCATTACATGAGGAGTGTCTCCAATTTTGCTTTAAGTATACACAAAAATACATATATCAATGCACACACACACACACACACATATATATATATATATATTTTTTTTTTTGAAGTCAGTTACTATACTGTTGGTTTGAACAACAACAACAACTAGCTGAGCACAACTGACTGGTGTCCAAAGCAGCTGGTATTTATGGAACTAAGGAATACTCCATTCATGCATTTGGGTGATTCCATTCCCTGAGTCCTGATTGGCTGCTTGGTTTCAGTGGTGCTATGGTGCCAGATAAATAATCTGGCATTCTGTAGGCTTGCAACAAGGTAAGATCCGTATTGAGTTATGGCTTCCTTGTTGCCTTGTCTTGCCAATTCAACAGTAATTGGAATATTGCTTCTACATATTTATATATAAACACAAGTACTGTAAAACCTTAAAAAAGAACAGGGATTCACACACATACATGAAAATAGTTTATTGGTTGAAAAAAAAATGTTTAAAACTACTGGTTTATAAAATTCCTTTTTAAAATTCAAATTAAAAACATCAACTGCAATTACACTAATTGCTCATTAAAAGTTTGGTTGGAAATTTCATCAGATTTTGATATCCATCTTTTTTATTTTTCATTTACCTATTTGGGATGTCCTTTACTTTGGATTAGCATTCTAACTTCTTCTCTTCTGATCATTATAAATTTCCAGTTACAGTACAAACTGACAATTCCAAAAATTGCTTCCAGATAATTCCATATTAAATTATGTCACCCACTCCCATCAATTTTTCTGAAATTTTGTACAGGTGTAAGTAAAAGTCGTCGGGGCGGCCCAAAGTCGGTATCAGCCAGTCAGTGAGGGAGTCTATCCCCTTTTCAATAGCGCTAGACCAAGGAGATTGTTTTTTAGCTTCTGAGGTGGAGCGCCACACCTACCATCAGCTCCTTACTTTACCGCACAGATCCCTGTGCTACTCATACGCTGAGTTGGCGAGGACCGGTATCGAACTAGGAACCTTGCGGTTTCTAGCCGAACGCTCTACCGACTGAGCTAACCCGGCCCCTAAAATTTGAGCTTCCAATCCCAAAAATTGCTGGAGTTATATCGATTTTTTAGCTCTTTTTTCTGGATGATTTGACATGGAATTACCCTTACTTCTATTGGTATGCTCCTTCAGAGATGCCGCAGGCACTGAGCAATAAACCCAGCCCTTAAACCTTTTAGATGAGGATGTAGTTGATGCTTAGGGGAAAGGCTCCCTGGAACTAAGCTGTTATTAAACCTCACCTACTTGGCACAAAGACCAGGTAATTATAATAAGTAGAAGAAATTAATACATAAGTATATTAGGGTAGGTCGATTTTTAACTTTAAAAAAAAAATCAAATTCTCTCAAACAGTGAAAGTTGTAAACTATTATAATGAATATTGATACCACAAACTAGATCTCGTACTTGCACCATTGTTTGAGGAAATAGCATCAAATACCATCAGTTAAAATGCACAAAAAAATCCCCATTTTCACAACATTTAGCCCAGAAAATTGGTTAGAAAACTTAGAAATTTCAATACTTAAAACAGAAAAAGGTGTTATTTTATTTTACATAAATGAAACGAATAAGATATAATTACAATTCAAATTGAAAATATGCCCCCTCATCACTACCAACAGCTCCAATATGCTGCTTTTTCTCTAATAATTTTAAGCTGTAGCTGGAGGGAATATATATGAATTCATACCTTTCCCAAGGGTATTAGTGCTATGTGAAATTCAAACAGCCTTGTGTATGCATTTACGAATCCCTCTGCATGACCAGGATTTGACACAAGGTCAAGTTTTAAGTGGAGTTTAACGGATTTGAATTCAATTTTTCTTCTCTTAGACTGGTTGCCTAACCAAGATGTGTATGTATGTGTCTATATGGATATTTATTCCATTCAGTCTGGCATAAGGTTATAGTTGTGGAGAACTGCATGATAACAGAATGAGTTTATCAACCTTTTCATCAGAGGAGAGTTTTTTGACATCTCTGGCAATTCTCTAAGCAAGATTAAGCACTGTCAGTAGACAACAAAGGGTTTCTGAGCATCGATACAGGTTTTATTGTTGAGATTTTGAAGTAAGGAAAGAGAATCATTGGCAAGAATTCATGAAATTGTTTATGTTAAATGGTTAAACATCATGTCTACCTTTAGACAAACTGGCATTATCTTTGTGCTGCAAACAAAAAAACATACAAAAACAACATATTGGCTAGAATTCACATAAGTGTATAGCAGGTTTTGTTTCAAGAAATTTTTACAAATTTGCAAAATTAGCTTAAAGGTTCTAACGATAAATAAATAAATAAAATATTTAAAAAAAAAAAAAGGAAACTTTGCGAAACTAATTTGTCTTGCCTGGCCAGACAGGAAGTAGAAAAAAGCATTGGCAGTGGAAGGGACTGAAAATGGCATAGATCAAGGTCAAAGAGCCCCTGGGGTAAAGCAGGAGTAAAACCCCCCCCCCCCCAAAAAAAATTTACAATGCTCGTCTGAATAATTCATTAATTAGTGCTCACATTACATCTCAGAACTTCAAACAAATCAAAATAAATCACTTCTGGTCAAGTCATGTTAAAAGCACCAGTTCTCACTTGATCACCGAAGTTAAGCAGCAATGAGCCTGTTCAATACTTAGATGGGTGACCATATAAGCAAAAGCAGGTACTGTAAGCAGCCTGATATCAAAATAGCTTGATTTGGCATTGAATGACCCGGAAATGGTTGATATGCCGTAAAACAAAACAACCAACCAAAAATGACTTGATTCGGCATTAAATACCCGGAAAGGGTTGATATGCCTTAAAAAAAACAACCAACCAAAAATGACTTTTGATTTGGCATTGAATGACCCGGAAATGGTTGATAGCCTTAAAAAAAAAACAACCAAATTTGGCATTGAATGACCCGGAAATGGTTGATATGCCTTAAAAAAAAAAACCAACCAAAAATGACTTTGATTTGCATTGAATGACCCGGAAATGATATGCTTAAAAAAAAACAACCAACCAAAAATGACTTTTGATTTGGCATTGAATGACCCGGAAATGGTTGATATGCCTTAAAAAAAAACAACCAACCAAAAATGACTTTTGATTTGGCATTAAATGACCCGGAAAGGGTTGATATGCCGTAAAACAACAACCAACCAACCAACCAAAAATAAATCTTTGTAGTTACTAAGGTCAAAAGTTTTGCAAAATTTTGCTACCTCTTAGTTTGTAGTGCATCTATCAGATAACTGATGCAGTTCAAGCTGTGGAAGGTACACTCTGATTGGTTATATCATTGTAGTTGGTGTGATGACACATTGTGCATTGCTTCATTATTTTTGTGATTTGAAATCTGCACGGATGAATTCAAACAAGAATTCTTCCCAGCTATAGCCATGTCAGTGCTACTATATGGTTGCACCTCTTGGACTCTAATGAAACACTTAGAGAAAAAGCTACATGGGAACTACAAAAGGATGCTATGTACTATACACATCTTGGAAGCAGTATCCCCCCAAAAAGTATCTGTCCGGCTACCTGCCTCCAGTTGCAAACCATCCAAGTAAGATGAACAAAACATGCTGGAAGTGACTTTCTCCTGTGGACACTAATGTAGGCTGATTGGCAAAAACCGACATCAATCAGTTCTGTGTGGATTCTGGATGACTGATAGGGATGGAGAGTTAAAAAAAAAAAAATCAGATTGTCTGTGGTGGGTAGTAATAATATATATATATATATATATATATATATATATATATATATATATTTATATATAAAAAAAAAAAATAATAGACTCTCTGAATTAGATAAAATATATAGATAACAAAACTAAAATCAACTA
The DNA here is from genome assembly GCA_023376005.1 of Doryteuthis pealeii. Classification (NCBI taxonomy): domain Eukaryota; kingdom Metazoa; phylum Mollusca; class Cephalopoda; order Myopsida; family Loliginidae; genus Doryteuthis; species Doryteuthis pealeii. Next base: position 116,540,334 of record CM042144.1, read on the forward strand.
AAAACCAAATTACATAACCCCATGAATACGACTGGAGCAACAGTCGAAAGCGCTCGGGAAATCAGTATGAAAAATATCATGAATCAACTTGATCCAGATTCAAAAAGGATAGCCAGAAAACTGGAAAAAATATCCATACAAAAAATGAAAAAAGAATACACCGTGGTATTCAATAACACATGTCTTAAGAATATATATATATATATATATATATATGTGAAAATAAAATGGAAATTAATCTGACAGTGTGAATATGATGAAATGAAAAAACAAAGGATGTTTACAACTGAATGGGCTCATCAGGAGATAATATATATATATATATATATATATATATATATATATTATATATATTACACACACACACACACACACACCAATCCCTCTGCACGAGCAGGATTTGACACAAGGTCAATTCATTAAGTGGAGTTTTAGAGGTTTGAATTAAGAGTTTTCCTTCTCCTAGACTGGTTACCTAACCAAGGTTAAAGAGCCCAGTCAACCCTAGTATTTACCCATAGCTGGAAGGAGAGTAGTTGGATGCATACCTTTCCCAAAGGTATTAGAGCTATGTGAAATGCAAACAGCCTCATCCAGGATTTGGTAATAATAATGTAATTGGTACACTGACATGTTGTGCATTGCTTCACTCCGTTTAGGATTTGAAAGACGAAGAGATGTAGTTCAATCTGTGGAAGGAACATTCTATGGTTGTTGGTAGACATATTACTTCACTCTATGTGCGATTTGAAAGCCACACAGTTGAATGTGCAACTTAGTCTAGCTGAGAACTCACTCAAGTAAAAACAATTTTATGCTTGTTATTCATTTTTATCCTTTTATCTCATTTCTGTTGATTCTTCTTTATATCACAATTTTGGACCATATGACCTTTAGGCACCCCTTTTGCAATCTCGATTCATAAGGACATATTTTCATTTACACTGTCAAAATCTGGTTGTTTGTTTAGGGTTAAGGTTAGGGGTTAGTTTTATAATTTAAAAAAAAAAACCCTCTAAAAATCGTCTGTTAACAAACAACTGGATTTTGATGGTGTAAATGAAAAATATATCCTTATGAATCAAGGTCGCAAAAGGGGTGCCTAAAGGCCATATGGTCCACAATTTTCATACCAGTAGTAGTATGGATAAGGTTTATGAAGACATCTCCAGAATGGATGGCAAGCCTCTCAATTTAGTAAACCATTCACATAGCTAGGTAGTAATATCTCATCTACAGAAAGTGATGCGACTATACTGCATGGACTGTTATAGACAAATTATCAATTATATAGAAATTTGATCTCTCTTCTAAAAGAGAGAATTCTTCCATGCTATAGCCATATCAGTGCTACTGTATGGCTGCACCACTTGGACTCTAATGAAATGCTTGGAGAAAAAGCTATGTGAAAACTGTACAAGGAGATGCTAAGTGCTGTCTTGAACAAATTCTGGAAACAGCACCCCACAAAAAAGCAGTTGTAGGGCCACTAACCTCCTATCAGACAAACCATCCAAGTTATTGAAGTCAGTCAGTCTACTATTGGTTTGAACAACAGCAACTGGCCAAGCACAACTGAACCAATGTCAAGACAACTGGTACTTATGGGAATTCAGAATAGTCCACTCATGCATTTGGGTGATTCCATTCCTTGAGTCTTGATTGGCTGCTTGGTTTGTATGATGTTCTGAGGCTTCATAAATAACTTGTATTAAGTTAAGTTATGTTAAGTTGAATTTGTATTAAGTTATGACTGCTTGCTGCCTTGTCTTACCAATTCGATGGTAATTGGAACTAGTATGATTATTCTACACAAGTGAGGTGAACAAGACATGTTGGACACTGCTGGAGAAGTAAAGATGAACTGATAAGTGGAATTTTTTTTTGTGGACACCTACACATGGTTACACCAGTGTAGGCCAACTAGTAAAAAGCTATATCAATCAGTCAGTGCTGTGTGGATTCCGGATGGTGTGCAGAAGACCTCCCAGGGATGATGACTGATGATGATGATGATGATGATGATGATGCATAAAGAGAAAATGAATGAACTTTCAGCAAGTTGGGTCCTTTTGATCTTGAGATGTGGCCTAATCAAACGTAGCGGCTTTACTGATGCATGAAGCCAACTTGTTACACAAGTGCAAATCGCACCATACAACTTTCATTGTTTATTTATCTTGAATGCTTAATTAACCGACTTTAATGTTTACATAAAAACTAGTAGTATCTATGATCATAAAGGCATGCTCAACCCTGTTGGCCGGGACTGTAGAATGCACCGACTGTGACTCTGCAGAGGGGTAAAACCCCTCCCTCCACCTGTTAGCCATGGGTGGCGACTCATGATGCTTAAGGACGGAATCCTGGTGGCTGAGCAGTCCATGTCATGTAAAACTCTACTTTGACCGCAACTTAGGCTAGACAGATGGTTGGAGAGGCTCCATCTGATCAAATCAAGCCCTAGCACCTATATGATTGTCCTGACCATATTGCTCTTATATCTTTGCCCCCAACCCTTTTTATCATATATATGTTAGAAGGTAGTGACTGAGGCTCTTAGTGTCCTGGGTATAACATTATTTATCTAATGGTGAGGTTCTAATTATAGAGCTCAGGGGAGTGTGAGGTACCCCTTCATTGCCATTACTCTCAGGTCCACTCTAACCCAGTGATAGTACCTGTTAGGATCCCATGTATGGGTTAAATAGATAAAAAATAAGTTTTAAAGATTGAATGAATAAAACAAAAATATCTTCAGCATAAAATAGCCCAAGATTTGAGATGCCATAAAATCCAACCTACCATGGTATGCTGATAGCATGGATTCTTTTGACTCTCTCATACCATCCATCCCTATTACCAGGTCCTCTAAACAGCATCCAGTGTCCATACAGAGCTGATAGATATATGTTTTTGTTGGTGGGCCAACACTGGTGTGTTCATGTGTAGGAGTTCACAGGGGTACGTCACTTATAGATTATCCTTACTTCTCCAGCATGTATTGTTCATCTTATTGAATTAATTAGTGAGATAGGAGGTAAGTGGCTGTATAGCTGCTGTTTTTTGGTGGTGCTACTTCCATGATTTTGTAGAAGTTATCCTTCAGATATAGAAACAATATGATACTCACCATCGCAGTGGGGTTCTAACTACCGTCGAGTTAGTAGACGAGAACAACAGGCAAGCTGTAACTTAATACAGTCCTTGCATGCTGCTGGCATAATGCAAAGTGGTGGCTGAAGAGTGGGTACTTATCCCTGTTCTTACTAACCCTGAAATCCAACAGCCAATCAGAACTCAGGAAATGAACTTGCCTGAGTTCATAATGGAACAATCCAAAGCTCCATATAAGCCACCTACCAAACTCTGGTTTGAGTCTTGCATTCATCTTGTAACAGAGTTGAATACTTTACACAAAATCCAACAGATTTGTTTCAAAACAGCATGCAATATCCTTGTATAGTTCCCATCTTGGTTTTTTGTCCAAGAGTTTAATTAGAGTCCAAGTGGTGCACCCATACAGTAGTACTGATACAACTTGACTTTCCTAAGCGTATGCTGACATTGCTTTCAGTAGATGAGATTTTGCTACCGAGAAATGGTCTACTAATTTTAAAGGCTTGCTATTTAATGCAGATAGTGCACTGTGATGTTTAAAACACATGAATTCTGTTTTATCTGAGTTTATGTAGAGGTCAGTGCCTATAAAAATTGCATAGCTCTCCTTAATATGGATAGAACACTCCCTAGTGGTCTAGTATGTTTATAAAAGTAAAATTCAATTTCTAAAAAGTGGGTGTGTAGATGGCACAGTGGTAAGATGTTTGACTGAAGACAATTCGGTCGGATTTTGAACCTAGCCTGAATCAGCCTGCCTTGTCTAGTCACACTGATGAGCCGTGAATCAGGACTATATGGGAATGACAAATATATATGTATATAGGTGGATGATACCAAATGTTTCCCTTGATAGGATTCAACCAAAATTGAGAACTGAAATGTACATATAAAGATTTGTGTATATATTTTTACATATACAGAGTATCATAAATGAATAAATAAATAGATATATACCTTGTTTAGGATATAAATTTATTTGTGAGGTGAGGACTGAAGAGACAATATGTTGAAATAAATTTATATCCTAAACAAGGTATATATCAATTTATATATATATATATATATATATATATATATATATATAACCTATCAAACATCGGACATATTCTGCCAAAATAATAACTCAATGCCTGAAGAAGACAACAGAAACACGTGTCGCGTATGTAAGATAAAAAAAATGAACATTTTTTTATGAGAACAATACATTTTGCGGACCTTCTTTTTTTATAAAATATTAAATTTTCTCCCGTTGGAACCAGAACAACATTTTATATATATATAAAAGGTGTGTCAAAAAAGTATCAAGATTTTTTGTACTTTTTGACACACCTTGTATTCTGAAAAAATTAATGTTCCATTCATTGTTCATTTCTATCTTGGTAAATACTTTAAATTCAACACCTTTATGACACACCTTATATATATATATGATATATATATATGTAAAAACTTACCGGTTTAAGAACATCTTGATTTATATCCCAGATTTTTGAGAAAAAATTTATTATGTAGAATTTATTGATAATATTGCTCTTATATAATCTAAAAGGTTATTTTACATTACTTTTTAATTATTTTTCTATTTGCATATTCTTCCATTGAAGACCTAAACACAAAGATTAATCGTAAACTCGATTAATTTAAAAGTCCCTGAAGAATATATATGAAACTCGAGTAGGTTACTCATTTCCATTCTTATATATATGAATATTTGATCATTTTCAATTAAATTTTTTACCCTGAGAGTTCAGATAAGTAATTTTTGGCAAAACAATGTGTAATATTTATTTGTTGTTTTTGCTAAGCTTTTGAAGTGTCCCATTCACTTTTTCAGTATTTTATCTACTTTTCCACAAAAATAATTAACATTTTGAATCCTTTTGTGTTTTAAAAAAATCACCTTTTTTATTTACTTGCTGATAAGGGAATTCTTTTGTTTGAGTTTTAGTTTTTAAAAATTTCAAACATTGACTTATAATTGGATTTTTTTCCCTAAATATTTAATTTCTGTTCTGTTTTGATACTTGTGCACTTAGTGGACGCTGAGATTGAACTCAAATGAATGGATAGAAATAGTAGAAAATTACATTTAGTCTGACTTTTCACTAGTATAAGGATACTAATGCTAGAATTTTATCTCTCTTTTTTTTTTTCTTTTCTTTGGAAAGTAGTGGCTCTCGTCTGGCGATATATGAGAGGAATTGGTTCGTTATTTTAGATTCATGAAAAATTGAGTTCTATTTAAAATAGATTTTTGCTATTTGCATATTCTTCCATTGAAGACCTAAATTAAATTGTAGGATATTATTATTATTATTATTATTATTATTATTATTATTATTATTACAATTTTCAAAGCATTAAATTCTTTGTTCTTCCTTTGCAATATGAAACATTGCATTTAGAGTGATTCTGGATTCTACGTAGTTTGGACTTTTGCGGTGTTTTGATGCCGTATTAGTTATAATTGATACAAAGCCGGGATCAAAACTCGTCCAATTTGTCATCAGTCATATTTTTTTTTTTTTTTAACTCTGCCCCATCTACAAAACTCTGCCGGTGTGAGAAAAAACAGATGGTGCATTTTGGGAATAAAGAAATGTACAAGCTGATATTAAAAAAGAAAATGTGTGTAAATGATTAATAGGTTGGTTGGTTATTTTGTTTAATGGCATATAAGCACTTGTGGGTTATTCAATGCCAAATCTTTTTTTTTTTGTATATATAATTTGCAAGTGAATAGATTGTAGGTAAATATTTTTGTTTGGAGGGAGAATATATGGATTCATACCTTTCCCAAGGGTATTAGCGCTATGTGAAATGCCAACAGCTTTGTCTAGGAATTGAACTCGAATCGACGAGTGCATTTTCCACGACTCTAACCACTAGCCCATGCGCCTCCATATATATATATAAATATATATAATAATGTTAATCTTAATGAGTCAGATATACCTACTAATAGTTTTGCTTACTAGCTCATCAGGGCAAGACTTGGAACAACCGTATTTTTATTACAAAAACTAGTCCCACTGTGGTCCAAACAAATTAGCATAAAGAAAAGACAAATAAACTTTTTACACTTTTTATTTATTTATTTTTTTCCTATTGTCTATCCTAACTCCTCCACACATTTCCATTTCGCTGCCCCCCCCCCCTGCAAATGAAAACCCAGCATGCCAATGACAACTCATTTCCCTGGTCTTTTATTGTAGGGATATATATATATATATATATATATATATATATATATATATATATACTGTGATGCTGATAGCTTTTTAATTTAATGTGTCCTGGGAAGCATGTATTTGATTTGAATGAGTCCCCAGGAAATTTGATGGGTCCCAACTAAAGTTTCTTAATGAATTGTAGAGTTTTTATCTATGAACAACTAAAGCCTTCTAACTCCTACCTTGTACCCCATAGCATGTAATTCATTTCCAAGAAAATATTGATTTGTATTTACAATTAGTTGGAAATGGTGGGGGAAGAAAAAAAAACTGGGAAGGATGGATACAATTTTACTGCATCCTTTTAGATTTTTATTTGTCAGTGATGTGTACCTATCAGCATCTGTGTGTGTGTGTGTATATATATATATATATCTTTGTTGGGGTACCAAGTTTCTTGGTACAAGGTGATTGCCTTTTTATTCACGAATAAATTTGCTCTGTTTATAAAAATTAAACATTGAGTTCTCATACAGAACCTGAACTCTACAACACACCCATGAGTGGAAATGGTCCATAATCATGATACCCATGGTATTTAAGGCCTTTTATTGACAAATATATATATATATATATATATACTATTATTATTATTATTATTATTATTATTATTATTATTGTATATATACTCCCACTTTGGTCGAGTACTTTAAATAGGGATTTAATTGCAAATTCACCGTTCTGGCATGTAGCTAACCCTTGCTTTGTTTACAAATGTTTGAGGACTCTAGTGAATTTATTTCCGCTTAGAAATGTAGCAATTAAATATTCTCCTATATTTGACAGCTGCCTCTGGCCACATGGGTAAGAGGCTTGGTGAACGAAAGTTCATTCGGGTCTCAAACCCGGCCAGGGGTAGCTGTTAATGTATAACCACACTGATGAGAGTTGATACCTCGAAACACATGTCTGTGGATTACTTATTTATTATATATATATATATATAGACTTCTCATCTGATGATTGGATTACCAAGAAACTTTAAGTTATGAGTGTGAAACCATAATATCACCATTAATTATAAATCTGCTCTGCTTTATTAGCATTGAGCACCTTTCCATGCAAATACTTTTCTCATTTTTTCATTCACTATTCATTATATATTGCATTATATATATATATATATATATATAGATAGATAGATAGATAGAAGGAAGAAAACAATCAATTCCTGAAATAAAAATTGAATATTAAAGCCCCTGAAAGAAAACAAAAAACAAAAACCGATTATTTACAAGAAATTTGTTGTTTACTTCAGTGTTCATTTAATTTCTTTCTGATTATCATCCGACTCCAAATAGGAAATATTTTTAAAGTTGTTTACAATTTCATTTTCGTTCAACCTGTTGTTAATTTCCCGTTTCTTTTGATTCTAAATTCTTTTCCTTTCTTTTTCAGGTATGTTTCTTTTTTTTTTTTTATAAATATCCATGCGTTGGTCAACAAAGACTCAGAATTCATCTTCTAAGGTATGTGTACGTGTGTATGTATGGATTCTCATGGCATCATACATTAATCAGAAATGCATTTTATCATTTTATCTGGTTTATTTGGGGTTTTTTTGGGCAATGGAAGAAAGAGAAATTATTTTGGAGAATTTAAATGTCGGGATAAAGAATTTTTCCTTTCAAAATTTCACTACTTTACAAAATGGGGCATCCAGTAAGGATCGAACTCTCTTTCAGTATTAATGGATCTGCGAGACTAACTTGCTAACCATCTACGAGAGATGATGGAGTAGTGTCAAATTTTTATTTAAAAAAAATATTTTTTTCTTTTTTTAAATATTTTTTAAAGTTTTAATTAAAAAATTTAAAAAAAATTTTTTTTTTCTTTCTTTGAACTACATAGCTTGGGTGGGTTTATATGGAGGATAAGCTGTTGCCCATACAGCATATCCCCCCTCTCCACACTACCGCTGTGATCGAAATGAAAGGTTAGGTACCAATGCAGTTTGGCAATGGTAGTGTTGCAGGAGTTGATGGGTAGCACTGGATTTCAGCATCTCACCACTTTAGAGACTCCAGCTCCTGATTTGTTTTCAGGGTTTGCTCCCCTAGCCTTTCCTTGAAGGCAGCAGAGGTTTTGTGTCGGACTTTTCCTTTAAATATCTTCACGAATATGAATAGAATTATCTTTATTTTTGCACAAAGAACAAGCTCTGGTGGCCGCCGCCGGTACTTGAATCTGCTTGTTAAAACATACGGAACGCGAGGCGTTCTGATACTATTTAAATTTAAATATCATGTTAAGCTTACTAAATCTTCATGGACTTGACTGTCGGTAAGTTACAAGTGAGTAAGTAACAAGTGAAGTGCTAACCATTACAACAAGTTATTATAGAATCAAAATGTAAATCTTTAAACTAAGTAAAAATATAAAAATAAATAAATGACATAACTTTCATCTGACAATTTCTGTTTTCATTAGATGAAGATTATTTTTAATTTTCCATTGATACGTTTCATTCTTGGTAAACCATGGAAAAATTTTTTTTTTAAAATGGAGTCCAAATTGATTATTCAATTGTTATTGTTCAAAGAACGTTTTAGCCACAAGTAACATAATAATATCTTTTCAGCTTGTATATTAGGTCTGAGACCTGTCAGCTGTTCTTTATATTCAATATATATATTCAATATCTGATGTAGTTTTGTCACCAGCTCCAAATGAATAGAAGTAGTGTCATCACAGCAACAACTGAATTGTACGAGGTATGTCTGAAAAGTTCCAAAATTGGTGTCGCAAAAAATTTATTTCAAATCCAAACTACAAGTCCTTCAAAGTAATCCCTCTGGAGTCTAATGCACTTTCCCATCCTTCTCTGTCAAGCTTGCATGCGCTCCTACGAGGATTCTTCTGGGATTCTCTGTAGAAGACCTGTTCTGCTCGTGTACTTGTCTAGATCCCAACGTCTTTTCACAAGGACGCTGCTACTACTGCTGGGGTGCTAACTAACTTAGGGCTCGAGTCAAATTCCCCTTCCCCAAACCATCTCTCCGGACCACAGGCCAGCACTTGACTTCTATTCCGTCTTCAATATGTTGATCATTAATTTTTCACAAGATATTATCAGGTGGCATACAGGTCTCTTTAAACATTACGACCTAATCTTTGATTCGTAAAAAGGTCTTTTACTTATGGGAGCGTCTTTAACCACAGTATCACATCTGTAGCTCTGTCGTCATGACCTTTTTGATATCGTGCACATCCTCAAAACAGGTTCCCTTGGTGACTCACTTAAGCTTGGGACAGAGGAAAAATCACATGGAGCTAGGTTGGGCGAGTAGGGAGGTTGCTCCAGCACAGTGATGTTCTTCTGGACCAGGAACTCTTGATACTCAACGCAGTGTGGGCAGGTACATTGTCATGGTGAAGCACCCACAAGTTGTCCTGTCACATCTCTCGCCTCTTCTCGCGCACTGAATGAAGCAAACGCAGCAGTATCTCTTTGTAGACATGCTGGTTGATCATCTGACCCTGTGGCAAGAATTTGCAGTGGACGATAACACTCACATAGAAAAATGTGATCAACCTGGAACTTTTCTGACATACCTTGTATGTTGCAATGTCTGTGGGATGGTTAAGTGTCGGACTGTGATGGTGATGAGGGAAATTTGTTGGTTGGGCAGTAAAACACACGAAAAACCAACTTGACCTCTACTGTTAAGGCCGTTTGTTGTTTTATTTTATCTGTGCAGTTGCTGAGGCAGTTGAAGCAGGAAGAAATGAGTGTGGTAGATTCTTTGTTCTTCTAGGGACAGTCTCGTTCTGTGTTCACACCCTAGCTAATTTTCTCTCATATCTTATTATAATGGAGATTGTGTGTTTTTCTGTCTGTAGCCGAAACTCTATTACTACTCAAGTCACAATTCCCTCAGTTATTTACGTCACATTCTTCATGATTTATTTTTATTTAATCAATTATTAATAAAATTGTTAAACATTATTAATACTGTTGACCATATCTACACATTAATAAAAATGCAATTGTATTTATATATACAACAAAATAGCGGTTTACAGTGTGAACAGAAGGCTAATTTGCATATTGATATTTAAAATTTGATTTTAATAAATATATGATTAGTATTATTGATTTCTAATTGTTTGGTTTTATTTTAATACATATGAGCAAAAATCTTAAAAGAAATCCATTAGCAAGAAGAAATAATTGTATATTTATTATTTACCTTCTATTTTAACTAAATAGTTAAATTAGGAAAATTTAGCAATGAAAGACGGAAATGATGGAAGAGTATTTTTCAGTTGTTTTATCTTTCGATTATACCTACCTCTGTTTCAGATCTTTTTATCTGCATTCTTATTTAATTTTATTGGCTTTTCTAATTTAATATGATATCTTATTACATTAAATACTTGCACCCAGAGGGTGCATATATTTGCTAGTTTATTAATAATGGAATGTCTTTTTCTTTCTAAATAAATCTTTGACCAAAGAAAAAAATATCTGACTGAGGTAAGCTTGTCTTGTTGGTGTAATACCTCTGGCGGGCTGCGAAGCCTTTTTGGCACATCATTTCTTCATCTCCCCTGCATTCCTGAACTCATATCACTGGCCATGATTCCGCGCTAGCTAACTTCGAAGACCTGCACACGTTGCAAACATGCTCAAGCACCTCACAGCCCCCCCCCCCCCACTGAGGCAGCGGGTGGCATGTTGACATGTGGGCGGAAGAACAAAACATTTGACGAGTCCGAACTAGTTGTGGCAGTAAAAATCGTGAGTGTCCTTGAGGCGGCAATTTATAGTGGCAAGTCTCGTAGCTGGCGAGACGAGAGTTGTGACGTCTCGGCCAGACCGAGTATAAAAGAACAGTGGCGAGGGAGCAAAGGACAACACCTTATTTCTTTTAAGATCTTCATAAGTGTTACGGTGTCTTTGGTAGAGGTGAATTTGTTAGACAAAATGAGTAGTGTGAACATCTAAATGGTCCGAGAGGCATATAACTTGCATTAATTCAGTCCAGTCATTCGCATCTCCTTCTATTCCAACTTCTCCCATGTTTGCCGAGATGGGGGGAAATAAGATAAGAAAAAAAGAGCATAAATCATGAGATCCCATGATATTTAATGTGGGGTCACAGAACACCTCATCCTTATTTCTGCTTTGGGTGAGGAACACTTCTTGGAGTGGCTAGGTCATGTGTATCAAGTTATCAGAGAAATCAAACTTTATCAACTCACACCCTTATAATGAGCTTTCTTTTTTTTTTTTACATAACAATTATTCATCTATCTATGCTTGTACCTCCATGTGTCATGCCCAGTCATCACCTGAGATAGGTAATGGACGCTTAAGGATGCACCAACTGCTAAGACTCCCCAATGGGGCCACATGGGTGGATGAGCAGTTCATGACATGCAATACTCCACTTTGGCGCTGTCTTGGGATAGACGGGCGGTCGGAGAGGCCCCTTCTGATCAATCGGCTGGTAGTACCTGTTAGGGTCCCATCTATGGGTTAAATAGAAAAATGTATTTATAAAAAAATTGTATTATCCATTAAGAATTGATTTATTTCAAAACTTTATCGGCATTAAATGACCAACTGAGGTTGATATGCTGTAAAACAAAACAAACAAACTTATTTTTTACATAACAATTATTCATCTATCTATGCTTGTACCTCCATGTGTCATGCCCAGTCATCACCTTAGGTAGGTAATGGACTGTTCCATTAAAAAGGAAATAATGGGAAAAAATTAAAGAGTGAGAGAAACAAATCGAGTAATAGTGAGACAACATCAACTATGCCACAAATGTTTAGCTAAGAGAGGAGGAAATTGTTAAATACAAATAAAAATCTACAATGATAAATTGAAGAGTGACAGAAAATCCTTTGATTTTCTTTTTTTTTTTTTGTTTTTCTTTTCTTCTGCCTAACGTGTAGACCAATTCTAAATGAATTAATGTACATGCTATATTAATCAATATGCTTGTAAAATCTTATCATATAGGAGATCCCTGAGATCAGGGACTGGGTTAGCTCAGTCAGTAGAGCGTTCGGCTAGAAACCACAAGGTTCCTAGTTCGATACCGGTCCCCGCCAACTCAGCGTATGAGTAGCACAGGGATCTGTGCGGTAAAGTAAGGAGCTGATGGTAGTGTGGCGCTCCACCTCAGATGCTAAAACAATCTCCTTGGTCTAGCGCTATTGAAAAGGGGATAGACTCCCTCGCTGACTGGCTGATACCGACTTTAGGCCGCCCCGTTGACTTTACTTACTTTATATAGGAGATTGTGTGTTTTTCTGTCTATAACCAAAACTATATCACTACTCAAATCTTAATTCCCTTAGTTATTTATGTCACATTCTCCATGATTTTATTTTTTATTTAAACCTCAGTTATTTATAGAATTGCTTTACATTATTAATACTGTTGACCATATCTACATACTAATAACATGCAATTGTATTTACATATACAACAAAATAGCGGTTTACTAGCTCATGATAAATTTATATGAGGTCAAACATTCCGTTTCTTAGAAATCTTACAAAATGATTTTAATGTTTTTGTCTTTTTTAATTCTCCAGTTGTATTTATTTATATTTTGATTTAATTTGCTTTGCAAACTCACTTTTCCCTAATCCCAATTATCTATGAGAGCTCAATGGGTGACCCAACGGTTCATGTTTTGTCTAGTATATATATATATATATGTTATTGTGGTATCTGTGTATATGTTTATACACACACACAGACGTCTCTGACCTATTTTCTAGCCTGATATACATTCTACTATTTCTCTTAGATAATTTTCAATCTCTTTTATTAATATTTTCTATATAATAAATTACATCAACAAGAAAGAAGATTATATTGAATAATGAATATTTGTCATGTAATACGTTTATATCATTAAGCAATAGACATTAATGTACATCTGTGTGTGTGCATATCTAATTATATATATGTATATATTTCTTGCCTGATATACATTCTACTATTTCTCACTGTATATTATTGTTTAGATGGATAAATATATTTGATCGATATGTACCAGGTATATTTATCTATGTTATCATCTCGATAAACTCCCCTATTGATTTCTCAAAATAACTTTTCTTTTTTTTTTTTTTTTTTAACTACTTGGGATGATTTCAATGCAATCTTTTCAAAATGAAGTGTTTTGTAAAGATATTTTTACATACATAAACAAAGCGTATATGCGTTCCCAGCAAGGTTTGCACCATAAATCTCTCGCAAAATAAAATTGGATAGGTCATTCCTTGTGAAATATTAGTTCTTGAAAAAAAAAAGAAAAAAAAGAAAGAAATTCCCTTGATAATGAGAAACAGAATTATTGAATTTGAAAGTATGAAAACTTACAATGCAAATATTTTGTTTGGAAAGTCTGATATTCTCGTTTCGACAATTTTATGATAGTAAGACTGCATGCAGATTTTTTTTTAAAGTTGTGTATTTTGGCTTTCATAGAGAAAAGAAAGACAACAAGCCTAATATGGATGCTATATTTTGAGAGCAGCAAATATATTATTATATGAGTCATTTTTTTTCTTTTCTTTTGAGAGCAGCCATTTGCAATAGGGGAGAATACCATTTAGTTCAGCAAAGAAATGTACACCAACAGAATTTTTACTGAGTGATAAAAAAAGAACAAAAAACAACATTAATTCACTATATAGAAATGAAGACAGATTAATTTATGATTATTTGTGATTTCGAGGGGGTGTCATTTTCAATTTTCTAGAAAGCATATTGAAAATGTAGCCATAGCTTACTGTATACAAGGGCCAGTTTAGCTCAGTCGGTAGAGCATCTGTGTCAGAAACACAAGGTTCTGGGTTCAATTCCAGCCCTCGCCAACTCAAAGTGGTAAAGTTTACCTAGTGCTAGACCAAGGAGATTGTTTCTGCATCTGAGGTGGAACACCACACCTACAATATCCTTGGTCTAGCACTAGGGAAAAGGAGATATACTCTTTTGGTGTCTGTCTGATACTGACCATAGGCCACTCCACCTACTTTACCCTTTTTTTTATGTGTATATGGAAAATCATTATACAGCGTTCATCTTCAGTTGTGACATCTCACTTGCAAACATGAACAAGCTAATAAAAATCTCAACTCTAAATCTTTGTCTATCATCTTTGATAAAATAGGACTATAAGAAGATTTGCCGTGTAAAAGAAAGAAAGAAAGAAGGAAAGATTTACACACCCTCCCACTATATATATATATATATATATATATATATATATATGTGTGTGTGTAATTAGTGAAAAATTTGAAAAAAACACAGGTTCAAATAAAATGAGTGATTTAGCCAACGCTGCAGTGTTTCAATTTCACGCTAATTTTCCATTCAAAACATTTTAAACAAACTGATCAATAAAAACTATCACAGTCTCCTTATTATTCTGTGATAAATTTTACTTTTCCTTAAATCAACAAAAGCCCTGAAGAAGATCTACTAAACAGATTGAAACACTGCAGTGTTGGCTGAATAAATATCACTAATTTTATTTGAACCTGTGTTTTTTCAAATTTCTCACTATATTATATACCATCGGATTCACTTCCATTTTTCTCTTCACATATATATATATATATATATATATATATATATAGATAAACCTAATGAGTCAGATAAAGCTACTAAAAGTTTTGCTTAGTGCTTTTCAGGGCTAAGATCCGGATCTTAGCCCTGAAGAGCACTAAGCAAAACTTTTAGTAACTTTATCTGACTCATTAGGTTTATCTTTATTATTTGCTCTACTTAGGTATTGAGCACTTTTACTTATTAGCATTAGTTTCCTGGTGGTTTTGTATGTAATATATATATATCTTATATATATATATATATATATACATATACATTGTTTTTTCTTTTGGCCAAATATTGTACCAATAGATTATTTTTGGTTGGTACGATTATCTTGGTCTTTTCTTTTTTTCCCAAAATTTTTTTCTCCCTGGGTGATGTTTGGTAGTATATTTTTACAATCAAACTATTTGCTCAGTTTTTTCTCACTGCGAGGATTTACCAACAAGTTTGCTATATTAAATATATATATATATATATATATATATATATATATATAGTTCAATGAAGTAACAAATAAAAGATTTTGCTTTTATTTATTTATTTCGGAACGATATTACAACCAGCGGTTTCTTGTTGAAAGCATTCATCAGGTAAACGAAACGGTTCCTTTGAAAATGACAGAAATGGTGTAAATGGTCAAATGTGTGTGTTTTTTTTCCAACTCTATTCTCATGTTTGTGTGATGTGGAATGTTTTTTTGCTTGTACGTGTGCGTATTTTTGTTTATGTGTATGATGTCATGCGCGTGCAAATGCGTGAAGGCTGTGATGTCGTGCGTATGAAGGCTGTGATGATATAATTGTCTCCACACGCGTGTGTGCGTATGGATATGCGTATTTGTGTTTGGTATTCTTGGTTACGTATGTTATGTGCAAATTAATATAATATATTTTTTTTAATGTATTTTTTAAATATGCTGTTAATAATAATGACTGTGTTATTTATTGCGTTGGTGATGTAATGTGGACGTTATATTTGTATGATATTATTGTACAATGTATATAGGTAGAGGGAAAGATACTTACAGTTTGGCGGATCAGTTGTAGTGTTTACTAATTATATTACTATTTTATATATATATATATATATATATATATATAATAATTGGGTAGAAGAGGTGTGTGTGGGTTATGTATATGGATCGAAGTGTGATAGCAGGTGTTTATTTTCATGGCATTTTGATAGGATTTCCGATTTTTTGTTTAGTAGGGTCTGTTGTGATGGATGAGTAATAATATAAAGTTTTTCTTGGAGACAAAGAAGGCATCTTTTAGATGTTTTGCTGTAAGCGGGTGCAACTTTCAGAATCTCCCAACTCACATCTGGCGAAATGTCCATATCTTTCAATATATATATATATATAAGCATATCTAAATGCAAAAAACTAAAATTGTAGCTAAAACTTTCGGCTGTATAGTGTTCATTGATTGCTATGCAATGTGATACCTTTCATTGCAATTTTAGTTGTGTTTAATATGGTTTCACTAGTAGCTTGGTTGACAGATATTAAATACCGTTACTATAAAAACTGATCGTCTATTTATTGTTGGCAGTGATATAAATATATATATATGGTGGACTCTCCTATCGTAAACAATAGATGAGGGTCAGCTGTGAGTGATTTGTTTCCTCCCATGTTGTGCATGCTATCAAGAAGACATTTTGTGTTTTCTCAAGTGTGATACCAGCCCAACCTTGCTGCGAGCTGTGAAGCCACACTGACAGATAAAATTTTCTAAAGTGGGAGTCAGATGTTTCAATCTATTTTCTTCAAAGCTCTTTAATTTAGGGAAACGTGTCTTACACCATTTGATGCTAGATTCAGGTCAATATCGAGGCATTTCAAATTGTCCTTCAATTTGTCTTTATAGCATAAGAGTGGTCATCCAATAGAATGCTTAGTATTTAGTAGTTATATATATATATAAGTTTGGATAACATATACACATTCAGTGATTCTTAGTGACTGCCAGTTTCTTGCCTATGCAATCATTGGTCTGACAATCACGTACGGAGGAAACTGTCGATCACCAAGCGCCAATGACTGTCTACCCTATCCTAACTATATATCTGTGTATATGCATATATATATATATATATATAATATGTGTATTGCAAAAGTACCCGGTCCATGACCAGACAAAATCATTTTTAGGAACACAAGGGGGTGTTCCTAAAAATAATATTTAAAAGAATCACCGAAAATTTGGGTATTACAGTGTTTGTTTATTTTAGGGATTTTTTTTTTTTTAAGATTGAAAATATTAAAAAAAAAATGTGATCCTAAATTTTTGAGAATTTTGAAACAATTTTATGTCATCATATTGACATTTTTAGCAGAATTCAGAATTCTTTTTTTTTTTACTAAAAATATCCTGTATAGAAACTTATAAAAATCTTCTGATTCAGACTTTTATCTTTATAGAAAAAAAATCAGGAGTTTTTAAAAATGTTTCTTCTTTTGAATGGCTCAAAAATTTTGAAGATAATATTAACCGTTATTCAAGTTTCATTGTGTTAAATATAGGGGGAGGGGTAAATTTAACGCAGTAGATTGGATGTCCCTAATGACATACTTTTATTATACACCAATGCTCAGCAAGTGTTATGTTGTAAATAGAATATTGTTGTCTACCAAAAGTTTCACTGAATTAGTGAATGGTTCAGTTTCCAATCCAGTTAGCAATTTGAAAATAAGAATTGTATGTGTTTTTTTTTTATATCCCCTTTTTTTTAATCGTTAAGAATTTGTGAATTATTGATATACATTAAATTAATGAAAATTAGTAATAAAATTGAATCAGATGGGTCTAGAAATTACACACACATACACACAAACAATAATAAATAAATATATATATTCATATCAGCAATTTTTCTGATTCAACTTTCAATCTTTTACTTTTAGGATGTCTAGGTATTAATCAAGAGAAAAAGAAGTGAAATTTTGTTGTTTTCTATTGTTATATATCCCTTAATATATCTCGTTCATCTCAGGTATATAATGGAGAGAGAGAGAGAGAGAGTAGAGATGGATGAGGGGCTCTTACTTGTTGCACTCAGCTTCCACTGCTTCTAACTCATTTGCTGCCATCTTCTCTTGTTTGGCTTATTTCTCTTCAGGGCTTTCTGCTGGTGGTTGATCTCTGCTTTCTTCTTCGGGCTGGGTGTCTGCACATTATGTTACTTAAGTATTAAAAAAGCAAGACTTGTTTTTCTTAAGTCTTTTATTCAAAATAATCTAGCCCATCTTCAACTGCCATGGTGGAGAAGTGATTCTCAGAGTGACAGACTTTTGAGTCTACTCGCTCTGAATTTCTGGTTGCATCTGAAGTAAACTTCTCATGCCTGTAATTGCGCCTTCCAGAGGGATCAATTTGGGGCATCATTAATCAATCATATCTCTAATGGTTACGGAAATTCCCCACTTAATTCCCTCCGATTTTAAATCTAACAAATCTTATTCAAAAATATTCTTACTTCATAATAAAACAAAAAGCATAGGCCAAACCTGGAATGATAATCAGACATTGTTGAACAGACATACACACACACACACACAAACACCCACCCACATATAAACACCCACCCACACACCCACATCCAGAGAATTTGGAAGATATAAGACACAAAGCAGAATGGACAATCACTAACAACAGCTTCAGTTTCAGAAATCTTTTGTCAAAGAGATTTTATCTCGAAATATTAAGAATAAATTAAAGGTTTACAAATAACACCATAGTTACCTTATTTTTCTTTACACTTACATTGTGATAGCCTTCAAAACCAACCACCAAACTAATGAAAATTATTTCTACCAATTTGTTATAATACATCTTCAGCATAAAATAACCCAACAAGGGTTAACATGCCATAAAATCCAACCATATATCCATTCTACTATAGTAAAAGTGACACTAGTATTTATATATTTATTTTTTGTTTGTAATACTCTGAATCAATTATATGATAAAATTTGAGACATTGATAATATCTGTGTTATTCAAGTGTAGGCTAAGTGTTAAAAGATAAAACAATTAGTGCAATAAGATTTTGTTTAATTAAAAGATGCGTTAATGACATTTGTATGAGACATTAAAGTAATGCTATTCCTGCCAGAATTTACGTTGATACAATTTGTCTGGAAAAATAGATCAATTCTATTGTAACATTAATAGCATTTATCCAAGCTTTTAATTAGTATAGCTTTGTATCATAGATACCAAAAACAGATGATATTGAATAGAGTTTTCCTGAATAATTAAAGGAAATTTTCCAAAGTTCTACAATAAAGGTAAATATAGAATGTTATTTGGATTTTGATAAATAAAAACATGGGTTAGGTCTATTAATACTGAATCATGTTAGAGTTTAACGTGAGTTTATTCAAATTAAGAGATATAAGGTGTGTCAAAAAAAGTATTGATATTTTTTTATACTTTTTGATACACACTGCACTCTGATAAAAAGAAAAAAAAAGTTCCATTCATTAATTTTTTTTTAGAATACAAGGTGTGTCAAAAAGTACCAAGTTTAAAGCTGTATTTACCAAGATAGAAATGAAGAATGAATGGAACGTCATTTTTTTTTCAGAATATATGGTGTGTCAAAAAGTACCAAAAATCTTGATGCTTTTTTGACACACCTTGTATATATATATATATATAAAAAAAACAACATATTTTTCAATATATATAGGGTGGCCAACAGGTTATTTTGTACATTTTCCAACTATGCATCAACAAGAAAGAATCAGTAGTCAGTGAAGATGGGTGTTGGAATATTTGGATAAAAGATGTGCTCTAATTCCCCACCTGGATTTATAGACTAGCCAAGGTCACGTGATTGACTCCTGTAGCCAATCACTAAACATACTGCGTGACTGATAGAATACTTAAACCCCCCCACTGGTCATAATTACAATTGCACTCTTTGAGGACGGACATAGGATTGCCAGATCTTTACCAATACTCAGGAAGAACTTATACAATTACCAGAGTAACCAAAGGATTCATTATCGAAGGACTTTATACCAGTAACTGAGGACACTTTAGTAACCAAAGGAATCATTATCGAGGGACTCTTTATCAAGGATCCAATTCCACTGGATAAGTGCATCTGCTTTCAGGCCAAATAATGGCCCTTAAAAACATAACAATGGGAAAGTTTTGTTCTTTTTTAAATTCTTTTATTAAATATGAATTTACAAATGTGAAAATAAGATAGTCTTGTTACATAATTTGTGGGTAGCCTACGAATTATGTCTGTAAGTGTAGTAAGATTTAAATAACAGTATGGTAAATGGTAAGATACCATTAACCATTGTAAATGTTATTAACGGCAGTTCACCTTTTGCTGACCTGGGAGTTGATTTCTGATTGGCTGAAGAAAAGGCGTGTGAAAGGGAACTGACTTAGTTAGATTTTGGCCGTTAGTAGAAAGGAGCAGACGCAAGGGTCGTTTGCTCCCAAGATGCCATCTTTTCACCACATGGTTATAAAACCCTTTTGGGCTAATAAGGACGTCTTATAAAATAATCAAGTCTTGCTTTATTACTACAAACAAAGAAATGAGCACTGACAACCCCAAAAAACAAAAAAAATCGATTAAGTTTTCTATTTACCTGTAAACATTGCATGGTAAATATCTAAGTTTGGCCTGTTTTCCGCTAGTTACCATCAAGGAAAAACAGTGTAAATAACGCAAGAATCTGGGATGACAAAATCTTTACAGAACTGACATGTTTATCTGATTACTTATCTTTTTGCTTATTTCTCCATTTTCTAACGTATTACCTTGTTACATAAGAGATTGAGAAAGTTTCAGTATATCATCTTCACCTAAAAACCATTGTTTTTTTTTTGGGGGGGGGGGTTTACGCAATGGCATTTCTGATTGGTTGGTTGGATTTTATGGATTGTCAACCTGAGTAGAAGGAAAGAATCAGCCCAGAGGAAGATTGCCGCTGACAAAACAGACTCACCTAAGAACTCATCATCTCTATCACTTCCTCTCCTCTTTTGAAATTTATATACCCAATGCAAAGGGGTATATACCAGTCCGTCTGATGTAGGTATTGATTCCCCTAGAAACAAAAGATACATTAATATATGTATTTACTAACCCCTCCGTCCAAACAGGATCAGACTTAAAATCATTTTTTAAATGGAGTTTAAACGTTCAGTGTTTTCCTTCTAAAAGTTTAAAGAGCACAGTCTATCCTAATATTTACCCATAGCTGAAGGAAGAATAGTTGGATGCATACCTTTCCCAAGGGTATTAGTACAAGGTTCCCACAGCTGGACAGTGTAGAGAAAAACAAGAAAATGAATGCAATGGAGTTTATTAAGTGGTTTTGTCTGAAGAGGGTTGCCGCATGGAGAGTGCGTATCAGAAAAACTTTGGAAGAGATGGCCAGCATGTCTGCTCTCCTGCGACTATGTTGTTTTTAAATTAATATTAGCATTCATTTTATCGAGCAAGTGTAAATATATTTTTGGTATTCACTTTACGGTAGGTTCTTGCATATTGGTTTGGCATTGGTTTCTTGCTTTAAACATGATAGTTATTATATTATTGAATACACAACTGGGAAATATATCTAAAGGCTCACATATTAGAATAATCTTATAATAGTAAGGACTTTAAGAATATCAATTTCATCTATGTTGTCATTTTTGACAGTCTGTGTACAACTCTAGTATTTATTATATACATACATCTTATTATAATGGAGATTGTGTGTTTTTCTGTCTGTAACCGAAACTATATTACTAATCGAGTCACAATTCACATAGTTATTTACATCACATTCTCCATGATTTTATTTATATTTAAACCTCAATTATTAATAAAATTACTTCACTTTTTTTATTAGTGTTGTCCATATCTATATACTAATAACATGCAATTGTATTTATATATACAACAAAATAGCGGTTTGCAGTGTGAATGGGAAGGCTAATTTGCATATTGATATTAAAAATGTTATTTTATTAAATATGTGCTTAGTATTATTGATTTCTAACTGTTTGGTTTTATTTTAATGAATATAAGCAAAAATCTCTCCAATGAATCTTAAATGAAATCCATTAACAAGAAAAAATAACTGCCTTTTTAACTCTTTATTTACTAATTTAACTAAATAGTTAAATAAGTAAAATTCAGCAATGAAAGACGGGAGAGATGGAAGAGGAAGTTTTATTTCTATTTTTCTATTATACCCCCACTCTGTTTCAAATCTTTTTATCTGCCTTCTTATTAGACTTTCTAATTCAATACAATATTTTATGACATTAAAACTTAAATACTTGCACCCGGAGGGTGCATATATTTGCTAGTTTATATAGTATAGATAAAGAACCGACAGAAATGAATATTCATTTTTATTTCCTGCTGAAACTGAATACTAACCAAATTAATTCACTTTTCAAAGTAAAGGAAGTAGGTGATTTATCATGGACTGCTGGATACCTCAGGTGTAGGTATTATCCAGCCTGTCCGCTATGAGTAGGATGTGACACAAGGTGGTAAGTATGGGGCATCCAACAGGGATTGAACTTGCAACTCAGTAGAAATGGATCTACGAGACTATCTTGCTAGCCATGAATGTAGCTGATTTATAATGGATTTCTGGGCGTCTCAGGTGATAGGTATTTACCCAACTGCCCGCCATGAGTAGGATGTGACACGAGGTGGCAAGTGTGGGTCATCCAGCAAGAATCAAATTCACTACTTAGTTGTAATGGATCTCCAAGACTAGCTTGCTAACTGTTGTGGGGTTGTTAAGGGTCACAAATAAAGACAAACGACTGGTGAAAGTTGACACAAGTGTATTGAACAGAGAAAGTAGAATTTACACAAGGAAAGTGAAGTTACGTCCGACAATACAGTCTAGAACTGAATCGCGTCGCATTACCCAAGCTACAATTGTCTTTGCTACTTATAGTAGTAGTAGGATCAGTCCATTATGTAAATAGGTTATATCACCTATAAACACTAACCATTATACCATAATAGAATGCTTTGAGTGCCTCGGGTGGTATAATAATTGACCTATGAGTTCACAAGTTCAACTCTCACTGGTTGCTCCAAAACTTTTAGCCTTGTGTCAAACTAAGCAAAGTTTAGTCTATTACTTTCCTTGGAATGTCAAATATGTATTGGGCAAGATGTGATTCAAGGTCAATTTTAAGTGGAATACAGTTAATTCAGGCTGATCAGTTTATAGCATTTGCATTCAGAATTTTTCTTTCTCCTAGACCGGTTTGTCAATCCAAGCCCAGTCTGATTTATCCATAGCTAGAAGGAGAATAATTGAATTCATACCTTTCCCAAGGGTGTTAGCAAAATGGAACAGCGGGAGAGATGGTTTCGGTCAAGGAAGCAGGGTGAAGATGATCAAAAAGATATAAATGTGTAGGCGTGTTGTCAATACAAAAAGCCAGAGGGTCAAGCCAACAAGATGAGACGCTGGCCGGCAGTGGAAAGGACACTTCACGTCTCCCGTCAACACACTGTTTTCATTGTGAAGCTCTGCGGTACGTATCACTTACATACATCGCTTTTGTACTTACGCCAAACAGCCTAGTTCAGGATTTGAACTTGTGTCACCGTATCCGTTTCTATGGGTGGGGTGTGGAGAACAAATGTATGTATGCCTTTCCCTAGGGCATTAGTATGAAGTGAAGTACAAACAGCCTCATCCAGGGATTTGACCTTGGTTCACCGATTCAATTTCTTACAATAAAGACTGTTACATTAATCATTATGCTTAGTATGGGTGTTCTTTTTTGTTTTATTTTTTGTCACTTTTTTCTTGAGATCTCTGGGAATTTTTTGTACAGAGCTAGACACTCTTCTGAAGGATTGGGGGGGGGTATTAAATGTTTAATGTTTTTACTGAGTCCACTGGCTGAACATTTCTCTTGTTTTGCTATGTTAGAATCATCATTCAAAAACTTTGTGTTCTTTGATACATGGAATAGTGAGGATATAAGTGCTCTCCTTCTTCAGGTTTCTCAAAGGAACATCTGATTTACCAAACAGCTTGAGATAATATTCTTCACTCTGGCCATCTATCATCTCTGGAATATTGATAATTTCCCCAACAGTCCCATACTTTTCATACAATTTAACCATATCAATATCTTAAAGGTTAGAGGCCTTGTCTGCATCGCAGAATTCTCTAAAAACAATAACATTCTTTAGGCTAATTTTGGAAACATAGGAAGAAGTCATGCTCATCACTTTAAGGAATTTATGGATCTTCTATAGAAAATAATGAAGTCCGTTTCATACTGTCTAACTTTAGCATTCACCATAAAGCTGAAAAAAGCAGTATTTTATTGTTCTCTCAAGTTTGTTTTTCAGTTTATCCATTAACTTAATTGTCCTGTCAGCTGGGACTATAGAATACCCTCAGTAGAAGGGTAAGATGCCCTCCCCCAATGAGGCCACCTGCTGGCCATAGTTTGTGACCTGTAATGTCTGAGGGCAGGATTGTGAGGGCTGAGCAGTCTGTGACTCAGTACTGAGTGGTCCTGTGATATGCAACACTCCATTCTGGCTCTTACTGGGCTAAACAATTGTACTGTCAGTTGGGGCTATAGAATATACTGGCTACACCTCAGTAGAAGAGTAAGATGCCCTCCCTCAATGAGGCCACCTGCTGGCCATGGGTGGTGACCTGTAATGTCTGAGGGCAAGATTGTGAATGCTGAGCAGTCTGTGACTCAGTATTGAGTGGTCCTGTGATATGCAACACTCCATTTTGGCTCTTAATGGGCTAGACTGGTGGTCAGAGAAGCCCAATCCGATCAATTGGATGATCATGTCAAGCTCTAACAACTTAATTGTCATTACAGTCAAGTCATGCTGAAATCACCAGTTCCTGCTAGATCACAAAGTTAAGCAGCAATGAGCCAGTACAATACTTATTGGGTGACAACCTAAGGTACTATTGTTAAGTATCTGGCCGCCATCCTTGGCCAGTTGTAAAAGAACTTAAAGTAAATAAGTAAGTCCTGTGGTATATTCCTTTGGTAAGTGAATAAGTCCTGTAATATAGAATCCTTTGGTAAGTGAATAAGTCCTGTGATATAGAATCCTTTGGTAAGTGAATAAGTCCTGTGATATAGAATCCTTTGGTAAGTGAATAAGTCCTGTGATATAGAATCCTTTGGTAAGTGAATAAGTCCTGTGATATATTCCTTTGGTAAGTGAATAAGTCCTGTGATATATTCCTTTGTAAGTGAATAAGTCCTGTGATATATTCCTTTGGTAAGTGAATAAGTCCCCCCCACGATATAATACTACGTTCCGTCGTCCAAGAAGATGTTTATTGGCGAGCCTATAAGTAGGAGTAGGTATCTACCACACGCCTTATATCCCAAAAAGGCGCGTGGTCTAATGGTTAGAGTCGTAGGAAATGGACTCGTCAACGCGAGTTCAATTCCTGGACGAAGCTGTTGGAATTTCACATGGCGCTAATACCCTTGGGAAAGGTATGAATCCAATTCTCCCTCCAGCTATGGGTAAATAGCAGGGCAGATTGAACTCTTTAACCATGGCTAGGTAACCAGTCTAGGAGAAGGAAAACTCTGAATTCAAACCTGTTAAACTCCGCTTAAGAAATTGACTTTGTGTCGCATCCTGCTCGTGCGGAGGGGTTGGTAAATATATATATCCCAAAAAACTCCAACAACTATAAGCAACCTGAGTCTTTTGTTTATCAACATGACTTAATTTGGCATTAAATGACCCAAAAAGGTTGATATACCATAAAACAAAACAACCAACTATATGATTGTCGTGACTGTATTCTTCAAATTGCTCTAATGGCATGCACCCTCCACATTTTATCATATAGGTGCTAGAAGGCGGTAGCTGAGGTCAACCACAATTATTTATTAATGCACATGAATGGTTGGTTGATGGATTTTAATGTCATATCAACCCATCTAGGGTTATTTTATGCTTAGAGGTTTTTTAATTAATATATGTTGTACATCTATATTTACACTTTTGGAGTTAACAGTTTTAACGATATATTAGCATCATTGGGGATTGTATGAGGGATTACTTTTGTACGGTATTAGGTTTATATTTATATTTTTTGGTATAATTTTATTTCTCTCAAAAAGGACAGAATGTCATCTATGTTGACTTTTTCAAATAAATCTTCCATATTATTTGCATAAAAAAAATGATGAGAGCAAAAACTCCACATTCTATTAGGAAGTGTTTAACATGAAGTTAATGAAAATTATTTTTACTAATTTATTAATACACATTAAATTAATGAAAATTATTTCTTAAATAGTATATATATATATATATGGCATTGAATAATCTATAAGGGTTGATATGCCATTAAAGCAAACAAACAACAACCATTAAATACTGAAATTGTGCTGAATAACTTGACTTCTCTGGTGGTTGGAGAGGCCTCCTCTGATCAATCATCTCATCACGTCAAGCCCTAGCACCTATATGATTGTCCCAACCCTATTGCACTTATGACAACTCCCAACCTTTTTTATCATATATGTACTAGGTGGTGATTGAGGGTCTTTATGTTCTGGGAATGACATTAAACTCTATCTGATGGTGAAGTTTCAATTTTGGAGCTCTGGGGAATGTGGAGAAACCCTTCATCACCATTGCTCCCAGGTCCACTCTGACGTGGAATGGTAGTACCTGTTAGGGTCCCATTAGGGGTTGAATAGTATAATGTGTTTAAAAAAAAATTGTGTATCCATTAAGAATCAATTTATTTCAAAACTTTGTTGGCATTAAATGACCCATCGAGGTATTGAAGTCAGTCAATCTACTGTTGGTTTGAACAACAGCAACTGGCTAAGCACAACTGAAGCAATGACCAAGACAGTTGGTATTTATGGAAATCAAGAATGGTCCATTCTTGTATTTGGGTGATTCCATTCCTTGAGTTCTGATTGGCTGCTTGGTTTCTATGATATTGTGGAGTTTCATAAATACCCTGTCATTCTGTAGTAGGGTTGCAGCAAGACAGGTTTGTATTCAGTTACGACTGCTTGTTGCCGTGTCTTACCAATTCAACGGTAATTGGAACTTAGTTTGATTATTCTACACGAGGTTGATATGCCGTAACGCAAAGCAAACAGACAAACTTGACTTCTCTGGCTTTCAATTTATGTCTGAGAAGAATTTCAGAGTGTGACTGATGAAGAAGAAATCAATCTTTGATTCTGATGGTTCACAGTCATCTTCTTCATCTTCAAGGCATTTTCATGATACCCTCGGGATATTCCATTTTATCTAACCTTTTAGGACTTCTCAGCACTTAAGTATTATGTTAAGAGATGTCACAAGAGAGATCTATCAAGTGACAACATACTGTGACAGATTGTAATTATTTACCTCCAAATAATTCCTTTAACTGTTTTTATTTTCTTTTTACTGAAATGTTAGAAATGATTGTATACTTTGATCAAATTATTTTCAACAACAATATCTAGTTTTTCTTTTCACAATTCTTTTCTTTTCATCATATATATATATATATATATATATATATATATAATATATATTAGAACACGTAAAAGCGAATTCATCTTGAAAGCGATGGAAAAAATTTCTAAAAAGAAAGTTAGGGTACCCTTATAATTAGATGTATAATCTAAAATAAATATTCTTTTTTTGGTCAATACTCATCAGAGAAATTCATTGATAGCAGGTTATACGTAGGTTGGAATTGTTGAAAAAAAGGTAATTTTTTTTTTTTCCCCTTTTTCAATAGGAACGAGGAATTAAGAGAAATTATGAACCGTGCGGAGGGGTTCGGAAATTTCTGGTTCCACCACACGAAAGGTTGAGGCTTGAGGTATCAAAGAGAAGCAATTTGTGGAACTGTTTTTGTATACACAGAGCTGGTTGGATACGGGAGATGTAAAGAGACTCAAGTACTTGTAGCTGAAGTTCACTGCTAGAACCGCTGAGGATGGAAAACATGGTTGGGTGTATGCCCGAGCGCATGTGGGGTTACTTTTTAGAGATTTAGAAATTTTTTCCATCGCTTTCAAGATGAATTCGCTTTTACGTGTCCTAATAAAATTTTGTACTGCTAAGAAACTTTTTGTATATATACATATATATATATACACTTTGGTGTGGTACCAAGTTTCTTTGTACAAGGTGATTCTAGGCTGATCCTATTCTCAACCAGTAGTTTGTTGTAGAGTTCAGGTTCCGTATGAGAGCTCCATGTTTAATTATTGTAAACAGAGCAAAGTTATTTGTGAATAAAAAGGCCTTAAATACCATGGGTATCATGGTTATGGACCATTTCCACTCGTGAGTATGCCCACGAGCTTCTTCAGACCACTGATATCTTTTATTTAGACAGGCACATGGCCAAACTCTTCGTTTTTTATTCACAAATATATATATATATATATATATATATACCAACCCCTCTGCATGAGTATGATGTCAAGGTCAATTTCTAAAATGAAGTTTAACAGGTTTTTGAATTCAGAGTTTTCCTTCTCCTAGATTGGTTACATAGCCAAGATTAAAGAGCCCAGTCTGTCCTACTATTTTACCCATAGCTGGAGGGAGAGTAGTTGGATGAGGAATTCTATTCAAATGGCATAAAACAACTTCCGGAACATTGACAAAGATGTGTGGACCATAAGGGAGACTATTTTCAACATTTTAGAGACCCTGACGAATGAGGTTTTGTTTATATTTCTCAATTTACATGTTGTCTTTATTGGTTAAATAAATACCATTTAGCATCGGACAAGATTTTCCTTCCAATCCTATATGATAGTGCTATTCTCTCAGTAATATAAATCTTTCTTAAACTTGCTAATATTTACAAAAAATTGGATCAGTTTTAACATCATGTTTTATGATTTACTCTTGCTTTGTTAGCAGAAACTATATTCAATACACTTCTGCAGAGAGGTAAGCCCCACCTCCAACGTTTGGATTGGTGACTGACCATTATTAATGCTTTTCTTCCAGATGTTGAATGCATTTTTTATAATAGAATCATTAGCATTACATTTTATAATTATAGATATAATAGTGCTATTCTCTCAGTAATATAAATCTTTCTAAAACCTACTTTTATTTTCAAAAAATTGGATACTTTTTAACATCATGTTTTATACTGGTGATAATACAATTGAGCCTGCTCTCATATGAGGATAGCGTTCAATTTTTTCTTAATTATAAGTCTACCATATTCTGTTCTTTAAATACAAAACAAGTTTTAGAAAATTATATCTAAAGAATAAAAAAGGACCTCCCTCCCCCACAAAAAAGAAAAAAAAAATTCCCCAGTCTTTTTATTGGAATGATGGGAAGAGTCCATTATTGAGTAAGTGCTTTAGATACCGCACTTTTGTAGGGAAATAAAAATCCTCCTTTCAGAGCAGTTTTCTCTGTCTAGCCATATTTTTACTAACTGGCTAGATTGGAAGTGATCTGTCTCCAGACATTTTTATCAGCCAGACAATATTAAACCTTTCAATCTTTATCAGACAGAAATCTCATTACACGCTCATAAAAACAAGTGAATATACTCCTAACCATCATTCGTACAGAATGATCTAACATTAAAGTGACACTCTTATTCAGTTTGAGGTTTTCATTTTTAAACATCAGTTGCTGAGCATTATCTAAGGAACATGGCTGATTAGAGTGGGGTAACTGTTTGGCAATTAGAATAAGGAAATTTGTTTGGTTTGGTTGGTTTTGTATTATGGCATATTAACCTCAGTGGGTCATTTAATGCTGACAAAGTTTTGAAATTAATTCATTCTTAATGGATACTCAATTTCTTTTATAAACACATTTTTCTATCTAACCCATAGATGGGACCCTAACAAATATGACCACTCCAGGTCAAAGTGGACCTGGGAGCAATGGTGATGACGGGGTGTTCCACATTCCCCAGACCCCCAGAACTGGAACTTCACCATCAGATAGAGTTTAACGTCATTCCCAGGACATCAAGACACTCAGCCACCGCCTTCTATCACATATATGATAAGAAGGGTTTGGACTTGCCATAAGGGCAATAGGTTCGGGGCAATCATATAGGTGCTAGGGCTTGACGTGACCAGCCGAGAATAAGGAAATCAACACGGTGCTTAATCTATTATTACCCAACCCATCTACCATAGGCAGGATGTAACACAAGGTCATTTACTAAGTAAAACTAATTTGAATTCAGAGTTTTTTTTGGTTGTTCTTTTTTAAATTCTTTTATTTTATGTATGGATTTACAAGTGTAGCGTAATTATTGTGGCCTATTGAAAGAGAAAGAGAGGAAAAAAGAAATAAGAGCAAACAAAGGTTGAAGTTTGGAGGAGTAGACACACAACGGGGTGCCAGTAACTTGACCGAGGAATGACCCTGGAAGGGTAATTGAAAGTAAAAAGTGGAAGTTCCGGGTGTTGACCAGAAGCGAAAGTGATGTAGTGAAGAGTAACGAGCAAGAAGAAAATCGCCCTCTTTTTCCTTTCGGATGTAGCAGGGATCAGATGAAATGCAAAAATGTAAATACTGATTATCTGGTGTCACTTATCCACCAAATTCTTATTTCTTATGAGTATTGTCACATCAGCTAAATAATTGACTATTCTGTTTTTATCATAAAGTAAGGAAGGACATGCTACACAGAAAAATATAAGAAGAATGAAAGAAAGAGTGGGAGAAAGATAGAAAGATTGAGTGAAAACATAAAAACAATAATACTAATCTGTTTCAATTGAACATGCTAAAAAGAAAGAAAGAAAGAGAGAGATAGTTAAATCAAGATTATTATACTTTTTACATATTGAACTATTTAGCAATAGCTCTTAATTAAACACATCAAACATTGTAATAATTATCATACTGTGGCATATCCACAGGTACTGCTAGTTTATATTAAATTCTTACAGCAACAGAAGTAGTAGTAGTAGTAGTATATGAACAAACCAGAATTTGTCTTGAAAATTCCAGTCCAGAATGGGGCTGGGACAGGTCGACTAGTTGGTATGGGCCTACAATTGTGAGAGGGTCTACTTCCCACTGATTGAGGGGAAAAGTATTTCTTTGGTAAAAAATATTGATATTGTAAATCGATTCAAGAGGGTGTACATTTTTTATCAGGCTTGGGTCAGCTTTACAATGGCTTGATATAAACACATGCCTGCACATGAATTCGTAAAAAATTTCTTGTTTTTATCATACCTTTTTAGCTGAATGCATTTTTGTATCTTTAACAGGTTTATGTTGTATAGAATCTCTTTTCAAGATATCTTTTCTTTTTTTTTTAAAAGATCTGAAGAAAAATAAATCACCTTAGAAAGTTTAAAAAATGCTTAAAGTAATAAAGATGAGGATCTTTGTATGAATAATTGATGAAAAAATGGTGATATTTCATCTCAGAACTTCGTGTGACATGTGGATATGAATTCTATGAGGAAATAGATCTTATTAAGAAAAAAAAAAAAGTGCCTATAAAAGAATGACATAAACGTCTATCATTCTAAAGATTTTTACAAATGAGCAGTTTTTAAAAAGTTTGTCTTTTAACATATGCTTTACTTTGTTTCAGCTAGATTTGCACTATTTTGGTAACATGAAGCATAATTTGTCTATTAAAAAAAAAGTCGTCGGGGTGGCCTAAAGTCAGTATCAGCCAGACAGCGAGGGAGTCTATCCCCTTTTCACTAGCGCTAGACAAAGGAGATTGTTTTAGCGTCCATCCAACAGCTCCTTACTTTACTGCACAGATCCCTGTGCTACTCATATGCTGAGTTGGCGAGGGCCGGTATCGAACTAGGAACCTTGTGGTTTCTAGCCAAGCGCTCTACCGACTGAGCTAACATATGCAATTCTTTGTTTCAGCTGGTTTTGCAATATTTTGGTAATGTAAGGCAAAATTGGCAGCTTTGGATAATTTTGCCAAGACTGTGAAGGTGATAAACCACACTAAACTGTGAGATGCTGAACTCGCCTGATACTCTCCGAGTGCTACTTGGTGGATTTGCTTCTATGACTTAGAGCATGGCATCTGGCCTATCCGGTATCTTATAGTTTATAGTGCAACTTTTCAGTTCTTATGTTACATAATGGCCGTCCCAGCACCTATATTTGTGGCCTTGTGCCAGACTTAGAAAAACCTTTTAAAAATGTATACTACCAATCCTCTGATATTTACTTGGATGGCCTTTGTAGAATCACCGAAAAAGAATTAGAAAGATAAAATCTTTTAACGAGAGTTTGGCGACGCTATGTCTACGATTAAGGAAAATCCAGTCTGTTGGACAACAAATGGTCTTTTGATTTTAGAGGCCGTGAACTCTGTGTGACCAGAATGAGTTGGAACTTTTCGAATATTCTATTATTTCGAGAAAGAACGAGATGGTTCCAAAAATAGATCTTTCTGGAAAATTACTTTGAGATAGTATTTAAGAAACCCGTCAGTAGATTTGGAGTTAGTCAGAGATCGTGGCCAGTCAGAGAGGGATCGGGACCAGAGGAGATCCGAGCCACTTGTAGCCACAGTCAGGGCCTGGTATCTGTAGTCACTGATGAAGCATAAGCGCTGGCCTGTTATTGTCACCGAGAAATTTACGAAGAACTAAACTCGAAGTCAAATGCAGTTAAGATACACCTCTTGTTAAGACAGAGATAGGGAATCTCTCTCAAAAATTACAGTGAAGTTTTTATTATAATGAACTTCTGAAAAGAACAAATTCGGTATTATCTTTTTATGAATGGGATCTGCGCCCCAAACAAATAGTACAGAGAGGGACGCTTGTCAGCAAGTCTAATTGACCGTAACTAAAGATCCACGGCCATGAAACTCGATACCAGAAAGACACGCGGAGTGCGAAAGGTGATACCCCCTTGACCAAGTTGTGGAAGAATTTTGGTGCTCGAAGGCTGACTGCTAGATCTGGGTGTGCTTGTAAACAAACGACCGTACGAGTATACAATTTGATACCGTGAAAGAAATAAACCCCGTAACGTAACACTTAAAAATTTGCATGTTTAAATATCATAGATTTCATAGGTGACATTTGAACTTTTATGAAAATTGTTGTTTTGTAATTAATACTAATGCTAAAAAAAAGTCTTAATTTTTTTAAAGAACTACTGAAAACGTTGGCGGACCTGACCATCTGGAACGCGCCCCCTCCCCTCTAAATTCTTTTTCCTTCAATGGATTATTATCGATTACACACCAATCTATCAGATTGTAAAAAAAAAAAATTCTTAAAAGTTCTTTATTTTTTGATTTTTCAGGGGTGCTCATTTCCCCGTATAAGTTTTATAGTAAATCGATCCCCCATATCGGTCATTGGTGTGCTATGCTAGACTTATATCCTTTATAACATCTGACAAGGTATGAGGGTTTACTTGGTAGTGCCAATTTCAACATCAAATAACAGATAGTGCTTTTATTTCTCTGAATTTTTTAGATGAGGCTTGATAATTAGTATTATTTGGATTATTCAGACTATTCTCATCTTAATTGTTCTAATACCTGAAGAAGGCCAGAGGGCACATAGGATGAAATGTTGTACAGATAACAATAAAGATGAGGACAATAGTCTGAATAATCCAAATAATACTAGATAGTACTTTGTAATATGATTGGTCTTTTGTGCTCTATTTTTCTGTATTCGTCAAGCCCTAGCACCTATATGATTTTCCCAACCCTATTGCCCTTATGGCAAGCCCCAACCCCTTTTTATCATATGGGTGCTAGAAGGCGGTGGCTGTGGGTCTACATGTCCTGGGAATGACGTTAAACTCTATCTGATGGTGAGGTTCCAGTTTTGGAGGTTTGGGGAATGTGGAGCACCCCTTCATCACCATTGCTTCCTGGTCCACTCTGACCCAGAGTGGTAGTACCTGTTAGGGTCCCATCTATGGGTTAAATAGAAAAACGTGAGTTGATAAACAAAATTGTATTATCCATTAAGAATTGATTTATTTCAAAACTTTATTGGCATTAAATGACCCACTGAGGTTGATATGCCGTAAAACAAAACAAAAAAATTTCTGTATTCTAATAAACAAAATCATCAAAAAGAAGCAACATCTTTTAAAAAATGTTTTTATTTATCTTTAAAAAAAAAAAGTATTTAAAGTTTTTTATACAAAATTACAAAAAAGAAAAAAAAGATGGTATCTCAAGAGGAATTTTATTGTGGAATGATCTGAATTATCTTTCTTAAATTCTTATATTTGGACTTTTCAAACAAAACATTGTCTCTTTCACTTACATCAGTATATAAAAATCTTCTGAGGCTCAACAATAGGGTAGGTTGATTTTTCACTTTTACAAAAATATCAAATTGTCCAGAGGCACAAAAGTTGTGTGTTAGTATACTGAATACTCATATCAAAAACTAGATCTCTTCTTTGCACCATTGTTTGAGGAAATAGCATCAAACATCATCTACTAAAATGCATTTAAAAAATCCCTCATTTTTGCAACATTTAGCCTAGAAATTGGTTAGAAAATTTAGCTATTTCAATATTTAAAACAGAGAAGGTTGTCATTTTAAATGAAACAAATAAAATATTATAACTAAAATTTAAATTGAAAATATACCCCCCATCACCACCAACACCTCTGATATGCTGCTTTTTATCTCATTGATTAAGCTGTAACAGGGATAACATTTTAAAAGATTGAAATCTATTTCCTCAAATGAAGGCAAAGTTTTAAAGAAAAATATTTTGTGTGGTAATTCTTAATGTGAATTTGCCAGCACATGGAAGATGTTACAGTTCCAAAATCGACCTACCCTACTCAACAATATCCAAATTCATAGTGCCATGGAAAAGGCATAAACGTTCCGACTCAACACTTTCACTTTCACTTTATGACAGAATTTTATGTTTTAAACTTTTACTTTGCTTCTCCTGATAAATATGGATTCAAAATTCTAATTAAAAAATCCTTATGCCATCCTTAAAAGATTTACAATTAAGATTATAAACAATGCAAGGCAAACTTTTGTAGGAGAGCTTCTTACCATTTCCGTCTTGGAATATGCATCGCTTTGTGGTTTTTGTTGATCTGGTACTTCATAGCGGCTCAACGAGACATCTTCAAATGATGGAAAACTTCGAAGAACCATACGATCGTTTAATGGTTGAAGAGGGCGATAATTATCGATGATATTAATCTGTTCGATTCTATGAGATATGAGTGCCTGGTCAATTTCTTTGAACAACTCCTCAGATTTATAGATCTCTTCTTGTAACTTTTTGTCACCTTCCACCAAATAATTTGTCTCCTCTTTTGAGTTATCTGACATAGATTCTGGTGCTATATCTTCATCAACATCTCTTTTGCTCACATGATGGTGATGATGCTTGTGCTGGTGATGTTTCTTGTGATGCTTTTTATGATGTTTGCCATGCTGCCTCTTTCCGATAACAGGATGGTGTTCTGGTATTTGGAATTGCCTGTAACTGGCATCTCTTTGCATTTCATCCATGGGGTCTTGTTCTTGTTCCTTCTCTGTTATCAGCTGAGGCTCTTGATTCTTGATCTTTGTGCTTTCTTGAGATTTGGGAGTAGTTGCTCTAGATGTTTCTATTGGAATTGGATCCAATTCTGGTGCCTTGACGATGACTGCTGCTGCTGCTATTTCCTCCTTATCATTTGGAACAACTACATCTTCTTTACTAAAAGCCGCAACAACAGGTTCATCCTTACCGCTGACTGCTTCATCTTGTTTTAATTCTTCATTACTGACGATAGCTTCAGCTTGTTTTAATTCTTCCTTGATTGGTTCCGGTGGAAGTTCAGATTTAGTGGTTTTGTGGATTTGCTCAAGATGAGTTTGGTGATCCGGTTTGGTTGTACCTTTTTTATTATTGTCGTTGGTCTCCGTCGGAAGTTTTTCAAGTCCTTTTTGGATCTTCTCTTCTTCTTCTTCATTGACTTGTGGTTTTTCATTATCTGCAGATGTCAAGACTGAGAAAATCTTTGGGTCTTTAACGACTTCTTCTTTCAAAATATTTTCCTGTTTTTCCTTTTCTATCAATTCCTCATGTTCGTGATGATGATGTTGGTGGTCAGGATGACCTCCAAACTCTTTGTTGTAGAATAATTCCCTGAGTTTTTTCATCTGAGCAAATAGAAAAAAAAAAGAAATTACATTTTCAAATTCATGACAATCAACATATTTATCAAGAAATAATAATACTAGATTATTCTTTTCATATAAGCCATAAACAACTTCCTGTTTGAAATAAATAACTATCAATGCTGAATTCTGGGTAAAATGAATCTTTTTAATTACTATGAAAAAGCCTGACCCATGTGGGCTATTTAATACAACCTTATCCCCCAGTTACCACTAATGCTCATCTACAATGATGGCTTTGGTATTTGAATAACCCACAAGGGTTGATATGCCATTAAACAAAGGAACCAAACCTATTTAGTACAAAATTTCCCTCAAGGAAAAGTGACATCTTACTAATGTTGGATTTGCCTATTTGGAACTTTACCCTTTTTGGATTTAATGCTGAACTAGATTGTGTAAACTCTATTGACTCTGGTCTTGATACCAATCATTTGTGAGTTAAATCGAACTAAAACCCTTTTCACAAGTATATTCTCTTAATGTTTTTTCATCATTAAACTATGGAGTTAGCTAGTTAGGTGTGCATGTATACATACACATACACATGTATACATACACGTACACATGCATACATACACAGGCAATATATTACATTATTTTAAACAGAAGGTGTTGCAACAGTGGTACAATTAAGGTTCACAAAAATTAATATATAAAGATTTTTTACGACCTTCATCAGAGTGAATTTTTTTAAATAAAAAAATCCACTTTGATGAAGGTTGTAAAAAATCTCTCTGTGTACGGAATATTTTATGCATTTTTCCAATTATTATTATTATCATCATTTCAACTCCATCTGATTATTTTAATAATAATGATAACGTAAATCCGTATACATTTTGATAAACAGACCGAAACACGTGTAAGTAATATCGATTAAAAGTGATATCGATAAAATTCATTTTTATCCATCTACATTTCTTTTCTTTACTCATTTTTACCTCATATTGTCGGATTCATTTTCCATTCTTACATATATATATATATATATATATATATATGTTTGTGTGTGTATGTGGCTCAGTCAGTAGAGTGTCCTGCTGGGAACCTTGCGGTTCCTGGTTCGATTCCGGACCTGCCAACTCAGCATATGAGTAGCACATGGATAAGTGTGGTAAAGTGAGGAACTGATGGTAGGGTTGGCGCTCCACCTCAGATGCCCAAACAATCTCCTAGGTCTAGCGCTAGTGAAAAGGGGATAGACTACCTTGCTGTCTGGCTGATACTGACTTTAGGCCACCCTGACGACTTTACTTTTTTAAAAAAAAATAGACAGACACATTTCTGTGTGTACATGTGTGTGAGTGTATGTACATTGTGTGTTTATATATATATATATATATATATATATATATATATATATATCTGTGTGCGAGTTTGTGTATTTGTATATAATATATATGTGTGTATGTATCATCATGAGGTCAAGTTAGCAGCATGGATCTCCATGACTCTTCCATGCCACCCATTCCTATCGGCCATTGCTCCTGGAAAGTCCTCTGCACAGTATCCATATATATCTGATCAATGTAGTTATTTGCTGGGATCAACGCCATTAATTATAGCAATCCCCACCCGCTATAATTAACGGCGTTGATCCCAGGGGGCCATCACACCAGGCAACACCTGCCCTCTCGATTTAAAGGGGTAGTGCTGGGTTTATTGCCCAGTGCCTGAGGCGCCCCCCCCTTGAGGGATCAACGCAACCCATGAGCTTTGGTTTGTGGGTGGTCCCACGTTAATAGGGCCTTGTGCCTAACCTGTACAAGTGGGGTACGAGGTAAATACCATGTAGTTATTTGCTGGTCGGCCTGTGCTGGTGTGTCCCTGAGCAGGTGCCTATAGGATAATGTCACTTATGGGTCCATCCTAGCAGTGTCCAGCATGTCTTGTTTGTCTTACATGGATGTTTTGTGTCATAAGAAGCAAGTGGCCATACAGCAAGATGACTCACAGTATCCTTGTACAGTTTTCATCCAACTTTTTTCTTCAAGAATTTTGTTAAGTTCAAATTCTTTGTGTCTGTCTGTACAACAATGTCTGATTATCATTCCAGGTTTGGCCTACCCTTTTTGTTTGATTATTAAGCATTAGCCTGTTTGTTTATTTCTAGGCCCATCTGATTCCTTCTTTTTTTTTTCTTTTTTTTTTGTGTGTGTGTGTGTTTATGTGTATGTGTCTGTTCAATAAAGTCTGGAAGAATTTGGAAGATATGAAACACAAAACAGTATGGACAGTCGCTAGCAACAGCTTTAGTTTCAGAAATCTTCTGTTGAAGAGATTTTATCTCGAAATATTAAGAATAAGATTAAATTACAGGTTAACTAACCATAGTTACCTTATTTTTCTTTACACTTGCATTGGGATTACCTTCAAAACCAACCACCAAACCAATATATAATATATATATATATATATATATATATATATATATATATATATATATAGTATGAACAAAAAGTAGTAAGACAAGCAGGAATGTTTCTTATGTGTTGTTTATTCTCAACTAGTTTCGATCTTAGGTCATCGTCAGGAGAAAATTTCTTATTTAAAGAAATTGTTTATAGATTTTTTGAAAGGGAGCATTATAGAAGAACTATGAAAATTGAAGTGTTTTTGCGGGTTTGACATGCTATTAAAATCCGGGTAGATGAGTGTGTTAGTAGTAGCAAGTCCATTTGTTCAATGAAAAACCTCTATGAGGTGGGTTGTTTTTTTAATGCTCTTATATATGTGAGGGCGGGGTTCATGGGAGTTGTGTATATGACTATATGTGTATACATATAAATGTATGTGTGTGTTTACATATGTGTGTATGTATCTCGGTACTGTGTATGTATCTCGGTACTGTGTGCATGACTTCTAGACTTTTAATTATATATATATATATAA
>CM042144.1:116589345-116614345 GCA_023376005.1 Doryteuthis pealeii
CGTTTCTCACGGTTCTCCCCAGAACGCAAAGTGAGAGTGAGGTCAAACGCTGTCACTCACTCTCAAGGCCATCAGCTGTACTGATCGCCATAATGATTTCTACACTACCTTCATAATCATTAGGTATCTAATGATTATGTAACAATAGAAAGTTATATTGGGTTGGATTTAATGTCAGCTAAAATTTGATTAATGTGACCCCCCGCCCCGTGTATTTTTCAGGTTGTGTGCAAAAATGACAAAGTGGTTTTGAATATATAAAGTAGTGTTTCACATACCAGTATGTCAGTTTGTATTTACTTCTCACCACATATAGACATGTTGCTATGTGTTGTATTCTATTACCATAGATCTGTGTTATTGATTTTGTTGGAAAGTACTTTTAATAAAAATGGATAAAAGGAAGAATAGTTCAAGTGGAAACAATGTCAATGCAAATAAACAAAACAAACAACAAACCCCCACTTAGGGATTTGACTATATATATATATATATATATATAGACTATATTTCAATGGTTTGCATATGGTGACTATGAGAAATTAGTTCAGTAATTTCTATTAGAATATTTTAAACAAATGGCACTTGTATCATCAAATATTATTCAGTAAGTTTTTTTTATTTCATTTTCTGGTATGTACATTTTTTTTTATTTTGTAGATTAGATCAAATCTTTCTCAAGAAAAATAAATATAAAAAAATAAATAAATATAGAAAAAAAAAAAAATAGAAAAAAAAAATAATAATAAAAATTAAAAAAAAAAAAAAAAGAAATATAAAGAAATATAGAAAAAAAAAAAATTAATAGAAAAAAAAAATAACAGGAAAAAAAAAAGAAATATAAAGAAATATAGAAAAAAAAAATAAATAAAATAAATAAATAAATAAATAAATAGAAAAAAAAAAAAAAATAAATAAATAATAAAAATAACAAAAAAAAAAAGAAATATAGAAATATAAAGAAATATAGAAAAAAAAACTTTTGAATAAAGATTTTCAGTACATATTTTCATTTAGCTCAAACTACCATATTTTACTTATCATATATATTTACCAGCCCCTCCGCACGAGCAGGATGGGACACGAAGTCAATTTCTTAAGCGGAGTTTTACAGGTTTGAATTCAGAGTTTTCCTTCTCCTAGACCGGTTGCCTAACCAAGGTTAAAGAGCCTGGTCTGTCCTACTATTTGCCCATAGCTGGAGGGAGAGTAGGATTCATACCTTTCCCAAGGGTATTAGCGCTAAGTGAAAATGCAGTTACCACGTCCAGGATTTGAACTCGGGCGATGTGTCCATTTCCCATGACTTTAACCATTACACCACGCACTTCCTATTTTACTTATTATAAGACATACATTGACAAGCTCTGTATGGATACTGGATGCCATGCAGAGGATCTCCCGGGGGAAATGAATGATAGAGTGGGTTGGTGAGAGATTGTCATGGATATCTGTACTGCTGGCATGGCATGATGATTGATTCAAAAGGGCTGGTTTGGCACAGTTGGTAGAGCGTTCGACTAGGAACCACAAGATTCCGGGTTTGATACCGGC
Organism: Doryteuthis pealeii; assembly: GCA_023376005.1. Taxonomy (NCBI): domain Eukaryota; kingdom Metazoa; phylum Mollusca; class Cephalopoda; order Myopsida; family Loliginidae; genus Doryteuthis; species Doryteuthis pealeii. The sequence goes on from CM042144.1 coordinate 116,590,900, forward strand.
CTGTGCCAACTCAGTGTATGAGTAACACAGGGATCTGATGCAAAAACAATCTCCTAGGTCGTAAGTAAAAAGGGGATAGACTCCCTCGCTGTCTGGCTGATACTGACTTTAGGCCACCCTGACAACTTTGCTTTTATTGACTCAAAAGTTCATTGTACAATTTTTATATATCCATCCACATATTGTCAATATATGTTTCCGCCTTAATCATCATTGGGGATCCATTACTAAATTTCTGCTGCACTTTTGCTCATGATAAGCATGAAGAATTAACAATTTTGCATATGCTATTGGAATGCTTGATGCTAACAAAGATATTTAGTCATGTCCCCATTCACCAAGGACCAATATTAGCATTAGTTTATCCGTGGTATACTAACACTGAACACAACGAAAGGAAAGATACGATAAACCCATTTGTACAAATAAGAACATGTAACCCTTTATATACATAATATACACAACCATTTTCTTAGGCGTCCTGTCGTGGTGTAATGATTAACAAGCTAGTATTGCAGATCTCTTACTCCTTGCTGGATGGCCCCTACTCATGATCTTATATCACATCCTACCTGTGGCGAGTAGGTTGTGTAAATACCTACATAACTATTCTCTAAGGGAGATAATTATTTATTTATTGTCTCTTTACTGTGCTTCATATATTAAGTAATGATTTTCATTAGGATAAAGAATATACTTGAACAAACAATGCTAAGTTAGATGCCAAGCTCACCTGATACTCTCCAAATGCTACTTGCTGGATTTGCCTATATGGCTTGGAGCTGGCTTCGGAATCAATGGTTCTAGGCCTGCCTGAACTTGTCTGATCATTGAGGTTCTTGCAAATTGAGCAAAATTCCTTGAACCATTGGATTACTATACTGTGATCAACAGTTCTTTCACCTTTTAGATAACAAAGGTTGTTGGTTGCTTCTGTGGATTTATGGTCCAGTTCAGAACACAAGGACAAGTTCCAGAATTAGATTACATTGCACATTCATCTATACATGGAGTGAAGCAATGCACAACTTGTCAGCACACCAACTACCACGATACTACTAACCATATCTGGTTCCTTCTACGATTTGATCTGCTTGGGTCATCTGATTTTTGCATATAAAATGTACCTTAGTATTTTGAAGACTCTTATGAATTGATACAAAGAAAATAATATTTTGGTACAATTTCTTTACAATCCATTAAATTTTGTAGTTACCAAGCACTTTTTCTATTTCCTTATTAAACTGTCAAATTTCTCTCTAATACCCTCTGTATGTGTGTGTGTGTATACACACACACACACACACACACACACATACATATATATATATATATATATATATATAAGGTATCCAAAAACTGGTAGTAAAGGATGATACTACATGGGATTTTCAAAATCACACTGTATAATTATTGCATGTTTTAGTAGGTGCAAATACAGAGATTTTTATGAATCTCTAAAGAGAGCTCAATGTATAATAATCTTTTTAAGATTAAATACACAGCAATATTTACCTTTGAAAGGAAGAAAAACTTTTTTTAAGGAGTTTTGGAAATTTATTTAAATTTCTAAAAAGCCTTTTAAGTTTTGGTAAAAATAAATTTATTACAGAATGACGTTTTTTTAAGTTTTTCCTTCCTTTCAATGGTGTGTATATATATATATATATATATATATATATATATATATATATATATATATCTTCACAGAGCCGCATGTGACACTAGTTTAATTTCTTAAGCAGAGTTTAACAGGTTTGAATTCAGTTTTCCTTCTCTTAGACTGGTTACCTAGGTTAAGAGCCTAGTCTGTGCTACTATTTACCCATAGCTGGAGGGAGAGTAGTTGGATGCATACCTTTCCCAATGGTATTAGTACTATGTGAAATGCAAGCAGCGTCGAAACTTTTTGTATCATCTTTTGAATAATGCAAATCTAAATTATATAATTATTTCATATGATTTGATAATTGCACTAATTATGACCTACCTGCGGTTATTTTGATTATTTAAATGATGAAGAACAGTCACCGTTGGCTGTAGACTTTTTTTTTTAGACATTTTTATCATTTTCTTAATTTCAATCTATTTTAACCTGTCAAACCAGGTTGACAAGTTGCGAAAAACCAAATGAATCATCTGTTTTTCCCCATTTTCAGCTTCTTTTATGAACATTAAGCAAAAAAAAGACAAATGTGTTAATTATTCTATGTTACTGTCGACCTTCAATCCTGATCAAGGGCAACAGTAACATACCAACTACCACAATAATACTACTAACCATATCTGGTTCCTTCTACGATTTGATCTGCTTGGGTCATCTGATTTTTGCACTGCAAACTAGCATGTACCATGTAACTTAGTATTTTGAAGACTCTTATGAATTGATACAAAGAAAATAATATTTTGGTATAATTTCTTTACAATCCATTAAATATTGTAGTTACCAAGCACTTTTTCTATTTCCTTATGGAACTGTCAAATTTCTCTCTAACACCCTCTGCGCGTGTGTATATATATATATATATATATATATATATATATATATATATATATATATATATGTAAGGTATCCAAAAACTGGTAGTAAGGGATGATTCTACATGGGATTTTTCCCCCATTTTCAGCTTCTTTTATGAACATTAAGCAAAAAAAGACAAATGTGTTAATTATTCTATGTTACTGTCGACCTTCAATCCTGATCAAGGGCGACAGTAACATAGAATAATCAACACAGCTTAACACTTGTACCGAGTCATGGTTGATGGAATAAGAACTGTCTACCCCTGTGGATTGAATAAACGATTAGGTTCAAAGGTCTGTGAAGGCTCCAGATTACAAAGAGAATGCTCCCAAGTTCAATGAGGCGGTTTCCGATTTCCAGAAGGTTCCCGAGTCTGACAAGAAATACCTGAAGAAGGCTTATTGGCCGAAACGTTGTGCTGATAACAATAAAGATGAAGACAATTCTCCAAATAATCCAAATTATCAAGCCTCATCTCAAAAATTCAGGGAAATAGTGTTGAGTATCTGGCCGCCATCCTTGGCCAGTTGTAAAAGAACTTAAAGTAAATAAGTAAGTAAGTCAAAAAGTCCTGTGGTATTGTTTCCTTTAGGTCCGACGTCCAAGAAGATCCAAGTATGAATGAGCTAAGATTAAGAATCAGGCTAGTATAAATACAACAACAGCAGCAGCAGCACTGCCAGTGATTGGACAGTAGGAATCTTTCCCATGTCACATGCTTATAGGCGAGTCTATAAGTAGAGGTGTACATCTGGCACACGCCTTATATCTTAGAAAATTCCAACACACATGATGATCATTATTATTATTAAGTAGGAATAAGGCCACAGTAATAAATCACTCAGTGAAGATGTAACTCTTTAGCTAACCATTTCTCTATATAGAAACACAGGTGCATATAATTATTCAATAAATCTAGTTTAGTCTGGCACAAGACAACAGTAATGGGGCGCTCAGTTATTAATTTCATTAGGAAGGCAAATATTTTAGAAACTTTTATAAAGGGATTGATAATTCTTGATTTTTGTAAACATTGCAATAGGCAAGAAAAAATGAAGACCTTTTCTTTTTTTCTGTTTCAGTTTTCATATATATATATATATATATTAATATATTTGATTGCTTTTCTGTTGTTGTTGTTATTATTATTACTAGCAAATATATGCACCCTCCGTGTGCAAGTATTTAAGTTTTAATGTAATAGAATATATTATATTAGAAAGGCTAATGAAACTAAATAAGAATGCAAATAAAAAGATTTGAAACAGAGGGGTGTATAATCGAAAAATAGAACAACTGAAACTTACTCTTCTATCACTCTCGTCTTTAATTGCTAAATGTTCCTAATTTGATAACTGAGTTAAAATAGGAAGTAAAGAATAAAATCAGAATTATTTCTTCTCGTTAAGCGGTTTCTTTTACGATTTATTGAAGAGATTTTTTATCATATTCATTAAGATAAAACCATACGTTTAAAAATCAATAATACTAAGCACATATTTATTAAGATCAAATCTTTAATTTCAATATGCAAATTAGTCTTACTGTTCACACTGTAAACTGCTATTTTAGTGTATATATAAATACAATTGCATATTATTCATTTGTAGATATGATTAACAGTATTAATAATGTAAAACAATTTTATTAGAAATTGAGGTTTAAATAGAAATAAAATCATGGAGAATGTGACATAAATAACAAAGGGAATTGTGACTTGAGTAGTAATATAGTTTCGGTTACAGACAGAAAAGCACACAATCTCCATTATAATAAGATTATCATATATAAGGTTTTTTTTATGTGGGCGTGTTTGAAGAGAAGATTTTCACTGGTCTTATGAAAAAATAATTTCTCTATTCTGTTTTTCTCAGTCTTTATGTAATAAGCTATCAGATGAAACTAGGCTCATATTGAGTATAAATTTATAATAGCCAAATGACAGTTTAAGTTTTTCTTTCTTTCAAAGTATAAATGTTGCTGTGTATATAATTAATTTATTAGTTATTATACATAGAGGTCTCTTAGAAATTTAAAAAAACCCTTCTATAAATCTATAAGTTTGAATCAACATGAGCATGCATTGTGGATGTACAAGAGATATTGATGATCCCAAATAGAATTATTCCCTACATACCAGTTAGTTGGATTCTTTTACCTTTATATATGATATATATATATATATATATATATTTTATAAAAAAAGAAGGTCCGCAAAATGTATTTTGTTCTCAGAAAATTTTTTTAATTCTTTTTGTTTTACATATGCAACACGTGTTTCAGATCTTCTGGTATCTTCTTCAGGCTTTGATTAATAATATGAAAAAATATTATCAATCAAAGCCTGAAGAAGATACCAGAAGATCTGAAACACTTGTTGCATATGTAAAACAAAAATAATTAAAAAATTTTTTCTGAGAACAAAATACATTTTGCTGACTTTCTTTTTTTATATAAAATATTGAATTTTCTCCCGTTGGAACCAGAACAACATTTTTTATATATATATATATATATATATATATATATATTATATATATATGCTGATTTATGGTTAATGAATATTATTCCAACAGACCTGTATCTATTTATATAATGAAACAAATATTTTGAGAGAGAAATATTTCAATAATCAATTGTAACAGGAATTCTGCTGTAAAATTCTTACTGTATCTAGAAATTCAAGAATATGAATTAGAGACATAGAATTCCAAACAGTTTCCTGTTTTTTTTTCTATCTAGATTGTATTTCTCCTCTTATTGGATCACAGTGTATCAGGTTTTTAAAATCCTTGGAAATTCTTGGAAATTTCAGATACCCACTAAAAGTCAGAAAAATATGGTGTTTGATACATTATTATAAACTTATTCTCCAACCCTATTAAAAAAAACCCCCAAAAACAAACAATTGGCACATAAAGTCTATTACATATAATATTGTTTTTTTTTCCTAAGGGAAGGAATATCTTTATCTCAGATTTGGTATTTATATATATGACAAAGATAATTTGTAGAAATTTTGTGCCAGGACTTTTAACCCTCTCCCTTTCATTCATGCTTTTTATCTACCTATACATCAACTGTACCTATGATAATTCTGCCCTTGGTGTAATGTTTAAATTATAGAAATAGAGTTCAAATCCTGGATGAGACTGGTTGCATTTCACATAGAACTAATACTCATGGGAAAGGTATGCATCTAACTATTCTACCTCTAATTATGGGTAAATAGTAAGGCAGACTGGGATCTTTGTTTTATGGCATATCAACCACAGTGGGTCATCTAATGCTGGCAAAGTTTTGACAGATTTGTAGCGATAGTTTGGAACTCAAAAGGTTGGTAAATATATACCCATTACATTTTCAGTATTTTTATGGATTCTTACTTTACATTGAATCTATTGGTCACATGTCAATCCACAAATCAATCAGTGATTCTCTCTCTTTCATGCAATGATAATGAGTATCATTCCATACCAAACATTGATAAAGTTGAAATATACTTTACTATAACCAGCAGTAGAATGCTTGGTGAAAATGGTAGATGGGAACTACACATGCTGTTTTGAACAAATCCTTGAAGCAGCACTCCCCAAAACAGCAGCTGTACGGCCACTTACCTCCCATCTCACAAACCATCCATGTAAGATGAGCAAGATATGCTGGGCAAGTAAGGACAATTCTTCTAAGCTGTAGCTGTGTAAGTACTACTGTATGATTGCACCACTTGAAGAAAAAGCTAGGTGGGAACTACACCAGGATGCCGTATACTGTATTTATTGAAGTCAGTTAGTCTACTGTTGGTTTTAATAACAGCAGCTAAGTACAACTCAAGCAGTGTCCAAGACAGCTGGTATAAATAGGAATCAAGAATGATCCATTCATGAATCTGGGTGATTTGGGTGATTCCATTCCTTCAGTTCTGATTGGCTGCTTGACTGCTTGATTTGAATGACATTGTGGAGTCTTATATATACTTTGTCATTTTGCAGTGGACTTTATAGCATTCGAGTTTGTATTTGAGTTACAATCGTTTGTTGCCTTGTCTTCCCAGTTTGACGGTAATTGGAACTTTAATTATTCTTCAGTATTGAACAAATCCCGGAAGCAGCACCCTACAACAGCCATCAAGGTAACATTAGCAAGACATGCTTGATACAGCTAGAGATGTAAGGATGAACTCATAAGTGACATTCTCCTCTGGACATATACACATGAAAAAGGAAATGCGTGGTGTAATGGTTAAAGTCATGGGAAATGGACTTGTCGCCCCGAGTTCAAATCCTGGATGTTGTAATTGCATTTCACTTAGCGCTAATACCCTTGGGAAAGGTATGAATTCTACTCTCCCTCCAGCTATGGGTAAATAGTAGGACAGACTGGGCTCTTTAACCATGGTTAGGCAGCCGGTCTAGGAGAAGGAAAGCTCTGAATTCAAACCTGATAAACTCCGCTTAAGAAATTGACCTTGTGTCGCATCCTGCTCATGCGGAGGGGTTGGTAAATATATATATATACACATGAAAAATGAAAAGTGTTTTGCTGACCAGTAAAATCTTACATTCATCCGCTCTGTGCAAACACTGGATGCCCACTAGAGGACTTGTCAAGAGAGGTAACCAATAGGTACAAATTGTGAGAAAGAGAGAAAGAGAGTCAAAAGAATTCATGCTGTTGGCACACCTGGACGATAATGATGATTTTTCTATTATGAAAATATATGAATTCTATTTCCCCCTTGAGAATTACAAAGATGTGTAATAGAATTTTGCAGTTTTGTGAGTAGATTAAACTAAAAGAAGAATAGACGTATTGGGTAACAAATAAAAAAGATGGAAGAAAAATATCTCTAAAAAAAAAATCTAGGATAGCTTGTCAATTTTTGGAGAATGATATTTCGTGTTTTCATGAGAAATGTTAATTGAATGTCTGGAAAGTAGGAGCAATTTGAAGTTTAAATTATTAGAGATAATCCTCAATATGTTGGTCATGTGTAGAGAAATTTGACTTGATAAAAGTCATTTTCTAAGTACAAAAGCAAAATAAGTTTTATATATATATATATATATATATTATACTGAAAAACTTCATAAAACTATGTTCTTATTCATACTAGAATAGCTACCCAGCATTGCCCAGGTTTTAAAAATTTAAAAATAAATCTCTCATCTATATTTATATATAGATTAATGAAAATTCTTTTTTCTATATATTTGTTTTATTATCTTTTATTCTTTATATATTCTTGTTTTTAAGTTGTTTATTTTTATCATTCAACTTGTTGTTTTTTTTATTATTTATTTGCCTTTTATTATGTTTTATCCTGTATTATTTTTTAAACATTTTTTAATAATTTTTAGAATTAAATATTTTTAATATATCATTGATTTATATCATTATTATATTTTAATTTAGCCTTTTAAAGTTTTTTTTTAACCTCCTCTCGGACAAGGAAAGGGTTTGAATTTTATTGAATGTTGGTCTATACTGGTCTCCACCATATTTTCTTTTATAAAAGGACATCTGCTTAGTGGTTGTTCAAACATACAGAACCTTTTTTTTATTATAGATTTCTGACTAGTTTATGAATAAACTGCATCTAGTGGTGAAGTTCCAATTCCAGAGCTTTTGGGAGTGTGGAGTACCCCTTCATTGCCATTACCCCAAGGTCCACTGACATGGAGTGGTAATATCTTTTAGGGTCCCATCTATGGGTTAAATAGATAAAAAAAATGGTTTTGAAAAATGTTTAAAAAATTGAGTTTAAAAAGATAATGAATACTGAACCAGAATGAATAAAACAAAACATCTTCAGCATGAAATAACCCAACAAGGGTTGATATGTTGTGAAATCCAACCAGTCAGCCTCAGTATTGCAATGAAAATATACACAAATAAAATGAAAGAAAAATTAATCAAAAAGGACTAATGCGAAGTAAAATTATGCTTAGAGATCTTTATAAATTATGCCATTTACTTTATTATATAAAAGAATATAAAAATAACCTTTTGATTTTTGATAAAATATAAAAGTAAAATGAAAGTATATGAATTGATAACAAAAAAGATATTTAGTATTATCTGCGTTATTCGGACTATTGTCCTCATTTTCATTGTTATCTGTACAACGTTTCGGAAATATACCCTCCGGCCTTCTTCAGGTATTTCTTGCCGGACTCGGGAACCTTCTTTTCAGACTCGGGAACTTTCTTGTCGTAATCGAGTCCGAGAAGGTCCCAAGTCCGACAAGAAATACCTGAAGAAGGCCGGAGGTCATATCGGCCGAAATGTTGTACAGATAACAATGAAGATGAGGACAATGGTCTGAATAATGCAGATAATACTAATTATCAAGCCTCATCTCAAACATTCAGATAAAAATGATATTTGAACAATATCTTGTATTTTAACCTTATTGCATTAACAAAATCTTGTGTCTACAAAAATACGAAAGATATTAGAACAAGATTTTTTTCATATCTTAATTTTGTATGTAAAAATTGTGACAAATCAACAAATTGAGTTTTTTTTTTTTTTTTTTTTTTAATTTCATTCTGTCATCTTCTTTCATATCTTTTTGCTCTTGTAGAAAAAAAAAAAAAGGATTGATTTGATTAAAGTTTAATTTCTGTCCAAAATAATTTACTTACCAGGTTTCTGAATTTCTCCAAAGACGTCAATAATTGCTTTCAGATATGGGTTATCTTCTTTCGTCACCTGATTTGAAAATTTAAATAGTCATTTATTTTTATTGGCTTTTCATTAATTTCTTTATTAAAAGTTATGACAAAATTTGTCTTTTAAAAAAGACATTTTTTTTTCTTTCAAGATTTATGAAATGTATGAGGGTAGTCAAAAAGTAATGCCATTTTGTTTAGGACAGGTGTATAATTACCAACACAGGAACATGTATCATACATCAAAATGAAGCTGGTCCTCTGTGGATCACATCCCTACTTCTCCGCATAGTCACTGTTTCTCTCAATAGCAATGTTCCATCTTCGAATGAGACCATGTATCTCTGCCCCGTAAAATTCTGTTGACTGTTCTTTGAGCCACTTCTTCACTACAGATTTCACTTCCTCATCACTGGAATAATGCTTGCCTCTCAAACCCTCTTTCATGGGGCTGAAGCGAGGCAAACATTATTCGAATGATGAGGAAGTGAAATCTGTAGTGAAGAAGTACCTCAAAGAAAACAATGATACTATCAAACATTGCAAGTATCTACCATAGCCTAAACTGCTTCAGTTATGTGATGTACATGCCACAAACGAGCATGTACCAAAATATTGCAAAACTTTTGACTCACCCTAGGTGTATTTACCATGCATCCCACTTATGCAGATTGAACACAAGGTCCTATTAATGGGGGACCACCCACTAACCGAAGCTCATGGGATGGTAGGCACAAAAAATGCGTGGATCCCCTAGGCATTCCCCCTCAAAGGGGACGCCTCAGGCACTGAGCAATAAACCCAGCCCTGTCCCTTTAAATCAAGGGAGCAGGTGTTGACTGGGGGATGGTCCCTGGGATCATACCGTTAATTACATTACCGGTCCAGAGGCCAAAACCACTGGACACAAATTTCCGAAGAAACTAGGTAAGTGTTCCAAGTTTTACTTGATTTTTGGTGCAATTTTATTTTTGGTGCAATTTTGATAGAATTTGGTATTCTTATGTAAAATTGTATGTTCTTTCTGATTATGCACTCAAAGTGTATGTATCTCTATGCTTTAACCCATTATTTAGAGAATAAGAGATACAGATAGCAGCGTTTTTGGGTTTTTTAAAAGTTTAACACCCAATTATTCAACATTTTCATTATAATACTGCATGTATATACATGTATAGTATTAATTCAAATAAATAACACCACTTTGAAGAAAAATAAAACATTTATTGCAAAAACACGGACATAAAATGAGGGTTCAGTTTATTTTATGGTAGGAATTTATGAGGAAAAAGTTAAGGATTACTAACTTTAAAATATACCTAAAAAAAAGTTCAGGAAAAAAAAAAAGAAGTAATTTCGTCGTTGTGGAAATTTCCATAAAATAGGATAATTATCAAATTTTTTTACGTGTGAATCTTAAAATTCTCATGCCAAAAATTAATGTTAAGTAAATATTGGGTAAAACTTGCAAATCATCAGATGTTAGATGAAACACATATCAACACTCATCAATATCTCCATTGACAACCTCATTTTTAAATGGCAAAAACTATTAAATCACATATGACAGTTTAATCAATTTTCATAAAATTTATATCATTAAAAAGAAGAAAGATGAGAAGAAAATATTATATATATATTTTTTTTTTCCTATCTAGATTATATTCCTCCTCTTATTGGATCTCCATGTATAAGGTTTCAAAAATCCTTGAAAGTTTCAGAATAAAAGTCAGAAAAAAAAATTGTCTTTTATATTTTGTTATAAGCTTACCTTATTACTACAACTAAAAAAAGAATCTCTTCCATACAGTACCATTATTAAAAGTTAACAGTGAGAGAACCAAATTTTATGTAGAGTATATGTTGATTTGAAGGAATTATGGTTTCCAAGAGTTGGAGGTTAGGGAATTTTCTCTTCTTTTTTTTTTCACTATCTGCTTCAGGATACTGACTGTTGGCAATTATTTTTTCAAATTATCATATAGTGTAGAAGAATTTTCTTTTTAATTTTAACTGTTTTTTATTTTTTTTATTATTTAATTTTTTTTATTTCTAAGGGAAGGAATATCCTTTTCTAGGATTTGGTATTTATAGATATATGACAATAAAGCTAATTTCTAGAAATCTTGTGCAGAGACAACAACTACAACAAAAAAAAAAAGAAAAGAAGAAAAAATTAGTTAAATTTAGTGCCTAATTGTACTAATATTTTAGTTTATTAAAATTCATCTTACTAATACAATTTTGTATTTATTCATTGTTTATGTAGTGTATCATCAGACGGGCCAAACACCTGAGTCCTTATGAGGGTGGGATCTGTATTGTTTGTAGGATATGATAGGAAAGCTGGTTTTCTTTATGTAGGATTTTTGGGGAGAGCTTTCTATTCTACAATTATATCAATTCCAGGATTTGATACTTCATTTCCTATATTTACTATGATGTTTTCATTGTTTATTTTATATGTCATTGTTATTATTATTATTATTAATTTCATTATTCTTATTCTTATCATTATTAGTTCATTACATGCAATACTCCACTTTGGCCCTATCTTGGGCTAGACGGGCGGTTGGAGAGGCCCCCTGCGATCAATCGGCTGGTCACGTCAAGCCCTAGCACCTATATGATTTCCCCAACCCTATTGCCCTTATGGCAAGCCCCAACCCCTTTTTATCATATGGGTGCTAGAAGGCGGTGGCTGCGGGTCTACATGTCCTGGGAATGATGTTAAACTCTATCTGATGGTGAGGTTCCAGTTTTGGAGGTTTGGGGAATGTGGAGCACCCCTTCATCACCATTGCTCCCTGGTCCACTCTGACCCGGAGTGGTAGTACCTGTTAGGGTCCCATCTATGGGTTAAATAGAAAAATGTATTTATAAAAAAATTCTATTATCCATTAAGAATTGATTTATTTCAAAACTTTATTGGCATTAAATGACCCACTGAGGTTGATATGCCGTAAAACAAAACAAACCAAATCTTATCATTATTATTATTTTCTTCACATGTATTGATCTATTTTTAAGAATATTTTAAGTTTAAAATTTTTTTATTTTAGTCTTTGGAGTCATTAGTTTTCATGTGGCTTAATAAGAAGTTGTTTTCATGCCTACATTTGGATATAAGTTCTGATAGTTTATGTTCTATACATACACACACAGATATATATGTATACACACACACATATATATATACAAATAGACACACATGTTTCTATTCTGTCCATCAGTCATTTTTAAGATAAAGGATGATAAATCTAAAACACAAATTTGTATGTATCCATATTTGATTTAGAAACAAAAGTTGTAGTTTTGTTGACAATGTTATTTTCCATCCTCACAACAGAAGTGAGCGTCCTCATTTTTTTTTACAATAATACATTATATGTAGAATCAAGCAATAAAGAAAATTAATGACGCAGAGTGGTGGTCATTATAACTGAAAATGATGGCTAGTGTAAAGTACAAAGTGCTTTGTTTCTTGAGAAGACAAGAATTAATCAGTTTGCTGTTTGCTGTTTGTCTTCAGATCTAAGATCCTGTACATTATTAGTCTGACTGAAGTCATATAAGTTCCCTTGTTGAATGTTTACTTGGCTCAGTTATAATGACACCGCGACTATTAGCCTTTAGCTATTTAAAGGTTTTGCTAAATGTCTGTCTGTCTGAAGTTTAATTAAAAATGGTCTGATAGTCAGTGCCATGCTTGATAATTGGTCACTGACTGTTCAGACCAAATTATGTAGTGATTTCTATTATTTCATTGAATTATTCTTGGGTATTATCTGGCGGTGCAAAATAAAGCCTATCACAAAAGGAAGATTCACTATGACACTTTTGTCTTGACCTCCCCCCCCGCCCCCGCCTCCCGTTTTCCAGTTGGAAATATAATTCAGTAAAAATGTCATTCATCAGCAAACTTAATGTTGTAACTTAAGTATCAGAGTAAGCCAAGAAGTAATAGGAAGAAACACGAGTATTAATGTGAGGAAAAAAGGTTTACTAAGCAAAGATACAAAGTAAACAAAGTAATTAGCAATTGCTAGGTTGAATTCACAAGTTCTGTGAAATCTTGTTTTATTTCTTCCAAAGTTTCGTCAGACATTATTTATAGGAAAAACAGACGATTCCATTCTTATTTAAGTTTTATATGGCACTTAACAAATTCTGATAATCTACTATATATATATATATATATATATATATATATATATATATTATATATATATATATATCAGGTAAAATATAAGGAATGAAAGAACAAAACTCAGACAAAAATGTGTAGTATATTTCACTGGAGTTTTGAACTTGGCTTCATCAGCTTTTATTGAATTATCAGGATCATACAAGTGTTTTATATTTGTTCTTTCATTCTTCATATTTTTACCTCATTCTGTCGGATTCATTCCAACCCTCTTTTCTTCATATATATATATATATATATATATATTATATATATATATATATAATTTCAAGGAAATTTTAGAAGGAACTTGGGACATATTTTAATTAACATCCAATCTATTATTGAATTATTCAAATCTATGAGAACCATATAATTATATTCATATATATATATATATATATATATATATATATATATACAGTGATGCTGATAGCTTTTTAATTTAGTGCATCCTGGGATGCACGAATTTGAGATAAATGGGTTCCAATAAATTTCTCAGGGACCTATTCAATTAAAGTTTCTTAAAAATTGTAGGGTTTTTATTTATGAACTTGGGAAAAGGGTCAGAAAAGTTTTCTTTGATAACACAACTGAAGCTGTCTAACACCTTGTACCCAATCCCATGTATTTCGTTTCTAAGAAAATATTGAAATGTATTTACAGTTAGCTTGAAATGGTGACAGAAGACAAAAAAAAAACCCTGAGATGCATCCTTTTAGATTTTTATGCACCAGGGATGCAGGACATGTGTCTATCAGCATCTCTCTGTCTGTCTGTCACTCTCTCTCTCTCTCTCTCTCTCTCTCTCTCTATATATATATATATATATATATATATATATATATATATGATAAATAAATATATGCACAAAACGGGGTGCTTCTCAAATGGTGTAGGTACTTCCTTCTGCCCCAGCTAGCTATTTTCTTCCAATTTTGCTTGAAAAATGGTGCTACCCCAGAACAGTGGAAAACTGCTAGTGTAATTCCACTGTTCAAAAAGGGCGACCGTACATCACCTGTTAACTATCGATCAGTCAGTCTCACAAGTTGCATTGCTAAGTTGATGGAGTCCTGCATCAGAGAGGGACTTTGGAATTTCTGGAACTTTCACAGTCTTATCCGACCATCCCAGTTTGGATTTATCCCAAACTCTAGCTGTTGTGATCAACTTGTAGAGTTCCTAGAGGACATCACCCGGATCACTGATGGAGGCTCATGGGTAGATGTTGTCTACCTTGACTTTGCTAAGGCCTTCAACTCGGTGCCGCACAAAAGACTTTTGGCAAAACTCTCTGCAATGGGGGTGAAGGATGATCTTTTTAATTGGTTAAAATCCTTCATTCTCAACCGGAGAGAGCTAGTTACGGTTCTTGGGCAACACTCCTCACCATATGAGATGTCATCTGGGGTACCACAGGGAGCAGTTCTTGGCCCCCTTTTGTTTGTTGTGTATATCAATGATATAGATGCTAACTTAAGGAATACCATAGTACTGAAGTATGCCGATGATATCAAGTTGTACCTTGAAGTAAAAAAGACAGATCCTGAACACTGCAGATCTTTATAGCAGTCAGACCTGGACACAGTGCAACAAGGGATCACTGACTGGAAACTGAAGCTGGCTGTGGACAAATGCACCACCATGCATTTTGGGAGGAAAAACCCATCATACATATACTCCCTCCACAACACTAATATCAAGGAATCTTCTTATGAACATGATCTGGGTATTACTGTCAGCAGTGATTTACGTTGGATGAAACACATCTCCAAAATTGTCAAAAAGGCCGAGGGTGTCCTGGTGTCACTCAGCAAGACCTTTGTCAGCTGCTCACCGGCTATCTATTTGAAGCTGTACAAAGCTATGTTGAGGCCACACTTGGAGTTTGCATCACCGGTCTGGAACCCCTATCTTGCTCAGAATATTAACCTCCTAGAAACTGTACAGAGACGTGTAACCAAACGAATACCCTCCATCAGGCATCTACCATACTCTGAATGTCTCGCTGCCCTGGGAATGGATTCGCTGAAACTTCGGCGTCTGGCAACTGACCTGATAAACGCTCATAAGGTCATTAATCATCTTAACAACAGCAACCTTGAGCACCTTTTTGATCTCCATCTTTCTAACACACGTGGGCATGCCTACAAATTCAGAAAACAGCACTGCTCATGCGACTTTCGGAAACATTTTTTCACGCTCAGAGTTGCGGAGACATGGAATAAACTGCCCGCGTCTGTTGTAGGCTGCCAAAGCACTGAGTCATTCAAAGCCTCCATGCTTCCTGTAGTCCATCGACACTATACCTGATGCCACTCTCCACATACATATGCACATACGCACACACATACATGCATATTACTACTGTAAACTGTTCATGTTCCTGACACTAATACATTATTCTATGTACTTGACATGAGACTTTGATGAGTTGTGGTGCACCTGAGCCCTGTACACAATAAATTTCAGTATTGATAAAAAAAAATATATATATATATATATATATATATATATATATATATTTATTTATTATTATTATTATTGCTCTATCACAGATATTGAGCACTCTCCTAATAATACTGTATATTGGCTTACTACTGTCTCATCAAGTGAGATAGTGTTAACTATACACTGTGGTATATATATATATATATATATATATATATGTGTGTGTGTGTGTGTGTGTGTTGAAAAAAGGAATAAAGGAACAAAAGTATAGAATGGATAAAATAGGATATTTTAATCAATTTTACTTACACGTGTTTCGGTCAGGAGTTTATAATAATAGTTTGAATAATATACACATGGATAAACTCCTGACCGAAACACGTTTAAGTAAAATTGGATAAATATCCTATTTTATCCATTCTATACTTTCTTTCCTTTATTTCTTTTTTCAACATACCGTCGGATTCACTTCCATGTTCATTTTACATATATATATATATATATATATATATATATATATAGTTTTCATCTGGCAGACTGTAGTTGGATGGTCAACCATAATGTTTAGGCTTAGCTAGCTGGTCCCTCTCTTTAAGTCTGTGTTGATTTGGAGTTTCTTTTGACAATAAAATGATATTCACTATGATTTGTCATCCCAAATCTTTCCTTCTCATGTGTGTTTTCTAGACAAAGTCAACCATTTCATCTGTTTCTGTGTCCAGCCACAGGCAGTCTAAGAAGCTGCATTTATAAGCCAACCTGCTGCTGACCTAAGCCACAATGCTACAGGGGTTGTTTTGGTGCGGGGAATAACAACAAAATAGTAAAACCATTGGGACATTTTCGTCTCATTCTTAAAAATTGTACATTTTATCGAAAAACAAATTGGATCTAAAAAAAATAGTGTTTATTGAAAGTCCTATAAACTCATTAATAAAAAATTAAAAAATGCTAAAAAAAAAAATGATTTAATTCAAAAACTTGTATGGAAAAGATTAAATTACTGGCTTACCTTGAACATTACTCCCAGCACAGCAAGTCCAAGTGGACGGACCATTGCTTTTTCCAGGCTGGGATATTTTGAATCATAGTTTACAATATGCAGCTGAAATGAGATGAATTAACAAAAAAAAAGGGAAACTTTTATTCATTGACATTTTCATATATATTTGCATGGAGGAAAAACTTGTCATAGCTAATTACAAAAAAATATGTAGACATAAAAAGCCAATAAAAATAAATAAAAATAAAAACTAATTATAACACAACCTTTTTACAAATTTTTTAAATTTTTACCCAATCAAATACCTGATCCTATGATAAAAGATGTTTGTAACAACCTCCTTCAATCAGAATTATCCTGAAGTACCATTCAGGTGAAACCTAGGTAGATATAGTCTGACTCATATATATATATATATATATTTGGGAGAATATGTGCTTTTTTTAATTTTAGTCAGACCTAATTTTTGAAAGTTAATTCATTTATGTTTAATTAGGCGGGATAAATGAATTAACTTTCAAAAATTAGGTCTGACTAAAATTAAAAAAGCACATATTCTCCCAAATATAATGTCGGCTGAAAATAGCTAAAAGCTGTTTACATATATATATATATATATATATATATATATATATATATATATATATATTGTCTCCCACACTTCAATTTTTCTGAAATTTTGTACAGTTGTGGATTATGTTAAAGTTAGACAATCCCCAAAAATTGGTGGAGTTATGTTGATTTTTAGCTCTCCAAATCTGAGGGGGCTCCGAAAAATGGCGACTTTTTATAATCTATTTTTGTCTGTAAAATGAGTTCTAGAGCTTCCCTACTCCTAAAAATTGGTTTATAAAAGCATTTTTGCCTGAGGAATCCAGAAATGCTATCATAAAATCTTAAAGTCAACCAATTTTAAGTTATTGATAATTTCTGTTTTTTTCATAACAAGATCAATATCCCAATGTGGCACTACATCAATGGCAATGCATCTTTTATTATTTCACATATATTGAAAATTATTTGTACCCAAAAAGATAGTTTGGTTTTTGCTCAGTATGGGCTCCAGGAGCATATATATATATATATATATAAGTAAAGTCGTCGGGGCGGCCTAAAGTCGGTATCAGCCATGCAGCGAGGGAGTCTATCCCCTTTTCACTAGCGCTAGACCAAGGAGATTATTTTAGCCTCTGAGGTGGAGTGCCACACCTACCATCAGCTCCTTACTTTACCGCACAGATCCCTGTGCTACTCATACGCTGAGTTGGTGAGGGCGGGTATCGAACTAGGAACCTTGTGGTTTCTAGCCAAACGCTCTACCGACTGAGCTAACCCGGCCCTTATATATATATATATATATATATATACAAAATATTCAGACAATTAATACTTTTCTCGTCTTTTAAAACATTGGTTTCTGTAAAAAGTACGTCACGCATTTTCAATATCTCCTTGTGTACCTGCCAAGTTTTGGCTTTTGACCTCATGTGTTCCAATCATATCTTGACTTTCGTTTTTGCATGTACCAATCACATCATGAACATTCAATTTGAACACTAATCAATGAACAGTTATGAACTTTTTTCTACATATTTCCAACCCAACTAATTCAAAAACATCCATCTCCTTTTAAACGACAAAAATCTTTTTTTGCTTTTCTTTTTATCATATTGTCCTGAAGAAGGTTTTATATTACCACCAGTAATAAACTTCCATCCAGTGCAACATTCCGTGTTTGTCTACATTCCTCCATATATACAGAGATGCTGATAGGTACGTGTTCTGCATCCCTGATGCAGTAAAATCATATCCATGTGTCCCAGTGTTTTTCTTTTTTCTTCCCTCATCATTTCAAGCTAACTGTAAATACATTTCAATAGTTTCTTAGAAATGAATTACACAGAATAGGTTACAAGGTAGGAGCTAGGTGGCTTTAGTTGGGACCCATACATTTTCCTGGAGACTCATTCAAAGCAGATATGTGCGTCTCAGGATGCTCTAAATCAAAAAGCTATCAGCATCACTATATGTATATATATGGGAGAAATAAAAGGAAATTAATACGACAGTTTGTGGAGAAAGGTAGACAAACATGGGATGTTGTACAAAATGGACCCACAATAAACATCCATTTTGTACAAAATCCTGTGTTTGTCTACCTTTCTCCATATATATATATATATATATTGGTTGGTCTGTCTATTTTATCTTTCTAATTTAAGAGTTTACACTCTTTTGATTATCAATGCATAAATGAACAGAGTTGGCAAAATGTGAGTTGAAATCTCCAAATTTAGCAGCCAAAAACATCCTTATCAACAGGTTGTCGCCACAGGTTTTTGTAAATTAAACTGACTGGCTGACAAATAAAAAGGCAAACTCATCATTACTTCTCTTAAATTACAGCAAATCTTAAAAGCAATCTGACTGACAACCGCAGCTGGATGTACTCAGATGAAAGCCAAAAACGAAAACAATAAAGTAAATAAATAAATAAAACAACTTGTCACTACTGTTTTTTCTCCCGCCAGTTTCAAAAGCCAATGAACCAAATCGGTATCTTAAGCTTGTCTATCAAAACCAACTTCTGTAAATCTTTTAATGCTTTTTTTTTTTTTTTTTTTTTTGTGTGTAAAATTCTTCTTTCTTCAAAATCTTCAATTTTGTTTAGATTTCTTTCTTTTTTTCTTTTTTTCTTTCTTGTTTTATTTTCTTTTCTTTTTTTTTGTATCTTTTGATGATTTCTTAGGAACACCAGAGTTGTGCAATATTCATCTAAATTTGTCTGTGGGTTAGTGTCTTTGAATGTTCTTCAAGATTTTCAATGACGCCATGTTGGTTGGGCATAGAATACTCTGACTATATCCTCTTTAAGAGAACAATTCTAATATTACTGTCTTACTGATAGGGCTTAGAATATACTGACTGTATCTCCTGCAGAGAATTAAGATCCCCCTGCCTCCCAAAAAGGGTGTCCTGGGTATGTCACTAAACTGCATATATATATTTACCAAACCCCTCCGCACGAGCAGGATGTGACACAAGGTCAATTTCTTAGGCGGAGTTTAACAGGTTTAAATTCAGAGTTTTCCTTCTCCTAGACTGGTTACCTAGCCAAGGTTAAAGAGCCCAGTCTGCCCTACTATTTACTCATAGCTGGAGGAAGAGTAGGATTCATACCTTTCCCAAGGGTATTAGTACTAAACTGCATATAATGATGACTCCAATTCTAGAGATCTGGGGGAGTGTAGAGTACCCCTTCATTGCCATTACTCCCAAGTCCACTGTCAGAGTATTAGTACCTGTTAGGTTCCCATCTATGGACCAAATAGATCTGTTTAAAGATCATTTATATTAGATAGGATCATGGGCAAAAAAAAAAAAAAAAAAAACTTTTCCAAAACAACTACACAATGTAAATATGAATAACTTGATTCTTTTTTTTCTTCAGCTGGTGGTATACCAGTGTCAAGACCTTTATCAAGACAAACAGTTGATGTAACAGAGTAAAAGAAAATGTAAATTCAAGATGAGAGTATAAGTGTCAATGGGGTGAGTCCCTGTGGTGTAGTGGCTAACATGCTGGACTATGAGATTGTATTAAACAAGTTTTAACTTCAGTCACTCTTGGGAAGGGTATGAACCCCTTCACCCACCCCACATCTATGGGTTAAATAGTATCACTATTATTCTTCCTCAAGGATGCCTTTGTAACCTTCAAACCCACCTGTACTGTGATTTTTATTATCTGTATATATCTGCCTGTGCACTTTTTTGTGTGTGTCTGCCATACCCATATATGTGTGAGTATTGGCTTGGGTCTGTTGTGCTTATGTGTGTTTTCATTATCGTGTGTGAGTGCGTGTGTGCGTTATGAGTGCTATGAGTCTGTTGTGCTCATATATATATGTGTGTGTGTGTGTATGTGAGTTTATGGCTGTTGCTAGACTATAGATAGATAGATATGAATAAAACTATATGGCTTTGGTATTTAATAACCCATGAAGGTTGATATGCCATTAATCAAGGAAACCAAACCATTCATGTGAACATAAACAATGGATTGATAGAATTTGAACTTAATTTGTTGGATTAATTTTCTTTGTTTATAAATGTACTGACACTTTTTATTTTTTTTTTGTGTTGGAGTTTAATAAATTAATAAAGAATTAGTAATAGTAATAGTATTTTTGCTTTTACTACAAAATTGAAATTACAAATTTCTTAATGAATTTATTGTAAACTGTAAACATTTCTCAATGAAATGATTGTCGAATGTATTTTTCCTCAATGGAAGGATTTAATATTGTTGAATAAAATAGCCCCATTATATCAAAAAAGGGGGTGTGTTGGAGTTTTTTGGATATATATATTTACCAACCCCTCCGCACGAGCTGGATGCGACACAAGGTGAATTTCTTAAGCGGAGTTTAACAGGTTTGAATTCAGAGTTTTCCTTCTCCTAGACCGGTTGCCTAACCAAGGTTAAAGAGCCCAGTCAGCCCTACTATTTGCCCATAGCTGGAGGGAGAGTAGGATTCATACCTTTCCCAAGGGTATTAAGGCATGTGACAGATGCCTACTTCTAAATATAGACTCGTTGACTATCACGTGACCTGAGAAAGATTCCTATTGTCCAATCACTGGCAGTGCTGCTGCTGCTGCTGTTGTTGTATTTATAGAGGCCTGATTCTAATCTTAACTCATTGACACTCGGACCATCTTGGACGATGGACTTACAAAGAATACTATAACACCGGATACTTATTGGCTTGCTTGCTTATCTACTACATCTGGAACTAAGGATGGCGGCCAGATACTCAACACTATGGCTGGTTGGTTGGTTTTATGGCATTTCAACCCCATGTGGGTCATTTTATGCTGAATCAAGTCATTTTGATATTCACTTTCTTACAGAACCTGTTCATAACCTAAATGGTCACCTAAGTATTTAACAGGCTTATCGCTGTTTGCATTTCACATAACGCTAATACCCTTGGGAAAGGTATGCAATCCAACTATCCTCCCTCGTATGGGTAAATAGTTGGCCAGACAGGGTTCTTTAACTTTGGTAAGGCAACTAGTCTAGGAGAAAGAAAACTCTGAATTTAAACCTGTTAAACTCCACTTAAGATATTGACCTGGTATCACATCCTTGCACGGAGGAGTTGATAAATACCTGTAGCCAGTTTTATTTCAGTTGCCAGAATGAGGTTCAAGATAATGACTGCCTGATTCTGGATTCAGAGTCATTCTCCTAACCTTACTGCTTAACTTCATTGATCTAGTAGGGAACCAGTGCTTTTAACGTAATTTGACTATAAAGCCTTTTTTTCTTTTAACCATTTTTTGATAAATCCTTATAGGAATAGGGCTCTGGACAGGATGTTAAGAGTTAATAAATAGATAGATATGAACACAATGAGATAGATAGTTTGTTTTGTTTTACAGCATATCAACCTCGGTGGGTCATTTAATGCTGGCAAAGTTTTGAAATATTTGTAGCGATAGTTTGATAGAAAATTATCTAAACTGAATTCTTTTATAAAAAAATTTCTATTTAACCCATAGATGTCTGAGTGTCTTCATGTCCTGGGAATGATGTTAAACTCTGACTGATGGTGAGGTTCCCGTTTTGGAGGTTTAGGGAATGTGGAGCACCTCTTCTATGAGTTAAATAGAAAAAAATATTATTTATATTTTTGCTTGAAGGCAATTATAAATGCATATATCGTATAAAATTCGATAATTATAGAAAATAAACTTGACAAGTAAATCCCGCAAAGGATGGCTCGCCATGCAGAACACCGTACAGACTGTTTCGACTTTATTAAGTCTCTTCAGCGATGTATACTAACGACTCCCCTCCGACAGGAACCGAAATCGAAAAAAAATATGTTTATAAAAAAATTGAGTGCCTATCAAGCATGAGTTTATTTCAAAACTTTGTTGGCATTAAATGACCCACCGAGGTTGATATGCCATAAAACAAAACAAAACAAACAAATAGCAATATGAGTTTACTTTTTCAATCAGATTGATTCTGAACAAGATTTTTAGAAGGGAGGGGGGTGGAGAATTGTTTTTTTTTCTTCTTCTTTCATTTAATTCTATTAAACATTTTCTGTAAATTTTACATTCAGAAGCACAAAACATGACTAAATGTATTTCTTGTCATGTGGATTGCAATAAAATTTTGTTCTTTTAAGATGATGTTCCTGTTTTTAACTTTCAAAACCAAGTGATTAGAAGCAAATTGTATTTGTTCAAAGACTCTACTTATATCATATATATATATGTATGTATGTATGTATGTGTGTGTGTTAATATTTCTGCTTATGTGTATGTATGAATGTGCATATAGGTGTTTATTTATATATATATGTATATATATATGTGTGCTTATGTATGTGTGCTTATGTATGTGTGTGTGTGTGTGCTTATGTATGTGTGTGTGTGCTTATATATATATGTATGTGTGTGTGTGCTTATATATATGTGTGTGTGTGTGCTTATATATATGTGTGTGTGCTATATATATGTGTTGTGTGTGCTTATGTATGTGTATGTATGTGTGTGTGTGTGTGCTTATGTATATGTGT
>CM042144.1:116619345-116630492 GCA_023376005.1 Doryteuthis pealeii
TGACAGACATAGTTGTTCCACTTCCATAACAGCTACACACATGGTGTCTGCTTTTGTTTCCAGACCTCCTGAAAAATAGTCAGTGGTTTCCACCCCTTTGTTGTTTAACCTTACTTACTGTTCCTTGTGACTCTTTTATAGTTTCCGCCCTGTCGGCTGGGGCATTAGAATGCACCGACTGCACCTCTGCAGAGGGGTAAGACTCCCCCAATGGGGACACCTGTTGGCCGTGGGTGGCGACCCGTGATACTTAAGGATAGAGCCCAGGTGGATGAGCAGTTCATGACATGCAATACTCCACTTTGGCCCTATCTTGGGCTAGACGGGCGGTCGGAGAGGCCCCCTCCGATCAATCGGCTGGTCACGTCAAGCCCTAGCACCTATATGATTTTCCCAACCCTATTGCCCTTATGGCAAGCCCCAACCCCTTTTCATCATATGGGTGCTAGAAGGCAGTGGCTGCGGGTCTACATGTCCTGGGAATGACGTTAAACTCTATCTGATGGTGAGGTTCCAGTTCTGGAGGTTTGGGGAATGTGGAGCACCCCTTCATCACCATTGCTTCCTGGTCCACTCTGACCCGGAGTGGTAGTACCTGTTAGGGTCCCATCTATGGGTTAAATAGAAAAATGTATTTATAAAAAAATTGTCTTATCCATTAAGAATTGATTTATTTCAAAACTTTATCGGCATTAAATGACCCACTGAGGTTGATATGCCGTAAAACAAAACAAACCAAACCAAACCGACTTTACTTACTTATATCTTTGGTATAGATTAATTAATTTTAATGGCATTTGAAACCATCTAGGGTTATTTTATGTTTATTCTATTTTATAGAGTTTAGGAAATTGTGTTCATTGTATGTTCATATTTACATGCTGATTGTTTTAAAGTGGAGATCAGCTTATGAATCACAGATTGTTTTAGGCCCTTGGTGCCCTTCCCCATGATGTCTTTGTCCTGAGTATGACACTTAACTGCATCTAGTGATGGGGTTCCAATTAAACAACCAGTTAATTAATATATATGAAGTTGTAGGGCAGACTGGGCTCTTTAACCTTGGATAGGTAACCAGTCTAGGAGAAGGAAAACGCTGAATTTGAAAAGCCTGAGATCAGTCGTTGATTGGGTTTGTGGTATTCCTTGTGCATCAATTCTTTCCTATCAGCTGTGCCAAAAAGTATGGATAGTCCAACACAAGCCTTCACCACCATAAACAAAACACAGTGTAGGTTTTTCATTGGATGAACCCTCATGCATCAAAATCGACGAGTGAGTCCATTTTAGGGTCCCATGAAGTTGTTTCTACCAATTTGTTGTACATAAAAAATATTTCTACCAATTTAGTGTCCTGGGTATGATGCTAAACTGTATCTAGTGGTAAGGTTTCAATTCTGGGGCTTGCTAGAAGTGTAGAGTACACCTTTGTTGCCATTACTCCCAGGTCCACTCTGACTCGGAGTGGTAGTAATTGTTAGGGTCCCAGCTATTGGTCTAATAGATCTGTTTGCATGTTAATTAAAATTACTAGTACAAAATAAAAAACGTCCTCCGGGCAATGTAAAAATATATTTTTGAAACATATTGCCTGAGGGGTAGGAGTAAAAAATTTAATGTCAACGAGTTTGTACCCTAAGTAAGTAAAATCATCAAATTCATTAAAGGATTAAAAAATGAAACAATTTGAAATGTAAACTTTAAATATGTATTAAAATAAAACAAACTATATATAGATATATAATACCAGTCATGTATTTATTAAAAATTGTTTTAAAAAACAATGAGGAGTGTCTAATGTTGCATGTTCAAATTTTCAGTGTATTTATTCTATGTTATGATGATTTTGGGTAATGTGACGTAAGCAGTGACGTAATTTTTGTTACAGACAAAAACCGGAAGCGAATCTCCATTATTAATAGATGATTTCTACCAGATTATAAAACCAAACCAAACCAAACCAAACCAAACCAAAATTTACCTACAAACTAATCATGCAAAAATCAAGATTTGAAGAGAAATAACACCTGAAATAATATACAAATTCCTGCATAAATAACAACCATATGCTACAAAGGAATAAAACAAAAATGTCTTCAGTATAAAATAACCCAACAAGGATTGACATGCCGTAAAACCCAACCAACCAACCAACTAACCAAATCTCCAAGGTAACACTACAATTTATGAAGTGCCCATGATGTAATGGTTATCTTTATAGACTCAATGATCCGAGTTCAAATGAGGCTGTTTGCATTTCATATCATGTTAATATCCTCTGGAAAGGTATGAATCTAACAATGGGTAAACAGTTAGGCAGACTGTGCTCTTTAGCCTTGGTTGGTAACCAGTCTAGGAGAAGGAAAACTCTGAATTCAAACCAGCTGTACTTCACTTAAAAATTGACCTTGTGTCATATCCCGCCTGTGGTGGAGAGGTTGGGAAAATACAAACACTACAATTTTTGAGTTGACATAGTTTTTTGGTGAAGGTCAGAAGCAAATAGGTGATATTGAAGCGATCATATTGATTGTGATTTTGATTAATCAAAAATTGTCATTAAAACATTATATATAATTCAGACGGTACAGAAACTGATATTCATTTTGAATTTTTCCATCATTGATATTTAAATACTAAAATTCTTTAAGGGAAGTCTCCATGGTGTAGTGGCTAACGTGCTGGACTGGGACATTGTAATCAGAGAGTTCAAACTCCAGTCGCATTATTATGTTCACTTTCAGACTAATACTCATGGGAAAGGTATGATCCTTCTTATCTCCCCAGAGTTAAATAGTATCACTGCTGTTCTACAAGGATGATTTTGGCATTAAATAACACATGATAGTTGAAATGTCATTAAAAAAAGAAACCAAACAAGATTATATTTTTGAGCTTTAGCGATATTTAGCTGATTTAAAAGCAGACCAACAATGACAAAAATTTGGGAAGAGACAAAGTTTACTCTTTTTAGAAATTATCCTTATATAATCAGATTTATGTAAGCTTTAATCCCTACAAATAAACTGAGGTTGTAGCAAATTGTAGGGACAAGTGTATATAAATATTGGTATATATATATATGTAATATATCAAGAAAATTGAAAAAACACAGGTTTAAATGGGTTAAGTGGTGAGTTAACCATTTAATATAACCCATTTAAACCTGTGTTTTTTCAATTTTCTTGATATATTACATACCGTCGGATTTACTTCCTCTCTTCACATATATATATATATATATATATATATATATATATGGTTTTGGCACACAAAGTAATTGATTTTGTACAGTTCAATATGTTAAAAAGATTATTTTATTTGCCTGAAAACATGAAATCACATTGAAACAGTTTGTCAAATTATTGAATATATATATTTATATGTATATATATATTGCACATGTGTATTTGTGTGTGGAAAATGATAAATGAATATGAAAAATAAGAGTTATGAAGATGATTTATTACTATTTGAAAATTTAGTCAAAATCTAAGATATTTTGATTTTTAAATATATATCTATAATTGTTGAATATATATCAAATATATATCTATAATCTATATGAAGACTTTCAAAATTTTTATTTTAAATGTTGGCTAAATTTTCAGATATTAATAAATCATGTTCATAACTCTTACTTTTCCACATACAGTCGGATTTATTTCCATTTCTTCCTAACATATATATTATGTGTGTGTGTGTCTGATTTTACATAAACATTAGTCAACACCCTTATGCGAGTACTTTTATGATATAATTTCAAACGGTCTCCACAAAGCATTCCTGAAAGGTTGATTAAAAGGAATTCTGATATTTCTATGGAAGTGTCTTTATTAGAAAAGCAGAACTAATATTACAGAGACCACCTGGTGAAGATTCCAATAATGTGTTAACAGGAATGGAAAACAGTCGGAGACTTTAAAATCATAATATTATAAAGGAAGTCCAATAGAAATATTATCATTTAAAAACACACACTCTCTCTCTCTCTCTCTCTCTCTCTCTCTCTATATATATATATATATATATATATATATATATATATATATGAACGCCATGAGACGTGTGTTTGTAACATAAAAAAAATAAAATAAAATAATGACACAAAAAACACGTCCATTTCTGAAAACCGTCTCTAAAGATAAAGTTTACTTTGAAATCGATAAGACTAAAAACATCTTTTTGTTTTTATTTTATATGCATTGTAATTGCCTTCCAATCATTAATATATAATAACATACTTAACAATGCTTCAAGCAAGTTACAATTACTATTATATATATATATATATATATATATATATATATATATATATATATATGAACGTAAACAAATATGGCTATTTTCAGCCGACAATATTTGGGAGAATATGTGCTTAATTGAAGTCAAACCTAATTTTTTGAAAGTTAATTCATTAATGATTAATTAGGCGGGATTTAACTACTTAAATGTAAGGCTAAACAAATCGATCAAAATCAATCTCAAATATTGTCGGCTGAAAATAGCCATATTTGTTTATGTTCACGTAAGTTCATGCGAAGTCTCTTAAGAGGAATATGAGTACTACTACTACTACCTAAACAAAGCGATGAAAAACTGCGAGGTTCCGTTTGGTGTAGGGGTAAGAGGCTTGCTTTGTTGATCCGACATACAGGTTTCGAATCACACACGAGGCGATCTTCGTATCTATAGCTCTGCTGATGAGGCCTAATAGGCTGAAATGTACATACAGAGATTGATTTTTCTCGATTTGTTTAGCCTTACATTTAAGTAGTTAAATCCCGCCTAATTAATCATTAATGAATTAACTTTCAAAAAATTAGGTTTGACTTCAATTAAGCACATATCCTCCCAAATATATATATATATATATATATATATATATATATATATATATATATATAAAATTTTGTGTGTTTCAGAAGAACTGTCGTTGATTGTTTTTCTTGGGTGTTTTTTTCCTTGTGATTAATTCATTATTATTATATATTATTATTCTGCTTGTATTTCATCCATTTGCATATTACACTCATCCACATATGCTCCCTGCAGCCAAGTGGGATATTCTTTCACCCCACCCCCTTCAAATCAAAATAGATATTCTCCTACATTTCCTCCTCGCAGCTTTATTTGGAATATTCTTCTACCCAACCCCTCAATCAATTAGGATGTTCTTTTACATAAATGTTGCATAAATTAAACTCTGATGGATTTCCCCTTTGCTAACTTCATCTAAGTAGTACCATTGTAAACATGAATTATTGTATATTGGTTTGCTTGAAGATCTGATGAGTTCTGAGGATCCAATAAGCACTGAAGTTTCCGATAAGCTGCCAAAAACATGCTGTCGAAAGGTTAAAAAGAAAAAGAGCTCTGAAGATTCCTCAGTACCAGCAATACCGTTATCCACAAAATAGAATATGCAACTAAATATTGATCTTGTAGTTTCGGTAGAATTAAATACTAACAAAGGATATGTCTATTAAGTATTACAAGTTTATATGATGATATTTTGTTTCTAGATAATTTTTTCATAAAAATCTATACGTTAGATAACTTTGAATATATATCAAATTAAAACAAACTATGTATATAAATCAATAATATTGGGCATGTATTTATTAAAACTTCTTTTAAAAAATACCATAGACAATCCTTTGTTGCATACTACTTTTAGAGCATATATATATATATATATATATATAATACAGCATCTTTATTTAATGTAGTAATAATATTGACTAGAAATTAAATACTCATTGATAAAGTAACATAATTCCTGAAATTATTGTGATGTAAGCATTGACATAGTTTCAGTTACAGATAAATAGAGACTGAATTTCCATGATATTTAGATATGGATTATTATTCTATATTTTTTGTATTTATTGCAAAAGCATCAATAGGATTTATATTGTATTAAAATTGCAAATCACCCTTTCTTGCTTAAATAGTTCTCAGAGATACTGATAGGTACGCGTCCTGCATCCTTGACGCATAAAAATCTAAAAGGACGCATTAAAATCATATCCATGCATCCCAGTGTTTTTCTTTTTTCTTCCCTCACCATTTCAAGCTAACTGTAAATACATTTCAATATTTTACAGGATAGGTTACAAGGTAGGAGTTAGACGGCTTTAGTTATTTCCCTAGATCATAAATAAAAACCCTACAATCTATTAAGAAACTTTACTTGGAGCCCATCAAATTTCCTGGGACTCATTCAAAGCAAATATGTGCATCCCAGGATGCCCTAAATCAAAAAAGCTATCGGCATCACTGAGTTCTTGATCTCTTTCATTCCATGGAATTTTAATGTGTCCTGATAATTTAATAATATTTTAAAAATACAAAATAGGAGTTTTTTTAGTCTTTTTTTTATTTAAAGGTCAATAATAGTAGATAATATGAAATCCAAATTTTATTTTCCCCACTGTGAATATTAAAACTATGTTTCACACATGCATATCATTTTGTATACTCACTTCCATTGGGTATGAAGTTGAATCAATTTGATGTTCAGATCCTTTGTCATCTTCTAAACCCCAGTGAAAATGTAATTGGGCTGTCTTGTATTTATTTGGAAGGCCACCATTGGCTATGTAAAATTTTCCCACAGTTTTTACTTTAACTGCAAAGAGAAAGAATATAATTTCAGTAATTGAGGAAAATATAATGCTGTATGAAAACCAGTTTTTATGAGAACTAAAAGATCAAATAATAACCATTAAAGGTTCCTTAGAAAACAAAAAACAAATTTAAAGCTGGTAGTCATAGCTTGTTTTTGGCTACGTTAAATTTCAATTGATTTAATGGAGCAAAAAAGAAAACATTGTTTTTCGTTCATAATTCTCATTATTTTCCTAAGCTGAATTTTTTTTTAAATCATCAGGAGTTTTTAAAATGTTTCTTCTTTCGAATGCACAAAAAAATTTCTAGATAATATTTCAAGATAAAAAAAAAAGAATATCTTAAAAATTGTTGAAAACAAATAATTGGTTATTAAATATGCACAAGACAAAAATGTAAATTAGAGCTATCCATACTTTTACTGGTTAATCGTAAAAGGGAAATAATTTGTAACTTTTCTGTCTGTATTACGGTCTGAAAATTACCCTTTCGCATGTAATACAGGCAGGTTTGTTTATTTTTTAAGATAACGATGTAATTAGGCTGGTCCGAAAGTTTTGTCATCCCCTATATATTTTTTAAGAGGTAAAATAATTACATAATACAAACCGAAATTCTAAAAAATAATTCAATTTTTAATACCGAAAAAAAAAGAAGATATTTTTTAAAAGTGGGGGGTAAAATATTTACATTTACTTGTTGATAAAAAAACCTGGGAGGCAGCTGAAAAATATCACTTTCTTATTGCAGTAACTTGTTGATTTTAACACCTTTAAAAAAAACATACTTGTCGATAAAAATGCCTTCAAACTAAATGAAATACATTTTAAAGATGGGTGGGGATAGAATATTTACAATTACTTGTCGGTAAAAAATTTGAGGCGGTGGTAAAATATTGCTTTCATATTGCATTAACTTGTCGGTAAAAATGCCTTCAACGCCTTCAAACAGCTAAGTGGTTCATAACTAGCATGGTTCCATTTTTTAACAGGCACCGCTTAGCGTTTTTTTTAGGGCAGGTGACCAGGACGGATGAATGTGATATGCACCGGGTTTTTTTAGGTAAAATAAGCACGCAACTTATATATTATATTATTAAAATAAGCAATAATGAAAGTTAAAACAATATCTAGGGGTGATAATACTTTCAGATCACCCAGCACTTTTTACTTCTGTATATAGAATTGTTTGTTTTTTTGTTTTTTTTTCAAATTTTGATTAAAAGTTTCTTGTATTAACATGATGCTTTTATTCTTCTCACCTGTATGTCCATTATTCAAGACTATCATGTGATCTTCTGGGTGTGGAGGATTAAACCAGATAGCAAATTCTGTCAGTGTTGGATCATAGAAAGTGTCACGGGGAATTATATTGATTGGTGATTGTTTTGTACCAGAGCAATTAAAGAAATGTTTATGCCATAAGTGTGGACCTAAAATTTGGAAAGAAAAAAGAAAAGAAAAGAAAAGTTAACAAAAAACATATGTAGCATGGATTTTATATATTTGAATAATATTATATATATAATATATATATCAGTCATCCAATATATATATATATATATATATATATATATATATATACATACATAATTAAATTCAATGCACGAAAATACAAAGCAATATCACATAATTTCAAATATAAAAAATAAGCTATAAAACGATAAAAACTCATGACTCAAAGTTCCATGCTTCTGATCCTCAGGTAAACCGTTTGACACACACACACACACACACATATATATATATATATATACATATATATATGTGTGTGTGTGTGTCAAACGGTTCACCTGAGGATCAGAAGCATGGAGCACTGTGACGGCCTTTACACACAAAGCGATGTGTGTATTAAAACAGTTAAAAATCCCCTTCCCATTCTGTAAGTGAAGACAGCCTAATGGTTGAGGTGCCGGACTGACACCCAACCGACTGGAGTTCAATTCCGGCTGTAGGTAGCTTACAGAATGTCTAGCCACACTGAAGAGACTTGATAAGTCGAAACACGTGTCTGTGGATGACCCTATACATATATATATATATATATATATATATATATGAGAGAGAGAGAGAGAGAGAGAGAGAGAGAGAGAGAGAGAGAGAGAGGGGGTGAGTGAGGTTACAGATTAACATGTAATTACCTAAAACATTCCTTATATAATTTTTTATATAATATAATATCACAAAGGAAGTATATTTTGTTGCAGAAATATTTGTTGTATAAAGTAAATTCTTTTTACCTCATTCAACTGTAAGCTTAAATATATTTATAATTACTTACTTCTGTTTGTATAGTTGTGTTTTATAGGCTCCTCAGCATTTGATACTTATGAAATGAAACTTGGTTTTGTGGACTTATTTGATCCCTGGGTAGGCAGTCGGGTGGCCTAAAATGTAAGTTTCGGGGCATCCAGAAGGCATTAAAATTAATTTACCTATTAAATATGATTAATAACTAAGTTGTCTCCCTTGCATTAATAAAAATGTAAATTTTTTTTCCGCGTACATTTCTTTAGCCAATCAAAACAATTCATTTAGCAGACGACTTTTTTTCTTTTCGGATTAAAAACGAAAGAAAGAAAATTCGATTGAATAGACGGTTTAGACAACTTTGGAATGGACCAGTAAATTAAATTATTGTAACACTAAAGGGTATTTCCTTTTTTCAAGAAGAAAGAAGAAAGAATTCAATAGATTTCAAACAAAGAAGAAGAAAAAAGAACACGTTTTGGTTTCTTTTTGTCCGACTGGAAATGAGAGAGGTAAAAAAAAAAAAAAAAAAAAAAAAGAATTGTTGTATCTTCAAACAAGAAAACAAAAATCATATGGAAAAATCGTAAGTAAAAACCGAACTAATTTTGAACAAAATTCCAATGTTTTTGGGGGTTATTTCCTATAACTCCAAGATAAAAATGGGGAACTACTCTGAATGAATTTTATCTACCCATTATTTTTCCATTAAACTAACCCTAACCCCTAACCTAACCCGTCTTGTTTTTCCTAGTAGATCAATAAATAAATAAATAATTTATCAGTCAATCAGAGTGGTTCCCCTTTTTTATGTTGGAGTTATAGAAAATAACCGTTTTTTGTTTAACATCTTTCCAAGATTTTTTTTTTGTAATTTTCAAATGTGAGATTTGCTTGAACCATTAAGAATTCTGCCTAATTCTGAAACCATCACTGTGGCTTAGACAACAATTTCTGAAGTGAGAATCTTGTGAGCTGAAACTTGGCATATGACCTCCTTTCTCCAGAGGAACGTTGGGTATCCCCGCTTGTATATATCCAATCATCAATTATTAATGTGCATATTCAGCCACACGGTCCTACCTAAGTGTTTAGTAAATTTGAACAGCATCTAGTATAGAGTCTATACTACATTACTTGAAGGAGACATCTTAGTCAAATTCTCTGAACTGTACTTTTGGATTCCATATTATTTTTGGAAAATATATTTGCCTGTGTTTTGCTGCTTTTAGTTTGATCAGTTACATTATTCTCTACTCTTTTTATTGTCTGTAATTTTATCTTTGTATTTTCCTTATTTTAAACTAGAAGCAGATGCCCAGGATCACCTGGGTAGAAGGGTGGTAAAAAACCCTGGTGAATTGATTTGTTTACTTTTGAGATTTACAAAATGCTGGACATTTTTTGTAGAATTTCAATGCTATTCCTATGTACATTTTAATTTTTGAAATATCTTTGAATATAAATCAAATCTTCATAATTTTTTGCACAAAAAGGAACTGGTGGTATATATATATATATATATATATATATATATATATATAATATATATATATATATATACTTTGTTGTTAAATTGTTTTATTTTCGTAGTTTCATACATACATACATACATACATACATACACACCAACTGCTAGGGATGCTCAAAAGGCAGACTTTTCAAACGCGCGTAAATTGTTAAAACATATTTTAAAACGTCAATAAAAAATGGAAAAATTATCTTTTGAATGTTTTCTTTTACGTTTAATATAAAAAAAACAATTCCAAGTTTATGTGTTAAAAAAAAACAAAAACAAATTTCTGTTACATAAAACGTATATTTATGCATTTTAAATAACTTTACGATAAATTCTTAACCTTTGTTGACATAGTTATCATATCTTGACGCGAACAATTAGCCAACGTAATTTTTTATGGAGATTATACATGTAATAATTTTTTGCTTGAAAAAAAAAAATTACTAATTTAGGCATTTCGTTGACGCCTTAGTATTTAACTCATAATATTATTGAAAAAAAAAAGAGCTGAGAAATCAAAATTAGAACATTAAAAATTATTTACAATAAAATTCTATAAGAAATATTATTTGAAAGCGAGACTTTTTCTTCGATACATTTCTGATAAAGTAAGTTAGGAGAATGAAATATTAATTTACAAAAAACATTAGTTTGGCCTTTGTGTTGTTAGTAGTATAGTCCCTCGGATTTGAACTTATTTTTAACTTATTCATAGCAGCAGCAAACTATCTAAACAAGAATAGAAT
>CM042144.1:116630592-116645592 GCA_023376005.1 Doryteuthis pealeii
ATAGATTCAAAAATGGGTTGAAAAATGTTTAAAAAAATTTGAGTTTAAAAAGGATAATGAATACTGAACCAGAATGAATAAAACAAAACATTTTCAGCATGAAATAACCCAAAACAAGGGTTTTACATGTTGTGAAATCCAACCAGTCAGCCTCATATTGCAATAAAAAAATATAACAAATAAAATGAAAGAAAATTAATCAAAAAGGACTAAGCGAAGTAAAATTATGCTTAGAGATTCTTTATAAATTATGCCATTTTACTTTATGTATAAAAGAATATAAAAAAATAACCTTTTGATTTTTGATAAATATAAAAGTAAAATGAAAGTATATTGAAATTATAACAAAAAAGATATTTAGTATTATCTGCGTTATTCGGACTATTGTCCCTCATTTTCATTGTTATCTGTACAACGTTTCGGAAATATACCCTCCGGCCTTCTTCAGGTATTTCTTGCCGACTCGGGAACCTTCTTTTCAGACTCTGGAACTTTCTTTGTCGTAATCGAGTCCGAGGAAAGGTTCCCAAGTCCGAAAGAATACCTGAAAAGCCAAGGGCCGGAGGGCATATCGGCCGAAATGTTGTACAGATAACAATGAAGATGAGGACAATGGTCTTGAATAATGCAGATAATACTAATTATCAGCCTCATCTCAAACATTCAAGAAAAAAGATATTGAACAATACTTGTATTTGAACCTTATTGCATTAACAAAATCTTGTGTCTACAAAAAAAACAAAAGATATTAGACCAAGATTTTTTTCATATCTTAATTTTGTATGTAAAAATTGTGACAAATCAACAAATGAGTTTTTTTTTTTTTTTGAATTTCATTCTGTCATCTTCTTTCATATCTTTTTGCTGTCTTGTAGAAAGAAAAAAAAAAAAGGATTGATTTGATTAAAGTTTAATTTCTGTCCAAAATAATTTACTTACCAGGTTCTTGAATTTCTCCAAAGGGACGTCAATAATTGCTTTCAGATATGGTTATCTTCTCGTCACCTGATTTGAAAATTTAAATAGTCATTTATTTTTATTTGGCTTTTTCATTAATTTCTTTATTAAGTTATGACAAAATTTGTCTTTTAAAAAAGACATTTTTTTCTTTCAAGATTTATGAAATGTATGAGTAGTCAAAAAGTAATGCCATTTTGTTTAGGACAGGTGTATAATTACCAACACAGGAAACTGCATCATACATCAAAATGAAGCTGGTCCTCTTGTGGATCACATCCCTACTTCTCCGCATAGTCACTGTTTCTCTCAATAGCAATGTTCCATCTTCGAATGAGACCATGTATCTCTGCCCCGTAAAATTCTGTTGACTGTTCTTTGAGCCACTTCTTCACTACAGATTTCACTTCCTCATCACTGGAATAATGCTTGCCTCTCAAACCCTCTTTCATGGGCTGAAGCGAGGCAAACATTATTCGAATGATGAGGAAGTGAAATCTGTAGTGAAGAAGTACCTCAAAGAAAACAATGATACTATCAAACATTGCAAGTATCTACCATAGCCCTAAACTGCTTCAGTTATGTGATGTACATGCCACAAACGAGCATGTACCAAAATATTGCAAAACTTTTGACTCACCCTAGGTGTATTTACCATGCATCCCATTATGCAGATTGAACACAAGGTCCTATTAATGGGGACCCACCACTAACCGAAGCTCATGGATGGTAGGCACAAAAAAATGCGTGGATCCCTAGGCATTCCCCCTCAAAGGGGACGCCTCAGCACTGAGCAATAAACCCAGCCCTGTCCCTTTAATCAAGGGAGCAGGTGTTGACGGGGATGGTCCCTGGGATCATACCGTTAATTACATTACCGGTCCAGAGCCAAAACCACTGGACAAAATTTCCGAAGAAACTAGGTAAGTGTTCCAAGTTTTACTTGATTTTTGGTGCAATTTTATTTTGGTGCAATTTTTGATAGAAATTTGGTATTTCTTATGTAAAATTGTATGTTCTTTCTGTTTATGCACTCAAATTGTATGTATCTCTATGCTTTAACCATTATTAGAGAATAAGAGATACAGATAGCAGCGTTTTTGGGTTTTTAAAAGTTTAACACCCAATTATTCAACATTTTCATTAAATACTGCATGTATATACATGTATAGTATTAATTCAAATAAATAACACCATTTTGAAGAAAAATAAAACATTTATTGAAAAACACGGACATAAAATGAGAGTTCAGTTTATTTTATGGTAGGAATTTACGAGGAAAAAGTTAAGGATTACTAACTTTAAAACATACCTAAAAAACAAGTTCAGGAAAAAAAAAAAAAAGAAAGTAAATTCGTCGTTGCGGAAATTTCCATAAAATAGGATAATTATCATATTTTTTTACGTGTGAATCTTAAAATTCTCATGCCAAAAATTAATGTTAAGTAAATATTGGGTAAAACTTGCAAATCATCAGATGTTAGATGAAACACATATCAACACTCATCAATATCTCCATTGACAACCTCATTTTTAAATGGCAAAAACTATTAAATCACATATGACAGTTTAATCAATTTTCATAAAATTTATATCATTAAAAAGAAGAAAGATGAGAAGAAAATATTATATATTTTTTTTTTTTCCTATCTAGATTATATTCCTCCTCTTATTGGATCTCCATGTATAAGGTTTCAAAAATCCTTGAAAGTTTCAGAATAAAAGTCAGAAAAAAAAATTGTCTTTTATATTTTGTTATAAGCTTACCTTATTACTACAACTAAAAAAAGAATCTCTTCCATACAGTACCATTATTAAAAGTTAACAGTGAGATAACCAAATTTTATGTAGAGTATACGTGCATGTTGATTTGAAGGAATTATGGTTTCCAAGAGTTGGAGGTTAGGGAATTTTCTCTTCTTTTTTTTTTTTCACTATCTGCTTCAGGATACTGACTGGTGGCAATTATTTTTTCAAATTATCATATAGTGTAGAAGAATTTTCTTTTTAATTTTAGCTGTTTTTTTATTTTTTTTTTATTATTTCATTTTTTTTTATTTCTAAGGGAAGGAATATCCTTTTCTAGGATTTGGTATTTATAGATATATGACAATAAAGCTAATTTCTAGAAATCTTGTGCAGAGACAACAACTACAACAAAAAAGAAAAAAAAGAAAAGAAGAAGAAAAAATTAGTTAAATTTAGTGCCTAATTATACTAATATTTTAGTTTATTAAAATTCATTTTATTAATAGAATTTTGTATTTATTCATTGTTTATGTAGTGTATCATCAGACGGGCCAAACACCTGAGTCCTTATGAGGGTGGGATCTATATTGTTTGTAGGATATGATAGGAAAGCTGGTTTTCTTTATGTAGGATTTTTGGGGAGAGCTTTCTATTCTACAATTATATCAATTCCAGGATTTGATACTTCATTTCCTATATTTACTATAATGTTTTCATTGTTTATTTTATATGTTATTATTATTATTATTATTATTATTATTATTATTATTATTATTAATTTTATTGTTATTATTCTTATCATTATTAGTTCATGACATGCAATACTCCACTTTGGCCCTATCTTGGGCTAGACGGGCGGTTGGAGAGGCCCTCTCCGATCAATCGGCTGGTCACGTCAAGCCCTAGGACCTATATGATTTCCCCAACCCTATTGCCCTTATGGCAACCCCCAACCCCTTTTTATCATATGGGTGCTAGAAGGCGGTGGCTGCGGGTCTACATGTCCTGGGAATGATGGTAAACTCTATCTGATGGTGAGGTTCCAGTTTTGGAGGTTTGGGGAATGTGGAGCACCCCTTCATCACCATTGCTCCCTGGTCCACTCTGACCCGGAGTGGTAGTACCTGTTAGGGTCCCATCTATGGGTTAAATAGAAAAATGTATTCATAAAAAAATTGTATTATCCATTAAGAATTGATTTATTTCAAAACTTTATTGGCATTAAATGACCCACTGAGGTTGATA
This sequence comes from Doryteuthis pealeii, assembly GCA_023376005.1. Taxonomy (NCBI): domain Eukaryota; kingdom Metazoa; phylum Mollusca; class Cephalopoda; order Myopsida; family Loliginidae; genus Doryteuthis; species Doryteuthis pealeii. The sequence goes on from CM042144.1 coordinate 116,634,544, forward strand.
TGCCGTAAAATAAAACAAACCAAATCTTATCATTATTATTATTTTCTTCATATGTATTGATCTATTTTTAAGAATATTTTAAGTTTAAAATTTTTTTATTTTAGTCTTTGGAGTCATTAGTTTTCATGTGGCTTAATAAGAAGTTGTTTTCATGCCTACATTTGGATATAAGTTCTGATAGTTTATGTTCTATACATACACACATATATATATACACAAATAGACACACATGTTTCTATTCTGTCCATCAGTCATTTTTAAGATAAAGGATGATAAATCTAAAACACAAATTTGTATGTATCCATATTTGATTTAGAAACAAGAGTTGTAGTTTTGTTGACAATGTTATTTTCCATCCTCACAACAGAAGTGAGCGTCCTCATTTTTTTTACAATAATACATTATATGTAGAATCAAGCAATAAAGAAAATTAATGACGCAGAGTGGTGGTCATTATAACTGAAAATGATGGCTAGTGTAAAGTACAAAGTGCTTTGTTTCTTGAGAAGACAAGAATTAATCAGTTTGCTGTTTGCTGTTTGTCTTCAGATCTAAGATCCTGTACATTATTAGTCTGACTGAAGTCATATAAGTTCCCTTGTTGAATGTTTACTTGGCTCAGTTTATAATGACACCGCGACTATTAGCCTTTAGCTATTTAAAGGTTTTGCTAAATGTCTGTCTGTCTGAAGTTTAATTAAAAATGGTCTGATAGTCAGTGCCATGCTTGATAATTGGTCACTGACTGTTCAGACCAAATTATGTAGTGATTTCTATTATTTCATTGAATTATTCTTGGGGTATTATCTGGCGGTGCAAAATAAAGCCTATCACAAAAGGAAGATTCACTATGACACTTTTGTCTTGACCTCCCCCCGCCCCGCCTCCCGTTTTCCAGTTGGAAATATAATTCAGTAAAAATGTCATTCATCAGCAAACTTAATGTTGTAACTTAAGTATCAGAGTAAGCCAAGAAATAATAGGAAGAAACACGAGTATTAATGTGAGGAAAAAAAGGTTTACTAAGCAAAGATACAAAGTAAACAAAGTAATTAGCAATTGCTAGGTTGAATTCACAAGTTCCGTGAAATCTTGTTTTATTTCTTCCAAAGTTTCGTCAGACATTATTTATAGGAAAAACAGACGATTCCATTCTCATTATTTAAGTTTTATATGGCACTTAACAAATTCTGATAATCTACTATATATATATATATATATATATATATATATATATATCAGGTAAAATATAAGGAATGAAAGAACAAAACTCAGACAAAAATGTGTAGTATATTTCATTGGAGTTTTGAACTTGGCTTCATCAGCTTTTATTGAATTATCAGGATCATACAAGTGTTTTATATTTGTTCTTTCATTCTTCATATTTGACCTCATTCTGTCGGATTCATTCCAACCCTCTTTTCTTCATATATATATATATATATATATATATATATTATATGTGTGTAATTTCAAGGAAATTTTAGATGGAACTTGGGACATATTTTAATTAACATCCAATCTATTATTGAATTATTCAAATCTATGAGACCATATAATTATATTCATATATATATATATATATATATATATATATATATATATATTATATAGTGATGCTGATAGCTTTTCAATTTAGTGCATCCTGGATGCACGAATTTGAGATGGGTTCCAATAAATTTCTTAGGGACCCATTCAATTAAAGTTTCTTAAAAATTGTAGGGTTTTTATTTATGAACTTGGGAAAAGGGTCAGTTTTCTTTTATAACACAACTGAAGCTGTCTAACACCTTGTACCCAATCCCATGTATTTCGTTTCTAAGAAAATATTGAAATGTATTTACAGTTAGCTTGAAATGGTGACAGAAGACAAAAAAAACAAACACTGAGATGCATCCTTTTAGATTTTTATGCACCAGGGGATGCAGGACATGTGTCTATCAGCATCTTCTGTCTGTCTGTCACTCTCCCTCTCCCTCTCCCTCTCCCTCTCTCTCTCTCTCTCTCTCTCTCTCTCTCTATATATATATATATATATATATATATATATATATATATATATATATATATATATATATGCACAAAATGGGTGCTTCTCAAATGGTGTAGGTACTTCCTTCTGCCCCAGCTAGCTATTTTCTTGCAATTTTGCTTGAAAAATGGTGCTACCCCAGAACAGTGGAAAACTGCTAGTGTAATTCCACTGTTCAAAAAATCACCTGTTAACTATCGACCAGTCAGTCTCACAAGTTGCATTGCTAAGTTGATGGAGTCCTGCATCAGAGAGGGACTTTGGAATTTCTGGAACTTTCACAGTCTTATCCGAACATCACAGTTTGGATTTATCCCAAACTCTAGCTGTTGTGATCAACTTGTAGAGTTCCTAGAGGACATCACCCGGATCACTGATGGAGGCTCATGGGTAGATGTTGTCTACCTTGACTTTGCTAAGACCTTCAACTCGGTGCCGCACAAAAGACTTTTGGCAAAACTCTCTGCAATGGGGGTGAAGGATGATCTTTTTAACTGGTTAGTCCTTCATTCTCAACTGGAGAGAGCTAGTTACGGTTCTTGGGCAACCCTCCTCACCATATGAGATGTCATCTGGGGTACCACAGGGATCAGTTCTTGGCCCCCTTTTGTTTGTTGCGTATATCAATGATATAGATGCTAACTTAAGGAATACCATAGTACTGAAGTATGCCGATGACATCAAGTTGTACCTTGAAGTAAAAAAGACAGATCCTGAACACTGCAGATCTTTATTACAGTCAGACCTGGACACAGTGCAACAATGGATCACTGACTGGCAACTGAGGCTGGCTGTGGACAAATGCACCACCATGCATTTTGGGAGGAAAAACCCATCATACATATACTCCCTCCACAACACTAATATCAAGGAATCTTCTTATGAACGTGATCTGGGTATTACTGTCAGCAGTGATTTACGTTGGATGAAACACATCTCCAAAATTGTCAAAAAGGCCGAGGGTGTCCTGGTGTCACTCAGCAAGACCTTTGTCAGCTGCTCACTGGCTATCTATTTGAAGCTGTACAAAGCTATGTTGAGGCTACACTTGGAGTTTGCATCACCGGTCTGGAACCCCTATCTTGCTCAGAATATTAACCTCCTAGAAACTGTACAGAGACGTGCAACCAAACGAATACCCTCCATCAGGCATCTACCATACTCTGAACGTCTCGCTGCCCTGGGAATGGATTCGTTGAAACTTTGGCGTCTGGCAACTGACCTGGTAAACGCTCATAAGGTCATTAATCATCTTAACAACAGCAACCTTGAGCACCTTTTTGATCTCCATCTTTCTAACACACGTGGGCATGCCTACAAATTCAGAAAACAGCACTGCTCATGCGACTTTCAGAAACATTTTTTCACGCTCAGAGTTGCGGAGACATGGAATAAACTGCCCGCGTCTGTTGTAGGCTGCCAAAGCACTGAGTCTTTCAAAGCCTCCATGCTTCCTGTAGTCCATCGACACTATACCTGATGCCACTCTCCACATACATATGCACATACGCACACACATACATGCATATTACTACTGTAAACTGTTCATGTTCCTGACACTAATACATTATTCTGTGTACTTGACATGAGACTTTGATGAGTTGTGGTGCACCTGAGCACTGTACACAATAAATTTCAGTATTGATAAAAAAAAAATATATATATATATATATATATATATATTTATTTATTATTATTGCTCTATCACAGATATTGAGCACTCTCCTAATAATACTGTATATTGGCTTACTACTGTCTCATCAAGTGAGATAGTGTTAACTATACACTGTGGTATATATATATATGTTTGTGTGTGTGTGTGTGTTGAAAAAAGGAATAAAGGAACGAAAGTATAGAATGGATAAAATAGGATATTTTAATCAATTTTACTTACACGTGTTTCGGTCAGGAGTTTATAATAATAGTTTGAATAATATACACATGGATAAACTCCTGACCGAAACACGTGTAAGTAAAATTGATTAAAATATCCTATTTTATCCATTCTATACTTTCTTTCCTTTATTTCTTTTTTCAACATACCGTCGGATTCACTTCCATTTTCATTTTACATATATATATATATATATATATATATATATAGTTTTCATCTAGCAGACTGTAGTTGGATGGTCAACCATAATGTTTAGGCTTAGCTAGCTGGTCCCTCTCTTTAAGTCTATGTTGATTTGGAGTTTCTTTTGACAATAAAATGATATTCACTACGATTTGTCATCCCAAATCTTTCCTTCTCATGTGTGTTTTCTAGACAAAGTCAACCATTTCATCTGTTTCTGTGTCCAGCCACAGGCAGTCTAAGAAGCTGCATTTATAAGCCAACCTGCTGCTGACCTAAGCCACAATGCTACAGGGGTTGTTTTGGTGCGGGGAATGACAACAAAATAGTAAAACCATTGGGACATTTTCGTTTCATTCTTAAAAATTGTACATTTTATCGAAAAACAAATTGGATCTAAAAAAAATAGTGTTTATTGAAAGTCCTATAAACTCATTAATAAAAAATTAAAAAATGCTAAAAAAAAATGATTTAATTCAAAAACTTGTATGGAAAAGTTTAAATTACTGGCTTACCTTGAACATTACTCCTAACACAGCAAGTCCAAGTGGACGGACCATTGCTTTTTCCAGGCTGGGATATTTTGAATCATAGTTTACAATATGCAGCTGAAATGAGATGAATTAACAAAAAAAAAGATAAACTTTTATTCATTGACATTTTCATATATATTTGCATGGAGGAAAAACTTGTCATAGCTAATTACAAAAAAATATGTAGACATAAAAAGCCAATAAAAATAAATAAAAATAAAAACTAATTATAACACAACCTTTTTACAAATTTTTTAATTTTTACCCAATCAAATACCTGATCCTATGTTAAAAGATGTTTGTAACAACCTCCTTCAATCAGAATTATCCTGAAGTACCATTCAGGTGAAACCTAGGTAGATATAGTCTGACTCATATATATATATATATATATATATATATATATATATCATCATCATCATGTCGCGCAATTTGCACGGATATCCATGACGGTCTCTCGCCAACCCTCCCTATCACTCATCGATTCTGGGAGCTCCTCCGCGCAGCATCCAGTATCTTTACATAGCTGGTCAATGTAGGTTCTGGCTGGGCGGCCCACGTTAGCATGTCCATGTGTTGGCTTCCACAGTAATACGTCGCTTACGAGCTCATCCCTACTTCTCCAGCAGTGCCCCGCATGCCTAGCCCTCCTTACTCGTATGGTTTGTGATATGGGAGGCAGGTGGTCATACAGCTGCTTCTTGGTTGGGTGCTGTTTCCACGACTTATTCAGGACTGCTCGCAGCATTCTTGTGCAGCTCCCATCTAGCTTATTCTCAAGGCGCTTCGTTAGGGTCCAGGTGGTACAGCCATACAGCAGTACCGATATGACCACAGCCTGGAAGAATCGTCTCTTTAGTTTGTCAGGGAGGTCGGATTTCCATACGACTGATAGTTTATTGGTGGCCAACCATGCCTTTCCTATTCTTGTGTTAACATCGCTTTCTGTGGATGAGATATTACTACCTAGGTATGTGAATTTTCCCACTAGTTTAAGAGGCCTACCGTCTAGTGTGGAGATGTCTCCTTGCTTTTTTGAAGCTCATGAACTCTGTTTTATCAGAGTTCACATAGAGGCCGACATTTTTTGCTGCCTCCTCCAGGCTGTGCAGTAGTGCCTCAGCTTGTGTCGGTGTATCTGCAAGAAGTGCGAGGTCGTCAGCATAGTCTACATCTGTGACAGTTTGTGCGGGGTATCGCCGGCTTCTTGCCTTTTTTAGTGTGAAACCTTTTTCTTTTATGGTATCTAATGAAGTTCGGAGTACATAGTCTAGACAAATAATGAATATATATGGAGCCAAAGTATCTCCCTGTAGGACCCCAGCGGCAATGTCAAAGAAATCTGTGTCTCCATCAGGCGAGCGCACCATCGCTTTAGTGTCCTTGTAGAGCATCATTATGGCGGCAACAGTTTCTTTGGGGAGACCATACGCTAGTAGTATTTGTTCCATTTTCCCTCTGTGTATGGAATCAAATGCCTTAGAGAAATCTACGAATAGTAGCGTTGCCTCCAGATTTTTTGCTCGAACCCCTTCTATAATTCGTCGTATAGTCAGGATTTGTGAGGTTGTGGATCTATTTTTGCGGAAACCGTTTTGGTTTTTCCTAAGGATTTTCTCGATTTCGGGTTGGATGCGGTTTAGAAGAAGGGCATTATATATCTTAGCTGCAATAGCAGTAAGAGTTATGCCTCTGTATTTTTAGCGATTCCCAGGTCTCCCTTTTTGGAAATGGGAGGATGCATCCTTTGGTCCATTTATCTATTCTATTTTGTCTATATACAGCATTGCATAGCCTAAGCAGTATGTCATTGAACTTTCTGGTCTTCCATACCTCTGGGGGTATTTCATCGAGACCTGCTGCTTTTCTACCTTTTAGTTTCTTTAAGACTTCGTCGAGTTCTTCTGTTGTAAAATCTCCCAGTTTTATGTCTAGCTGTCTATCTATGATTTTTTGGGTGTTATTTTCTATGATTTTAGGTGGGTTCCCCAGTAGTTTCTGGAAATGGTCTTTCCATTTCTGTAGTCTATCTTTCTGGCTGGTTGCCTTTATTCCATGTCAAATCATTCAGAAAATAGTAAAATTGTCTCCCACACCCTTCAATTTTTCTGAAATTTTGTACAGTTGTGGATTATGTTAAAGTTAGACAATCCCCAAAATTTGAGCTTCCAATTCCAAGAATTGGTGGAGTCATGTTGATTATTAGCTCTCCAAATCTGAGGGGGCTCTGAAAAATGGCGACTTTTTGTAATCTATTTTTGTCTGTAAAATGAGTTCTAGAGCTTCCCTACTCCTAAAAATTGGTTTATAAAAGCATTTTTGCCTGAGGAATCCAGAAATGCTATCATAAAATCTTAAAGTCAACCAATTTTAAGTTATTGATAATTTCTGTTTTTTTTTCATAACAAGATCAATATCCCAATGTGGCACTACATCAATGGCAATGCATCTTTTATTATTTCACATATATTGAAAATTATTTGTACCCAAAAAGATAGTTTGGTTTTTGCTCAGTACGGGCTCCAGGAGCATATATATATAATATATATATATATATATATATATATATAAGTAAAGTCATCGGGGCGGCCTAAAGTTGGTATCAGCTATGCAGCGAGGGAGTCTATCCCCTTTTCACTAGTGCTAGACCAAGGAGATTATTTTAGCCTCTGAGGTGGAGTGCCACACCTACCGTCAGCTCCTTACTTTACCGCACAGATCCCTGTGCTACTCATACGCTGAGTTGGCGAGGGCGGGTATCGAACTAGGAACCTTGTGGTTTCTAGCCAAACGCTCTACTGACTGAGCTAACCCGGCCCTTATATATATATATATATATGCAAAATATTCAGACAATTAATACTTTTCTCGTCTTTTAAAACATTGGTTTCTGTAAAAAATACGTCACGCATTTTCAATATCTTCTTGTGTACCCGCCAAGTTTTGTCTTTTGACCTCATGTGTTCCAATCATATCTTGACTTTCGTTTTTGCATGTACCAATCACATCATGAACATTCAATTTGAACACTAATCAATGAACAGTTATGAACTTTTTTCTACATATTTCCAACCCAACTCATTCAAAAACATCCATCTCCTTTTAAACAACAAAAATCTTTTTTTGCTTTTCTTTTTATCATATTGTCCTGAAGAAGGTTTTTATATAAACCGATATGTTTAAACGTCGATGTTACCACCAGTAATAAACTTCCATCCAGTGCAACATTCCGTGTTTGTCTACATTCCTCCATATATACAGAGATGCTGATAGGTACGTGTTCTGCATCCCTGTGGCAGTAAAATCATATCCATGTGTCCCAGTGTTTTTCTTTTTTCTTCCCTCATCATTGCAAGCTAACTGTAAATACATTTCAATAGTTTCTTAGAAATGAATTACACAGGATAGGTTACGAGGTAGGAGCTAGGTGGATTTAGTTGGGACCCATAAATTTTCCTGGAGACTCATTCAAAGCAGATATGTGCGTCTCAGGATGCACTAAATCAAAAAGCTATCAGCATCACTATATGTATATATATGGGAGAAATAAAAGGAAATTAATACGACAGTATGTGGAGAAAGGTAGACAAACATGGGATGTTGTACAAAATGGACCCACAATAAACATCCATTTTGTACAAAATCCTGTGTTTGTCTACCTTTCTCCATATATATATATATATATATATATATATATATTGGTTGGTCTGTCTATTTTATCTTTCTAATTTAAGAGTTTACACTCTTTTGATTATCAATGCATAAATGAACAGAGTTGGCAAAATGTGAGTTGAAATCTCCAAATTTAGCAGCCAAAAACATCCTTATCAACAGGTTGTCGCCACAGGTTTTTGTAAATTAAACTGACTGGCTGACAAATAAAAAGGCAAACTCATCATTACTTCTCTTAAATTACAGCAAATCTTAAAAGCAATCTGACTGACAACCGCAGCTGGATGTACTCAGATGAAAGCCAAAAACGAAAACAATAAAATAAATAAATAAATAAATAAAACAACTTGTCACTACTGTTTTTTCTCCCGCCAGTTTCAAAAGCCAATGAACCAAATCGGTATCTTAAGCTTGTCTATCAAAACCAACTTCTGTAAATCTTTTAATGCTTTTTTTTTTTTTTTTTGTGTGTAAAATTCTTCTTTCTTCAAAATCTTCAATTTTGTTTAGATTTCTTTCTTTTTTTCTTTTTTTCTTTCTTGTTTTCTTTTCTTTTCTTTTTTTTTGTATCTTTTGATGATTTCTTAGGAACACCAGAGTTGTGCAATATTCATCTAAATTTGTCTGTGGGTTAGTGTCTTTGAATGTTCTTCAAGATTTTCAATGACGCCATGTTGGTTGGGCATAGAATACTCTGACTATATCCTCTTTAAGAGAACAATTCTAATATTACTGTCTTAATGATAGGGCTTAGAATATACTGACTGTATCTCCTGCAGAGAATTAAGACCCCCCCCCTACCTCCCAAAAAGGGTGTCCTGGGTATGTCACTAAACTGCATATATATATTTACCAAACCCCTCCGCACGAGCAGGATGTGACACAAGGTCAAAAATAGACTTGGTAAAAATATTTACAATAAATACATTTTTGAAAGAATTGGGCTATCATTATTTATCTTTGTTGTAATGGAATATTCCACACTCTCTCTCTCACCCATGTGGTCTGACTATATATATATAGTGAGCATGCCATTATACTGAGCTGGCTTCAAGGATTAGTAGCGTTGTCTGTCTTATTGTATTTCTCTGCAATAAAACCCTCTATCTTAAATCTACGAACGTGTTGACTGGTCCTTCCACTTGACTACAACCTTGTCTGATTGTATCCCTTTTAAGGACACAACAATCTTTAATAAAGAAAACACTTTTTTTTTAAGGATTAAAAGCATAAAATTTAAGTTCCCTGACATTTCAATTAATTACTAATTTCAAAATTAAAATTTCTGGTTAATTATATATGCCTAAACACCTGTTTCTTTTGTCAGCATTTTTTACCTGCAGCATATTAATTAAGACTTGATTATTTAATAAGTTAAGAAATTCAATAAATTAAGTGTTCAAGTTGTTCAAATGTTTTCTGATTCAGGTGAGCGAAAGTGCATTTAGTAAAAGGAATTTTAATTTGTCCTTAAAATGTTTTGTTTTTTTTTAATTCAAAAAATGTAAAAATAAATATTTTAATCTCTCCCTAGTCACTGTGTTTTTTACTATATATTCACCACACAGTACAACAAGAACCCTGTCTGGCCAACTATTTACCCATACGAGGGAGGATAGTTGGATTGCATACCTTTCCCAAGGGTATTAGCGTTATGTGAAATGCAAACAGCGATAAGCTTGTTAAATACTTAGATGATCATTTAGGTTATGAACAGGTACTGTAAGAAAGTGAATATCAAAATGACTTGTCTCTAATCATGTTTTTTTTTTTTTTTTTTTTTGAGAAACTTAAATGCTACATTTTATGCATTTTGAATAGAAATAAAGTTCTTTCCACTTATGAGAAATTATAAGATTAGATTACAAGATAAAAGTAAAGTCAGTGACTGATAAATTTGTGCAGATGTTGTTTTTTTAATTCTTAACATCCTATACCACTTCATTCCATCTGGTTGGAAGTCACATTCATGTTTCTAATCCACCCAAAATGATAGCCTTTGTTTAAATGTAATATTAAACATATTTAGAAGTCTTTGATTTACTGAAAATAACATGTAACTTTAAATGAAAAGTCCATTTTTAACCATTTTTTGATAAATCCTTATAGGAATAGGGCTCTGGACAGGATGTTAAGAGTTAATAAATAGATAGATATGAACACAATGAGATAGATAGTTTGTTTTGTTTTACAGCATATCAACCTCGGTGGGTCATTTAATGCTGGCAAAGTTTTGAAAGATTTGTAGCGATAGTTTGATAGAAAATTATCTAAACTGAATTCTTTTATAAAAAAATTTCTATTTAACCCATAGATGTCTGAGGGTCTTCATGTCCTGGGAATGATGTTAAACTCTGACTGATGGTGAGGTTCCCGTTTTAGAGGTTTAGGTAATGTGGAGCACCTCTTCTATGAGTTAAATAGAAAAAAATATGTTTATAAAAAAATTGAGTGCCTATCAAGCATGAGTTTATTTCAAAACTTTGTTGGCATTAAATGACCCACCGAGGTTGATATTCCATAAAACAAAACAAAACAAACAAATAGCAATATGAGTTTACTTTTTCAATCAGATTGATTCTGAACAAGATTTTTAGAAGGGGGGGGGGTGGATAATTGTTTTTTTTTCTTCTTCTTTCATTTAATTCTATTAAGCATTTTCTGTAAATTTTACATTCAGAAGCACAAAACATGACTAAATGTATTTCTTGTCATGTGGATTGCAATAAAATTTT
>CM042144.1:116650592-116730592 GCA_023376005.1 Doryteuthis pealeii
CCTCAAATCACCCTTTTATGAACATGACAGACATAGTTGTTCCACTTCCATAACAGCTACACACATGGTGTCTGCTTTTGTTTCCAGACCTCCTGAAAAATAGTCAGTGGTTTCCACCCCTTTGTTGTTTAACCTTACTTACTGTTCCTTGTGACTCTTTTATAGTTTCCGCCCTGTTGGCTGGGGCATTAGAATGCACCGACTGCACCTCTGCAGAGGGGTAAGACTCCCCCAATGGGGACACCTGTTGGCCGTGGGTGGCGACCCGTGATACTTAAGGATAGAGCCCAGGTGGATGAGAAGTTCATGACATGCAATACTCCACTTTGGCCCTATTTTGGGCTAGACAGGCGGTCGGAGAGGCCCCCTCCGATCAATCGGCTGGTCAGCTATTGGTCTAATAGATTTGTTTGCATGTTAATTAAAATTACTAGTACAAAATAAAAAACCTCCTCCGGGCAATGTAAAAATATATTTTTGAAACATATTGCCTGAGGGGTAGGAGTAAAAAATTTAATGTCAACGAGTTTGTACCCTAAGTAAGTAAAATCATCAAATTCATTAAAGGATTAAAAAATAAAACAATTTGAAATGTAAACTTTAAATATGTATTAAAATAAAACAAACTATATATAGATATATAATACCAGTCATGTATTTATTAAAACTTGTTTTAAAAAACAATGAGGAGTGTCTAATGTTGCATGTTCAAATTTTGAGTGTATTTATTCTATGTTATGATGATTTTGGGTAATGTGACGTAAGCAGTGACGTAATTTTTGTTACAGACAAAACCGGGAGCGAATCTCCATTATTAATAGATGATTTCTACCAGATTATAAAACCAAACCAAACCAAACCAAAATTTACCTACAAACTAATCATGCAAAAATCAAGATTTGAAGAGAAATAACACCTGAAATAATATAGAAATTCCTGCATAAATAACAACCATATGCTACAAAGGAATAAAACAAAAATGTCTTCAGTATAAAATAACCCAACAAGGATTGACATGCTGTAAAACCCAACCATCCAACCAACTAACCAAATCTCCAAGGTAACACTACAATTTATGAAGTGCCCATGATGTAATGGTTATCTTTATAGACTCAATGATCCGAGTTCAAATGAGCCTGTTTGCATTTCATATCATGTTAATATCCTCTGGAAAGGTATGAATCTAACAATGGGTAAACAGTTAGGCAGACTGTGCTCTTTAGCCTTGGTTGGTAACCAGTCTAAAAGAAGGAAAACTCTGAATTCAAACCAGCTGTACTTCACTTAAAAATTGACCTTGTGTCATATCCCGCCTGTGGTGGAGAGGTTGGGAAAATACAAACACTACAATTTTTGAGTTGACATAGTTTTTTGGTGAAGGTCAGAAGCAAATAGGTGATATTGAAGCGATCATATTGATTGTGATTTTGATTAATCAAAAATTGTCATTAAAACATTATATATAATTCAGACGGTACAGAAACTGATATTCATTTTGAATTTTTCCATCATTGATATTTAAATACTAAAATTCTTTAAGGGAAGTCCCCATGGTGTAGTGGCTAACGTGCTGGACTGGGACATTGTAATCAGAGAGTTCAAACTCCAGTCGCATTATTATGTTCACTTTCAGACTAATACTTATGGGAAAGGTATGATCCTTCTTATCTCCCCAGAGTTAAATAGTATCACTGCTGTTCTTCTACAAGGATGATTTTGGCATTAAATAACACATGATGGTTGAAATGCCATTAAAAAAAGAAACCAAACTAGATTATATTTTTGAGCTTTAGCGATATTTAGCTGATTTAAAAGCAGACCAAAAATGACAAAAATTTGGAAAGAGACAAAGTTTACTCTTTTTTGAAATTATCCTTATATAATCAGATTTATGTAAGCTTTAATCCCTACAAATAAACTGAGGTTGTAGCAAATTGTAGGGACAAGTGTATATAAATATTGGTATATATATATATATAATATATATATATATATATATATATATATATATATATATATATTGGTTTTGGCACACAAAGTAATTGATTTTGTACAGTTCAATATGTTAAAAAGATTATTTTATTTGCCTGAAAACATGAAATCACATTGAAACAGTTTGTCAAATTATTGAATGTATATATTTATTATATATATATGCACATGTGTATTTGTGTGGAAATGATAAATGAATATGAAAAATAAGAGTTATGAAGATGATTTATTACTATTTGAAAATTTAGTCAAAATCTAAGATATTTTGATTTTTAAATATATATCTATAATTGTTGAATATATATCAAATATATATCTATAATCTATATGAAGACTTTCAAAATTTTATTTTAAATGTTGGTTAATTTTCAGATATTAATAAATCATGTTCATAACTCTTACTTTTCCACATACAGTCGGATTTATTTCCATTTCTTCCTAACATATATATTATGTGTGTGTGTGTCTGATTTTACATAAACATTAGTCAACACCCTTATGGGAGTACTTTTATGATATAATTTCAAACGGTCTCCACAAAGCATTCCTGAAAGGTTGATTAAAAGGAATTCTGATATTTCTATGGAAGTGTCTTTATTAGAAAAGCAGAACTAATATTACAGAGACCACCTCGTGAAGATTCCAATAATGTGTTAACAGGAATGGAAAACAGTCGGAGACTTTAAAATCATAATATTATAAAGGAAGTCCAATAGAAATATTATCATTTAAAAACAAACACACACACACACACACACTCTCTCTCTCTCTCTCTCTCTCTATATATAATATATATATATATATATATATATATATATATATATATGAACGCCACGAGACGTCTGTTTATAACATAAAAAAATAAATAAATAAAATAACGACACAAAAAACACGTCCATTTCTGAAAACCGTCTCTGAAGATAAAGTTTACTTTGAAATCGATAAGACTAAAAACATCTTTTTGTTTTTATTTTATATGCATTGTAATTGCCTTCCAATTATTAATATATAATAACATACTTAACAATGCTTCAAGCAAGTTACCAATTACTATTATATATATATATATATATATATATATATATGAACGTAAACAAATATGGCTATTTTCAGCTGACAATATTTGGGAGAATATGTGCTTAATTGAAGTCAAACCTAACTTTTTGAAAGTTAATTCATTAATGATTAATTAGGCGGGATTTAACTACTTAAATGTACGGCTAAACAAATCGATCAAAATCAATCTCAAATATTGTCGGCTGAAAATAGCCATATTTGTTTATGTTCACGTAAGTTCGTGCAAAGTCTCTTAAGAGGAATATGAGTACTACTACTACTACCTAAACAAAGCGATGAAAAACTGCGAGGTTCTGTTTGGTGTAGGGGTAAGAGGCTTGCTTTGTCGATCCGACATACAGGTTTCGAATCACACACGAGGCGATCTTCGTATTTATAGCTCTGCTGATGAGGCCTAATAGGCCGAAATGTACATACAGAGATTGATTTTTCTTGATTTGTTTAGCCTTACATTTAAGTAGTTAAATCCCGCCTAATTAATCATTAATGAATTAACTTTCAAAAAATTAAGTTTGACTTCAATTAAGCACATATCCTCCCAAATATATATATATATATATATAAATTTTGTGTGTTTCAGAAGAACTGTCGTTGATTGTTTTTCTTGGGTGTTTTTTTCCTTGTGATTAATTCATTATGATTATATATTATTATTCTGCTTGTATTTCATCCATTTGCATATTACACTCATCCACATATGCTCCCCGCAGCCAAGTGAGATATTCTTTCACCCCACCCCCTTAAAATCAAGATAGATATTCTCCTACATTTCCTCCTCGCAGCTTTATTTGGAATATTCTTCTACCCAACCTCTCAATCAATTAGGATGTTCTTTTACATAAATGTTGCATAAATTAAACTCTGATGGATTTCCCCTTTGCTAACTTCATCTAAGTAGCACCATTGTAAACATGAATTATTGTATATTGGTTTGCTTGAAGATCTGATGAGTTTTGAGGATCCAATAAGCTCTGAAGTTTCTGATAAGCTGCCAAAAACATACTGTCGAAAGGTTAAAAAGAAAAAGAGCTCTGAAGATTCCTCAGTACCAGCAATACCGTTATCCACGAAATAGAATATGCAACTAAATATTGATCTTGTAGTTTCGGTAGAATTAAATACTAACAAAGGATATGTCTATTAAGTATTACAAGTTTATATGATGATATTTTGTTTCTAGATAATTTTTTCATAAAAATCTATACATTAGATAACTTTGAATATATATTAAATTAAAACAAACTATGTATATAAATCAATAATATTGGGCATGTATTTATTAAAACTTCTTTTAAAAAATACCATAGACAATCCTTTGTTGCATACTACTTTTAGAGCATATATATATATATAATACAGCATCTTTATTTAATGTAGTAATAATATTGACTAGAAATTAAATACTCATTGATAAAGTAACATAATTCCTGAAATTATTGTGATGTAAGCATTGACATAGTTTCAGTTACAGATAAATAGAGACTGAATTTCCATGATATTTAGATATGGATTATTATTCTATATTTTTGTATTTATTGCAAAGGTATCAATAGGATTTATATTGTATTAAAATTGCAAATCACCTTTTCTCGCTTAAATAGTTCTCAGAGATGCTGATAGGTACGCGTCCTGCATCCTTGACGCATAAAAATCTAAAAGGACGCATTAAAATCATATCCATGCATCCCAGTGTTTTTCTTTTTTCTTCCCTCACCATTTCAAGCTAACTGTAAATACATTTCAATATTTTACAGGATAGGTTACAAGGTAGGAGTTAGACGGCTTTAGTTATTTCCCTAGATCATAAATAAAAACCCTACAATCTATTAAGAAACTTTACTTGGAGCCCATCAAATTTCCTGGGGACTCATTCAAAGCAAATATGTGCATCCCAGGATGCCCTAAATCAAAAAGCTATCAGCATCACTGAGTTCTTGATCTCTTTCATTCCATGGAATTTTAATGTGTCCTGATAATTTAATAATATTTTAAAAATACAAAATAGGAGTTTTTTTTAGTCTTTTTTTTTTTAAAGGTCAACAATAGTAGATCGCATATGAAATCCAAATTTTATTTTCCCCACTGTGAATATTAAAACTATGTTTCACACATGCATATCATTTTGTATACTCACTTCCATTGGGTATGAAGTTGAATCAATTTGATGTTCAGATCCTTTGTCATCTTCTAAACCCCAGTGAAAATGTAATTGGGCTGTCTTGTATTTATTTGGAAGGCCACCATTGGCTATGTAAAATTTTCCCACAGTTTTTACTTTAACTGCAAAGAGAAAGAATATAATTTCAGTAATTGAGGAAAATATAATGCTGTATGAAAACCAGTTTTTATGAGAGCTAAAAGATCAAATAATAACCATTAAAGGTTCCTTTGAAAACAAAAAACAAATTTAAAGCTGGTAGTCATAGCTTGTTTTTGGCTACGTTAAATTTCAATTGATTTAACGGAGCAAAAAAGAAAACATTGTTTTTCGTTCATAATTCTCATTATTTTCCTAAGCTGAATTTTTAAAAAAATCATCAGGAGTTTTTAAAATGTTTCTTCTTTCGAATGCACAAAAAAATTTCTAGATAATATTTCAAGATAAAAAAAAAACAATATCTTAAAAATTGTTGAAAACAAATAATTGGTTATTAAATATGCACAAGACAAAAATGTAAATTAGAGCTATCCATACTTTTACTGGTTAATCGTAAAAGGGAAATAATTTGTAACTTTTCTGTCTGTATTACGGTCTGAAAATTACCCTTTCGCATGTAATACAGGCAGGTTTGTTTATTTTTTAAGATAACGATGTAATTAGGCTGGTCCGAAAGTTTTGTCATCCCCTATATATTTTTTAAGAGGTAAAATAATTACATAATACAACCGAAATTCTAAAAATAATTCAATTTTTAATACCGAAAAAAAAAGATATTTTTTAAAAGTGGGGGGTAAAATATTTACATTTACTTGTTGATAAAAAAACCTGGGAGGCAGCTGAAAAATATCACTTTCTTATTGCAGTAACTTGTTGATTTTAACACCTTTAAAAAAAACATACTTGTCGATAAAAATGCCTTCAAACTAAATGAAATACATTTTAAAGACGGGGTGGGGATAGAATATTTACAATTACTTGTCGGTAAAAAATTTGAGGCGGTGGTAAAATATTGCTTTCATATTGCATTAACTTGTCGGTAAAAATGCCTTCAACGCCTTCAAACAGCTAAGTGGTTCATAACTAGCATGGTTCCATTTTTTAACAGGCACCGCTTAGCGTTTTTTTTAGGGCAGGTGACCAGGACGCATGAATGTGATATGCACCGGGTTTTTTTAGGTAAAATAAGCACGCAACTTATATATTATATTATTAAAATAAGCAATAATGAAAGTTAAAACAATATCTAGGGGTGATAATACTTTCGGATCACCCAGCACTTTTTACTTCTGTATATAGAATTGTTTGTTTTTTTGTTTTTTTTCAAATTTTGATTAAAAGTTTCTTGTATTAACATGATGCTTTTATTCTTCTCACCTGTATGTCCATTATTCAAGACTATCATGTGATCTTCTGGGTGTGGAGGATTAAACCAGATAGCAAATTCTGTCAGTGTTGGATCATAGAAAGTGTCACGGGGAATTATATTGATTGGTGATTGTTTTGTACCAGAGCAATTAAAGAAATGTTTATGCCATAAGTGTGGACCTAAAATTTGGAAAGAAAAAAGAAAAGAAAAGTTAACAAAAAACATATGTAGCATATATATTTGAAATATATTTATATATATAATATATATCAGTCATCCAATATATATATATATAATATATATAATATATATATGAGGAAAATGAGTAAAGAAAGAAATGTAAATGGATAAAATGAATTTAATCGATATCACATTAATCGATATCACTTACACATGTGTTTCGGTCAGTTTATGTGTGTGAAATATTTCGCACACATAGAAGAATCAACCTTCATCAGAGTGAATATTTAAAATAAATATCACTCTGATGAAGGTTGATTCTTCTATGTGTGCGAAATATTTTCACACACATAACTGACCGAAACACATGTGTAAGTGATATCGATTAATGTGATATCGATTAAATTCATTTTATCCATTTACATTTCTTTTCTTTACTCATTTTTCCTCATATTGTTGGATTCAATTCCTTTTCCATTTTTACATATATATATATAATTAAATTCAGTGCACGAAAATACAGAGCAATATCACATAATTTCAAATATAAAAAATAAGCTATAAAACGATAAAAACTCATGACTCAAAGTTCCATACTTCTGATCCTCAGGTGAACCATTTGACACACACACACACGCATATATATATACGTGTGTGTGTGTGTCAAACGGTTCACCTGAGGATCAGAAGCATGGAGCACTATGTGACGGCCTTTACACACAAAGCGATGTGTGTATTAAAACAGTTAAAAATCCCCTTCCCATTCTGTAAGTGAAGACAGCCTAATGGTTGAGGTGCCGGACTGACACCCAACCAACTGGAGTTCAATTCCGGCTGTAGGTAGCTTACAGAATGTCTAGCCACACTGAAGAGACTTGATAAGTCGAAACACGTGTCTGTGGATGACCCTATATATATATATATATATATAGAGAGAGAGAGAGAGAGGGTGAGTGAGGTTACAGATTAACATGTAATTACCTAAAACATTCCTTATATAAATTTTTATATAATATAATATCAGCAAGGAAGTATATTTTGTTGCAGAAATATTTGTTGTATAAAATAAATTCTTTTTGCCTCATTCAACTGTAAGCTTAAATATATTTATAATTACTTACTTCTGTTTGTATAGTTGTGTTTTATAGGCTCCTCAGCATTTGATACTTATGAAATGAAACTTGGTTTTGTGGACTTATTTGATCTCTGGGTAGGCAGTCGGGTGGCCTAAAATGTAAGTTTCGGGGCATCCAGAAGGCATTAAAATTAATTTACCTATTAAATATGATTAATAACTAAGTTGTCTCCCTTGCATTAATAAAAATGTAAATTTTTTTTCCGCGTACATTTCTTTAGCCAATCAAAACAATTCATTTAGCAGACGACTTTTTTTCTTTTCGGATTAAAAACGAAAGAAAGAAAATTCGATTGAATAGACGGTTTAGACAACTTTGGAATTGACCAGTAAATTAAATTATTGTAACACTAAAGGGTATTTCCTTTTTTCAAGAAGAAAGAAAGAAAGAATTCAATAGATTTCAAACAAAGAAGAAAAAAAAGAACACGTTTTGGTTCTTTTTGTCCGACTGGAAATGAGAGAGGAAATGAGAGGTAAAAAAAAAAAAAAAAGAATTGTTGTATCTTCAAACAAGAAAAACAAAATCATATGGAAAAATCGTGAGTAAAAAACGAACTAATTTTGAACAAAATTCTAATGTTTTTTTGGGTTATTTCCTATAACTCCAACATAAAAAGGGGAACTACTCTGAATGAATTTTATCTGTTAATTAATCTACCCATTATTTTTCCATTAAACTAACCCTAAACCCTAACCCTAACCCCGTCTTGTTTTTCCTAGTAGATCAATAAATAAATAAATAATTTATCAGTCAATCAGAGTGGTTCCCCTTTTTTATGTTGGAGTTATAGAAAATAACCGTTTTTTGTTTAACATCTTTCCAAGATTTTTTTTGTTGTAATTTTCAAATGTGAGATTTGCTTGAACCATTAAGAATTCTGCCTAATTCTGAAACCATCACTGTGGCTCAGACAACAATTTCTGAAGTGAGAATCTTGTGAGCTGAAACTTGGCATATGACCCCCTTTCTCCAGAGGAACGTTGGGTATCCCCGCTTGTATATATTCAATCATCAATTATTAATGTGCATATTCAGCCACACGGTCCCACCTAAGTGTTTAGTAAATTTGAACAGCATCTAGTATAGAGTCTATACTACATTACTTGAAGGAGACATCTTAGTCAAATTCTCTGAACTGTACTTTTGGATTCCATATTATTTTTGGAAAATATATTTGCCTGTGTTTTGCTGCTTTTAGTTTGATCAGTTACATTATTATCTACTCTTTTTATTGTCTGTAATTTTATCTTTGTATTTTCCTTATTTTAAACTAGAAGCAGATGCCCAGCATCACCTGGGTAGAAGGGTGGTAAAAAACCCTGGTGAATTGATTTGTTTACTTTTGAGATTTGCAAAATGCTGGACATTTTTTGTAGAATTTCAATGCTATTCCTATGTACATTTTAATTTTTGAAATATCTTTGAATATAAATCAAATCTTCATAATTTTTGCACAAAAAGGAACTGGTGTATATATATATATATATATATATATATATATATATATATATATATATATATATACTTTGTTGTTAATTGTTTTATTTTCGTAGTTTCATACATACATACACACCAACTGCTAGGGATGCTCAAAAGGCAGACTTTTCAAACGCGCGTAAATTGTTAAAACATATTTTAAAACGTCAATAAAAAATGGAAAAATTATCTTTTGAATGTTTTCTTTTACGTTTAATATAAAAAAAAAAAACAATTCCAAGTTTATGTGTTTAAAAAAAAACAAAAACAAATTTATGTTACATAAAACGTACATTTATGCATTTTAAATAACTTTACGATAAATTCTTAACCTTTGTTGACATAGTTATCGCATCTTGACGCGAACAATTAGCCAACGTAATTTTTTATGGAGAATTATACATATAATAATTTTTTGCTTGAAAAAAAACAAAATTACTAATTTAGCATTTCGTTGACGCCTTAGTATTTAACTCTTAATATTATTGAAAAAAAAAAGAGCTGAGAAAATCAAAATTAGAACATTAAAAATTATTTACAATAAAATTCTATAAGAAATATTATTGAAAGCGAGACTTTTTCTTCGATACATTTCTGATAAAGTAAGTTAGGAGAATGAAATATTAATTTACAAAACATTAGTTTGGCCTTTGTGTTGTTAGTAGTATAGTCCCTCGGATTTGAACTTATTTTAACTTATTCATAGCAGCAGCAACTATCTAAACAAGAATAGAATATTATGTCCCCTACATACTTCCATTAAAAAAAAATTGCGACAATTTTTAGTTCAAACATTATTTTCAATATTTTTATATATAAAGACCGATACTTGTATACTCATTATTTTTATCAACATATTTTAATATAATATTTTCTTTAATTACATAAATACAATTTCGCTATACAATGAACGGGAGTATTTATTTTACATTTTATAAATTTAAAAAAATCCCTAAAAAAAAGTAGACAACTGGAACTTTTAATATAAAATTCTTTAGAAAATAAGCTTTGCAAAAAAAAAAAAAAGGAATAAATATTTTTTCTTATTTACAAGACTTAAGTTTCACATGTTAAGACGTCCTACTACCAAAACTGTACTAGTATCGATTTTTTATACATATGTTCCGTCATTGAATTATCTTTCCAAAAATCTAAAATTTATTTCCATACAAAAAAATAAAAAATAATAATATTTAGAAATTTGTACGGGGTATTCGCGAAACAAAAGCTAACGAAAAAAATAATTAGCCTTTTCAATTTAGTAAACATTTATTTACAATAAAAGTTCTTCTTTTATTACTTAGAAACCGAAAGTTTTATTAAAATCGGATAGTTAGTTTATTTTAGATGATTTTTAGAAGAATTTCCTGTGATCACCCTTATCAACAGGTGCGCGAAATTGATCATACCTACCGACTGCCCTTTATATATGTGTAGAAGATACACAGAAGGATCTATATTCTATCAAATATATTTTTTCAAGATGAGATAGAAGTGAAAAATGACTTACCCACGTCTCCTTTATAACCCCAGTCACCTCCTGCAAAAGACAAAGAATTTAATTATCATTTCATTTAGTTTTATTGCAATCAAATTATTCTTAGGTCAATTGGGTGTAATTTAACCGAGCCTGGTATAATGGATTTGGGTTTTAGTCAAACTTATTACAAAGTTGAGATTGGGTTGAGTCATATTTTGTTTGGAGTAAATAAAAAAAAACAAAAAAACCAACCAAACAAAAAATAACAACAGTGTGGTGAGCTCAGGCATTTTCTTTTATGATGTAAAAAAAAAAAAATCAGTTCAATCTAATTGCAGTTCTGGTTGGCTATAACAAAGTGGGTGCAGTTTTGCTTGACAAAAAAAACCCACAATGAATCATCTAAGTTTATTATGCAAAGTAAAATGATATTATTAGTAATCTTATATTGAACAGGAAGCGCGTGGTGTAATGGTTAAAGTCATGGGAAATGGACTCGTCGCTCCGAGTTCAAATCCTGGACGTGGTAATTGCATTTCACTTAGCGCTAATACCCTTGGGAGAGGTATGAATCCTGCTCTCCCTCCAGCTATGGGTAAATAGTAGGGCAGACTGGGCTCTTTAACCTTGGTTAGGCAACCGGTCTAGGAGAAGGAAAACTCTGAATTCAAACCTGTTAAACTCCGCTTAAGAAATTGACCTTGTGTCGCATCCTGCTCGTGCGGAGGGGTTGGTAAATATATATATTGAACATTTTTAGATTATTGTATTGATTTGTTCTATCAGTTCATCTGTATATTAAATATTTCATTTTTCTAAAAAAATAAAAAATAAAAAAGGGTTTTCGAAAGTGCATTGGGATTTAGTAGAAATCGACAGTAATATACCCCCTCCATTTGATCTTTTAAATTGGGGGTTACTGAATTTGTATTTAATCTTGTTACAGAAGTGATGTTTGATTAAATCTCAATCTTAACAAAATTCTTGATGAGAACCAGAAATTCCAGGTACTCATTGAGAGTACGGAGGTTGCTGGTGATGTCTACATTTTTTCAGATATTTAATACTTGCAATAATCCATATAGAAGATTATTATCTGCATATATATATATATAATATATATTATATATATATATATATATATACGCGGGGACGTAGAAATATTTGGGTTGGTATCCAACCGCGTAGCAAGCCTACTTCATGCACAAGGTTGTAGAAATTTCTGACTTAGTAATCAGGTGTGCATTAAAGCTTCCAGACGAGATCAGACTCTTCAGTGTTATTGAACACAATTGATCTAAGAGATGGAAAAGTATCACCAGAAAAGCCTGAGGTCAGTCGTTGATCAGGTTTGTGACATTCCTTACACCAATGTTTTCCAATCGACTGTGCCAAAAGATGCGGATGGTCCAACTGAAGCCTTCACCACTATAAACAAAACTATCGTGTGGATTGTTCATTAGATCAGCCCATGCTTATCTTGTGAACACTCATGCATCAAAATCGACTTTAATTTTTAAAAGAGGATATTTTAGTTGGTTTCTCTTTGCAGTTATTTTTTAATTACTTTAATTTTTAGAGATGATTCTTCACGCCCCTCCTTTTTTTTTGACAGCTTATTCATGCATTTCATAAAAATTATTCTCCTGCCATCTTCAGGATTTAGTAACGTTTTATTTTGTCTTGTTTATTATTAGGTTATTTAATTAAAAAAATCAAATTTTAATGTAATGAAAGCTAAATTTATATATTCAGAACATAATTATTGCATCTTATTAACAATAAGACGCTCGTTATGTAATGGTTATCGTCGTAGGAAATGGACACGGTGAACCGATTTCAAATCCTGAACGAGGCTGTTTGCATTTCATATAGGGAAAGGTATGCATAATGCTATGGATAAATAGTAGGACAGACTGGGCTCTCTATCCTTGGTATGGTGACCTGTCTACCAGGAGGCAAACTCTGAATTCAAAAAAAGTCCTTTTTTTTTCACGTGGAAAGGAGATGCTGACACAGATCACCAAATTTCATTATTTTATTTTCTGTTTAAACAAATCAAGAGTTTTGCATAAATCTTCAGTCTTTCCTCGTTTATTCTGCCGTAAAGGTCTTTGGAAATCTTGTATTCATTAAGCTTCGCTTACTTGTGACAGAAGGCCGGAAGTATGGGACACCCAGTGAGAATCGAACTCCTAACAATTGTCTGCTAATCCAGAGTGCCCCTTTGGTTTGAATTCAGAGTTTTCCTTCTCCTAGACCGGTTGGCATACCAAGAGACCACTCTGTCCTACTATTTACCCATATCCGGAGGGAGAATAGTTGAATTCACACAGCTGTGTACAGGATTTGACTCATCGTGTCCATTTCGACTGTAACAATTACACTCCGTGCCTCCTCTATGTATTAGATAGGAATACTTGAAATTATAAAACTCTGTGTGAATTATTTGCAATAGAACTCTTAAACAACAACCACATATAAGTTTAGTCTTGTATTAGAACTCTTAATAAACTACATAAAAAATATAAATATAAATGTACAATGAACCGCCCCACGGGGTGGGGGTCCAGTGGCTTAGCCCTGGATCTTACACGCTAATGTCATTGATTGATTTAAAGGGGAGGGCTGCGTTTATTGCCCAGTGCCTGAGGCGCTCCCCTTGAGGGGGAATGCCGACGGGATCAATGCATTTTTTCACCCGCCACCCATGAGTCTCGGCTTGTGGGTGGTCTCACATTAATAAGGCCTTGTGCCTAACCCGTACAACGTGGGATACGTGGTAAATATCATGAAATGCCGTTAAAATCAATCAATCAATCAACCAACCAACCAACTAAACATGATATACTTACTGTGCTAAGGCCATATTATCATGGAAATACTAGACACAAAGTGACCCTTTGTGTCATTCATTAACCTCTGGGTAGATAATTGGGATTAAGGAAAAGTGAGTTTGCAAAGCGAATTAAAATTTTTTTTAAATACGACCGGATAATTAAAAAAAACAAAAAACATTAAAATCCTTTTGTAAGATTTCTAAGAAAGGAAATGTTTGACCTAATTTAAGTAGATATACTAACGTATATAACAAGGAGGTAATCACATATATATATATATATATATATATATATATATATATATATATATAGAGAGAGAGAGAGAGAGAGAGAGAGAGAGAGAGAGAGAGGGGGGGAGTGACAGGCAGAATGTGTGTAAGAGACAGGTCAGTTTTTAACTTAATTGCAATTTGACTAATTAGAACCAATTAAAATGGATTTTTTCAAACAACTCAATCCTAAAACTAAGGAATAATTTAGAATAACTTTGGTGTTTAAATTAAACAGTAAAAAAGCCTTTAGGAGACAAACGTTGATTCGCTCAGCTTAGGTATAATAATAGGTTTCATTTTTCAAATTATCAATGTAGGTTAGCTGCTTGTGAAACCTGACATACAAATATGTTTCATACTCACTTTTTTTTTAAGTTCAGTTAATGTACTTCACTTCGGACATCGTAAATTAGTAATGATATATGTTAAGAATTTTAAAAAAATATGATAAAACAAAACCCCAAAAATCAACAAAATTACTTTTAGTCCAAGTAAAATAAGAAAGAAAAAAAAAAACATCATAATTGGTTTTTGTCATTGCAACGATTATATTCTTAATAAATAAATTGATTTCTTTCTTACATGTGATTTTTTTTATTTCGTACTTTTTTCAACAATTTAGTGTAAAAATTTTAGAATTAAAAGAAAAAAGAAAACTGCTCTGATCAAATGAAAGCAAGAGTTCTTTATTTTTTTTTAGTTGAAAATTTTCAAGTGAAAAACAAAAACAAACAAGCTAAAGACCCTTTTATACTCTTGTAAATGAAAATTATTTCTATTATAATATAACTTGATTAAATAATCCCTATCAGTAAAATTGAATGCTCCCTCACAAACACATATTTACAATCGTGGTCACAATTGTTAACACTGGAAATTTCAGTACATAATGTTGAATATCTCCTGATATGGAAAAACTCCAAAAACAAAAACTAATCTCGTGAAACAGTTTTGGTCTCATGATTGATAAAGAAAAGCAAATGATTAAGCAAGTTTATATGATATTTGTTTGAATGTTTGAGATGAGGCTTGATAATTTGTATTATTTGTATAAGAAACACCTGAGGCTTGTATTATTGTATAAGAAAACACCTGAGGCTTGATAATTTGTATTATTTGTATAAGAAACACCTGAGGCTTGATAATTTGTATTATTTGTATAAGAAACACCTGAGGCTTGATAATTTGTTGTATAAGAAACACCGAGGCTTGATAATTTGTATTATTTGTATAAAAAACACCTGAGGCTTGATAATTTGTATTATTTGTATAAGAAATACCTCAAGGGGGCGCCTCAGGCACTGGGCAATAAACCAAGCCCTGTCCCTTTAAATCAAGGAGGCAGGTGTTGCCTGGGGGGGGGGGCTGGGATCAACGATGTTAACTTGTAAGGTCCAGCGGCCCAAGCTGTGGACCCCCGGTCGAAACCGGAGTTTGATATGTTGGACAAATCTACATTCTAATAGTATGCAACTGTATTTATATATACAATAAAATAGCGGTTTACAGTGTGAACGTGAAGGCTAATTTGCATATTGATATAACAAATTTGATTAGTATTATTGATTTCTAATTGTTTGGTTTTATTTTAATGAATATGTGCAAAAATCTCTTCAATAAATCTTAACAGAAATCGATTAACAATAAGAAATAACTGTAACTTTATTCTTTCCTTTCGATTTTAACTAAATAGGAAAATTTAGCAATGAAAGACAGGAGTGATGGAAGAGCAAGTTTCAGTTGTTATATTCTTCGATTATACCCCCCTCTGTTTCAAATCTTTTATCTGCATTCTTATTTAGTTTCATTAGCCCTTCTAATTTGATATGATATTTTATTATATTAAAACTTAAATACTTGCACCCGGCGGAGGGTGCATATATTTGCTAGTAACAATAATGATAAGGACAACAGTCCGAATAATTCAAATAATACAAAGTTTATATAAATTTAGTTATTTTCTATTTATCTTATATAAAAAATATGAAAGCGTGACAATAATTGTGACTAGAACTGTACACACTTGCCTGCCCCAGGGCAGGTTAGTGAGGCAAAATGAATTGCGTTGTCCCAGGGGCCATATCCTCACCCCCAGGCAGCACTCGCCCCTCTGCCTAAAAGTAACAAGGCCAGCTTTATTGCCTAATACCTGAGGTGCTCCTCAAGTGGAATACCGACCGAATCACACATCTTTTTGCACCGGCTATTGCATGAGCTTCGATTTTGTACGTGGCTCCCCATGTAAAAAAAAAAAGAGACTTTATGTTAATCCGGCCTGGTGGTAGGCCAGGAAAATAAATACTAGCTCGACCCATGGAAATTCCACGGTAGTTGATAATAAAGACTATCCATAATGGCCCCCTCCGATCAATCGGCTGGTCACGTCAAGCCCTAGCACCTATATGATTTTCCCAACCCTATTGCCCTTATGGCAAGCCCCACCCCTTTTTATCATATGGGTGCTAGAAGGCGGTGGCTGCGGGTCTACATGTCCTGGGAATGACGTTAAACTCTATCTGATGGTGAGGTTCCAGTTTTGGAGGTTTGGGGAATGTGGAGCACCCCTTCATCACCATTGCTCCCTGGTCCACTCTGACCCGGAGTGGTAGTACCTGTTAGGGTCCCATCTATGGGTTAAATAGAAAAATGTGTTCATAAAAAAATTGTATTATCCATTAAGAATTGATTTATTTCAAAACTTTATCGGCATTAAATGACCTACTGAGGTTGATATGCCGTAAACCAAACCAAACCAAACTATCCATAATCTTATGCCCCTGTTATTCCTTCTACCTTGGCCGTTAACTCCTCATTCTCTACCCCTATCCAGAGGGGGGGGGGGGGACAAAAGTCTTTTTTTAATTCGTCGCACCATTTTCTTCCATACTTTGATTCACTTATTTATTTCACGGAAATAACATCTGGGATAAAAAATATTTTGCAAAACAAATGTAAGGCAAAATTATTTTAGCAACAGGGTGGTAAATTCATGGAATGAACTACCATCATCAGTAGTGAATGCCCCATCTCTGAACTCCTTTAAGGCTAGAATATAAATATTCTGTGGAAATAAGATGAATGTCTTGGATATAAGGAACAGCTGACAGGTCTCAGACCTAATATACTAGCTGAAAAAGATGATAATGATATTATTATTATTATTATTATTATTATTAGTTTTTCACACCAGCATTAGCTGATGGTCTTTCACTGGAGGTTGAGTGACAACAAGTCTCCTCAGGTCTCCAGGACGCTTCTGAATATTGTAGCTGATCTTTACAATGCTATTGCCTGGATGGTCTCAATTCTTCCTCCGAGATTCAGTTCCTATAGTCTGTTGTCTAAGTGCACCAATTACAACTGGTATCACTTACACCCTCATATTACTATTACTACTACTACTACTACTACTACTACTACTACTATTATTAATATTATTATTATTATTGTTGTTGTTGTTGTAGTAGTAGTAGTAGTAGTAGTAGTAGTAGTAATAATAATAATAATAATAATAATAAAAAAATAATTGGCGATTTATGTTTTGTAATTTCTGACTCTTCGCGTAAGCGTTCGTCATGTAGTTGACGTTTTCTCGCTGTTACTTGATTTCTTTCTTTCACTCTTTTCTTCCGTTTATGTTGTTCTTTTATGGAATGGTCCATTATGTATCGGAGGTGACAACAGGGCATGACACACGAACGTACAAGCGTGTTAATATATTGATATATAGTTTTACTTAGATTAACATTATTTATGTGAAAAGAATATGCAATATCATAGATAGAGCATGCGTACATATAAATTGTGTTGACACAGAGGACAACAATGTACGGTGACAGTTAATTTGAAACTTTTATTGAAAAGAAGATTGTAACAAGCTCGAAACTGACAGTCACCACGCAGTTTTGATTTATGTGTCCAAATATATGTACATCAAAATTCACTAGAGAGAGAGAGAGAGAGAGAGAGAGAGAGAGAGAGAGAGAGAGAGAGAGAGAGAGAGAGTGTCCCAGTGGGGTAGTGGCTAATATGCTGGACTACGACATTGTAGTGAGTTCGAGTGCCAATCACGCTATATGTTAATGCTTAAGGATGGAGCCCAGGTGGATGAGCAGTTAATGACATGCAATACTCCACTTTGGCCCTATCTTGGCTAGACGGGCGGTTGGAGAGGCCCCCTCCGATCAATCGGCTGGTCACGTCAAGCCATAGCACCTATATGATTTTCCAAACCCTATTGCCCTTATGGCAAGCCCGAACCCCTTTTTATCATATGGGTGCTAGAAGGCGGTGGCTGCGGGTTCCAGTTTTGGAGGTTTGGGGAATGTGGAGCACCTCTTCATCACCATTGCTCCCTGGTCCACTCTGAACCGGAGTGGTAGTACCTGTTAGGGTCCCATCTATGGTTTAAATAGAAAAATGTATTTATAAAAAAATTGTATTATCCATTAAGAATTGATTTATTTCAAAACTTTATCGGCATTAAATGACCCATTGAGGTTGATATGCAGTAAAAAAATATTTTAAAATCTTCAATGGTTTAATTAAAGCAGAGTCGTTTTAAAAACTAAAACATTTTTTTTTAAATTCACAATATTGATTATTGTTCATTACTCTGAGTTCCACGCGTTTGGACAATATGATTGTTGTATGTGTCTATATTTAGAACAGTTTGTAAATTAAAGTTATTTTAAAATTATAATTGGTTATCGACATTGGAAATGGAATTCAAATCCTGGATTAGGCTGTATACGTTTCACATTTCTCTTATGCCTTTACAAAAGGCATGAACCCATCTGTTCTTCCCATAGTAATGAGTAAATAGCATTGCAGACTGGGTTCTTTAGCGTTGGTAAGGCAACCAGTCTCAGAGTCTGAAAAATCTTAATTCAAACCAGCTGTTTTCCTCTTAAGAGATTAACCTTGTATCACACCCTGCAGGTGGTAGAGGGGTTGGGTAAATACATAAACACACCTACAAGCACATGCATGTATTCATTGCTGGGTGCCGACTATTGTGTCATCGGAAGCTCACCTGACAAGTCATTGTTAATGAGTTTGATTTACATTGGTTGCTGCATTATTGTGGCCATGTGTTTCTTACTTTGTTTGACCAATGTCAATGACATGATAGAAAATTGAAGGTGAAATCTATTATTATACTAAAACGGAGCGAATCAATCTTTGCCCCTAAAGGTTTTTTTTTTTTTTTTAGTTTAATGGCACAAAAGTTATACTAAATTATTCCTTAGTTTTAGGATTGAGTTATGTTTGAAAAAAATCTATTTTAATTGGTTCTAATTAGTCGTAATTTGCAATAAAGTCAAAAACTGACTCTTCCCTTACTTTACATTCTGCCTATCACTTTCCCCCTCTCTATGTATCTCTTGATTACCTCCTCGTTATATGTTAGTTTCTCTAGAGAGAGAGAGAGAGAGAGAGAGAGAGAGAGAGAGAGAGAGAGAGAGAGTTGCTTGAATAGAAAAAGAACAGGAGAAAGAAAAATAAACGATTCCATTAAAATTAACCGCTTTGCATTTTGGATTGTGGAAATGTTTTGATTCAGATAATTTCTGCCTATCTGGTTAAGGTTTCTTTGTTTAATGTCATATCATCTTTCGTGGGTTAGTTGATGCCAAAGTCATTCTTGTAGAAGAACAGTAGTGGTATTATTTAACTCATATCTAGGGAATGGGAGGTTTCATGCCTTTTCCCAAAGTATTAATCCGAAAGTGAACGCGATAGCACGACTGGAGTTCGAACTTGCTTACTATGATGTCGCAGTCGAACACGCTAGCCACTACGCCACGAGAACTCCTACATCTAGTGTAGGTGTAGATGTTACGGTTGAATCTTCCCAATTTGTAATTAACAAACTCTAGGGACCTCCAACTTGACGTATATACAATTTTGACCTATATCTAACACAATGAAACTTGCATAAACGTTAATATTATCTTGAAAATTTTTGGAGCATTCAAAAGAAGAACCATTAAAAAAACTGATGATTAAAAAAAAAAAATTCCAGCTTTCGGAAATAATGAAAATTATGAACGAAAACAATGTTTACATTTCCGCACCGTTAAATCAGTTGGAATTTAACGTAGTTTTAAACTACCGGCTTTTAAAAAAACAAATTACGAAAAATCAACTAACAGGCAAATGTTCACAAAAAATTTCGGTAATTACTTACCTATTGATGAAATTATGTTTGAAATAAGTTATTCCTAAAATGTATAGGGGAAATATCTTTTACGAGGTCCCCCCTCCCCTATTTTATTTTTTGAAATCTGAAAAAATGAACCGATTAAGAAAACGATTTTTAATTTTTTTCTATAAAGATAAGAGTCTGAATAATTATATCAGAAGATTTTTATAAGTTTCTATACGGGATTTTTTTTTAGTAAAAGAACCATGAATACAGAATTCCGCTAAAAAATATCAATAAAGAAACTGATCCTGTATTAAAAAAAAAAACGGGCGGTTTTACTTATTTTCAAGATAACGTTGAGTAATTTTTTCCCAATCGGATAATTTGATCTTTGAATTAACTGTTTTTCTTTGTAAAAACTCTATGTTCGTTATTTTTAATTTTTTAATTTTTTTTTTTTGCGAGTTCAGAAATATTTATTTGTTTCTTAAATATTACCTAAACTGATCACGTGATATGATTTTGATGGTACCTAACGAACACATAGAATAGAAAGTATTATTTTTATATGTTTAATGATCGGGTTAGCTCAGTCGGTAGAGCTTTCGGCTAGAAACTCAGCGTATGAGTAGCACAGGATCTGTGCGGTAAAGCAAGGAGCTGATGGTAGGTGTGGCGCTCCACCTCAGATGCTAAAACAATCTCCTTGGTCTAGCGCTATTGAAAAGGGGATAGATTCCCTCGCTGACTGGCTGATACCGACTTTAGGCCGCCCCGTCGACAACTAATGATTATAAACTTATTAAAGTGCAAATCAAATAGAATCATTTTTCAACGATCAAGATTTTGATATTCTTTTTTTTTTTCTTTTTTTTTTTAGATACGTCTTTATAAGTAATTATACGTAAATGTTTTATGTTATTGAAGGATTTTTTTTTTAAATAACAAAACTACTTGATTATATTAGGTACATATATAGGTGTGATATATACTTAACTCCATCAGTTAAAGTTTATAAGCACTTCAACAGACATTTGCCACTCCTTTTTCAGTTAGTGATTGTTCTTTTCGGCCTTCCTAGTTATGTCATCTCTTTTCTTCACTTTAAAAAGAAAGAAAGAATTGGCTTAGTGAAGGCTTAACCGATGAACACGTCATATCACGGGGGGTGATGGGTGGTTGATTTATTAAACAAATACATCGAAAGTTGTTGTCTGAAATGGTTTTTTACATATTTAGGTTAATTCGGGCTAATTTCACCGTCTTTATTGTTTTCAGCAAGATTAGACATTCCAGAACACATCATACACCCGAAGAAGGCCGGAGGGTACACGGTCGAAACGCTGTGGTAAAAAATGACGATAAAGGCAAGGATATTAGTCAGAACTTAAGCTATATACAGTGAAATACATTAAAACTTTTTATTCACTGTAATGATTAACATGTGTAAATGACACGACACATTTCCGACGTTAAGAAAAATAATCTGGCAGCATCTTTTTTTAATTAAAGAAGAAAAAACTTTTAATCAAAATTCCGAATCTCTCGACACAAAAGAAATGCTATAAAATTAGTGAAAATTAAACTGAGTTATCAATTTTTAATGATATCTATTCGTGTAATGTGATTACGCTGTAATCCAAAGTTTCTTTCAAAGAAAAATAATTTCTGCACCCAAAGATTTAAAAAAATCAAATTCAAATATATACATAATATTAATCACGTTCTTTTTGATAATTTAAGTTTTGAAATAAAATAACTGATGCATTATAAAATTCATTCATTGATAAATCAACACTAAAAATTTAATTAAAATCGGATAATTCCCTGATTTTTGGTAAAGAGTTTTTCAAACGGGGGAGGGTTAAATTTGTTTTGTAAAACACGGATTTTTCGACAAATTGGAGCACCCCACAAGGAAACAGCTGTACGGTCACCTGCCCCCCATTTCCCAACTATCCGAGCGAGACGGACAAGACATGCAGGACACTACTGGAGAAGCAAGGATGAACTCGTGAGCGACGTTCTCCTATGGAAGCCAACACATGGACATGCAAGTGTGGGGCGCCCAGCAAGGACCTACATTGACCAGCTATGTGAGGATGCTGGCTGCTACGCAGAGGAGCTCCCAGGTGCAATGAATGATAGGGAAGTTGGCGAGAGATTGTCATGCATACCCGTGCTGTATGCGCGACATGATGATGATGATGATATTACGTAAGAAAAAAGTTGCCTATGTTGGTGTAGAATAGGCATATACATGAAACACACACTTTTTATGGGCAATGTTAGGACTTATTACTGACAATATTTTACTGATTTTCTTCTCATGTATAGTGGGCAAATAATAATAATTTTTATATTAATAAATTCTCGGAAAATGTTTATATCTTTTTTATATTGGTTTTAATGCGAGCATATGTAGAAAAAATATCGCCCAATAAAAAAACGCATTAAAATATGAATGGATGAAATAAAATTTAAAAAAAGTATTATTCAGATAATTTTATTTTTATATCTAATCAATCATATTTATTCATTCAGTATTTGTACATTAATTAAAATCCCAGTCACCTGCATGTAAGTCACATGTAAATTTTAAACCTCTAAAAAATCTATTTCTCTGAATTTTTGTGATGAGGCTTGATAATTTGGATTATTATCCTCATCTTTATTGTTATCTGTACAACATTTCAGCCGATATGCACTCCGGCCTTCTTCAGATATTTCTTGTCGGACTCAGGAACCTCCTCGAACTCTGAAACTAACCCTTTATTCAATCCATGGGGGTATACTAGGGACCACCAATTCGGTCTCGTGATCAGTTTAGGCCATCTTCATCTTGAATAAAACGGAAATAAATATTTCCGAACTTTGTTTATCAAAAATCTCGTAAAAAAACAATTAAAGATCGTACAGGGTTGTTACAAAGAAAAACGGTTAATTCAAAGATCAAATTATCCGATTGGGAAAAATTACATCGTTATCTTAAAAAATAAATAAACCTATCCGTATTACACGCGAAAGGTTAATTTTCAGGCCGCAATTTAGACAGAAAAAATACATATTATTACCCTCTTACGATTATACAAATACATATGGTTGAATGTAATGGATATACTTTTAGCCAAAATTTACTATTAAATTGAATAAAAACTTGAAAAAATTTAATATTAAAATTTCACAGCGAAATTGACGTTAAAAAAATGTCTTCGGTTTTAGTATAATTTTTTTTTTTTTGACAATTTAATAGAATATAGTACATACCAATTGCAAAAGCAAAAAAAAGTTTTCAAATATTAATATTATGACATTTTATTGCACTTTTTATTTCCGATTTCATTAATTTTTCCTAAAAAAAACCTACAGCTTGGTACGTTATACAATTTCATTGATATAGTTATTCAAACTTTATAAAAAATTTTTTTTCCTGACGCGTCATTTTTTATCTCATAAAATAAAATAGGGGGTGGGAGAATAGACCTTGTAAAAAATATTTCCCCTAATATATTTTAGAAAAAAACTATTTCAGATATATTTACATCCAAAGGTAAACATTTATGGAAATTTTCGTGAAAATCAGACTATTGATTTTTCATAGAATTTTTAGAAAAACCTCTTATCGTAACTTGTTTTTAGCTACGTTAAATTTCAGTTGATTTAACAGTGCAAAAATGAAAACATTGTTTTTCAATCATAATTTTCATTATTTCCGTAAGCTGAAAAACTTTTTTTAAAATCATCAGAGTTTGTTTAATGTTTTTTCTTTCGAATGGAAAAAATTTTTTCAAGAAAATATTAATCTTTCTGCAAGTTTTGTGTTAGATATAGGTGGGGGGGGGGGGATAAATTTCACAGGGGGAAATTGGTGGTACCCACTGTTCTCATTCCGCTAACCATAGCTGGGTACAAGTGTGCAGCCTAAATATTACTGTCACTTAGAACTGTCTTAACTCAACATCTATATCCACTACGCCATGTATCCACCTTGTTTCATTAGTAAAGGAAAGATTTGAGAAAACTCTTATATAAAAATCGTCGAAATAAATAAGAATCTTATATAAAATCGATGGGACTTAGACTTGTCGGTGGGAGGTTTAAATACGCTATGCCTTGCAGAGGGGGTAAGATCCCCCCGATAGGAATGTCCTAGGTATGAGTTTTAGAGTATTACTTCATTGCCATTACTCTGACCCGGAGTGGTAGTATCTGTATGGGTCCCATCTATGGATCAAATAGATAGGACCGTGTGCAAAATAAATAAATAAATAAACCAACAAAACAAACTTAAAGAAACAACTACACAAAAAATGTTAATATGAATGTACAATGAATGCGATTCCCTAACCTTTAGGCATAAAATAATCCTAGACGTGTTGACATGTCGTTAAAATCAATCAATCAGTCCATGGATGGTATATGTGTGAAAAGTTGCTTCCGTGAGAAAGAAAATATAATAATATGCATTAGAAAATGTT
Source organism: Doryteuthis pealeii (assembly GCA_023376005.1). NCBI lineage: Eukaryota > Metazoa > Mollusca > Cephalopoda > Myopsida > Loliginidae > Doryteuthis > Doryteuthis pealeii. The sequence continues at coordinate 116,675,205 of CM042144.1, forward strand.
TAGGCAAAAAGCGCATTGATATTGTGAAAGCTAACAAAAATAAACTTATCATTGGATTTTAATAGAATTTTAGATATTTATTTAAACTAACAAAAAACCCAAAAAAACGCCCCCACCCCCGGGTGGTGTAAAAATAAATTACAGACGAATATATATTTTTTTAAAAGTTTCAGATTCCAAAATTAATAGAAAATAAACCAAACAAAGCGTGTACATGAGTAGCAAACGAACCAGACAGAGAATGAGATTGTGTGAAATACTGGAATGTATTGCTTACACATCTCTTCATTCACCCGAGTTCGACGTAAAGCTCGGGGCGCGCGGTAAATTCACCTTTGCTTTTAAAAGAAAAAAAAAAAAAAATATTCGAAGAATATTTACTCCCGGAGGTTAATTGAATCCGTACGAAACTCACGGCTATGATGGTCCGTCTGTATCTTCGTACTATTTTTGATAGTGTGAAATTGATGCGTGAATTTAAAAAATGATCATAGACTTTGTAGAAATAGCTTTTAGCCCACAACTATCTCAATAGTAGACTATTGATATTAGTTTGAAACTTTGACATTTTAAGTGAATAAAAATCACCTTAGAATTCATACCATAGACTAACTTGTGGAAAATATTAGTACGCGTCGTTCTCGTAAATATTTAACTTTTTTATATTCTTGATCTCATTCAACATATTTCTAAAATATATATCTCATGTTGGAGGTGCGTGGTCTAATGGTTAGAGTCGTAGGAAATTAACTCGTCGACCCGAGTTCAAATCCTGAACGAAGCTACTGTTCACATAGCGCTAATACCATTGGGAAAGGTATGGATCCAAATACTCTCTCTTCATAGTCGTAGGAAATGAACTTGTCGACCCGAGTTCAAATCCTGGACGAAGCTACAGTTCACATAGCGCTAATACCCTTGGGAAAGGTATGAATCTAACTAGTCTCTGTTCAGCTATGGGTAAATAGTAGAGCAAACTGGGCTCTTTAACCTTTGGCAACCAGAGGAGAAGGAAAATTCTGAATTCAAACCTGTTAAACTCCGTTAGGGGTGGTCACTACTAGAATAGGCTCAGTCCTAATTAGTGATCTATTTCACTAACTGTCACGCTTTGTTGTTTAGAATAACCTGACTGTATCCCTTGCAGAAGGGTAGGACCCCCTAAAAAAGGTGTTATGGGTAGGTATTTACCCAACCCTTTCGCCACGTGTAGGATGTGACACAAGGTCGCAAATATAGGGCATCCAGCGGGGATCGAACTCACTATTCAGTAATAATGGATCTGCGAGACTAGCTTGCAAACCATTACATCACGCCCAAGGGGTGTCCTGGGTATGACACTAAACTGCATCTGCTGGGGAGTGTGGAGCACCCTTCATTGGCATTACTCCCAGGTCGACCCTGACTCGGGGTGGTAGTACCATCTACATGTTAAATAGATGTTTGTCAATTATTAGTATTGGATAGAAGTACTCGATATGATATAATCCTGTGCAAAAAAAAAGTCACTCTTAAGAAACTAGACAAAAATTTAAATTCAGATATACAACGTACACGATTCCCTAACTTTTAGGCATAAAATAACTCTAGACGGGTTGATATGCCGTTAAAATCAATCAGTATTATTATTTGATAATCACGTTCGGATATCTGACGGAATTATTCCTTTGGTTGTCCGTCTTAATTAAGGCTGTCATTTTTTTCTCCAGATGTCTATAAGTAAATGTGTACAAATTGTGTAATAAAAGCAATTACGAAATATTCACCAATTTAAATTTAGATAATCTGGTTAACGTAAATAACAAACAAAAAACAAAATTAAGAGGCTCCTTCGAGTCTACAGTTTTAATCTTGAAAAAACAAATTGACTTTTCATATTATTTAACATGTTCGCAGTCAAATATAATTTTTTAATTCTATAACTCGACTGTCAAACTATTCTCGTAAAACATTTTACGAGAAAAGAAAATCTTCGTTGCGGATTTTATTTTCAGACAAATCTAATAAATGCAATATATATATATATATATATATATATATATTATATATATATATATATATTGTTTTTCTTCTTCTTGGTAATGAGGATAATTCCCTGTGTAGTTTAACCGTAGTGATACAGGTAAATCTTAGTGAGAGTTCGATGTGCCTAGTGCCAGGAAGGAGACGGAAAGAACAATATATTGAATAAAACTTTTAACCCAGTAATTAACATGTTTTTGCTCATGTCTGATGCTGCTGTAGTGATGCAGTTGAAATAAATTACTATAATGACGCAGCTCAGTCGGTAGAGCGTTTGGCTAGAAACCACAAGGTTCCTAGTTCGATACCGGTCCTCGCCAACTCAGCGTATGAGTAGCACAGAGATCTGTGCGGTAAATTAAGGAGCTGATGATAGGTGTGGCACTCCACCTCAGATGCTAAATACAATCTCCTTGGTCTAGCGCTATTGAAAAGGGGATAGACTCCCTCGCTGACTGGCTGATACCGACTTTAGGCCGCCGACGACTTTACTTATATATATATATATATATATTATATATATATGGTGCAACTAATTTTATATAAAAACTTAAACAGTATCATACATTATTCGGCTCGAACAACTATCTAATGGGGATGCTGTTGCAGAGATTGAAATAATGTGATGTTGCTCCAATATTGACATTATCTTACCCCTTTTTACCCAATTCATACACTTTGACTTTTAAACAATCTAGCGGGTGTAAACTTTTGAAAATGCACCGGTCGAAAGGGCCCTTAAGTCTCCCTTTCTTTCGTTTTTTGTCTCCTTTAAACCTCACTTTTAGTATTTAAATAGTTGATCGAGCCGAATAAAGCATGATATATATATGTGTGTGTGTGTGTGTGTGTGTGTGTATTTGTGTGTGTAAGTCGGATAAGAAATGTCCAAACCTCCTCAACACAAACACATATTATCATGTCGCGCAAGTAGCACTGATATCCATGACAATCTCACGCCAACCCTCCCTATCTTTCATTGCCCCCGGAAGCTCCTCTGCGCAGCATCCAGCATCCTCACATAGTTGGTCAATATAGGTCCTGGCTGGCGGCCCACACTAGCACGCTCATGTGTTGGCTTCCACAGGAGTATGTCGCTTATGAGCTCGTCCTTGCTTCTCCAGCAGTGTCCCGCATGCCTAGTCCGTCTTACTCGTATGGTTTGGGAGATGGGGGCAAGTGGCCATACAGCTGTTTCCTTGTGGGTGCTGTTTCCACGACTTGTTTAAGACTGTACACAGCATTCTTGTGCAGGTCCCATCTAGCTTATTTTCAAGGAGCTTCGTTAGGGTCCAGGTGGTGCATCCATACAGCAATAATATTGTAGGCGTTATTTTCGTATTTGCCTGGGGAGTTGTCTGCCTGTTTAGTTTCGCTGGTTCCCGCTAGGGGCCTTGGATATTTAAGCGGACTGATTTGAACGTTTCTTTCTCTTTTCCTGCTGCTCGACCTACGTGACACTATGGTTTAGACTCTGGTCTACCCACCTCTTGTTAGGGCTTTGGCCCCCCTACATTACTGTAAGTGATTCATACAGCATGGACTATTCCTAGTCTCATGTCTGTTGCTTTTATGTTTATCCTTTTACATGTAACTTTGTATTACTTATGTATGTATGTATGTTCATGTACACCTCTATGTATTATGTACCCTGTTTATTCTGTGCTGTATATAAAATGTTTTGTCTATCAACCTTTGTCGGAGTTTTATCTTCAAGTATTATCACTTTGAATCTTACAATATATATATGTGTGTGTGTGTGTGTGTGTGTGTGTGTACGCTAAAAATATAAAAAATCTTTTGAAATAATACTTAGAAAATGTTTGTAATAGGAGTTATAATTGTTGTTGATGAATAGTCAATGGTAATTTTCTTTCTCCCTCCCCGCATGTTGTAGATCCTTCAGATTACTTAGTTGGAGAAACCCCCCCCCCCGTACTCTAGTAAAAACTTAACACTATTTCATACAAAGAAATGTCATTAGAGACCACATATATAGAAATATCGATAATTTAGCTCAACATACTATTTAAAAAATCCCAAAATACTGACTGATCGTAATTGTTTCCTATGTTATTTTTGTAACATTTTCACCTGTTTGTCTTTTGTTCAAGGTCTTTCTACGAAATACATAGTATACATCAAATGTTAGATACGGTGAAATTCAATATTGCCGTATGATATGAGTAAAATGAGATGTAAAAGAATTCTATAAGGCGTCAGATGAATGGAGGCGCTCGTCGTAGTAAATGGACACGGCTCCCCGAGTTCAGATCCTGGACGAGGCTGGTTGCATTTCACATAGCGCTAATGTTGCAGATTGACTATTGTTTCAATTTATTTTGGCGCGGAAAATTCGGAAGGACAAAAGAAATTGAAAGCAAAATGATGAACAATAGATAAAGGAGTCAAAGAAGAACCAGAACTAGAAGGTTCCGCTAGAAAACAATAGATAGGGTTGCGCTTACTTAAGCAGTCAGAGGTCAGTAGGGACAGTCAGATAGGAGACGGCGAACAGAGCACAAGGAGTCTGACCGTCGACACGGTCGAGCGCTGCTAGCGGGCAGTGGGGTTCAGCACCCCCTTACCTCACCATCCCAGCAGCAGTAGGAGTGGAAGTCATTGTCAACCCTCGGTCATTTCATTGTCCACTCACACGCACCACGAGAGAATGTAAGAAATAAACTAAAGTTTGTTACAATGCCCATGTGTTGAGTCTCTACGCCGACTACTAACCTACCCGCAGTATACCAGCAACGTATACGATTCAGATTTGCGAAGAAGGGCTATGCAACACTAATATCATTGCGAAAAGTATACATCGACTATTCTCCCACCAAATAAATAGTAGAGCAGACTGGGCTCTAACCTTGAAATGGCAACCAGTCTTGGAGAAGGAAAACTCTGAATTCAAACCTGTTTAACTTAGCTTAATTTACATTGCTTTGTACCCTGCTCGTGTTTGAGGGGTTGGGTAAATACATATAATCCTTCAGATATATATATATAGATTTTCGAATGCTGTAAGGTGTATAAATTTCGTAAGCTGGTTGTTATTTACTAAGCTTTGCTAAGGCACACAGTTTTCCAAGATATTTCAGAAACATTGACATTTCATAATCTAATAACTTGACTAAGTTTCATTTAAATGATCTCAAATTGTTTCAGCATATGTTTCATCCATTGTTTTATGGTTATCGTCATAAAAAATGTGCAGGTCGAGACGATTTTGAATCCTGGATGAGACTGATAGCGTTTCACGTAACGCTAATGACCTTGGGAATGGTATGCATCGAATTATTCTCCCTCCTGCTATAGACAAATAGTAGAGCAGACTGGGCCCTTTAACCTTGGTATAACAACTGGTCTAAAAGGAAAACTGAATTGAAACGTGTTAAACTCAGCTTGAAAATTGACCTTGTGTCACATATTGCTCGGGTGTGAGGGGGAGGGTGATCTCAAATTATAATAGCATGTATAGGAACAAGTCAAAAGTCTGTTTCATTTTTTTTCTCGTTTTACAAATACCATTCACTGGATAAGTAAAGGTTTAGAATTATAAATTGTTTCTACACGTGCTATTAAAATGTGAGATCATTTGAACAAGCATTAGTCAAGTTATTAGATTACGAAAGAATATCAATTTAACTGAAACACAATGCACATCTCAAATGATGCCTACTTTTTTTTTACTCAATCTGTATTTTCAAATCTTATTATAATGGAGATTGTGTGTTTGTCTGTAACCGAAACTATGCCACCGCTAACGTCACAATTCTCTTAGCTATTTACAATGTATTGTCAATGCTTATTAAATAATCATTAATTAATCTTAATTAGCATCTTATGTATCAACAATGTTTACATTAAGGCTAGCAGAGATAGATTTGCCTCAAAACAGCCCCTATTATTAAGGTATTTGCCATGCATCCCACGTGCAAGCATGACACAAGGACATTTTTATGTGGGCCGAGACCCATGGGTGGTAGGTGCAAAAATGCGTTGATCACGTCGGCATTCCCCATCAAGGGGGCGCCTTAGGCACTGGGCAATAAACCCAGCCCTGTCCCTTTAAATCAAGGGGCAGGTGTTGCCTGGGGAGTAGCCCCCTGGGATCAACGCCGTTAATTTACATAAATAGTCCACCAGTGGCCGAAGCCACCGGACCCACAGGCCTCGAACAGCCCATATTATTAAGATACTTGCCATGCATGTCACTTATGCAGGCGTGACACAAGGACATTTTTATGTGGGTCCACCTACGTGCCGAGACCCATGAAAATAAAATATTCGTATTCGATAGAGCTTTGAGAAAAAAAATTGAACGCGGGCCTCTAACCACTAGACAATAGATAATCCCAGACGAGTTGACATGCCGATTAAAATCAATCATTAATTCCTGTCCATTGACAACCCCTTTCTTTTTGAGTTCCAATGTATTTCTATAGTAAAATCCGTAAGAAAACATTCAAATTATGCACATAACAATCCTATATAATTCTGCAATAATTCTTGACCGTTGTCAATCCCTTTTATTGTTTTGCAATGTGCAACATATTGATTGAGTGTTGAAATTTACTCCAATAATATTTTGGTAAAAAGTTGAGAGCAAAAAATGACGACAGAAAAACAGGGGAGGTAATAATACTGAAAACTGAAACCTTCCTAATACTGAGTTCAAATGAAACCATTGCTAAAATACAATTCAGTTCACTATTTCATCTCCCCTCCCCCTCAATTTGCAGTTAAAGAAAGAAAAACTTTTTAAAAATTTACTATGAATGAAATACAACATTTACGCCCTTTAAACAGAGCTGATTTTAGCTTAAAAGTTTCTCTTTACTCCCAACTCTTAAGAAACAAAAATCACAAAAAGAAACTAGTAATATATATATATATATATATATATATATATATATATATATATATATATATTTAGACAAAACGTGACCCTTTGGGTCACCCATTGAGTTCTGGGTAGATAATTGGGATTCGGGAAAAGTGAGTTTGCAAAGCGGTTTAAATTTTTTTTATTAAAAAAAAAAAAAAAACATCCTGAGAATAAAAAAAAAAAAAAAACAATTAAAATCATTTTGTAAGATTTCTATGAAAGGGAATGTTAGATCCATTACTACTGAAAAGCGTGTTCAATCTTTGCTGGAGGCTCCATACTTGCGACCTTGTGTCACATCCTACTTGTGGCAAATGTGTTGGGTTAATACCTACTTCTGGCCTTACACAACTAAACTTAGTAAATAACACGAAAGAATTTAATAATTCTAATTTAAAGTAGTTTATTATTATTATTATTATTATTATTATTATTATTATTATTATTATTATTATTATATTATTATTATTTATTTATTTATTTATTTATTTACATTTACCACGTGGGGACATTTATGATTTTAGCAATTAATCTCTTCGAGTTAAATTTCATCAGTCCTTTAAAATTATTTTATGTTATATATGCGTTTAAAATGTGATTACCACCGGAAAGCAGTCAGCTGTTGCTGGAGGTAACTTATGATTATAATCATTATCAGCTTAAGACGATCGGTTGAAGGTAGAAGGGTAAAGACGACGGGGAGTGGGGACGACATTTGTGTTATCTTTATACTTGTATTGTCTTATTGAAATATATCTCTGTCCGAAAATAAATCCTTCCCATTACCTAAACACTGTCAAAATGACCCTTTAACAGGATCGTTATAAATCTTATTGATTTTCTTATTCGATACCTTTAAAAGTATTCTCGCTTGATTGGTTGGAGGAAAATAGTCATAGCTTTGGTTTCTGTCATCTATTGATAGGTATGTTCAATTTACAGAGACTGCTTATAAGGGGGATCACAGGAAAAAATCCATGCTGTTATCATTTAAATTTTATTTTTTATTATCTTCACGAATATAAATCAAATCTCTATTATTTTTGCTCAAAAAACAAGCCCTGGTGATATTTAATGTGTATATATATTTACTTCGTCGTTAATTGTTTTATTTTCGAAGTGTCCTCCGGACATACATATACACACAACTGCCATTTATATATGTATAGATTTACAATGTAAGACAGACAGACGGAGGGAGGGAGGGGAGGACACGTTGTGTAACGGTTATCGCCGTAGGAAATGAAATTGCTACCCGAGTTAAAATTCTGGACAAGGTTGTTTGTGTATCACTTCGTACTAATGTCGTTGGGAAATGTATGAATCCGTCTGCCCCCCCCCTCGCCATTATTGATAAATAGTAGGGCAGACCTAGTTTTTAAGCCTCTGTTAGGAAACCAGTCTAGGAAAACTCTGAATTCAAACTAACTTTACTTCACTTAAAAAATTAACTGTGTCAAGGCGAAGAGATTAGATAAATACATACATTGTACATATGTATTTACCCAACCCCTCCGCCATAATTTTTCAGGAATTTATAAGTTGATGTGATGAATTATCGATTTCTTTCTTTTACGTGATTTTAAAAAAAAATCCAAATAAATTCATATTCAAATAGAAATACATGAATGGATATTCGTTATTACGTTCCTTAAAAATTGTTGTTTGAGAGATTTAAAAAAAGACGTTCTGCTTAAAACGTTAAAAAACGCAAATTATGTCATTTGAATAATTCTTATTTTGGGAATTATATGTCGCTGTTATAGAATTAAAAAAAAAATGCGCAGATGATATGAGAGCTAGACGAGATTTGTGGTCTGTAAAAATCAAAATGGAATCAAGGTTTTATTCGTAGGCGCTGATTGGTTAAAAAATACGCGTGGTGGTGTAATGGTTAGAATCGTAGGAAATGGAAACGGCGAGACGAGTTCAAATCCTGGACGAGGTTGTCTGTATTCCCTTGGGAAAGGTTTTAATCCAACTATTATCCCTCCAGCTATTGGTAAACAGTAGGACAGACTGGGCTCTTTAACCTTGGTTTGACAACCAGTCTAGAAGAAGGAAAACTCTTAATTCAAACCTGTTAAACTCCGCTCAAGAAATTGTGAATTCAAATTCCATGGTTCGAGAAGCCTCTTTTTTGGGCAGAAAAATTGTCACTTTTGTTTACTATGGAAATCACTTGATTTACCGTAGTTATTTATTACAAATATTTAAAAAAGAATAACCCTTTCCTTCCCATCGGCCCCCCGCCTCCTTTACTTTGTCAGCTTAGTTGTTATGTGCAGTTCCGTAGACGGGTAAGACCTCTCCTCCAATGGAACCACCTGTTGGCCATAGATGGAATGCGCTGTCACCTGACATGCAGCACTCAACTTCGGTCCTTACTTGGACTAGAATGGTGATCGAAGACGCCCGACCCGATCAATCGGCTGGCCATGTTAACCCCCTAGCAACTATATGATTAAGTCTCGACTGTATTCTTAAAATTGCTCTTATGGCAAATACACACTCAAACCTTTTTCTCATATAGGTGCTAGAAGGCTGTGGCTTATGTGTCAACCACCAGTTTAATTATACATATGTTATTTCTTCTAACTTACTGATACACATAAAGGTAAACAAAATTATTTCTACCAGTTTATAAGACCAAAACAAATCAAAATATTTACCTACAAACTATTTGCTTATAAATCATATACAAAAATAAAACATTTGTCATTAAATAGCTCACAACGGTTGATATGCCATTAAACAAAATAAACAATCAATAACTTAAAATCAGACTTTGTAATTGTAGAATAAAAATATTTATTGATTACTAAAAATACCCTATTTTTTTAGTCATCATTAAATATTCTACAAACCCTTGAAAATCACATTTCCTGATAACTATTGTACATTATTTTGTATCAAGTCTTTGAATATCTACTTATATTAATTGTGACTTTACGTTTTCTATTTTGTGAAATAAATGTTCCGTTTTTTGTTTTTTTTTAAACATTCACCGACTGTTCTAACGACAGATAATGGCATTCTATGTAATTAAGTTAAAAAAACAAAAAAAAAAAAAAAAAAAAAAACAATTTCGTATTTGGACAATTAAAAATAACGTACAATTCTATTGCAAAACTAAAATTATTTGTGATCTGCTAATACAGTTTTTCTTTAATTAGCAGAAATTCAGAGCTGGACTAATTTACATGATTACAAAAATTGTCAAAATTTTACTTGAGGCCTTAATTTGGAACTTTGGTGTCTGTCTGTCTGTGTGTCTAACGAAAACCTGCATAAATAAAGTTAATGCAAGAATTCTTTAGTAACAGATAATAAAAGGTAAAATCAGCCATTGTAAATGTGTTGGTTGTTAGTAAAGAAAACGCTTTTCTTTAAAAACAGTTGAATGACTTAAATAGGATTTGATAGTTCAATTAAAACAAATAATACCAGTCCAAAAGCAAATATCAGTGGTATTAAGCACACTACTAATAATAACACAAAAAACTTGGTCCACCACTAACTCACCAATATATATATATATATATATATATATATATATATATATATATATATATAAACTTGCAAATTGGTCAGAAGATTAAAACGGAAACTTTTTTGGTGGTCCCCCATGAGAGTTTAACTACAGTGTATGAATTAACTTTTTGCGAATTGGGTTACGGTTTAGGGGGTTTGGGGATGAAGGCTGTTTTTAATTACGTATTGCTTAAGGGAAAAAAAACTACAAAAACCCCAAATTACTATACATTTAATGTTGAAAAATATTTTATTAAAACCAAGTTTAATTGAAATTATACATTGCAATACTAACACAAACAACTGAGACTAATGTGTCTACCATTGGGTTCAATAATTAATTTCAATGGTTAATTAAATGTATTAATATTTTTTTAAGCAATACGTAATTAAAAACAACCTTAATCCCCAAACCGTAACCCAATTCGCAAAAAGTTCATTCATACACTGTAGTTAAACTGTCATGGGGCACCACCAGAAAAGTTTCCGTTTTAATTTTCCGACCAATTTGCAAGTTTAGCCATATATATATATATATATAACCAGATCTTCATAAAAAAGAATATAAGTTGGTTACATAAGTTCCCATTATTAGTAGAAGACAATCAGAAATATTGTCTTATGAGAAATAGGATTTTTAAGAGTTAAGCTCGAACCGAAGGAGGTTTTTGTACTAATATATTTAGTATCTACTATGTGTATTTTTTACAGTATTAGTAAATTTACTAAATATTAAAAAAAAAAAAAAAAAAAAAACTCGCATATGTATTTTGTATTGGGTCTACGTCTAAGCCTTTTATTTATGGTCTTTTCTTGCACTACAGCTTTTGGGGAATAAACCTTTGGTTAAAAAGAAAAAAAAAGTTCCGAGCACACAATTGGCGGGGCGTAGAATAAGCTGACCGTATGCCCAGCATAGGAGTAAGACCACCCTCACCCAGGGGTGTGTTCTGGGTATGATACTAAACAGCAATCAATCAATTAAACAATTTCATACTTAAGAAAACTTTTTTTTTTAGAAATCAACAAGAAAGAGGGAAACAATTTGATTCAAATAATAAACTTTGGCAATAATTACAAAAAGTGACTTTGGTAGAGTTTTTTTGTTTGTTATTGGTGAGGTGTGCGTCATGGCCAGACTTTTATTTCCTGTCTACATGTTTAATGACAACTTAATTGATATATTTACCAGAAAAAAGTATTTTAAAAGCAATTTGCGCGTAGGAAAAAACAAAAACAAAAAAAACAAACAAAAAACAACTCGCAACACCTAACTTGACTTTGAAATATCAAATTCAGGTAAAAAATTCTTTGAAGTTTTTTTTCTTCTTTTTCTTGCGTCAATTTGTTTTCTTTAGAAATTCTACCCCCCCCCCATATTTCCCGCTTTAATCCAATGTGCTTTAAGATTTTACATTTTTTAAAAACTTAAAAAAGCATATGTTATCAATAACAAAATCTTAACCTTATCTCTTAGATTAAATAAATAATAAACATTGACATTTTTTATTTATTTGTTTTTATTTATTTCAGTTGTCTATCTCAGTGAACACAGATACACGATATGGTTGTTGACCCACACTCACTGTCAGTTTTTAATGTAATCTTAAACTTTTTTAAAGATTTTTTTAATAGGAAAATAAAGATTTGTTTCAACGAATAAAAGGCTGACAATGCTTGTCTATTTTTAAAGGAATTTTATTTATTCCTTTTTTTTTTTCGTGAGTAACAAAAACACAGATCTCATCTTCACACCTGTTTGGAATATTGTCAAGTTTTTTGTTACCAAAAAAAGTAACCTGTGCTGACAACTGATTAGACAATATCAAATTGTGGGTGGGGCGGGGGGGGGGGTAACATGTTGAAAGAGAATATATTGTCATACTAAACTTTAAATACTCTTTCTTCCATACGTTTAGAGCGCCTCTTATGATGTATTGGTTAGTGGACTAGACTAGCAAACCATTATTAGTGAGTTCGATTCTCACTGGGTGCCTTGTATTCTAACCTTGTGCTAAACTAAGCTAACCTTAGTAAAGTAAATATATCTTTAAAAAAAAAAAATTTTAAGGAATGTATAAATGATTTACACCATATGCCCTTTTGGTGGGGTTCGGAATACACTGACTGTATCCTCTACAGATATCCTCTCCCCTAAAAAGGGGTGTCCTAGGTATGACACCAAATTGCATTTGAGGGTGGATCCCCAGTTCTGGAACTCAGGGGGGAGTATGTAATACCCCTTCATTGCTCCGCCCTGTCGGTGGGGCGTTAGAATGCACCGACTGCACCTCTGTAGAGGGTAAGACTCCCCCAATGGGGCCACCTGTTGGCCGTGGGTGGCAACCCGTGATGCTTAAGGACGGAGTCTTGGTGGATGAGCAGTCCATGACATGCAACACTCCACTTAGAACCTTACTTAGGCTAGACGGGCGGTCGGAGAGGCCCCCTCCGATCAATCGGCTGGTCACGTCAAGCCCTAGCACCTATATGATTTTCCCAACCTTATTGTCCTTATGGCAAGCCCCAATCCCTTTTTATCATATGCACGCTAGAAGGCGGTGGCTGTGGGTCTACATGTCCTGGGAATGACGTTAAACTCTATCTGATGGTGAGGTTCCAGTTTTGGAGGTTTGGGGAATGTGGAGCACCCCTTCATCACCATTGCTCCCTGGTCCACTCTGACCCGGAGTGGTAGTACCTGTTAGGGTCTCATCTATGAGTTAAATAGAAAACATGAGTTTATAAACAAGATTGTATTATCCATTAAAAATTAAATTATTTCAAAATTTTGTCGGCATTAAACATTTTTGAACACCAAATTACCAATAGAAATATTCGGCATAAAATAACCCAAGGGGTTGACATGCCGTAAAACCCAACCAACCAAACCCTTCATTGCCATTACTCTCAGGTCCACTCTGATCCGGAGTGGTATTACTTGTTAGGGTCCCATCTATGGTTCAAATATATATATTTAAAAATGATTCCTATTTCAATAGGAACACTTGGTATCATTTTACCGCGTGCAAAAGACTTAAGAAACTATACAAAAATATAAATTTACAATGTACGCAATTCCCTTAACCTCTAGGCATAAAATGACACGAGACTGTTTTAATGCCGTTAAAATCAATCAATTATATTAGAAACTCAAAATCATGTAATTTTCGATCTGTTGTTATCATCTTTGTTGTTTTTAGCACAAACCTTTGACCAGTAGTTGGTCAATATAGGTCCTGGCTGGGCGGCCCACACTAGCATGCTCATGTGTTGGCTTCCACAGGAGTATGTCGCTTATGGGCTCGTCCTTGCTTCTCCAGCAGTGTCCCGCATGCATAGTCCGTCTTACTCGTATGGTTTGGGAGATGGGGTGGGGGAAGTGGCCATACAGCTTCCTCCTTGGCGAGAGATTGTCATGGATATCCGTGATACTTGCGCGACATGATGATGATTTGACTAGTACCTTTGGCCATCCTGTTGTCTGGCAGTTTTCATTTTTACTATTTTTTCAAACTGTTTTATTTATCCTTGATTTTTTTAGCACAACGTTTCTTCGACACATTCTTTAACCCTCCTCTATTTTTTTTTTCGAATCATTGCTACCTTTGTTGCTTTTGACACAATGTTTCGGTCGATACATTCTTCGGCCTTATTATTTGACCTCCAGCATCTGCATTATTCCATGTATTTTTGGATATATCCTTCGGCTCTTTTGCAATTCTCTCAAGTTCAGAGATGCAGTGTTCTCATTATTTCTCATATTTTTTAGACTTATGGTCTTTAACACGTTTCGTTTGATACAGTTTTCGAACTTCCTTGGGAGTATGACATTTGTTGGTCTGCAAAAGTCATTTGCTAAGAAATAAAGTGTGGTTAATTGGAAAATATTTACTAATTAAATTTAGTTAAAAAGAAATAATACACATGATTTTTTTTCTAAATTGCTACAAATGAATTTGGTTAAAAAAAGATTTTGGTTAAAAAAATAATTTGATTGAAAAAAAATTAGTTTAAAAAAATAATGCACATGAAGTTAAACAAATCATTTATTAAAATGACTTGATTCAGCATTAAATGATATGAAAGGGATTCATATGCCATGAAACAAAATAACCAACCAGAGCTTCTCAAAATGATCCAAAAAGACACCCCTAAAGAAATATTATATAATCAAAATGGATATCATTATGTATTATTTATATCCAAACCCTACACCATTAAAACTCTGTAACATAACATATGAATACTGCCTCTAACAAAAATTATGGAATTATCACACTTAGAAGTTTATTTAGGGTTTGTTTTTGGTTAATTGGAAAATATTTACTAATTAAATGTAAAAACATTTTACCAACTTTGGATTTTACCGGTAGGTTAAATGGTGGATTGTACCAGGCGATTCTACTATTTCCCGATCTTTTTTCTTTTCTCTTCTCTATCTAATGTCTCATTACTATGCTCGTAGTGTAATGGTTACCGTCGTAGAAATGGACCCGACAAGACGGGTTCAAATCCAGGACGAGACTGTTTGCATTTCACATTGCACTTTAACATGACTCTTTTCTTTTTCACTTTCATTTCTTCAACTAGAATACCATAGTTGCACTAGTCGTTGATATTATTCGCGTGAATAAATACTAACGCACGAACTGTACTAAGCAACTTCTAAAAGGTAAATACCATTTACAACGTACACTTTGGAAGGCAGAAGAATGCATCGGCTGAAATATTGTGGTAAAAACGATAGTCTGAATTTCGATCTTGGAAATAAAAGTAAGTAAAGTCGGCGCAGTGACCTACAGTTGGTATCACTCGGACTGCGAGGAAGTCCCTCCCCTTTTTACTAACGCTAGACCAGGGATATTGTCTTTGCGTCTAAGGTGGAGTGCCAAACCTAGTATCAGCTCCCCACTTTTCCGCACATATCCAAGCTGTGCTACTTATGCACTGAGTTGGCGAGGGCTGGTATCGAACCCGGAACCTTCTAATACTGAGACGTATACTCTACCAGCTGAGCTAAACCGGAATCTGGGAAATAATAATACATAATGAGACGTCATTCTATGCCAGGAACATTTTTTTAATGACTAGGCAAAGAAAAGGAAAATATATTTATATTAAAGAAACTAGTACAAAATAAAAAAAACACCCTCCGGGCGATGTAAAATATATTTTTGAAACATATTGCCTGAGGGGTGGGAGTTAAAAATTCAATGTCAGCGACTTTGTACTCTAAGTAAGTAAAATCATCAAATTCATTAAAGGATTAAAAAATAAAACAATTTTAAATGTAAACTTTAAATATATATTAAAATAAAACAAAATATATAGATATATAATACCAGTCATGTATTTATTAAAACTTGTTTTAAAAAACAATAAGGACTGTCTAATGTTGCATGTTCAAATTTTGAGTGTATCTATTCTATGTTATGACGATTTTGGGTAATGTGACGTAAGCAGTGACGTAGTTTTTGTTACAGACAAAAACCGGAAGCGAATCTCCATTATTAATAGATGAGATGAAAATTGGGGTATATTGAACGTTGTAAATTTTTTGTTAATGAATTGTTTTATTGTAATTATGTAAAAAAAAATATTATCTTTGAAAAAAAAAAACAATTATCTACCGTACGGGTATAATTTGACACAAGATCACTAGTATGAGGCATCCAACGAGGTTCGAACCCGCTTTTCAGTAGTAACAGATCTGCGAGACTAGTTTGCTAACCATTACAACTTTGAATGAACGTAAATAAATAAGAAAAATATAATGATAAATAATATTGTTTTATTACAACTATACATGGACACAGCTGAGTAGGCCGACCAGCAAAAACCTACAACAATCAGCTCTGTGCGGATTCTGGAAGCTGTACGGAAGACCTGCCAGGGTTTGGTGGTGAGAGGGTCATGGGAATCCGTGCTGTCAGTGCGGCCTGATGATAATGGAGATGTATTGATTCGGTAGTTTCGTTTTTCTTAGTAATTATCCGTCATTATGACTGATCGTTCCCCAAAAATTTACAACGGGAAAGTTCAATATAACCGAATATTTATGATGTAAATCAATCAACGAGCCAGTCTGTCATTTTTCTCATGTGCTTGCGCGTTAGATCTAGAAGCGTTGGGCCGGTTTAGCTCAGTCGGTAGAGCGCCTAGGAACCACAAGGTTCCTGGTTCGATACCGGCCCTCAGCGTATGAGTAGCACAGGGGTCTGTGCGGTAAAGTAAGGAGCTGATGGTAGGTGTGGCGCTCCACCTCAGACCCCAAAACAATTTCCTTGGACTAGCGCTAGTGAAAAGGGAATAGACTCCCTCGCTTTAGGCCACCCCGACGACTTTACTTACTTATAAAAAGAAGAAAAAAAAAAGGAAATAAAAACCTCTAAGCTGAAACTTCCTTTGTCAAATAAGTTTTTCTTTCTTATAGCTTTTCTAATTCATAATGAATTTTATAAAAGTTAGAATTTATCGATATCAACTTTTCAAATAATGGTGGACAGGCTCGGTAATTAACTTGTATAATCGAAACCTTTCATGTCGTCTTATCTTTGATAAATAATCTTTTTCACACGCCTCGGGTTTTCATAAAACAATTCCTGATACAGTGTCGTCATTTTTTTTTTTTTTACGTATTTTCGATGTAGAGATATTGTCTCAAAATTTGATTAACACTAAAAAGAAAGAGTGGTTAGTTGGTGAATTTGATGATATTTCGGGGTTGTATTTCCACCGCGGAGACACATAACACATTTCAGAATTTAAGAAACTTGAAGAAAATACGTTGGTTGAACTTAAACGAATACATAAATAAATGAAAAAAGAAGTAATTTGAAGATCCAAGAAAATAATTAGAAAATTAAAACAATATGGATAACGTAAAATTATTGTCGCGCCTGTATCCTAACATTTGTAGTTCAACTGATAAAACAATATATTATCAAAGGAGATAAAACTTGTTTGTGTGAAGATTGACGGCAACGTTTAAATTCGAAATAACTATAATAGATTGGGTGTATGAATTAAGGTAAAAATGGCACAACTGCAATAAATCTATATTATATATATATATATACACACTAAGATGATGAGAAGAACAGTAATCGAAACCTTTCAGGATTTCCCAGAAAAATTGTATATTAAGCCTAATAAATTTTCTGTTAACCATTTCTGAATAAAGTCAGCGATCTACTCTACTCATAGGTATATATATATAGTATACTAATACTTGTGGGTAGAAATAGATCTGTACCGCAAAATGACCGATTTTAAGCCTTTCTTTACTATATACTATATATATATATATATATATATATATATATAAGAGAGAGAGAGAGAGAGAGAGAGAGAGAGAGAGAGAGAGAGAGAGAGAGAGAGAGAGAGAGAGAGAGAGAGATCCATGCGTCCCAGTATTTTTCTTTTTCCTTCTCCCATTTCACGGGATTGGGTACAAAGGTAGGTGTTAGACGGCTTTAGTTGTTTGATTAAAAAAAAAAAACAACTCATAAATATAAACCCTACAATTTATTACGAAACTTTAGTTGGGACCCATCAAATTTCCGGGGGATTCATTCAAATCAAATACATGCGTCCCGATTTTTAAAGTTTAGTGATGCTGATAACCCATCAGCATCATTATATATAATCTTTAAAAATTGTCTAAGAAAATTGATCAGAAATGAGAATACTTGCTAAAGCATTGTGGTTTTGTTACCCCCCCCCCAAAAAAAAAAAAAATCGGACAATTACCGGTATTCATTAAGATGTTCTGTATTTAAAGCAATAAAAGATGAGTTTTTTTAAAAACAATTTTTCTCAAAATTATGAAGACGTGTTCATTTTTTACTTTTGTTGTCAAGCGCCAACAGAATCCTCAATCAATTTAAAACAAGTTACAGGGGTAGATAAATATTTAATTAACCCGTTAAGAATGTTTCTTCTGTGTAACTACTTTCACTATTGTGCTGTGTACATTTCTTTCTCAAACTTATTTATTTCTTTAAAAAGTGTACATTCCAATTTAGAAAAAAATATTAACATCAAAAACAAAAATAAAACAAATACGTATAATTATTACACTTTTCGATCACCATACTTTCGAAGAAAAGGTCAGTAATATTGCCGGTATTAAACATTTACGGAGACATAAACTACTTTAACATCGCTCAAATTACAGTTCTGAAACCTGTTTTTCTTTCTTTTTTAAATTAATTTTTTTTTATAGATATCTGGGATCTATTCTGTTAAAAAATGAAAACAAACTTTGTATGTACAATGTACATATTGTACATCCTTAGTGGTTGTCTAATCAGAGATATTTACTAGTATTGACTTATTAAATTTATGGTATGTGTATCACAATTTTTCTTGTTAAACCCATCGAATACAGTGAATATATATTTTTGTTTCCCCCTCAACCCCAATTAATACACATGATATACAACCAGGGTCGGATTTAGGCCTTAAGAGACTGCTGGTCTAATAGAATTTGGGGCCCCTTCATAACGTATGTTCACCCCCACCATTTCTATACAAAATATATTAGATAATTTGGTAATCAAGGACTATTTGCTCGTAAATTCCTACCATAAAATAAACTGAACCCCCATTTTATGTCCATGTTTTTGCAATAAATGTTTTATTTTTCTTGCACACGTTATGTTACAATACTAAATATATTTCCTTTATTTATTTTAATGTGTTTTTTTATTTTGTGAGAATGCTTAGTTTTAAAGTGGGGGTTCGTTTTTACACTTCAACTTTTTACTCGTAAATTCCTACGATGAAATGCCCAAGCCTATTTTTATGGCAGGAATTTACGAGTAAAAAGTTCAATATTACTTTTTGTTGTTATTTCTTTTCTTTTTGGCTTTGGTACTCTAAAATAAAAACGTCAGATTTTAATCATCGTCGACGAAAAAACAAAATTACGGTCATAAAAGAAGGATCCAATTTATGCCTAAATTGTAAAACGAGCCCCCACTTTAAAACTAACCATTCTCACAAAATAAAAACTTTTAGAATATGCACATTGAAATGAATATTAAAATAAATAAATAAAATATATTTTGTATTGTAAAATAACGGGTGCAAGAAAAATAAAACCTTTAATACGAAAATACAGACATAAAATGGGGGTTCAGTTTATTTTATGGTAGGAATTTACGAGCAAATAGTCCTTGATTACCAATAATTTGGTGTAAAATGAAGTTAAGAACTAACATAAAAGTTACATAAAAAACCTGTATATATAAAATAAAACAAAAAGATGCATCAAAATCTAAATGGGGCCCCTACACATTTAAAAGACCCAATCCGACTAGAGGAGCCCAAATACTTTAAATTGTTTCAAAATAATTCAAAGGAGACCGATTAAATCTGAAAATAAACAAATCTCCTCTATTCTTATATCTTTTATTCATTTATTTATTGTTAGTTTTATCAGGGGCCAAAACAAGGCCCAACGAGGGCTATTGAGGGCCCCTCTAGTCTTGGGACACCTGGATTGTAGCCCATATGTAAACCCGACATTGCACACAACACAATCAATATGGGAAAAAAAGCGGTGATGTTTACGAAAAGGAGAATGTACTTCAGAGGTCGATAAAAGAACGAAGAAAGTTACCCTCGCTGTTGTGTGATAAATAGTAAGGTGCTTCTTGTGTCAGACCAGTCCGGATTAATAAATAAATATCGATCAGAGATTTGGAATAAAGGCGGTTCCTCGTATTTATCTCTTTGAAACTGGTTAGATTCTGTTACACTCCGGACACTTAAAAAAAAACTGTCTCTGTAAATACCCCATTTATGGGTCCGAAAATTAGATCCACGTAACTTTAAGAAAAGATTATTGTTGGTAGGGAAAACGATAAAAGTTAGGGGCTAGTATAAAGATTTTTTGGTGTGTGCAGTGGATGGATGAGAGGGTCGTATAATTTTGAATATATAATATTTATTTTCATATTGGTTCCTTTCTTAGGATTTTGTTTCCTGAAGCTAACAATAGAAAAAAAAAAAATGATTGAACTCGTAAATAAATACGTGAATTATTTTTTTCTTTTATAACAAGAGAAAAAAATAAAGAAATACAAGAATCGATTATTTTATTTAAAATACAGATGTAGGCTTTAAAAAAGATATTACGTTGGGGTGGAAAGAGAGAAAAAAAAAGAAAGAAAAAACGAATAACAATAATAAACAAAACATGAAGAAAACTGCAACAAGAGACACACATTAAAAGAAAGAAAGAAAGAAAAGAAAAGAAAAAAAAGGGGAAAAACACAAAGGTTGACGTTAAACTAACCTGAAACTTCACTGATGAACATAAAAAATAAAAATAAAATATTTCTGACGACCGTTCTTAACGTTTTTCTAGGCTCCATTATTAGATAATCATCAAATTTGGTCTCAATGAATGGGACTAGTTCCTTTTTTTCTTTCTTATCTGTAGGTAAAAAAAAAAATGATATGCGTTTCTATACGACCGTTACGCTCCTGTCTAATGGATGTTAATGTTTGCGTGTAAGTCTGTCGTCCGTGTTTCTCTTTTCTTTACAAGTGTGTGCACAGGCTTTAGTTTTCACCTGTCTTTCTTAAGAAAAGCAGGTTTCCAGTTGCTAGTCTTTCTACTTCTGTCAGGACTTGCTCTTGCTAAAATTAGATTTATGTTGTGACCTTCTCCCAGAGAGCACTGCCCATTTTCTCTCTCCCTCGTTCCCATGAACCTTACATTTTTTTTTTTTTTCTTTTTCTTTTTCTATCTTCTGGCCTCGTCACCTCACCCCCACCCCTGCCTATCATTTTCTAGTTAACTTTTCATACAAATTTATACTGAAAGAAGAAAAAAAAATTCCGTGTAGAATGAGTTGGGACAGAGAGAAAGTAAAACTGATCACTTAGATCAGACGTGTTGATCTCTTTACAAAGCGACACAGGGAAAAAAAAAAAAAAAAAAAAAAACCCATGCCGGACTTATGAGGCTTGTGCTTGTATGTGTCTAAGGGGAAAAAATGATGGTGTAGGTATTTATTTACCTAACCCGTTCGCCGCGGGTAGAATGTGACACAAGGTCGCAAGTATGGGGCATCCACCGAGGATCGAACTCACTATTCAGTAGTAATGGATCTGCGAGACTAGCTTGCTAACTATTAAACCTTGATGTGTCGCCCTTAGTGTATAAGGACCTATATAGCTCTTAGAATCAGGGCCGTGCTTTCAGCGGCTGACGCCTGAAATTTGAGGTCCTTCTCTAAAAAAAAAAAAAAAAAAAAATGGATAAAAAAATTATTATTGATATTAATAATTAATGTTGAAGAAAAAATATTTATAGATTTTTTTTTTTGATAAATTAGAGTTAAAGAATAAAAAATAATGATAAAATAAAAATATATTTGTAAAAAAAATGGTCCTGAAGGTGTGAGGCCCTCAGCAAAACCAGGGCCGGATTTTCACCAGTTACGGCTTGAAATTTGAGGCCCTTCTCTTAAAAAAAAAAAAAAAAATTGGATATTTTTTTTATATTAATGTTAATATTCATATATATATATATATATATATATATATATTGATAGATTAGTGTCAAAGAATAAAAACTAATGATAAAATAGATATATTTAAAAACAAAAAAAAAAAAAATTGAGGCCCTGAAGGTGTGTGGCCCTAAGCTATAGTTTATACAGGTAGTCCAGCACTGCTTAGAACCCACGTTTATACTTGATGCATCAGGGAAAACAGTCATTAACCTTCGTGTATATCATACATCCAACATGTGCAGCATCTTTTTGTAATTAAAATTATAGGAAGAAAAAGGAAGAAGTGTAAAAATTTTTTAAAAAATTCACCTGGTTTGGTATTTTTTTTTTTAAGTTTAAAAATCGGAATAGATCAATAACTTAGACCCTTACAAAAAACAAAACCAACTCCCAAGCATTTATGTACTGTTCCTTTGGTAGAATCCTATTCATTGGGGGTGTCTGTTTCTTTATTTACACTCCTCTTAATTCCCACGAAAATAACTGACGTGTATTGGCATTTAGCCAACTTGAACTCCGCGAAAAGACTTCTTACATGCCAGAGATATTATTAGCCGTGATATTATTCCTTGATGCAGCAGATTTGATGAATTAATGACGGAAGTCAGGATGGGGAGAAAGGGGAGGTGCTGTCAATCTGACAGGAGCAACAAATTATCACAGCATGGCAGGAGTTTATTTATTTATACATTCAGAAAATATCACTGCACAATCAGAAATCAATAAGTATTACTGCTTGGAATTTGTTCTCACCTCAGATATTTAGACCCCCCCCAAATAAAATAAATAGAATAAAAGAGACTACACTTCTTAACTAGTATACATAAAAACAAGGGGGCCCAACACATCAATCACATGCCAATCAAAAAAAAAATAACGCATGTATATATATATATATATCGTGAATGATAGATGAGGGTCAGCAGTGAGTGATTTGTTTCCTCCCATGTTGTGCATGCTATCAAGAAGACATTTTGTGTTTCCTCGAGTGTGATAGCAGCCCAGCCTTGCTGCGAGCTATGAAGCCTGACTGACAGATGAAATTTCTAAAGCGGAAGTCAGATGTTTTTGTTTTAAAGTTAGTTTTAAGTTTATATATATATATATATATATATATATATATATATAAAAGGGTTTTATAGCTTGCTTGAAGTATTGTATGTATGTGTTTAAGAAAATAAAATAGAAATTAGAAGGCTATTGATAATGCAATGGAAAAACGATAGGTGTTGAAATTGCTGTTTATTTAACTGTTTCCTAAATTTTGGGATAAAATCCCATCTTCAGAGGTTTCGGAGTTACATGTGTTTTTTTAATACATATATTACGGCACTGCCTGTGAACATTATAAAAGAACGCTGAACGTTGTATTGAATTTGAAAATGTTTGGCTATTTCCGTGTGTGAACAAGCATTATAGGATTCTACTTAACATGGACCAATGGATAAGGATTCTACTTAACATGGACCAATGGATAAGGATTCAGCTTAACATGGATCAAAATGGCACAAGGGATCTCACTGTAAACCACTCTCACCTGCAGCCTAAGAATAGCCACACAAATCGTAACAAGTACTTTGATAGATTTACCTATTCTTATGTATCTTAAACTTAGTATAAAAAAAAACTTTTATCTCTCTCATATCTATGTAGGTGCTCATTGTGTAATGGTTATCATCATATTAAACAGACATGGCGATTTGAGTTCAAATCCGAGATGCTAATACCCCTGGGAAAGGTATAAATCCAACTATATGATGGAATGATGCTGTGCTGGATTGAAAATAACTACTGCTATGGGTTGAAAATTCTATCTGAAACAACATCATTCTGATGTAACATGAAATGAGCATAGAAAGATCTCTGTGTATCAATTACAATTTTAACTGTCTTAAAATACGTATCAACAGCAAACACATGGTGTGCACGGTCCGATTCATAATCATAACTGTAAGGAAAAAAATAAGACATTTGCTAGATTAAGCTTCGATTGTCACTGGTCTAAGTTTATTTGCACCACACAGGTGACAGTTGAGCCCTGTCGGCTGGGGCTTTAGAATACACCGACTGCACCTCTGCAGAGGGGTTAGATCCTCCCCTTTCAATGGAGCCACCTGTTAACTGTAGGTAGCAACATGACATGCAACACTCCCCTTGGGCCTTTACTTAGGCTAGATGGGTGGTCAGAGAAGCCCCCCATGATCAATCAACTGGTCATGTCAAGTTGTAGCACCTATATGATTGTCCTGAACCTATTGCCCTTATAGCAACCCCCAACCCCTTTTTATCATATAAGTGCTAGAAGGTGGTTGCTGAGGATCTTTATGTCCTGGGAATGACATTAAACTCTATCTGATGGAGACGTTCCAGTGAATGTGGAGCACCCCTTCATCACCATTGCTCCCCGGTCCACTCTGACCCAGAGTGGTAGTACCTGTTAGGATCCTATCTATGGGTTAAATAGAAAAATATGTTTATAAAAAAATCAGTATCCATTAAGAATGAATTTATTTCAAAACATTGTCAGCATTAAATGACATAATAATCCTTTGCAAACAAGTACAGTTTCAAGTAACTATTCTCAATACAAATAATTTGCATACAGTTATATAGTTTAAAGCATTCCTATCTAATCTTCTATTAATAATGGAGATTCGCTTCCGGTTTTTGTCTGTAACAAAAACTACGTCACTGCTTACGTCACATTACTCAAAATCGCATAACAGAATAAATACACTCAAAATTTGAACATGCAACATTAGACAGTCCTCATTGTTTTTTAAAACAAGTTTTAATAAATACCTGACTGGTATTATATATCTATATATAGTTTGTTTTATTTTAATATATATTTAAAGTTTACATTTCAAATTGTTTTATTTTTTAATCCTTTAATGAATTTGCTGATTTTACTTACTTAGGTACAAACTTGCTGACATTGAATTTTTTACTCCCACCCCTCAGGCAATATGTTTCAAAAATCTATTTTTACATTGTGTTTTTTTTTACTTTGCTAGTACTAATAATTTTCCAACAGATCTATTTGCCCTCATAAATGTGACCCTAACAGGTAGCACCAGTCCAGGTCAGAATGGACCTGGGAATAATGGAAATGAAGGGTACCCCACACTCCTCTGAGCTCCAGAACTGGAGCTTCACCAGATGCATTTTAGGGGAGTCCCTGTGGTGTGGTAGCTAATGTTTTGGACTGCGACATCGTAGTAAGCAAATTCAAACTCCAATCCCCATATTACATTCACTTTCAGACTAATACCCTTAGGAAATATATGAATCCTTTATCCACCCCACCTATGGGCTCAATAACTTTGGCATTAAATAACTCACAAAGTTTGATATGCCATTAAACAGAGAAATTAAATCTAATCAGGTGCAGTTTAGTTTCCTATGCAGAGCACCCTCTTTTTTTTTGTGGTCAGTAGGGTCTTACTCA
Source organism: Doryteuthis pealeii (assembly GCA_023376005.1). Lineage (NCBI taxonomy): Eukaryota > Metazoa > Mollusca > Cephalopoda > Myopsida > Loliginidae > Doryteuthis > Doryteuthis pealeii. The sequence continues at coordinate 116,700,640 of CM042144.1, forward strand.
TCTGCGGGGAGGTGTGTTGACATACTCTAAACATAAGGACAATCTATGTTTAATGACTTTTTGAACATTTGAAAATGATTTCACATATACTCACACAGCAAACATTTACTGTAGATAAAAGGAGGTGTGTCCAAAAAAGAAAGCTTATCTTTTAAAAACAGATGTACACAATGTCGCAAGTGATACCAGCATTTCAAGTTGAGAATGACATTCACCAGAGATGTTCTGAAATTTGGATGACATCCCATGTCAAGGAAAGATAATCACATTGATAATTATTTGTCAAAGCATCAGACAACTTGTCCCCTAATTATCCTACTTTTCAGGTGATAGTCCTTTTGAACATTGTTTTTGTTTCCAAAGTTGAAATCTGCCCTGAAAGGTCATTGATAATAGAATAGATAAAAGAAAAATTGCTAAGAGACCTGCAAAACTGTCCCTCAAAATAATTTCCAGAAAAAATACCTTGAATATGTCTCAGTAGTATGTATTTACCAACCAGCCCCGAATAATAAAATTGAAAAACTTATTTGATTTATGGGATCTTTAGAAAGAGAACTGGTTAGAAAAAGTGTTAGATATTAATAAATAAGTGGTGTCTCTAGAAACAAAGTGATCAGCATATTTTCATTGTTTTGTACATACTGATATCTTTTTTTTTCTTTTCTTTTTCTTTTATTTTTGTGTAGGAAAGAAAAGAGAAAAAAAATGCTTATATATATATATATGTATATTTATGTTATATTTTATGGAGGCGCGTGGACTAGTGGTTAGAGTCGTGGAAAATGGACTCGTCGATTCGAGTTCAATTCCTAGACAAAGCTGTTGGCATTTCACATTTTCCTGGGAAAGGTATGAATCCATATATTCTCCCTCCAGCTATGGGTTAAATAGTAGGGCAGACTGGGCTCTTCAGCCTTGGGTAGGTAACAGTCTAGGAGAGGGATAACTCTGAATTCAAAATTCTGAGGTCGGTCGTTGATTGGGTTTGTGGCAACCCTTGATGCACCAATTCTTTCCTATCGACTGTGTGGATGGTCCAACACAAGCCTTCACCACTATAAACAAATCCCTGTGTGGGAGTTCATTGTGTGTATGAACCCTCATATGTCGATAATCGATGGGAGAGTCCATTATATATATTTTTAAAAAAAATGAATGAAAGGGACGGAAAAAAATAGATAAAAAGTGGGGAGGGAGGAATATTCTATATTCAACCTGGTATACTTTCAAATATTGGGAAGAACTTGCCAGCGGATCTGACTGGGTGCTGGCATGGTTCTCCTTCTACATAGATGCAAAATTGTCACTTGCTCAAGTATGGGATGGGTCGACCCGGCGTTGAGGATCTAATGCTAAGACTCAAAATCTTCAATGAACCGCTGGGGGGTGGGGGAAATCACTGAGGAACAGTCCCAAATTAAGTTAATTTATTTTCAAGGGATCAAAAAATCTCATCCTAAAAGCTCCATTGTAAATAATAAAATTGATAAAAACTTATTTGATTGATGGGATTGTTAGAAAGAGAACTGGTTAGAAAAAGTGTTAGATATTGATACATAAGTAGTGTTTCTTGAAACAAAGTGATGAGCATATTTCCTTCGCATTGTACATACTGGTATCTTTCTTTCCCGATTTCTTTTTTTCTTCTCTATGTCATCATGTCACGCTAGTAGCACGGATATCCATGACAATCTCTTGCCAACCGTCCCTATCATCATCATCCTTGGAAGTTCCTCGGCACAGCATTCAGTTTTCTGAACAGAGCTGGTCTACGTAGGTCTTTGCTAGATGGCCCACACTAGCATGTCCATGTACTGGTTTCCATAGGAGAACGTCACTTATGACTTTGTCCTTGCTTCTCCAGCAGTGTCCAGCATGTCTTGTTCATCTCAGATGATTTGTGTGATAGGGGGCAGGTGGCCATATAGCTGCTTCCTTGTTGGGTATTGTTTCCTTGATTTGTTCAAGATCGCACGCAGAATTCTTGTGCAGCTACCATCTAGGCTATTCTCCAGGCACTTCATTAAGGTCCAAGTAGTGCAGCCATACAGTAGCACTGATGGTTTGGACGTAAAAAAAAAAAAGAAAAAAAGTCTGCCAAACATACAATATGGTTAAATATTTTGATTTACCGCTCAAAATACACAGCTAGGACATAATAATTAATTCTCAGAATTTTATTTTTGGATTGAAAAATTTGGGGTGGAGGACTGTTGGATTTTCTGGATATAAGGCGTGTGATAGATGCCTACTCCTAAATATAGACTCGTCGACTACAACGTGACCCGAGAAAGATTTCTATTGTCCAATCACTGGCAGTGCTGCTGTTGTTGTATTAATAGAGGGCTGATTCTTAACCTTGGCTCATTGCTATTTGGATCATCTTGGACGTCGGACTTACAAAGAATACTATAACACCGGATTCTTATTGGCTTGCTTATTTACTTATTACATCTGGAACTAAGGATGCCGGCCAGATACTTAACCTTCAATACATTAGGACATTTCTTTTGGAAGAAATGTCTTAGTGTATCAGAAAATCAGAACACTCTGTATAGTTGGCTGTACTCATCATCTGAAATGGGTGAGATGGTTATTGTCATAGGAAATGTACTTGGTGAAATGAGTTCAAATCCTGGACAAGGCTGTTTGCATTTCACATAGTGCTAATACCCTTTGGAAAGGTATGCATCCAACTATTTTCCCTCCAACTATGGGTAAATAGGGCAGACTGGGCTCTTTAACCTTGGTATGGCAATCAGTCTTGTTGGAAGAAAACTCTGAATTTAAACCTGTTAAACTCTGCTTAAGAAATTGACCTTGTGTCCCATCCTGCTCATGTGGAGGGTTGGTAAATACTTGCACATGCATCAGCATTATGTCATTTTGAAATTTTAAAAAAAAAAGGATTTTGTTTTATGGACCAAATGGAAATAAGTGGCTCCACCTAGGGGAGGATTTTGTGAGAAGGTTTAAGGAAGCCAAGAATTGTGAAGAGAACAAATATAAAACTGAAGTTAAAAAAAAAAGTCAGTTAAACAGTAGAAAAGTAACTAAAAATAGATTTTATTTGCATTTTACTATTTGTGTTTCTATCAATTCATTCTACAATACAAGTTTTGTATTCCTTTTAGTCAGCAGTTGAAAATGTTTTATTCACAATTCAAATTCTTTCTATTAATACAAGTCATGTTGGCCTACCTACCTACATTTGATCTAAACATTTCTTTTTTATCATTTTATGATATTTAAAATATATTTGTTTTGTTGATTTTCTTCTGTTTGACCTAACTTTTCTCTCTAACTGCACAGATCAGCCTTTTTTTTTACCTGGACTCATGACTTAAAAATATCTTATTATAATGGAAATTGTATGTTTTTCTGTCTGTAACCGAAACTATATTACTACTCAAGTCACAATCCCCTTAGTTATTTACGTCACATTCTCCATGATTTTATTTTTATTTAAAACTTAATTATTAACAAAATTGTTTTACATCATTAAGACTGTTGACCATATCTACATGCTAATAAAATGCAATTGTATTTATATATACAACAAAATAGCAGTTTACAGTGTGAATGGGAAGGCTAATTTGCATATTGATCTTAAAAATTTGATTTTAATAAATATGTGCTTAATATTATTGATTTCTAATTGTTTGGTGTTATCTTATTGAATATGAGCAAAATTCTTTTCAATAAATCTTAAAAGAAATCCATTAACAAAAAGAAATAACTGTAATATTATTTTTTACTTCCTATTTTAACTAAATAGTTAAATTAGTAATAGGAGTAATTGAAAATGATGGAATAGTTAGTTTCAAAGTTGTTCTATTTTTCAATCATACCCCCTCTGTTTCAAATCTTTTTATCTGTATTCTTATTCAGTTTCATTAGCCTTTCTAATTTAACATGATATTTTATTATATTAAAACTTAAATACTTGCACCCTGAGGGTGCATATATTTGCTAGTATATATAATTATCATTCTTGATTATTAGAAATACAATAGTAATTTGCAATTAAGTCAAAAAAGCCGACCTATCTTTTACTTTACTCTGTGTCTATCTCTTTCTTTCCCTCTATGTATCTCTTGACTACCTCCTCCACACTAACACACATATTCATATGTATACACACAGAGTGCACAGATACTACGTACTGATCTGCTAGAAGTGCTGATTCAAACAAAATTCCTGATATATTTTACAAGTAGAATAAAAAAAATAAATAGATAAAAATGCAATTACAATTAAATAAATTTTAACTTCATATTTGAAAAAAAAAAAAAAAAAAAAAAATCAAATTATTCTTTAAAACTTAGAAATAAATTAAGTTTCATAAATACCCTGTCATTCTGCAGTAGAGTTGTAGCAAGATAGGATTGTATTCAGTTACGACTCCTTGTTGCCGTGTCTTACCAATTCAATGGTAATTGGATCTTAGCTTTATTATTCTACAAATTATTTACCAACCTTAGCTCAGTGCCCTGTATTTGAAACGAAACTGGATCTGGTGGTGAGGCTCCTGTTCTGGAGCTCTGGAGAGTGTGGAGTCATCCCTTCATTGCCATTACTTCCAGGTCTACTCTGACTTGGAGTGGTAGTACCTATTAGGGTCCCATCTATGTGTCAAATAGATCTATTTGCAAATTAGTTGTACTAGCAAATATATGCACCCTCCGGGTGCAAGTATTTAAGTTTTAATATAATAAAATATCATGTTAAATTAGAAAGGCTAATGAAACTGAATAAGAATTCAGATAAAAATATTTGGAACAGAGGGGGTATAATCAGAAAATAGAACAACTTTGAAACTAACTGTTCCACCATTTTCCCTTACTCCCGTCTTTCAGTGGTAAATGTCCCTAATTTAACTATTTAGTTAAGATAGAAAGTAAAGAATAAAATAACAGTTATTTCTTCTTGTTAGTGAATTTCTTTTAACATTTATCCACGAGATTTTTTCTTATATTCAATAAGATAAAACCAAAAAATTAGAAATCAATAATACTAAGCATATATTTATTAAAATCAAATTTTTAATATCAATATGCAAATTAGCCTTCCCATTCACACTGTTATCCGCTATTTTGTTGTATATATAAATACAATTGCATATGATTCGTATGTAGTTATGGTCAACACTCTTAATGATATAAAACAATATATTTATTGATAATTGAGGTTTAAATAAAAATAAAATCATGGAGAATTCGACGTAAATAACAAAGGGAATTGTAACTTGTATAGTAATATAGTTTCGGTTACAGACAGACAAACCCACAATCTCCATTATAATAAGATTAGATAGGAATACTTGATATGATATAGCCATGTGGGAAAAGCTGTTAAGAAACTGCACAAAAAAATGTCAATATAAATGTACTCTGTAAACAATTAACTAATCTCTAGAGATGAAATAACCCCAGAGGACACAGATTGCTTACAGTACCTGCTGTTGCTTAACTGGTCACCAAATTAAGTATTGAACAAGCTCCATTACTGCTTAATTTTTTTGATCTAGTGGGAACCAGTGGATGGGTTTGTCTTAAGATTTTATGAAAATCATTTACACATTATTATTTAGTAGATAATGCATTACCTAAAAATGTTAGGTGAGGTGTTTTTAGTTGCAGGTGTTATAAATTCAATTTATTTTGTCCTAAGTTATTTGAGGTGACAAATAATTTGTACACACCTGTAAATAGATACTCAATTCGACTGATCTTTTTTTTTTTTTTTTTTAGATTTTAAAACATTTTTTTTTTCAATTGTGTAACAACAGAAAAGATTTTGGGTACAATGAAAAAAAAAAAATTTAGGGTACAATGAAAAAAAAAAAAAGTTTGGTAAATGACTGTTCAACCCTGACCACCTACTTTCTTTTTGTTATGTCAATACAGTCAGTTAGAAAAGTCACTTTTTAGAAAGAAGTCAGATTACAAGATAACAACAAGAAATTTTCTTCATTTTTTTTCAGTCTGTAATAAAAGTTCTTAATGGTCCTGTTGAATTGGTTTTCAGTATCTATTTTATTATAATTGATCTTTTTAATTAACCAATAAATTTATCATTTCAATTTAAAAGGTTTATTAAAAAAAAGGATCTGAATTATTTATTTACAAAAAAACAGTGGCATACCCAATTTTGTCGGCTGGTAGGTTTTAAAAAAAAATTAAAATTAATTAAATCTATTATTTAAGGTCAAACTTTTGTCTAAAATGATAAGTAGTAACATAATGACCATCATTAAAAAAAGAAAAATATCATTACATATGCAGTTTATTTTTAATACATTTAAAGGGATTTGTTTTGGTCAATATCGACGCGATCCACCATTTTGTCACTTTTTCAATGTTTTTAGGCGCTTGTTTACAATTTTAATGTTAGATTCGCGATTGCAAAAAAACAAAATAACCAAAAATCAGGTAATTATCCGATTTTAATGACATTTTCAGTATTGATTTATCAATTAATGAATTTTATAATGCATTAGTTATTTTATTTCAAAACTTTAATTTAGTATTTTTGCTATGAAAAATTAATATATAAAATTCATTTAAAATATGAAAAGCCTGATATTAAGTTTAAAATCTTATATTTTTAGATTCTAAAAATAAATATCTATTTAATGCAAACCTTATTTTATTACATCAAAGTATACTTTTTGAAGAAAAACTCGATTAAAAATGTAACCCCCCTCCTTTTTAAGCAGAAAAAATATCGATGTATAATTTTTTCTTTTATAAGATAATAGCCAATTAAATAATTATTGAAATGAGTAAAAAAGAAATCTCCAAAAAATTAATTATCTATTATTTTTTTACATTTTATTTTTCGATTTTCAGTACTTATTTTCACATAGAAAATCCACCGTAAAATTTTTTTTTGTTTCTATTCATAACTTCGGTCTTTTATCTCTTTATTTATACTGTAATTAGAAAACTATGAGACCAACTTGAAAAAAATGTTACGCCCCCAACATAGGGGGGTCAAAATTAAGTGACCTGAAAAAAATGAGAAAGTTTTGAAATAAAATAAATAATGCATTATAAAGATCATTCATTGATAAATAAACACTGAAAATTTCATTAAAATCCGATAATTCTCTGATTTTTGGTAAATTATTTTCTGTAGGGGGGGTGCTAAAGTCATTTTGTCAAAAACGCATTTTAGGCCCATTTTGGGTATAGCTAGTGTATACTATATACATATTTATCAGACCCCTTCGCACAAGGGCAATTTCTAAAGCGGCTTTTAGCAGGTTTGAATTCAGAGTTTTCCATCTCGTAGACTGGTTGCCTACCCAATGTTAAAGAGCCCAACCACCCTACTATTTACCTATAGATGGAGAGAGAATAGTTGGATTCATACCTTTCCCAATGGTACTAGCGCTATGTGAAATGAAGACAGCCTTGTCTAGGATTTGAACTTGTCTCCTCATTTGCCCTTCCTATGACAATAACCATTATACTACCACGCGCATATATATATACCATATATTAAAAAATCGGCTGACTTCTGATTTAGGTTGGAAAATTAAAACAGAAAGTTTTTTTTGTGGTACCCAATGACAGTTTAACAACAATCTATGAATTAACAATTAATTTTGTGAAAGGGGATTAAGGTTGTTTTTAATTATGTATTGCTTAAAAAAAATAAACAACAAAAATCCCAAATTACTATACATTTAATTAACCATTGAAATTAATTATTGAATCTATTATTGAGACAGTTGTGTTAGTATTGCAACGTATAATTTCAATTAAACTTAGTTTAAAAAAATATTTTTCAACATTAAATGTATAGTAATTTGGGTTAATTTGGGGGGTTTTGTTGTTTATTTTTTTAAGCAATATGTAATTAAAAACAACCTTAATCCCCTAAGACCATAACCCAATTTGCAAAATGTTAATTCATAGACTGTAGTTAAACTGTCATTGGGGACCACCAAAAAACTTTCCATTTTAATTTTCTGACCTAAATCAGAAGTCACCCAAAAAATCCTTTGAATTTCATAAATGAGATAGTGTTACTACTTTACAATGTTTATTTAGGTCAGTATCCTTCTTTTTTTTTTTTTTTAATTATGTTTCATATACTGTACCTATCCAGTCTTTTTCTTTCTGAACTTATAAGGTGTTACTTTTATGCATCAGTTCATTTAAAATAGTTTCCTTATCTTTGTTGTTTTTATCATAACATTTTAGCTGCTCAGCCATTGCAATGTATCTATGAAATTCAGTAATCTTTCATTAATGTCAATCTCTTTGTTTGATTCAAGAAAATAGGCTGATCTTATTCTTTTATATATTATGAATGCTAGGGAATTATCAGATACCTTAGGAATTTTAAAACATTTACAATACAGCTCTGTCTGTATATTATGATGGAGGCCCATGGTGTAATTATTATCATCGTAGAAAATAGACTCAGTAACCAGTAAATCTTGGATAAGGCTGTTTGCATTTTCCTTAGCGCTAATACCCTTGGGAAAGGTATGATTCTAAATATTCTCCCTCCATCTATAGTTAAAGAGTAGGGTAAACTAGGCTCTTTAACCTTGGTATGGTAACCAGTCTAGGAGAAGGAAAACTCTGAATTCAAACCTGTTAAACTCCACTTAAGTAATTGATCTTGTGTCACACCCTACTCATGTGGAGGGGTTGGGTAAATATATATCTGGTGATGGTGTATGTTTTTACATTTTCTGATCCATAGATTGAACTTGTAACCTTCTTGGAATCAGAGTTTCATCTGATTTTATTCCACTTATGTGTTCCATCAGACAATCAGTAATTATTTATATATATATATATATATATAATGAATTAGTTTTAATTTCCACACCTTCTTAATTAGTAGTTCTCATATGATGCCAGCCCTGTCAGTGGGGCTTTAGAATACACTGACTGCACCTCTGCAGAGGGGTAAGACCCCCTCCCCAAATTGGGCCACCTGTTAGCTATGGGTGGCAAACATGTGATACCTAAGGACAGAATCATGGTGGATGAGCAGTCCATGTCATGCAACACTCCACTTTGGCCCAGTCGGTCAGGGAGGCCTACTCAGATCAATCTGCTGGTAACGTCAAGTGCTAGCACCTATATGATTGTCCCAACCCTATTGTTCTTATGTCAAGCCCCCACCCTTTTTATCATATGGATGCTAGAAGGCAGTGGCTAAGGGTCTTCATGTCCTGAGAATGACATTAAACTATCTGATGGTGAAGTTCTGGAGTCTGGGGAATGTGGACCACCTCTTCATCACCATTGCTCCCAGTCCATTTTGACCCAGAGTGGTAGTACCAGTTAGGGTCCCAGCTATGGTTTAATAGAAAATTTGTTTACAAAAAAAGTTTAGTTTAAAAAATTTTCTTACAAACAATCACTAAAAATCTTTCAAAACTTTGTTGGCATTAAATGACCCACCGTGGTTGATATGCCATAAAACAAAACAAGCAAAAAACTCATATGATGCTGATATATATGCTAAGTCTACTGATTGGATAATTTAAGCATTGCATGCTTCTTTCAATTGTGTTTTTAAACTTTAAATCTAATGCTTGTTCTTTGTTAATTAGTGGCTTTTATGATGTGCTTTTATGATGTGCTTGGCCTAGTGATTGGATGATTTAGACATTGCATGTTTCTTTCAGTTGTGGATTTTAAAGACTTAAAATCTAATGTCCATTCTTTCCTAATTAAAAGGCTCTCAGAGAGTGCTGATATCTATCCTTGGCCTACTGATTGGAGAATTTAGGTATTGCATGCTTCTCCCAATTATATTATTCTTTGATATTATTCTGTTTCTATTATTTTGACTTCATTCTTTAGAGGATGGTTCCTTGTTCAAAACCAATCAATATCTATGATATCAACAAAATGTTTTAAATATTCACAAAATATTCCCTGAACTTTTAAGACTTTTATCCGTTGTTGTTTTGTTGCTTATTTTTATGGTTGGATTATATCACAAAATTAAAATTGTCAGCTTTGTAGAATAAAGATCATACTCACTATAGAAGCAATATTCTAATTGCCGTTGAATTGGCAAACAAGGCAACAAGCAAGCTGTTACTCAATACATATCTTGCATTGTTGAAAGCCTATTGCAGAATGGTAGGTTATTTATCAAGCACCATAACACCATAGAAACCAAGCAGCCAATCAGGACTCAAGGAATGGAATCACCCAAATGCATGAATGGATTATTCCTGGGTGCTATAAATACCAGCTGTTTTGGGCACCAGTTGTGCTTAGTTAGTTGTTGTTATTCAAACCAACAGTATACTAATTTCAGCAATCTTTAAAAGTAACATCAAAGATTGTATTCCTTATTTACTTTTTTGATTTCCCTGTTTAATTTATATTAAACTTTAATGTTTTTGGATCCAATATGTAATACTTTACATTGTTATTAGTAATTAACAAGTCTTGTGAATGACATTTTTCACTTACATTTAAAAAAAAAAATTCGCACCAGAGAGGAAAAAGATTTTTTAAAAATAAACCATTCCTAAGTTATTAATCTCAATTTTATTTCTTAGACCAATTATTCAATTTTTTTCTAAGGAAGCTTTTCATATCATCAAATGCAACATCTATGATATTTGAAAACATAATGAATGAAATAATAGGTGAAACTTATTTCATAAACATATTTGTAGTTGATATATATATATTTCATTAACAGACAAGAAAATGTAATTAATTTTCTTGATATTGTTTTTCTGTTCTTTATTTATTCAATATATTGTAAATATTTTAAAATTTAATTTTGATATTCAATAATATATTCCATTATCACTGACTGTGTATTATTATTTAATGGTTTTTATTTGAATGCAATTGATTAAATCTTTTTTTTAATAGACTTCATCCTGCTAATGTGGCAGGGTTGGATAAATACTTCATGTAGAGTTTGATGCAATTCTTAGGTAATGAGAGGACCAAACACCATATTTCATATATATATATATTATATATATATATATATATATATATATATAAAGATAATCTACTGAGTCAGACGAACCTACTATTAGTTTCGCATAAAGCTCTTCAGGGCTAAAATCTGATTTTAGCCCTGAAGAGCTTTATGCGAAACTAATAGTAGGTTCGTCTGACTCAGTAGATTATCTTTATTACTTGGCTCTACTTAGGTATCGAGCACTTTTACAAATTTAGCTTTTATAAAGCTCTTCAGGGCTAAAATCTGATTTTAGCCCTGAAGAGCTTTATGTGAAACTAATAGTAGGTTCGTCTGACTCAGTAGATTATCTTTATTACTTGGCTCTACTTAGGTATCGAGCACTTTTTACAAATTAGCCTCTCCTAGCGGTTATATGAATATATATATATCTTATATACATATATATACATATAAATTGTTTTTTTCTTTTGGCCAAATACTGTACCAATAGATTATTTTTTGTTGGTACGAATATCTTGGTCTTTTCTTTTTTTCAAAAATTTTTTTTTTCTTCCTGGTTGATGTTTGGTAGTATATTTTTACAATCAAACTCTCTGCCGGGTTTTTTTTTTTTTTTTTTTTTTTCTCTCCGCAAGGATCTACCAACACGCTTGGTATATTAAATTATATATATATATATATATATATATATATATATAATATAATAAAATAATTATATAATTATATAATATAATAAAATAGATATATAAAGGTTTTACATATCTAGCATTTGTAACATCTTCACCTGACGATTGCCTTGCATGAAACCAATATGGTTGTGAATGTTCCTTTGTCACCAAATAAGTAGATATGTAAAACCTTTATATATTTTTTTTTTATTATATTATATAACAGCTCTATTTTATATTGAGCACTCTACCAATAATACTGCCTTTGGTACACCATTCCAGCAAAAGCTGAAACAGTGACCATCCCACACTATATATATATATATATATATATATATATATATATATATATCAGTCATCCACAGACATGTGTTTCGTAGTTTACTTCTCATCAGTATGGCTTGACTTTTTTAACATCTACTTCTAGCCGGGATCAAAACCTGACAGACTTTTCATCTGCCAAGTTCCTTACCCTTGCAGCTATCAGTGGCCGTCAGTCTTGGGTGAACAATTAATTGCTACATACTTAGGTAATGAGAGGACCAAACACCATATTTCATATATATATATATATATATATATATATATAATCAATTGTAATATTATGGATTTGGACTCATAACTTAAAGTTTCATGGTTATGCAATCATCAGATGAGTCAAATGGTTGAGATCTTAAAAACCAGAAGTCAAATAGTTGACATTTAAAAAAAAAAAAAAAAAAGATCTCAACCATTTGACTTCTGGTTTTTAAGATCTCAACCATTTGACTCATCTGATGATTGCATAACCATGAAACTTTAAGTTATGAGTCCAAATCCATAATATTACAATTGATTATAAATCTGCCCTGATTTATTAGCATTGAGCACCTTTTCATGCTAATACTTTTCTCATTTTCTCATTCATTTTCTATTCATTATATATTATATATATGTATATATATATATATATATATATACACACATCAGTCATCCACAGACATACGGTGGTATGTTTTTAAAATCACCAGAGAATTCAAATCTGTAAACAGACAGGTAATGGCTAATGCCAAACGGTGAAGTGTCCCCCCACAGTGCTTAACCATGGGAGTGGGAAGCATATATATATATATATATATATATATATATATATATATATAAATTTTAAAAACTTTAGTTTAAAACTAAAAAATATGATAGAGTAATGATTACAAATGATAATGTTAGAATATGATAGAGTAATGATTACAAATGATAATGTTAGAATATGATAGAGTAATGATTACAAATGATAAGTTAGAATATGATAGAGTAATGATTACAAATGATAATGTTAGAATATGATAGAGTAATGATTACAAATGATAATGATTACAGAATTAATACATAAATTAAATTAAAGGAGTTAGAACTTTTTGATAAAGATCTTCCAATATAAAATACAGAATTTGCATTTGTGTAATGGTTATTATCATAGAAAATGGACATATCAAACCAAGTTCAAATCCACATAGGGCTAATACCTTTGGGAAAGGTATGAATCCAACTATTCACCTCCCAGCTATGGTTAAATAATAGGGCAGAGTGGACTCTTTAACATTTGTATGGCAACCAATCCAGGAGAAGTCAAACTCTGTTTAAAGATTGATCTTGTGTTGCATCCCGCTTGTGAAGGGGTTGGGTAAATACATAAAGTACATTTGAGGAGATAGAATTCTTGATAAAGATATTCCAATATGGTATAAAATACAGAACTTCAGGTATAACTGTAAACTCAATGTATCTACCAGAAAAAATAATAATAACCATACACATATATCTACTAATAATGGAGATTTGGTCTCTTTTTGTCTTTAACCAAAACTATGTCACTGCTTCATCATCATCATCATGTCGTGCTGGCAGCACGGATATCCATGACAATCTCTTGCCATCCTTCTCTATCATTCATTGCCCCTGGGAGGTCCTCTGTGCAGCATCCAGTATCTGCGCAGAGCTGATCTAGGTATGTCTTTGCTGGACGACCTACTCTGGCGCGCCCATGTGTTGGGTTCCACAGAAGAACGTCACTTATGAGTTCATCTTTGCTTCTCCAGCAGTGCCCAGCATGTCTCGTTTGCCTCACACGGATGGTTTGTGTGATATGGGGCAGGTGGCCATACAGCTGTTTTATCATGGGGTGTTGTTTCCACGTCTTGTTTAATATTGCATGCAGCATATTCGTGCAAGTCCCATCTAGCTTATTCTCCAGGTGCTTCATAAGAGTCCAGGTAGTTCAGCTGTAATACCAGAATTGGCGATTCTTTTCAACAGAGCACATGTTTGAATGTCACTGCTTACATCACAGTAATTTTTAAAGAATTCTATGAAAAATCAATTAAGAGTCAAATTTTCACAAAAATTTTGATACTTATTCATCTTTACATGAATTAGTGTTTAAAATATTTTTTTCCTAAAATATATTGGGGGAAATATTTTTTTTACTAGGTCAAACCCCTCTCGTATTTAATTTTATGAAATCTGAACAAAATATATTTTACTCGTATGATTTTTAAATTATCCTATAAAGATAAGAGTCTGTATAATTAAATCAGAAATTTTTAGAAAAGTTTTGGACGTCCTTACTGCCGTAAAACAAAACAGATATCTCAGTGGAGTGGAGTGAATATGACACTGTTTAAGTAAGTAATTAATTTTTTGAAAATATTAAACGTTTTATTTTGTTTATCTAATCCCTCCCTCGGGCAATATCTTTCAAAAATTTACTCTTACACCGCCTGGAGGGGTTTTTTTTTTTTTTTTTTTTTTTTTTTTTTTTTTTTTTTGGCTAGTAAGAAATAATAAAAAATCTCAGAGTTTCTGACAATATGAAAATGCTGAAGAATATATGACCTAGAATATATTAAAACCTATAAAGATGGAAATGATGTTTGGAAAAATATATAGAATAACCTCTTGTGTTTTTTTTCCTCTCTCTTTGAATGGAGTTAGTAAGATATGTTCCATTTACATTTGTTCTTGATATCTTAATACAACTTGTCTGACAAGTTGATGACTGTTTATTCAAAGGTTTTCATTTTTTTAATATTTTTCATATTAATGATTTCCATATAATATGAATTATATCTGACAATTCACAGACTTTAATGTGGTTATTTTGTTTTAGCTTTCTATAAACAGACCTTAAAAAGTCATCAAGCGGAAATTTTATCAGATAAGAGGCACATCAAATACCTATTGTCCATTTGTTAAAATTAGGAGAAAAGAAACAGTTTGAAACTATAGTATCAAAATTTTGTTTTATATTGCAACAAGAGGCAAAATAGTCCTTTTATTGCAAGAGTTTTCTTGTTTGTTTTTGTTTAGTTTTTTATACTTTTTTTTATACTTTGTTTACTTTTTTATACTGCATCTTTTATATCAACATTTTTGCTTCTTCAAGTTTATGTTGTAGTTATTTTTCTGAAATTCCAGCAAGCCAGTTTAACACTTTGTCTTTTTAATGTGGGGAGCTACACACACCTACCGAAGCTAATGTAGTGACCAGTGCAAAAAGTGTGTGATCCCTTTATATATATATATATATATATATATATATATAAGCATTGCAGTCTTGGAAGACTATATAATATTTGTGCCCCTGAAGTTAGAGTGCCTTCGGTGACTGTGAAGTCCAATGTTCGAAAAACAGCCCCTGACCACAGATGTTTCATGTGAAGGCTGTCCCTGAAGATGTTGATATGCCAGAGTTCTGTTGCCGTCACTTTCTTCTGAACCTCTTGACTTCATGATGTTACCAGTGTTACATACACATATATATATATACATACATACATACATACATACATATATATGGCATGGCAATAGCATAATCTTTACAGATCATTGCCGTCCCTCACAATCCCACAACTCCACCATCAGAACCCTTCCTTGCATGAGCCCTCAAATGACTCATCAAACCTGCTGCAGATCTACAAAGTTTGACGCAAATATGACATTGAAAAGACTTCTTCCCCGTTGAATGAGATGATTCAGATGAATCAGATGAGTCAGATGATAAAATTTGATGCTTATGCACCACCATATGTCTCTTAACACATATACATACATACATACATACACACACATATATATATATATATATATATATATATAAAAAGTTACACTGACAGCATAGATCTGAGGAATGTAAGTTTTTACCAGTCTGCCAACACTGGTATGTCCATATGTAGGAGTCCATTGGAGAACCTGTTATGAATTTGTCCTTACTTCTCCTGCAGTGCCCAGCAAGTCTAACTTAAATTGTTTGTGAGATGGGTGGTAAATGGCCATACAGCTGTTGTTTTGTATGGTGCTGTTTCAAGGAGTTTGTTCAAAACAGCACACAGCATCCTTGTGTAGTTCTCATCTAGCTTTTTCTCCAAGTGTTATATTAAAGTTCAAGTGGTGCAGCCATCCAATAGTACTAACATGAGTAAAGAATGGGTAAAGAATTCCCATTTTATTCTATCAGAAAAGCTCAGATTTTTATGTGGTTGTTAACCTGTTAATAGCTTTACCTATGCATATGTTAACATTATCTTAGTAAATGAGATATTGCTACCAAGGTATGTGAACTGGTTTACTCACTTCAGAGGCTTGCCAGTTAATAAAGAGATGGTGCAATCATACAATAGTACTGACACGGCTACAACATGAAAGAATTTTATTTTTTCAGAGTGCTCAGATTTTCACATGATGGTGCCTTTCTTTCCTGTCAATAGCAGTCCATGCTTTATCTATGTGTATTTTATCATTACTTTCAGTAGATGAGATATGGGGACTGAGGTATGTGAACCAGTTAATAAATTTCAGAGTCTTGCCTGCTAATGAGGAGATGACACAGTATATTAAAAATAGCAATAATGAATATACTAGACAAAATATTTCATTTCAGAATCTTAGAGAATATTCCTGAAATGGGAATATTAATGTTAGTCATTCCATGGGAATATTAATGTTAGTCATTCCTGAAATGGGAATATTAATGTTAGTCATTCCTAATGGGAATATTAATGTTAGTCATTCCTGAAATGGGAATATTAATGTTAGTCATTCCTGAAATGGGAATATTAATGTTAGTCATTCCTGAAATGGGAATATTAATGTTAATGTTAGTCATTCCTGAAATGGGTTAATGTTAGTCATTCCTGAAATGGGAATATTAATGTTAGTCATTCCATTAATGTTAGAAATGGGAATGTTAATGTTAGTCATTCCTGAAATGGGTAATGTTAGTCATTCCAATGGGAATATTAATGTTAGTCATTCCTGAAATGGGTAATGTTTAATGGAATGTTAATGTTAGTCATTCCTGAAATGGGAATGTTAATGTTAGTCATTCCTGAAATGGGAATGTTAATGTTAGTCATTCCTGAAATGGGAATTAATGTTAGTCATTCCTGAAATGGGAATATTAATGTTAGTCATTCCTGAAATAATGGGAATGTTAATGTTAGTCATTCCTGAAATGGGAATATTAATGTTAGTCATTCCTGAAATGGGAATGTTAATGTTAGTCATTCCTGAAATGGGAATATTAATGTTAGTCATTCCTGTAATGGGAATGTTAATGTTAGTCATTCCTGTAATGGGAATATTAATGTTAGGGAATGTTAATGTTAGTCATTCCTGAAATGGGAATATTAATGTTAGTCATTCCTGTAATGGGAATGTTAATGTTAGTCATTCCTGAAATGGGAATATTAATGTTAGTCATTCCTGAAATGGGAATGTTAATGTTAGTCATTCCTGAAAAAGATGAAAATATTTGATTGTAGAATTTCGAATGGTGCTTTTTTTTTCCATTTAAAAATCTCTTGTACTTTTTGAATGCCCTGTTTTTTGGTCAATGGACAAATTCTTGGTGTTGTTTACTTTTTACCAAAGAATAATCATATTAGTGAACAAACCTAATTTGCATTTGTTATCTTTTATTTATTTATTTTTTTTAGATTTATACATTTCTTGTAATTTGCATGATGACCTGAACATGAGAAGATAACATAAGAACTTTTTTATAAACTGATAGAAAAGATTGGAGAACTCTCAAGAGAGTAAAGGTGACTTAGTTCATCAACCCTCTCTCTACACTCATACACACACACATATATATATATATATATATATATATATGTGTGTGTGTGTGTGAGTCTAATTTTAAATGTATATATTATATTTGTATACATGTTACTGGAATAATCACTATCATCTCTTCGGACCCATAAAAGAGGGTTTGAGAGGCAAACATTGTTCCAGCTACAAGGAAGTGAAATCTGTAGTGAAGAAGTAGCTCAAAGAACAGTCAGCAGAATTTTACAGGTCAGGGATACATGCTTTCATTCCAAGGTGGAACATTGCTATTGAGAGAAATAGTGACTATGTGGAGAAGTAGGGGTGTGATCTACAGAGGACTGGCTTCATTTTGATGTATGATACATGTTCCTGTGTTGGTAATTATACTTGTCTTAAACAAAATGGCATTACTTTTTGACTCACCCTCCTATATAAAAAAAAAAAAGAAAAATGATAATTTGAACAGCAGTTGTGTTTCATAGAACAATAGCATGAAAACAATAAATCACTCACTTTTAATTATGTTTTGCAAAACAACTTTTATACAATCCAGCTGATATTTCTATACATTAACATTGAATTGGTCATTAAAAAAAACAAATGCTTTATATTGAGCAATGACAAAAGGTGTAAAAAAAAAAAGTTGCTCTGCCAGTATATCATTTGTGGCAAAAATATTTCTCTACTTGCAGAAGAGTTAAATAGGATTCATGTTTTGTTTGATGACTTTGAAATGGAGGTCTTAAAAAAACTGGTAAATTTTTGGCTCAATTTTTGTGTACATGAATAAGTAAAAAGTAAAGTCGACAGGGCGGCCTAAAGTTGGTATCAGCCAGACAGCGAGGGAGTCTATCCCCTTTTTCACTAGCACTAGACCAAGGAGATTGTTTTTGCATCTGAGGTAGAGCACCACACCTACCATCAACTCCTCACTTTACCACACAGATCCCTGTGCTACTCATACGCTGAGTTGGCAAGGGCCAGTATTGAACCAGGAACTTTGTGATTCCTAGGCAAGTGCTCTACTGACTGTGTTAAACTGGCCCCTTGAATTTAACCTAATTAGATTTTCATTCATATCTACCTGCTTGAAAAATTTATATTGCTATCTGAATAAGTTAATATTTTTCATTTGATTATTTCCATCTTTCTTTAGAACATATGTTTCTTCACATTCAGTCATATGAATATTCACCAACCCCTCCACCATGAGTAGGACGTGACACAAGTTCAATTACATAAATGAAATTTTACAGGTTTGAATTCAGAGTTTTCCCCCTGCCTAGACTGGTTGCCTAACCAAGATTAAAGAGCCTAGTCTACCCTGCTATTTACTCATAGCTTGAGGGAGAATAGTTTGATTCATGCCTTTCCCAAGGGTATTAGTGCTATGTGAAATGCAAACAGCCTCATCCAGGATTTGAACTCATCTTGCCATGTCCATTTCCTATGACAATAACCTCCACCAATAATGGCATTTTCTTGAGTGACACAGATCCTCGTCTGCCAATAGTTGTAACCTGCTTAGCGAAATAATAATACAGGTAGTCCAGCTGACATTAACCATGAGAAGTAATCACTTCCGCCTTTTATTCACAACTCAAAAAGATGGCTGAAACGGTGCTTCCGTTTCTTAACAAAACAATGGCAGAAAAGGTGCTTCCGTTTCTTAGTATACCACACCATGTTCATATCCCATGACAATAACTTCCACCAGTCATATATTTTAGTTTAGTCATTTGAAAGTTGTCCAGATTCATCAGATGAAATTTGTAAATTATCTAAAGGTTTCAGAATGACTCTTATTTTATGGACAGCCTCTGTAGAAGCAGATGGTTGGGTGATAGTGTTAGAAATACAAAAGAACAGAAAATATGTTTAAGGAAAAAAAAAAAAAAAAGAAGTTATTTGTGAAAAGGATTAATAAAGAAGGTTAAAGAAAATCGGAGGTTCTTAATAGCAAAGAAACCAAGAACAGGAATATTGGATCTATGAAGAAAATATCTAGGAATATAATTATAAGTTATATATATATTATAGTTATAATCTTTATATATATATATATATATATATATATATATATATGGTAACAATCGCCTTTTATTTGTCTTGTCACTATAACAAATAAAAATATTTCTAACACCTGTAATCGAGCTCTTTATTTTGATTTCTCCAACACACTCACACACTCACACACACACACACACACACACACACACACATATATATATATATATATATATATATTGTTCCTCAACTTTAAATCACACACACATATAATATATGTAAATATATATTAATTTGCATATATATATATATATAATTTTATTGAAGTGATTCTGCAACCCTGGATTATTAATGTCTTCATTTCAGTATTCAATGCCGAAATGAAGGCATGAAACCCAGGGTTGCAGAATCACATCCATGCAATTAATATATATACACAAACTAATATATATTTATTTATTCTTATATAATAACTCTATCACTGATATTGAGCACTCCTCTAATAATACTGCAAAATCTTGACCCACCGCTAACTCACCAAATGAGAATGATAACCATACACTATTGCACTATATATATATATATATATATATATATATAGAGAGAGAGAGAGACTCTTCTCAGAAAACCATACCTTCCTTCCTTTCTTCCCATCCCCTGTGTCTTACTTGAGGATGACCTCGGATGCCTATGTGACAACACATACCAACATTCGACACCACCATGTCTTTTCCGGCCTGTTTGGGGTATTCATCACTTCTCCACAAAGTGTCAACATGCAGCTCTCCGGATCTCTTAGAGCACCCTCATTCATTTCTCAGTCTTGTTTTTTTTACCTGAGGTTTGTTACGAAAGACATTGAACTCTTATACCCTTTTTTGTTATCTGTTATTCTTAAATGTATGTATTAGTGTACAATATACAACTTTTATGTTACATTTATTGTCTTCAGTTTTGGCTTTTTGTTATTCTATTTAATTGTTTAGTAATTTATGAGGAAGTGCGTCCCGGTCTCCTGCCTCAAGAGTTGCTGCCCGGTGTCTATTAAAATAACGACCCAGCTCAGTCTATTCAAAATTATCCATCTATCTATCTATCTCAATTTGTTCATATTTATCTATATTACTTCAAATACTAAGATTTTTTTTTCCTGTTTGTTTAATGTTTTGTTTTTAGTTTAAATAAACAAGAATTACGACAAAAAAAGCGAGCCCCCCCCCAAATACATTTACTTGTCGAAAATATCTATCTATCTATCTATCTCCATTTGTTCATATCTATTTATATTATTTTGTTTGTTTATCTATCTATCTCAGTCTATTCAAAACTATATATCCATCTTCATATCTAAACAAGAATTACGGCAAATTACGATAAATAAACATTAAACAAGAATTACGACGTTGTTATTTTGATAGTCACCGGGTAGTGGTTTTTGAGACCGGTACGCACTTCCTCATAAATTACCAATTGTTTTATGTTCTTCGACTGACCACATGATTAACTGCTGCTTAGTTGCATTGCACAAGTGAGAAGTCAGAATACAAGTCCTACAACAAAATTCCATCACTGAAATCTGTAATAATACTATAGCAGTAAGTGCTTGCTCAGTACCTTATCACCCCCTCCTCCTGTTTTTTTGGTACTCATGCTCTTTTATTGTGTGGCATGTCTCAAGTGCATTTTCGTATGCCTCAACTTAATCTTGCCACATCTCTTGGCTCTAAGATCATGTCTTTTAAATTATGGCTTTGGAGCGGTCATGTTTCTTTTTTGAGTTTTTCACTCCTCTTACACTCAAGGCATATATGAATGTGCTTCATTCCCTGGAGTAAGCCATCTTCTCTCCTACAGCTTCGGCAGAATTAGTTTTTATAGATTCATAAATTTATGTACTTTGTAGACAGATTTAATTTTAGGAGGTAAAACTTCATAACCAAGTTAGTTGAGTCATACTTCAATGATATAACTTATTTGTTTAGAGTTGTTCTAACCTGTATTTAAATGCATTTTAGAAATACGAAAATATTTCTACTAGAGAAATTTATTTGGTTTCCCAGTTTACTCCATCTATCTGAACTGATACTGAAAAAGTGCCTATCCCCTCACTCAAATAAAATATTGTGTGCATCTAGTAATTATTAATAAAATAATCATTTTGAATATCTATTTTACACATAAATTTTCCACAAAATCTTTGGTATCTATTTATTTGTAAACTTTATTGTTAACTTTTTGTTACTTAAAAAAGGGCGAGAATAAAAAAATAATTATTAAAATTGATTATAAATTTCTCAAATAATTTTTTTCATTTTAAGTAGGAATAACACTTTTTATTTAATTTCATAGTTTATTTATTTTAAATTGTCCTTATTACATATATTGTATTATAATTCACCATTTGAATCCTTATAATTATTAAGGAACAGCTTTTATTTATTTTATTATTACTTGATATTGAATATTTAAAAAAATTAAATAATGTCTCTTTTTTAAATTTTTTTGCATTTTGCTCAAATGACTTGCAATACTTGATTTATTGTAAGAAAACTGATTACAATAAATAAGTCACTTATTCCATACAAAAGTTTTGACTCATTTAACTAATTTTGTCAAGAGAAGTCAGAAATGATAATTTATACCATGCAATATCTTTAGAATGACATTCTACTCACCCGGACTTGTGTACACATATATCAAAGTTGGTGCTTTGTCAACAATTTGGTTAACAATTTTCTTGGAAGTCATCTGTGGGAGTTATTTTCGTATTTGCCTGGGGAGTTGTCTGCCCGTTCGGTTTCGCTGGTTCCCACTAGGGGCCTGGTCTATTTAAGTGGCTGATTTGAACTTCTCTTTCTCTTTTTGCCTGCCGACCTACGAGACCACATGGGTTAGACACGGTCTACCCTTCTCGTTGGGGCTTTGGCTCCCCCCCTTACATTACTGTAAGTGATTCATACATGGACTATTCCTAGTCTCATGTCTGTTGCTTTTATGTTTATCCTTTTTATATGTAACTTTGTATTACTTATGTATGTATGTTCATGTACACCTCAATGTATTATGTACCCTGTTAATGCTTTTGCTGTATATAAAATGTTTTGTCCTTCAACCTTTGTCGGAGTTTGTTTGCGTTCCAACGAGTTATGACTTTGTCATAACCTTTTGAACATTACACATCTATAGGATTTTTTTTTTTTTAATGGCATATCAGCCTTCATGGGTTATTTAATGAAAAATCCATCCTTTTAGAATAATATACATGATGCAATATAACTCTTAACTGTGTAGATGAGGGGGTTCATACGTTTCCAAGGATATTAGTCAAAATGTGAATGTAATAGTGTGACTGGAGTTTGAACTCGCTTACTATGTTGTTGAAGTCCAACACATTAACCACTTTGCCATGGGACTTCCCCAGAAGTAATCTATACAATTTAGTGCATAATTCTTATTTGTAATTTTATCATGAAACAAAAAGTAGTTTGAGAAAAAAGAAGCAACTTTATTTCTTGTCCTGGAATGAAAATCACTCATATGGTGTCTTCTAAGATGAATTAGTCTCTACATGCACAGAGTTGTGCCATCTACTTATTAAATGGCAAGTCTCTGAAATTAGTAGACCTGTTCATATACCTGGGTAGCAATATCTCATCTATTAAAAGCAATTTCAACATATGCATAGGCAAGGCATGAACTGCTATTGACAGGTAAATGACCATATGGAAAGCTAATCTCTCTGATTAAAAAAACCCCAAAAAACGGGGATTCGTAACTGTATCAGTACTATTGTATGGTTGTAACATTTTGGACTTTAATTAAACTGATAGGAGAAAAAGCTAGATGGAAACCACACAAAGATGATGCATGCTGCTTTGAATAAAACAGCAGCTGTATGGCCATTTATATCCCATCTTACAAATCATCCAATTAAGATGAGCAACACATGCTGGACACTGCTGGAGAAGTAATGAACTTATAAAGAGTCTTCTTCTATGGATTCTTACACATGGACACATAAGTGTTGGCTAATCAACAAATACTTACATTCATTAGTTCTGTGAAGACATTGGATACTGTCTAGAGGACTTACCTAGAGCAGAGAGAGAGAGAGAGAGAGAGAGAGAGAGAGAGAGAGAGAGAGTGAGTGTGTGTGTGTGTGTGAGAGAGAGAGAGAGAGAGAGCCAAGGGAATTCATACTATCATTACTTGATGAAGATGTAGAGAGAGAGATAGAGAGAGAGAGAGAATTGGTATTATCAATACGACTTGATGAAGATGTATGGCTTGCCAGAAAAAGTATGGGTACTTACTTTCCAGTGGATCGAGAAGCACCTGCCTTGTGTTACATGATTATTTGCATTAAAGATCATGTGCTGACTGCTTATGTCACATGTCATACCTTGCCCTATGACATAAGGGGCTTGTTTTGATGCAGAGATCACTCTGGTTTTACTGCCATTTTACCTACAACACTTCGTTTGTGTGAACCGAATTCCAAACCAAGGTCGCAACACCAGTAATTTGTTGCAAGACTAATTCTGCCTACTTCAGATATGAGGAAAGGTGTTTTCTTTTTCTTTTCTTTCTTTCTCTGTCAGTTGCCATTGTTTGGTTTGGGTGTAGATTTATCTTCTATTTTCTTGTTACTGACAATATCCCCTCCTCTGTAGCATTACCTTTTATGGGAAATCACTACAGATTTATAACAGATTACCAATCACTGCAACTTATCCAAACCCTTTCAATATATGACCTCCTAGTTGTAATACTGACAGAGTGGAATATCTTCTTAATAATTGAAAATCACAGTCTCTGACTGTAATTGAAACTATGTCACTGCTTAGATCACAAACATTCAGGAATTGCCTAAGTTTATAAATTAGTATTTAATTTATATTCAAAATTGTTAATACGTAGAATTTGAGTATGCAGTATTAAATGGTCCACATTGTTTTTAAAACAATTTTAATAAATACATGTCAGGTATTATATATTTATTAATCTAAAAATTAAAAAAAAATAATTTTCTACTCTCACCCTTTTTTTCAGTAACAAGAAGTTAACTAAAAAGTTTACAAATAAATAAATACCTACGATTTTGTGTAAACTGTTCAGAATAATTATTTAATTAATAATTAATAGATGAACACAACATTTTATTTGAGGGGGTGGGGACTGAAGTAAGTTTCCATTTCAAATTGTGGTTTTATTTTTACTCCTTTAATAAATTTGATGATTTTACTTACTCATGATACAAACCTCCTGACATTTGAATTTTAAACTCTCCTCAGGCAATATCTTTCAAAAAAATAGTTTTTAAACCGCGCAGAGGGTGTTTTATTTTTATTTTTTTGCTAGTTTGGAAAATTTTCGTTTTGTTGTTCTTTTAAATCTGTTCCATATTGGTTGCCAAATTGTCTTATCCTGACTGTAACACTGAAAATCTTTATTCATTTTCAATGTATAATATATTTTCAATGTATAATATATAAGATGGCATAAATTTTAGATTAGAAATTATACACTCTACTTTTAAACTCTAATATCATATGTATTTTGAGTTCTTCATTTTTTTTATCTATTCTTCTTTTCAATTTTAAATTATGTCAGAATAAAAGTTTTGGATAATATTTGAAGTCATGTATAATAAAGGTCAACTTGAACATTTCAGCTAATAAAGCTGTCATTATCAACACTAGCAAATATATGCACCCTCCGGGTGCAAGTATTTAAGTTTTAATGTAATAAAATATTATATTAAATTAGAAAGACTAATGAAACTAAATAAGAATGCAGTTAAAAAGATTTGAAACAGGAGGGTGTATAATCGAAAAATAGAACAACTGAAAGTTACTCTTCCATCTCTCTCGTCTTTCATTGTTATTTTTTCTAATTTATGTATTGAGTTAAAAGAGGAAGTAAAGAATAAAATGACAGTTATTTTTTCTTGTTAATGGATTTCATTTAAGATTCATTGAAGAGATTTTTGCTTATATTCATTAAAATAAAACCAAACAATTAGAAATCAATAATACTAAGCACATATTTATTAAAATCACATTTTTAATATCCATATGCAAATTAACCTCCTCGTTCACACTGTAAACCGCAATTTTGTTGTATATATAAATACAATTGCATGTTATTGGTATGTAGATATGGTTAACAGCATCAAAAATGTAAAACAATTTTATTAATAATTGAGGTTTATATAAAAAGTAGAATAATGGAGAATGTGACGTTAATAACTAAGGGAATTGTTACTTGAGTAGTAATATAGTTTCGGTTACAGACAGAAAAACACACAATCTCCATTATAATAAGATTATCATTTGACTTTCTTTTTGACTTTATTCTATGTTGTATTTTTGATTATCTCATAGATATTAACTCTTAAGTTCTTCTGATATTTTATTATGAAATATCTTTTCTTCACACAAATATTTTGGATAATTTTAGTTTTGTTTAAAAAACAAACAAACAATTACACAATTCATTCTTCAACTTTTAGATTAAACTATGAATTTAAAATGGGAATTTAGAAAATAGTTTTAGAGGTTTATGTATATATAATAATATCTTTTATTATCTCATAGTTATTAACTCTTAAGTTCTTCTGATATTCTTGTTGTATGTTGTTTGGAGGTAATTTTTATGTGAAATGTAACATCAAATAAACAAGAAAAACAGTAATGAACAAAGAAGTTTGAGTCATAAAAAAAATTGTCCTTTATATATATTTACCAACCCCTCCGCACGAACTGGATATGACACAAGGTCAATTTCTTAAGCGGAGTTCAGCAGGTTTGAATTCAGAGTTTTCCTTCTCCTAGACCGGTTGCCTAACCAAGGTTAAAGAGCCCAGTCTGCCCTACTATTTACCCATAGCTGGAGGTAGAGTAGGATTCATAACTTTCCCAAGGGTATTAGTGTTAAGTGAAATGCAATTACCACGTCCAGGATTTGAACTCGGGGTGACGAGTCCATTTCCCATGACTTTAAAATTTGTCCTTTATATGTGTATTATAAATTGTATCAAATGAACAAGTTATAAAGATGTGGTTTGGTTAATGAATTTTCCTTTTTACAAAGTCTTATTAGTGTTAAAGCTTACTTGTATTTCATTTCACCTCATTCAAGGAGGATCGTATTCATGACTGTCCCATTGCTGGCCACTGCCTTTCTGCCCTGCGCTACTAGAAAAATCCTTTCTTTCCCCCACTCTAAGAATGTTCGTTAGTTTGTGGGAGTTTTGAATTTTGGCATCAGTCAGTCTGGTTTTTGTCTATTTTTAGAATACAATCCTTTTTCTTTGTTCCATAAATCTGCCCTAACAAGAATCTACAGATTATGAACCATTACATTCTCTTATGAAATATCTTTCCTTCACACAGATATTTTGGATAATCTTTAGTTTTGTTTAAAAAAATTACACAATTCATTCTTCAACTTTTAGATTAAACTAAGAATTTAGAATAGGAATTTAGAATTTAGAAATAGCTTTAGCCAAGACTTATATTCCATACCATATATATATATATAGTGTATACAATGCTAAGAGAATAATTAAAAAAATGGAATACTCCTTAAATTGCTAAGCACAACTGAACTGGTGCCCAAACCAACTGGTACTTATGGAACTCAGGAATACTCCATTCATGTATTTGGGTGATTCCATTTCCTGAGTCCTGATTGGCTGCTTGGTTTCTGAGGTGTTATGGTGTTTTATAAATAACCTGGCATTTTGCAGTAGGCTTGCAACAAAGTAAGATCCGTATTGTGTTACGGCTTCCTTGTTGCCATGTCTGCCAATGTGACAGTAATTGAAATTCTTCTATATAGATGATTTGTTGTCTCTTGATCCTCTGTAGAAATTCCCAGAAAAGTTTTCCCAAAAGAAATGATAATTTTTAACTGGGGATGTGTCATTTAGAAATTGTCAGGAAGCCATGCTTTAGGCTTTGTGGCATATCCTGAGACAGTATTTATTTACTCTTCAAGTAATATGAACAAACTAATACTGAATAACATGATAGATAAGGGAAAAAATCCCAGATTTTTTTTTTTTTGGTAACCATCCAGGAATATGAATTCTTATGCCCTTGTCAAATAGGATAGAGTATAAAAAACGATTTGTTGATTCTGCTGTACTGTCAGATTTGTTTCTAGAGGAGCCTCTATGGCTACCCTCAATTCTTCTTTATTTTTTTTATTAAGTGACGATATATGACTTCGACTCAACTTGCAGATCCAAATCTCCAGAAGCAAATTTTGGAACCGACAATGCAGAATCTATTCTGAAACTGATTTGAGTCCCCCAGCCTGGTATTGTTAATCTTGTAGATAGCTTCAACATTGTAATGGCTTGCTTTGAACTCAGGGAGCATAATAACATCAAAATAGTGTTTATTTAGCTTTGCTTTGATAGACATGAAAAACGAAAAAAAATTAGTTGTAACACAAACAATACACAAAAGAGATATCAATTTTTAAAATGATATATAGATGCAAACAAAAGGGAACAGAAAAATAGCCATTTACAAAGTAGGTGCTGAAAAGTTCTCAGACCAGCCAAGAAGAAAATGACTATTAAAAAAAAGGTGTTAATCTGTTCTTATGTATGTTGACTTTTATTTAGGACTCATCAATAGAAGTTGTTTACGCACTGGGTCTCGTTTCTATTCTTACCTCCTCTTATGTAGATATCAGCATTATTTATCTCTTATTTGTTGAGATGAGGGTTGATGTGTATAATTTTGATTTTTTGGACTGTTGTCCTCATTTTTATTGTGGTATGTAAAAACACAATGTTTCAGCCACTGTATCCTCTGGCCTTCTTCAGATGTTCCCTGTCTATACAAGCATAGCAATGACCTCGTTATGATTTTTGTGGCCATTTTTAGGCTGCAAGCAAGAGCAGAATCCTTGGTTGTTCCTTAGTGAAGAATCCTTGGTTGTTCTTTGGTGTTAAGCAGAGTCCTTGGTTTTTAATTCGTTCATCCATTTCAAATACCAGCAACTGAAGGCTTTCAAGATCGGCAATTAAATAATTAACTAACCCCATATTCAAGATGTTGATTGGCTGATTGAATCCATGTGTCCATAAGTTTAAGTGGTGGCCTACAGCACACCTTATATCTTGAAATAATCCAACAGACACAACCTGGGAAATCATTTTGAATAGTTTGACTGTTGATTAAACAAGGCATCAAACTTTTGAAGATCTCATTCAATTAGATAAGGAAGGACATTGGAAAAGAAGACTTCTCAAAAAATCAGTGTATATGTTGGGCTCTAGTGACGTTTTGAGTAGAACAAGTAAAAAGATGAACACAAGATGGGAGCCAATCATTAAAAAGTCTAAATTAAATTTTTTTTAAAGTAAATTAATTTAAAGATAAAAATTATTGGGAAATAACTGATGCTACTTCAGATATGAGGCACGGTGTTTTCTTTTTCTTTTCTTTCTTTCTCTGTCAGTTGCCATTGTTTGGTTTGGGTGTAGATTTATCTTCTATTTTCTTGTTACTGACAATATCCCCTCCTCTGTAGCATTACCTTTTATGGAAATTACTACAGATTTATAACAGATTACCAATCACTGCAACTTATCCAAACCCTTTCAATATATGACACCCTAGTTGTAATACTGATAGAGTGGAATATCTAGTTGTAATACTGACAGAGTGGAATATCTAGTTGTAATACTGACAGAGTGGAATATCTAGTTGTAATACTGACAGAGTGGAATATCTAGTTGTAATACTGACAGAGTGGAATATCTTCTTAATAATTGAAATTTGCAGTCTCTGACTGTAATTGAAACTATGTCACTGCTGATGCTTAGAGTTGTGCAGGAAACGGCAATAAACCACTTTTTTAAAGATGATCGTGACGTTTCTCATGGTACTTCTTGGATTTATAGATGTGCAAAAATAATGACATCTTTATTTGAATGAAATCTTCAAAATTTCTTTGATGCTTTGTTTGCTCAACAGTCAATCTATTCAAAATGATTTTTCAGGTTGGATCATTGCTATGTTAGGATACAAAAGGAACACCTGAAGAAGGTGTTCAAAAATTCAAAATTTCTTTGAGGCTTTGTTTGCTCAACAGTCAAACTATTCAAAATGATTTTTCAGGTTGGATCATTGCTATGTTAGGATACAAAAGGAACACCTGAAGAAGGTGTTCAAAAATTCAAAATTTCTTTGAGGCTTTGTTTGCTCAACAGTCAA
>CM042144.1:116733092-116865592 GCA_023376005.1 Doryteuthis pealeii
TGAACCAATGTGTGAGCATTGAAATAATCAAATAGTCTCAGTATAATTCTGTTTCTATACAAGCCGGCTGAAAAGTGGACACTATGACACAGGATTTATTTCTTTTACCTTCAAAGTGAGAATCTGAATGTTTTCTAAAACAGGTGGAACACCATGGCATCAAAATACAAATAAGCTTGCATGTTTAAACATGGGGTGGTTTTTCAATCTTTCCCTTGTTGATATTTTTTGCTCTCTGCTTTTTTTTCTTTTTTTTTTTTTTCTTTCAAGAAATCATTTTTTAAAGTTGTCAAAATCATCAAAATAATCAAGAAGAAATAATCTACATTGCAGTTCAAATTCCCTCATTAGTGAACATATCAAACATGTTAATAGTAAGATTATACTGTGGTATATCCACAGGTCTTGCTAGTAAATAATTATTTTATTAAGTAAATGCAAAGTGAAATAAAAATTAGTTACAAGTTAAAACCAAATCTAATCTTTAGATTTTGTCAATTGAAAAAAATTTTTTTTTAAGTAAATTAAAATTCAAGAAAAAATCAAATTGCAAGAAATTAATCATCACTTGTATTGCTTCTTCAGTTTGACAAATGGCGCAATGGATATAAGAGTTAAGTTTATACAGTTCTAGGTGACAATTATCTGTAGGTTGCAGGTTCAATCCTGGCCATGGGTTATAATATCATTGAATACTTAACATAGCTTAACACTTGTACTCAGTCATGGTTAGTTGAATGAGAGCAGTCTACCCTGGTGGATTGAATACAGGGTTCAGTTCAAAGTTCTGTGATAGGTGCTTTTTTGGAATAATCAGGTTTACCGAGTGCAATTTTAGGATAAACCAATAATTTGATAATTAAAAGTAAGTAAAAGTTATGTCTGTCATGAAAGCTTGTCACGATAAAATGTATTTATGATTTGGTTGCTGTAAGGATTCATGTGGCCATTTTTAGCACTGTAGTTGAATGCAGTTTTACAATGGAGATTCTTTGTGGCATAAAGTTTGATCCTTTCTTGAAATAGAAAGATGTAGTATCAGTTTTAATACTTGTCAGCTGGTCCATGTTAAAGAATTGTATAATCCTTGTCAGTTGATCCGTGTTAAAGAATTGTATAATCCTTGTCAGTTGATCCGTGTTAAAAAATTGTATAATCCTTGTAAGTCGATCCGTGTCAAAGAATTGTATAATCCTTGTCAGTTGATCCGTGTTAAAGAATTGTATAATCCATGTCAGTTGATCCGTGTTAAAGAATTGTATAATCCTTGTCAGTTGATCCGTGTTAAAGAATTGTATAATCCTTGTCAGTTAAAGAAT
Source organism: Doryteuthis pealeii (assembly GCA_023376005.1). Classification (NCBI taxonomy): domain Eukaryota; kingdom Metazoa; phylum Mollusca; class Cephalopoda; order Myopsida; family Loliginidae; genus Doryteuthis; species Doryteuthis pealeii. The sequence goes on from CM042144.1 coordinate 116,734,412, forward strand.
TGTATAATCCTTGTCAGTTGATCCGTGTTAAAGAATTGTATAATCCATGTCAGTTGATCCATGTTAAAGAATTGTATAATCCTTGTCAGTTGATCCGTGTTAAAGAATTGTATAATCCTTGTCAGTTGATCTGTGTTAAAGAATTGTATAATCCTTGTCAGTTGATCCATGTTAAAGAATTGTATAATCCTTGTCAGTTGATCCATGTTAAAGAATTGTATAATCCTTGTAAGTTGATCCGTGTTAAAGAATTGTATAATCCTTGTCAATTGATCAGTGTTAAAGAATTGTACAATCCTCATCAGTTGGTCTGTATTAAAGAATTATATAATCCTTGTCAGTTGATCCGTGTTAAAGAATTGTACAATCCTCATCAGTTGGTCTGTATTAAAGAATTATATAATCCTTGTCAGTTCGTCTATACATCCAATGAGCAATTGAACGACAATTTATCAATGCCTTTAAATAGTAAATCAAATACATGATTGAGTGTTTTGATTGGCCCGTTCAGCCAACACAGATTGGAACAGTTTATAAGTACAAGTTGCAATCTTCAGCACACCTTATATACCAAACATTATCCAACAGGTGCCATGTTCATTGATGTTTTGATAAATCAGGTTGGCCATCTCATTGGGTCTCCAAATCATCTTTCATAGGGATGAAGAAACCTTTTGCATCTTCTAAAATTTCTATTGAAGCTCCTTTTAAAACAGGCTTCTAAAATGTTACCCCCTTTTATCATGTCTTTTCTGTTGTACTGCAGAACTGTAACTCGGTAAAATTACAACTTAAACATCCTCAGGTTTGTTTCAATAGAGGTGAACTTTGATCTGTCACCCATCCATCAATGTCTCTGCACTTCTGTTGGGTTCCTGGGGTGTAGGTGGGGAGGGGCATTTCATATCACAAAGTTTGTACAAAGTAAATGACTGTTGAATGTAGATGGGTAAGCTAGTAATATTACTGATTCAAATATTTTGATATATTAAAGTAAAATGAATGAATCAATTCCTGAATATAAATCAGTCTTTTAATATTTCACATACTTATTATCAGTATCTTTCAGAATTGAAATGAATATTTAACTTTCAGATTAACAGAATAATTCAAATCTAAGTGCAATGTATGTCCTTTGAATCTAATTTGATATGTATATATATATATATATATACCAAACTTGTTGGTAAACCCTTGCGGTAAGAAAAAACCTGGCAAATAGTTTGATTGTAAAAATATTCTACCAAACATTACCTGGGGAGAAAAAAAATCTTTGAAAAAAAAGAAAAGACCAAGATAATCGTACCAACCAAAAATAATCGATTGATACAATACTTGGTCAAAAGAAAAAACAATTCATATGTATATATATATATATGAAAAATATATATTCATACAAAAACCGCTAGGATATACTAAAGCTAATAAGTAAAGAGTGCTCAATACCTAAGTAGAGCAAATAATAAAGATAAACCTAATGAGTCAGATATACCTACTAAAAGTTTCGCTTAGTGCTCTTCAGGGCTAAGATCCGACTCTGACTGCCTGTCTAGCCTAAGTAAGGTCAAAAGTGGAGTGTTTCATGTCATGGACTACCCAGCCACCAGGGTTCCATCCTTTAGCACCATGGGTCACCACCCATGGCCAAACAGGCAGACGCATTCGGTTGGTCTTACCCCTCTGTTGGTCTTACCCCGACAAGACTCTTGATATGCTGTAAAATCAAACAACCAACCAAATGAGAATAGTGCTCAGCCTGAAATATTTGGCTTATCTGTTCAAAAGGGAAGTGCTTATGGTGTAATGGTTATCATCATACGAAATGGACACAGCAGCTCAAATTCAAACCCTGGATGAGACTGTTTGCATTTTCACAATTCTCTAATACTCTTGGGAAAGGTATGAATCCAGAGATTCTCATTCCAACTATAGGTAAATAGTAGGGCAGATTGGGCTCTTTAACCTTGGCATAGCAAATGGTTGAAGAGAAGGGAAATCTTTAATTCAAATCTGTTAAACTCTCCTTTAAAAAATGACCTTTTGTCACATCTTATCATGCAGAGGGCTTGGTTCAAAGGGTTAATACAGAACGTTTGAATATTATTGGTGAGAACGGAATGTAAAAGTTCAATTAAAAAAAGAAAAAAAAGTTTTGTATAGAATTTTTATCTGTAAGTGTCTGCATGAGTTTATGGTTGATTACTACTTAAAAACAAACAAGCCCTACTAGAAAAAACTTGGCAAGTGCAGAATATTATCTTATGAATGGCATTTAAACCATGTGATGACGTTATTGAAAGTACTTATGACTTTTATACATTGAACCAGAAAAAAACATTTTCTTGTCTGTTTTCTTTGACTTTTTGGCTTTTGAGGGACATGTTTTTTTTTTAATGATTTTTTTTAGATATTTTTTTTTTTATAAAACCTATAAAATTCCTTAAGCGCTAAAGTCAAAAAGAGTGAAAGGTGAGTTAACCTTAGTCTTATCTAAACATTCACTAAATCAGCAAGCATTCTTTACTGATAAATATGATTAAAACAAACAAAAAATAATCAAATAATCCCATTTTAACCATTGTATCCCAGAATTCATTTTAAATGGATTAACTACTAAGTTCTCATGTAGATATGTAGACTTTTAGCTTTAGGATCTGATTTTTATAATTTTTAATTTTTTTTTTTTTTTTTTTTTTTTTTTACTTCAGATTGTGCTTCCTCATAATCAGTTATTTTCTTTTTTTTTCTAAAATTTTTTCGCTAGTTGGATATATTTGTCTTTTTTTTTTTTTCTTATTGAATGATTCTCAGATATTCTTCTTTGTAAATTCAAAACAAAACTGAGTGTAAGATAACAAATATTCAGAGGATGTCTTTATTTATGAATGAATAAATAGTTCTACCTATGTTCTAGCATTTTGGTTTATATATATATATATATATTATAAAATGGGTACAAGAGATAACCTACTCGAGTTTCACCATAAGGATCTTCAAGGTTAAATCCACTGAATTAATCGAGACAACGATTAGTATTGAGCACTTTGTATTTGTTATATTGCTGATTTACCTCTCTGAATTCTACACTTACTAACCATCGTGACCAAATTCACCGGTAAGTCAACTTTTCCTTTATATATATATATATATATATATATATATATATATCAACCATTATAAGGATAGTATTAAAGAGTGATGTCATGAAGCTCTTTAAAAAATATATCATTTTCAAATGAGATAAAACAAAAATGCAAAAATTTATTTGGTTATCATTAAAGGCATTCCTTTTTTTCTTTTTTCTCAAAATTTGGTATTTCTGCTGAGGATCAGGGCATTGTATCTGTTTCCCCTGTTTAGGATTAAAGTGTTGCTGTCTGGAATCAGAATAATATGTCACATAAAACAGGGGGGGAGGGAGGGAAGGGGAGAGCAAGTAATGTAACAGTGATGTGTAAATTAGCACCAAAAAGTTTTTTCAGTGGAATAAAAAAATTATATGTAGATTAGAAAGGAAAAGTTTAAGGATGAATGATCATAAGGCCACATGGCATTGTTTCTATTGGTCAAGAAGTGAGACATGGCAAAGTGGTAGAGAGGAAGAGTGAGAAATGAGAGTATGGAGTGAGTTTGGTATGATGCATTGAGAGAGTGAGACATGGGCTTTTGCTCTTGGCAGTTGTGACTTGGGGAGAAAATAAAGATCTCATGAGAAAAAGAAATGGCTTTGTGTTATTACTAAAAACTCTAAATGACACAAGGCAAGATGTCCCCCAGCACCCCAAGTTGGTTTCCAGACTCCAAATATCCAGGAATTGTGAGCCAACTCAGCATTGGTTCAGCAACCAAGATTTGAGTCCCTCCAATGTAGTACCGTTCCAGAGATAGGTATACAATTATTTCTATGTCAACACATCATCTCTCCATTCGGAAATGAGAGCATAATGTTACAAATATACCTGTACACATATGGATGCTAATTAGGACTGAGCCTATTCTAGTAGTGACCAAGGGCTCTTTAGCCCAATGAAATAGATCACTAATTAGGACTGAGCCTATTCTAGTAGTGACCAAGGGCTCTTTAGCCCAGTGAAATAGATCACTAATTAGGACTGAGCCTATTCTAGTAGTGACCAAGGGCTCTTTAGCCCAATGAAATAGATCACTAATTAGGACTGAGCCTATTCTAGTAGTGACCAAGGGCTCTTTAGCCCAGTGAAATAGATCACTAATTAGGACTGAGCCTATTCTTGTAGTGACCAAGGGCTCTTTTTTAGCCCAGTGAAATAGATCACTAATTAGGACTGAGCCTATTCTAGTAGTGACCACCCCAAGCAGAATTTAACAGGTTTGAATTCAGAGTTTTCCTTCTCCTAGACTGGTTACCTAACTAATGTTAAAAAGTCCAGTCTGCCCTACTATTTACCCATAGCTGGAGGGAGATTCATACCTATCCCAAGGGTATTAGCGCTATATGAACTGTACCTTCATCCAGGATTTGAACTCAGGTCGATGACTCCATTTCGTATGACTTTAACCATTACCTCACTGCCTCCAACTATCTATTTATTTTTTTCAACTATATTTTCCGACTATTTATTTATTTATTTTATACAATAGAGGTTTATATTTCAACATAATCTCATTTCTTGTCAATGCACTTAATTTAGTGGTGAATATTAATTACATACATCAAACATTACACACTTTCGTGTCTGTGCACACATATACTCTAACCCAGAATTTATGGGGTGTGGGGGAGGTGTGACAATAATCAGCAGGAGAGAGAAAATTGGTCAACTAAGTTCAAAATACAACTGAAGGTGTTTGCATTCATTCAGCTGAAGGTAGGTGTGGTGCTCCACCTCAGATGCTTTGTTATTCCAATTTATTTGGCCCTGCAAAACTGGCCCCAACTAAGTTCAAAATACAGCTGAAGGTGTTTGCATTCATTCAGGACTTAAGATCTTATTAGGAAAAGGCAGGAAACTGCTTCTCCTTTTGTTTTACCTTTTGTTTTTTTCTTCTGCAACTGTTATAAAATGTCTGGATACAATCTTTTCTCTTTTTGTTGTATGCCTAGGGTTCATTCATTTGGATTGAGAAATAGTTTTCATATCCAGAAGGTGGGATAGTTTATCTAACTGATTGTAGAGTTGTAAGTTGCGCCATCCCATTGAAAATAACCAGATTGAACAATGGAATCATTTGTAAATCCATTTATTTAGCAACCAAGATACAGCATGAAAGTCGATACCAATTTCTCATACCTTATGCATTCCACTCAATAGTTCTCCTTATAAAATTCTTCAGATTTTGACGATGTTTTTGTCAAGATACATCACTTCTTACATGTCTAATAAACCCTGGTTCTGCTTTGTTATTCCAATTTATTTGGCCCTGCAAAACTGGCCCCAACTAAGTTCAAAATACAGCTGAAGGTGTTTGCATTCATTCAGGACTTAAGATCTTATTAGGAAAAGGCAGGAAACTGCTTCTCCTTTTGTTTTACCCCAATATTAGATATCTTGACAAGGTTCCTGGTTTAATAACGGCCCTCGCCAACTCAGCGTATGAGTAGCACAGAGATCTGAGGAGCTGAAGGTAGGTGTGGCACAGAGCTGAAGGTAGGTGTAGCACAGAGATCTGAGGAGCTGAAGGTAGGTGTGGCGCTCCACCTCAGATGCAAAAACTATCTCCTTGGTCTAGCGCTAGTGAGAAGAGGATAGACTCCCTCTCTGTCTGGCTGATATTGACTTTACGCCACCCTGACAACTTTACTTTTTATATATATGTGTGTATATATATATATATATATATATATATATAGGTTATTTCCTATAAGTCTAACATCAAGAAAGGGGAACCACTCTTGAGTGATGAATTATTTATCTATTTTCCCATTAAACTAACTGTAAACCCTAACCCTAACCCCTAAATCTAACCCCGTCTTCTTTTTTCCTAGTAGATCAATAAATAAATAAATAATTTATCAGTCAAGAGTGGTTCCCCTTTGTTGATGTTAGACTTATAAGAAATAAGCTAAAGTGGCCGGGTTAGCTCAGTCGGTAGAGCGTTCGGCTAGAAACCACAAGCTTCCTAGTTCGATACCGGTCCTCGCCAATTCAGTGTATGAGTAGCACAGGGTTCTGTGCGGTAAAGTGAGGAGCTGATGGTAGGTGTGGAGCTCTACCTCAGATGCCAAAAACAATCTCCTTGGTCTAGTGCTATTGAAAAGGGGATAGACTCCCTCACTGACTGGCTGATACCGACTTTAAGCCGCCCTGATGACTTACTTTACTTATATATATATATATATATATATATAATGTGTGTGTGTGTTCTTTGCATTTTCTGAGTATATAATTGAGTGGCATCATTGCTATAACAAATAATAGTGGTGATAATGAGTCTCTCTTGAAGATGCCTTTTTGGGTTTTACGACTGCTAGAGTTTGTCCTGCTGCTGTTAGTTGTGCTCTCTCAGTTTTCCATAGCTCATAATGTTTATGACTTACTATGATATCTTTAACATTTTTAGAAATTCTATTATCCATATTTGCGTGAGTAATAATAGTAACATGGTGATGATGATGATGATGTTGAATATATATGAGTATGTGTAACACCTAATATAAAGGTTCTATTTTTATTAAATGCAAGAAGACATTTTTTGCACAATTTTAGTAATTACATTAATATTTCTTTATTTTTCTTCACGTCATCAGAAACATATGTAAAAATTAAATTAATTTTCCTCAAATTAGTAATTTTGTTGTAGTCATTGATTGCATACCAAAAAAAAAAAAAAAAAGGCATAAAAAAATTAATTTGTTGAATTTGTAAGTATGATTTCATATCGTTATTAAAAGTCTTAAGATCAAAGTGAGAAAAGAAAAAAAAAAAAAAATTTCTAAATGAGAATCAAAATTAATTTAAAAAACACCATCATGTCTCCATTACTGAAGAAGATTCTAAATTAATCACACTAAATCATTTCAGTTATTAATCGTGTTTCATTCTTCATCAGTTTCTGGTTACATAAAATTAGATTTATATTGAATGTCTAATTGACTTATCACAAGATGCAATATGATGATTTGAGGTGTGACTCAAAAGTTTGGGGAAATTTAAAATATAAAAGATGCCACACGTTATTTTTCTTTATAAATGGCTTTGGTTTGGTTTGACGGCATATCAACCTCAGTTTAATGCCGATAAAGTTTTGAAATAAGTCAATTCTTCTCTGAATGTTTGAGATGAGGCTATGGTTAGCAGAATGAGAACAGGATACCCCCGTGGAATAAATAAATAAAGGGTGAGGTTCAAAATTCCGTGATGGCTCCCGAATACGACAAGAAAGTTCCCGAGTTCGAAAAGAAGGTTCCCGAGTCCGACATGAAATACCTGAAGAAAGCCGGAGGGTATATCGACTGAAACGTTGTACAAATAACAATGAAGATGGGGACAATAGTCCGAATAACGCAGATAATACTAAATCAATTCTTAATGCATAATACAATCTTATTTATCAAATCATCCAGAAATGGCTTTAAAATATCTTCTGGGTTTTATATATAATAGAGGTTCATGATAATATTGATGCTTCTATTTAGGATGGAGTACATCATATAGCCCCCCCCCCCCGCAATGGACCAAGTTAGCTCAGTCGGTAGAGCGTTCGGCTAGAAACCACAAGGTTCCTAGTTCGATACTGGTCCTCGCCAACTCAGCATATGAGTAGCACAGGGATCTGTGCAGTAAAGTAAGGAGCTGACGGTAGGTGTGGCACTCCACCTCAGATGCTAAAATAATCTCCTTGGTCTAGCGCAAGTGAAAAGGGGATAGACACCCTCGCTGATTGGCTGATACCGACTTTAAGCCACCTCGATGACTTTACTTACTTTTACATCATATAGATTTGTTTTTTTTAAGTTGTAATCATGTAAGAGTAATCCTTCATTGCCATTACTCCCAGGTCCACTCTGACCCAGAGTGGTATTACCTTTTAGAATCCCATCAATGAATCAAATAGATATGTTTGCGAGTTAATGAAAATGATTTCTACCAATTTATCAATACACATAAAGTTAAACAAATCATATATATTTAAACAAAAAGATTTGTCATTAAATAACCCACAAGTGTTGATATGCCATTAAACACCAACCAACCAGCTACAGGTTAAATAGTGCCACTACTGTTCTTCCACAAGAATAGCTATGGCATTAAATAACCCACCAGGGTTTATATGCCATCAAGCACCAACCAACCAGCTATGGGTTAAATAGTGCCAATACTGTTCTTCCACAAGAATACTTATAGCATTAAATAACCCACAAAGTTTGATATGCCATTAAACAAAGAAACCAAATGAAACCAATATTTGAAGCAACACATACTAGAATGTATTTACATATTATGTGTTTGTTTTCTTCAAATTGAAGGAGAAAGGATCTTTGTGTAAAATTCTGTTTCCAAGACTTCAATGTTAGCAACATGTTTATGTGAAGGATTGTTTGTGATATGATTGTCTTAAATGGGGATAAACATTCAACAAAGCCAGATGCAAATCTTAATGGCCTTTCATAGCAAAGGACACAGTGATAATTTTTGGCAAAACGTGAGATAATTCCCATCTCTCAGTTGCCCTACTTTCTGGATTTAGCCACTGTGGATATTTTTGTTCCTAAAGCTGATATTCACGTTGAAATGTCATGGAATTCAGAAAACAGAAGAGATAGAAGAAAAATGTACAATATGACATGCATGCTATCTCTTAAATTAACTTTTAAGAGCAAATTCAAGGACCAAGAACAAAAACAACAACAACAACAACAACAACAAAAAGAGAAAAAAAGACCCCAGCTGAGAAAAGTGTATCATTAGTGGAGGGGGGGGGGTCTAATTTAGAAAGAAAGAAATGTCATTGAATTGTAGATAAAGCAATGAATTTGTTTTTGAAAGAATTTTATTTCCTTTTTTTTTTTTTTTTTTAAAAACACATCTTGTGTACACACACACACCTGTATATACAACTAGCAGTGGCTACCCGGCATCGCCTGGGTAGAGGGGGAATTTTTTAAAGTTAGTCCTGCAGATCCATTATTACTGAATCGTGAGTTGAATCCTCGTGGGATGTGCCATTTAAATCCCTATGTAAAAAAAAAGACCTTGCATTGATCCAGATACTCTGAAAAGAAATGTTAATGTTTACTATCTAAAATATTAAATGAAAAAAAAAAAAATCCATGCTGTTATCATTTAAATTTTATTTTTTAATTATCTTCATGAATATAAATCAAATCTCTATTATTTTTGCTCAAAAACCAAGCCCTGGTGATATTTAATGTGTATATATATTTACTTTGTTGTTAATTTTTTTATTTTTGAAGTTTCCTCCGGACATACATATACACACAACTGCCCTTTATATATGTATAGCTGGTGGGCTGAAAAGTTCATAGGCTGATGTCATTATTGGCTGTTGATGATTTTTTTTACCAATGGGATCCAAGCACTGCAACACCAATGGACTGTAAAGAGGCCTATATTGAAAAATCAATCTCATTAGCAAGCAAAACATTGACGGCATAAATGGATATAAGAGTTGAGTTAATACAGTTCTAAGTGACAATTATCTGTAGGTTGCAGGTTCAATCCTGACCATAGGTGATAATACATAGAATACTTAACACAGTTTAACACTTGTACACGCGTGGCAGAATGAGAACCATATACCCCAATGGATTGAATAAAGGGTTTGGTTTGAAGTTCTGTGAAGGCTCACAATTATGATATGAAGCCTCCTGAGTTCTACAAGAAACACCTGAAGAAAGCTGGATGGCACATTGGCTGAAACATTGTATATATAACAATGAAGATGAGAACAACAGTCCCAAAAATCTTAATGATACCTATTTAGCAACAGGCTAAATACTTTGCAAGTGGAAACAACCTGGTGTTACCAAAAACAGGTGTTTATTGAAGATCATGTTGCCCTGAGGATTTGTTGAATGTTTTGAATTATTTATTTATCACAGGCAGAATGTGACAAGGTCAATTTTTAAGTTGAGTGCAGCTAGTTTGAATTCAGAGTTTTCCTTTTCCCATACTGGTTGCATTATAAAGGCTAAAAAAACATATGCCCTACTATTTACCTCTAGCTGTCACAAGACACCCAGAGATGCTGATAAGTACATGTCCTGCGTCCCTGACGCATAAAAATCTAAAAGGACTCAGTAAAATCATATCCAAGTGCCCCAGTGTTTTTTTTTCTTCCCTCACCATTTCAAGCTAACTGTAAATACATTTCAATATTTTCTTAGAAACTAATTACAGAATAGGTTACAAGGCAGGAGCTCTTTAGCCTTGGTTAGGCAACCAGTCTAGGAGAAGGAAAAACTTTGAATTTAAACCTGTTAAACTTTGCTTAAATATTGACCTTGTATCACACCCTTAGTTAAATGCCAAGTTAAATTTTTTTTTCACATTGAACAATTAATAGAAAAATTGTGTTTTCATCTGCTGAGGTCTTTCAATTTTAATGTTTAGATTATTATTGGCAATGTTGGAAATATTTCATATAAAAAAGTTTCAAATAAATCTAACAATTTCTAAATGAACTTTACTTATAATGGGGCTGGAAATTGAATAACTATTTGCCTGCATTGACGGACACACACCAATTCTCCAAGTGACTAATGAAGTGTAAATTTATCATGCTAATTGTTGGTGGGGGTTAGAATACACTGTCTGTATCCTCTGACTGTATGACCTCCCTCCTAAAAAAAAGAAAAAGGGTTGTTTTGGGTATTACACTAAACTGCATCTGATAGTGAGGTTCCAGTTCTGGAGATTTGGGGAGTTCGGAGTATCCCTTCATTGCTATTACTCCCAAGTCCATTTTGACCTGGAGTGGTAGTACCTGTTAGTGTCCTATCTATAAGTTAAATTGATCTGTTTGCAAATTATTCATATTCAATAAGAATACTTTATGCCATATAACCATAAAGTATTTGTATGTTATGATTGTTTACTAAAGATTATTATTAAATATAAATGTATTATAAATGTAATTCCATTACCTCTAGGCATAGAATAACCCTAGACAGATTGATGTGCCATTAATCTTCTTTATATTAGAAATAGGGGCCGGGTTAGCTCAGTCGGTAGAGCGTTCGGCTAGAAACCACAAGATTCCTAGTTCGATACCGGTCCCGCCAACTCAGCGTATGAGTAGCACAGGGATCTGTGTGGTAAAGTAAGGAGCTGATGGAATGTGGCGCTCCACCTCAGATGCTAAAACATCTCCTTGGTCTAGCGCTATTGAAAAGGGGATAGACTCCCTCGCTGACTGGCTGATACCGACTTTAGGCCGCCCCATCGACTTACTTATATTAGAAATAAGATTTTATTCACATTAGAAAGTTTATTCTGAATACCTTTGTACATATACAGTGATACCTTGACTTACAAGTGAACCAACTTACAAGCAGCCCTATCGGCTACAGTTTTAGAATACACCAACTGAACCTCTGCAGAGGCCCACCCCAATAGGGTTACCTGTTGGCTGTGGGTGGTGACCCGTGATGTTTAAGGACAGAATCCTGGTGTATGAGCAGTCCATGACATGCAACAATACCCCACTGTGACCCTTACTTAGGCTAGACGGTAAGTCGTAGAGGCCCCCTTTGATCAATCAGCTGACCACGTCAAGTCCTAGCATCTACATGATTGTCCCAACCCTCTTGCCCTTATGGCAAGTCCCAACCCTTTTTATTATATGGGTGCTAGAAGGTGGTAGATGAGGGTCATCATGTCCTGGGAATGACATTAAACTCTATCTGATGGTAAGGTTCCAGTTCTGGAGGTCGGGGAATGTGGAGCACCCTTCATCACCATTGCTCCCTGGTCCACTTTGACCTGGAGTGGTAGTACCTGTTAGAGGCCCATGTATGGGTTAAATTAAAAAATGTGTTTATGAAATTGAGTATCCATTAAGAATGAATTTATTTCAAAACTTTGTCGGTTTTAAATGACCCACCAAGTTTGATATGACGTAAAACAAACCAAACCAACTTAAAAGTTTTCCAAATTACAAGTCATTTGGTTGATTTTTCAGCTTTGTTTGCAAGCTAAAATTGTGGTACAAGTGAGCTTCAGATACACCGCTGATAGTTGGTACAGAGAACACCACAACATCTGCCCAGCATCCTGTATTTCACTCATTCATTTGTTCAGTTCACATAGTTACTTTGCATTTTCTTTTATTGTACTGTTATTTTGCTAAAATTCTTTTTTCTAACCACTGGTCCTAACAAAATGATATCCATTGAATTAAAGTATGAAATCATAGAAAAACATGAGTGAGGTGTACTTGTAATTCATTTATGTTTTTATACAGTACTATTTCATTAATTCTAAAAACACGTAAAAAAAATTAGGGTGTTTTTTTTTTGTTTTTTTTTTAGGGTTGGAACAGATTAATGGCATTTCAGTTAATTTCAATAGAGAAAATTAATTTGACTAGCAAAAATATGCCCCCTCCAGCCATACATATATACATTTTAATCTAAGGAAATATATTAAATAAGAAAGACTAATAAAATTAAATAAGAATGAATATAAAAATATTAAACTTATTTTAAATATATCTTAATTGGTTTCTATATAAAATCATTCCTATGATTGATTTTAATACATTTGAGAATAAAACAATAATATTAGAGATCAATAATACCAAGAAATTATTTATTAAACCCAGTTTTGTTAAAGCCGATATGCAAATTAACCACACCATATGTTATGTAAACCTTTATTTCTTAGTGATATATAAGACAAATTGCAGGATTTTAAACACACTAATAATACGGGCTGTTTTGAGGCAAATCTAGCTCACATTTTCATAGAGACATCATTGTTAAATAAAATTTATTCTATATAATAATGATTTTGACTATAAATTAAATAGTCATTGATAAACTTTGGCAGTTCCTGAGGGTATTGTGCTGCAAGTAGTGATGTAGTTTTGGTTATAGACAGACACTGAATCTACATTATAATAAGATATATGAGGAAATTGAGTTATGAGCTTGGTCATGGAACACATTAAAATCTTAAGTTAAGGTACCGCTATAATCTGAAAATAGTTTTTTTGTTTTATATGCCCAGTAGAATTCTGTTGACTGTTCATTGAGCCACTTCGTCAGTACAGATTTCACTTCCTCATTACTGGAATAATCTTTGCCTCAGACTATTATCTCTTTGTCCCCATGAAAGAGGGTTTGAGAGGCAGACATTATTTATACCTGCACTAGACAAAATGGCATTACTATTTGATTCACCCATGTACACCCAGGATCATCATTGAACTCAAGGAAGTCATTAGGGGGCAGATGAGAACCATTCTTCGGTCAGTTTGTAAGATATATCATGGACAATTTTGTGCTGCATCTCAATAAATGCACAGAACTAAATGGAGGTCATCTTGAACATATTCTACAGAATAAAGAAGAAAATTTGTAAGACGCTCATGTTTTCATTTTTTTAAACACAATAAACTAGTTTTAACCTAAAGTGCAATCAATTCACGCTGAAAATTAAGAAATGAAACTCTAGCTCCAGGCGCTAAAAAAAAAAGCAATTTCCTTGGTCTAGCGCTAGTGAAAAGGGGATAGACTGCCTTGCTGTGTCACCTCAGATCTTAAAAAAAAGAAAAGAACAGAAAATCAATTACAAAAAGGTAAAAGAAAGAAATATGGCACGAAGAACTAAGTATGGAATTGCATACTCCATATGAGTTGGTATACCTTTTTTAGAACCAAATATTGTTAACAGCGAAAGTGTCTTGTCCCTGAGAGCCCCCAAATCAAAAAGAGACTGATGTAGGTGTCATGTGGCCAATGTCTAGCTTCCGGAGCCAGCCACAGGGGCCTTTTCTTTAGTTTATTTTTGTAGCAAGATACAAAGCAAGAGATATTAAAAGCCAAAAAAAGGGCATGCAAAATATCATACAGGTTTTTTGAATAAATAAAATTTTCAATATAGGCTGCTGTGGCTAAATTGGTTAAAGCATCAACCATGGAAGATAGGTTTTGTGATACAAGATAGAACTTCAAGTCTCAGTTGTTTATTTTAACTTCAAATGATCTTCATTAATGCCTGGAGGATATTGATGAACCTAGAAAATTAGGATAAAAATCAACAGGAAGAAAAGTATGATCAAATATTAGCGATGAATGTGTTTCAATAATTTCTTGTTTTGATCAGCCTTGTTTTGCCTAAAGTTTTCAGATAAAGTTTTGATATTATTCCATGAAGTATTTGGACAAATATCCTTATCTTTTTAAAAAATCATTATTGTTACATATTAGCCAATTTTTGCTCATGTCTTTTTGAAGTTAACTGATAATTCTTAGAACTAATCATACCTGTATCCTTATCATGTATTGTCTGAATTTCCATGAAGTATTGTCATTCTTCCCTAAATAATTCACACTGTAACAAGTGTCCTTATCTTGGTTGTTCTTCTTAAATTTCTTTGGTGAATAATACTAATATCTCCATATTTTATTTATAACTTTTTCAACCAATACTTTAATAATGTTTCTTGACTGCAAAAATATATTCAAGTATTTTTGAATGATCAATTTTTGAGAGAAAGAGAATGAGGGTCTACATGTCCTGGGAATGACGTTAAACTCTATCTGATGGTGAGGTTCCAGTTTTGGAGGTTAGGGGAATGTGGAGCACCCCTTCATCACCATTGCTCCCTGATCCACTCTGACCCGGAGTGGTAGTACCTGTTAGGGTCCCATCTATGGGTTAAATAGAAAAATGTATTTATAAAAAAATTGTATTATCCATTAAGAATTGATTTATTTCAAAACTTTATCAGCATTAAATGACCCACTGAGGTTGATATGCCGTAAAACAAAACAAAACAAACCAAACCAAACCTTTGATCTGCCTCCCTTTCCTATCCTCTTGTCTAGTATGTGAGGATACTGTTAATTGTTATTCTGTGTTACTTTCACCCTTAGCCAGGATTGAACCTGCAGTCTGGAAATGACTGTTACAGATTGTTAACTATTGGACAGTGGAGCAGTCAAACACCTCCTCAGCTTAATGGACTCTTCCTGGCAGTAGTGGCAGTAATTATTTAAGCTGTTATAGTGGGTTCATTGGGGAACTAGTAACTGCATGGGTAGGCTTGGCCAGTCACATTGCTCAAACCAATTGTTGACTGTCTAACTGACTTACTTCAATAGTATGTATATGTATGTGTGGCTGTTTTTTGTTGCTTCTAGTATATTTGTATGTATATGTGCATAAGAAGTCTTGGTAACTAGTGTGTGTGTGTGTGTGTGTGCATACAAATATACAAGTATGTATACATATACATTTTCTAGTGTATTCAATGTGTTTGAGAAGTTAGTTGTTTCCATATATAGTTGTATTTTTAGGTTAATTGGTTTGTGTGTAGTCATGTTTTGAGATATATATATATATATATATATATGTGTATATGTCTTTGTCTTTTAGTTGTATATCCCTTAAGGTTTGTTTTTTGTTTTATAGTTATTTGACAATTCTAAGATAATTGTTTTCTGTAATATTTTTTTCTTTTTAATTCTTTCAAGTTTTTGTTAGGATTCTTTTCAGATCGTGCATTGTGCTAATTTAATTTTACCAAACTTTGTTGTTTTAATGTTTTGATTCACTGAATCTTTCTTCATGACTTTAAAAAAATTTTTTGCAATAAGACTAATTTTCAACTCTCCCTGAATAACCGATAATTGATTCTATAGTCTTATAGTCTTGTCATACTCACCTGAATACAAAGTTAAGCAGTGATGAGCTAGATGAGTGACTACTTAGTAAAAACAGGTATTATCTTAGAATTGAAAAATAATTATAACAAAACAAAAACAATAAACCTTAAGGAATATACAAATAAAAGATATATATATATATATATATATATATATATATATATATACATTTTTAAAAGCGAATGTTATAAAATATTCGGACTGCCGTTCTTCAGGGAATTATTGCTTATTCCAGCCATCTACTTTTATTTGTATCCGGGTTGTAGATGTTTGGAATAAGCAATAATTCCCTGAAGAATTGCTACGACAAGAAACTGCAGTCGGAATATTTTATAACATTCGCTTTTAAAAACGTATATTTAGCTCTTTTTATTTAGCACTTTTTAAATCGTTTTTTATTAATCCAGAAGTAAATTTGTTTGCTTTGTGGATTAGCAAAGATCCGTGATATATATATATATATATATATATATATATATATGTGTGTGCGTGTGTGTGTGTGTGTACTGTAAGCAATTTGAGATTTGTCTGTTTGACTAAACAAAGTTTAGTAAACAACATTAGCTTCTGTTGACTCAGTTTCTCCTTGCCTATGTAATCACTAGCCCAATATATATATATATATATATATATAGAGAGAGAGAGAGAGAGAGAGATCTATATGATTCTTGGGATATATATATATCTGTACACACACATACTATAGCTCACTTTAAAAGTTAGCCTTGTCTATGCTGACTGTATCCTTGCAGAGGAGTAGGACAACTCCATCCAATGGTGAGGTTCCAGTTCTGGAGATCTGAGGAGTGTGGTGATTATTATTACTCCTGGTAGTACCTGTTAGGGTCTTATCTGTGGGTCAAATAGATAGGGCCATGTATTAACCCCCCCCCAAAAAAAAAAAAAAAAAAAAAAAAACAATAACCCTCTTAAGAAACAACTATATAAAAAATGTAAATACTGGAATTTCCTAAGCTGTAAGTATAGAATAACCCTTGATGGGTTGACACACCATTAAAATCAATCAATCAATACACAACAGTTTAGTCATTTCAAGATTCCTATGACCTATATCAACCTCAGTTTTTCAAGCTAATGAATCAATAAATTAACATCACAAAGTGTAATGTTTTATTACATATAAATGAACTTTAGGAAACTCTCACTATAAATACTGTGTGTCCTAGAAATGACATTTTACAACCAGCTCATTTTTTCAGGCCAATCAACCAGCAATTTGAATTAGAGAAGCAATATATTATGTTTCAGAGAAAACATTTGAATAAATTCACAGCCTTTGTCGTTTAAGGTAAAAGTCTGTAAACCTGATGCCACAACTTTCAAAGATAAAGCTTTATTTATTATGACATTTATTTATACCAAAACATGGGAACTTTCAGGTAAAATATATTCTATATTCTCATGAATATTTATTCGTATCGATTCAGACTGAATTATCATTATTATTGGCATATCAGTCTCCGCAGACTGTAATAAAGTTTTTGTGCCCCTGAAGTTACAGCGCCTTCTGTGACTCTGAAGTCCGATGTTTGAAAAACATTCTCGACCACAGATGTTGCATTTGAAGGATGTCCCTGAAGATGTTGATGTGCCGGTGCTTTGTTGCTGCTGCTTTCTTCTGGACCTCTTAGCTTCATGGTGTTGCGTCAGGGTGACTTCTGACATGAGCAGTCCTCTACGAAGAGTCTGCCGCCACAGAGGGCGGTCCTGAGCCAAATTTTCCCAGTTGGAAGGGGCAACGCCAAAGCATCTGAGATCCTTCTTGCAGACGTCCTTGAATTGCAGCTGGGGGCGACCAATCTGTCTCTTACAAGACGAAAGCTCTCAATAAAGGATATCTTTCGGGATTTATCCATCATCCATGACTATGGAGCAGGTAGTACGGGGGTTACATAATATAGCGCTTTATGCAACCTGACATGAAAACTGAATATTAATGTAGAACAGTAGTTCCCAAACTTTTTTCAGACTAGCGTCCCTTGGTCTCCCAATAGATTCCCAGCGCCGCCCTACTTATACACTATTTTACTGTGAACACACACTATTTTTCTTTGTATGCTACAAATTGAAAATACCAAAATTAAACACAAAGATGTATTTCACAGATAAAACCTAATAAACAGTTTTAGCTGTGTCAGCAATATGGACGAGTAAATCAACATCTCACCAGTAACAATAGTAACATAGTTGATTGTTTTCATAGTTATTGTTAGTATTTATGACATATTTTATTTAGTAAAAAAAAAAAAAAACAAGTTATTTATTAATTGTTCAAACCTCAATGCCCCTTTTTGTACTTTTCCCAAAGTGGGTGGCAAATGCAGTGGGAAGGAGACAGTACCACCCACTTTGGGAATCACTAATGTTGAACATAAGTTATTGAAATGAAAAACCATCCAAAAAGCAAAAATTCTAGCTAACTTTATAGAATAGAAATAAGTTAATCCTCTGTAGCCTTATTTTTTCAAATATGTGATGAAATGTATAATTTCAGAATAAATATTCCATTTTTACTGATAAATCAAACCAACTATAATATGATTAAAAGGTCATTGACATATAAACATATTTAAAATGCATACTATAAAAAACATATCATATTTGATAGAAATTGGCTCTTCTAATAACTTCTGTATAAGTTATTAAAAACTTATAATAAGTTATCCCATTATAAGTTTATCTACTTTAGCAGCTGAAGTTACAGAACAATTTTTTTTTTTTTTACTAATTGTTATATGATTTATATTCCCACCATTCTTTAGCAAATATTTTTACACCTGATGTTCAAATGTTTAATATCACATATTTTCTAAAAATTTAAAGGTTTTCTGAAATACTGAAACAAAGGTCTTGGGTATAAGCTATAAACAACTTTCTTTCTGAAATAAATGACCATCAACATTGCATTCTGGGAAAAATGAATCTTCTAACTAGAATAAAATACCTAAACCATATAAGCTATTTGAAATGACATCTCCTGCATGGAAAAGGAAAAGTTTGATTTACTATTTGTATTTGCTTATTTGGAACTTTGCAAACAGGATTGCATCATCTTTACGGACTCTGGATTTGATACAAATTATTTGTGAATTAACTAGAACTAAAACCTTTTTCATGAGTTTATTCTCTGTATAACAATTCAATGTCACACCTTCAACACATCATTCCATATATTATTCAATCTAGTATCTGCAGTACTTGCATGTATTTACCCAACCCCTCTACCATTGGCAGGATGTGACACAAGATTAATTTTAAGTGGAGTAAAGCTGGTTTGAATTCAGTGTTTTCCCTCTTTCAGATAGGTTGCCTAATCAAGGTTAAAGAACCCTTATCTCCCCTGAGAATTAAATGTAATTAAATGGTTAAAGGGTTGCAGATAAAAATGCCTGCGGAACTTAGCTGAAATCCTTGAGAGTTTTGTTCCTTGTAACTTGTTGATTTGGTTTGTTTTGTTTTACGGCATAGGGTTAGGAAAATCATATAGGTGCTAGGGCTTGACATGACCAGCCGATTGATCGGAGGGGGCCTCTCCGATCGCCCGTCTAGCCCAAGATAGGGCCAAAGTGGAGTATTGCATGTCATGAACTGCTCATCCACATGGGCTCTATCTTTAAGCATCACAGGTCGCCACCCACAGCCAACAGGTGGCCCCATTGGGGGAGTCTTACCCCTCTGCAGAGGTGCAGTCGGTGCATTCTAACGCCCCAGCCGACAGGGCGGGGTAACTTGTTGAGCCCTGTAGAATTGGTTTTAGCTGTTACAGTTAATGCCTATAGTAAAATCTTTAAAAAAAAAAAAAAAAAAATCAACAATTTTTTTAATACTGTATAGTTACAAATTTTGTTCCAATATCTTTTTGCATTTTTATAATTCCATTCTCTCTGAAGATTTTATCTTTCTCAGCCAAGAACGGCTTCAGTTGCTTTTTTTTGCAGTCCTCTAGTGATTTGAATTATTTTCATTAAAAGAATTCTGTAAAGACTGGAATAAATGGTAATTTGAAAGTGCAATATCTGCTGAATACAGTGGATGAATAAAAACTTAATCGGTCTCTATGTGAACTCAGATAAAACAGTGTTCATATGTTTTAATCAAGATAGTGACATTTCCTCATTAAATAGCAATACTTTGAAATTAGTAGAGCACTTCATGTACCTTGGTAGCAATATCTCATCTACTGAAAGTGATGTTGACATCTGCTTAAGTAAAGCATAGACTGCTATTGAATCAGTCCTGTCTCAGTAGTTGCATAGGGAATGTATATTGTTAATAATTTTCCCTGTCATAAAGATGTAAGTCAGGATCCATGATCAACGGCTTTTTAAGGATTTTATATTTTTCAATGAATAAAAGTATTTTTTTCTTCCTTTATAATATTTTAGAAAGCTAAGAATAGAAGAAGAATTGACAAAGAAATAGGTGAAGAAAAAGTAATAAAAGATAGTTATTGTTCTCCGTTTATTTTATCTTTTTTATTACCCTCCCTATTATATATTATTATAAATTTCTTTGTTTTTTGTTTTTCCAACAATTTGGTATAATCAAATTGGGAAGTGCATCTTACTGTAGTGTTCATCTTGTATTGTATTTATTCCTCTTGTGTCAGTCTTCATAATGTCTTCTTATAAAACTGAAATGTCCACTGACCTTAAGAGGCTGTTTGTTATGCTTGGTTCGGTTAACAAGCCAAACAAATGAACAAAACTCTGAGACAATTCTCTTTTTTTTTCTCTTTTATTTTTAGACATTTACTTCATTCAGTGCCATTTTTTTTTCTTCTTCATTCTTTTATTTTTTTTTTGTTTCTACTGGGTCTTTTATTTTTTTATACTTATTTTTCTAATACTTTAACACAGACATGATTTCCAGCTAGAAATGATTTTAAAACATCTGTATAAAAGACGCACACAAACACACAAAAAAAAATAGTTGGGTAAGATAAAGACTAGAGAGTTGAAAAAGAAAAAAACAATTTAAAAAGAAGAAAAAAATTTTTTAATTAAAAAAAAAATGATCTGGAAATCTTTATTTGTATATAATTGATGGATGCTCAAATGTAAGCTGTACCAAGTTTAAAGAGTTGAGTCTGTTCTACTATTTATCCATAGCTGGAGGGAGGTCAAGTGTTTGTATTGTGTGAGGTATTTACACAAAAGAAATGGTGTTAGTACACGTGACATTCAAATGAGAGTAATTTTGTTTTCCTCTGGCAATCTAAAATAGAGGAGTATAAAGTATAGGATTAGTAGTGGTAGGTGACATAAAAGAAATGTATTGATGCCTACACATGTCTTTATCTTTCCAATTATTTTTTTTGTGTGTTTTTTTTATACAAATGCTTTTAAAAAATGATCTGGAAATGTTTGATTATTTGGATATACTTAATGGATGCTCAAATGTAAGCTGTACCAAGTTTAAAGAGTTGAGTCTGTTCTACTATTTATCCATAGCTGGAGGGAGGATAGTTGGGTTTATTCCTTTCCCATAGCCCTAATACCTTGTGGAAAAAGTATGAGTTCAACTATTTTCCCTCTAGTTATGGGTAAATGGTAATGCAGTCTGGACTCTAACTTTCATATTGCAATGAATCTAGGAGAAGGAAAACTCTGAACTCAAATCAGTTGTACTCTACTAAAAAACTGACGTGTCACATCTTGCTGATGAATGGGTTAGAAAAAGACTAGAGTTGAAAAAGAAAAAAGAAAGAAGAATTAAAAAAAATTGGCCCGGAAATGTTTGATTATTTGGATATACTTGATGGGTGCTCAAGTATAAGCCCTACTATTTATTTCCATGGAATCTACAGAGATAAATACCATTGGATAGAGCAAGTTTTCAGCTAGTAGTACTGATACATCTACAGATTGAAAGAATTACTGTTTTCTTAAGAGAGAGATGAGATTTCCATATAATTGATAATCTGTCTATAGCAGACAATGCCTTTCCTATGCATTTATGACATCACTTTCTATAAATGTGATATTGTCACTTAGGTATGTAAATGGGTTTACTTATTTCAGAGGCTTGTCATTTGATGTAGAAATATTTCTATCTTGTTTAAAACAACTCTGTTTTATCTGAGTTCACATAGAGACCAATGCCTCTTGCTGCATGCTCCAGGCTAGGCAGCAGAGATTTGGCTTTTTATTTTTATCATATGGGTGCTAGAAGGCGGTGACTGAGGGTGTACATGTCCTGGGAATGACGTTAAACTCTATCTGATGGTGAGGTTTTGGAGAATGTGGAGCACCCCTTCATCACCATTGCTCCCTGGTCCAATCTGACCCGAAGTGGTAGTACCTGTTAGGGTCCCATCTATGGGTAAATAGAAAACATGAGTTTATAAACAAAATTGTATTATCCATTAAAAATGAAATTATTTCAAAACTTTTTCAGCATTAAACATTTTTTTTACCAATAGAAGTATTCGGCATAAAATAACCCAAGTGGTTGACATGCCGTAAAACCCAACCAACCAAACCAAACCAGAGATTTGGCTGCAGCTGTTGGATTTTCTCTATGCTATTTAGTGATTTTAAATCACAAGAACTGAAAAGCATTCCTACACCTCCAAGGGTAGCACTGCCAGTTTTTCCATGCACAAAAGTCTATAACGTAGGTGCAAAGTTCAACATACTTTGGATACAAATAACTCCGACGAAGGTTAATAGACAAACATTTAATAACACAGCACATGGATAACAGTAGAATACAATGTTCATAGTAAAAGAGTACATATAAAAGAGGTACACAAATAAAGATAAGACACATTCATGAATGATACAGATATACAATAAAAGGCACAGACATGAGACTAGGAATAGTCCATGCTGTGAGGACTTACAGTAATGTAAGTGGGGCGGAGCCCCACGAGAGGGTTTAGATAGAATCTACCCCATGTGGCTCGTAGTTGCTGAAACTATAAAGAGAGCGAAGGTGTTTGAAACCGGCGCTTAAATACTGGTGCCCTAGCGGGCATCATCACACTAAAAGGGGCAGACAACTCCACCAGACGAATACAAACTAACGCTACAAGTCCATCCATTATCAGATTCATGATATTTTAGTTTTAGTTTGCTATGGTAATATCTATGTTCTTGTATGCATATCTGTATTCTTATTGGCTGCAGACATTATCAGATTCATGATATTTTAGTTTTAGTTTGCTATGGTAATATCTATGTTCTTGTATGCATATCTGTATTCTTATTGGCTGCAGACATTATCAGATTCATGATATTTTAGTTTTAGTTTGCTATGGTAATATCTATGTTCTTGTATGCATATCTGTATTCTTATTGGCTGCAGACATTATCAGATTCATGATATTTTAGTTTTAGTTTGCTATGGTAATATCTATGTTCTTGTATGCATATCTGTATTCTTATTGGCTGCAGACATTATCAGATTCATGATATTTTAGTTTTAGTTTGCTATGGTAATATCTATGTTCTTGTATGCATATCTGTATTCTTATTGGCTGCAGACACTGTAAGCTTGGGTAGTTGATTTATTCTTTTTAATGTTCTAGCATGTTGAATTTTTTTTTTTTTTTGTGACTAAGTAAGTTTGTTTTTGGTTTGGGTGTTTGCATAAAAAGAGTGCTCAATGCTATTATTGCAGAGCAGATAAAAACTTATAAATCATAGAATTATGGCCATCCGTCACTCGAGTTTCATGTTTCACTCAATCTTCATATGAGAATGAGGTAAAAAGTGGACGGTCAAGTGTTTGTATAGTGTGAGGTGTTTAGTTTGTGAGATATTTACACAAAAGAGTATAAAGTATGGGATTAGTGGTGGTAGGTGACATAAGAGAAATGTATTGATGTCTATACATCTTATCCAATTATTTTTTTTGTGTGTGTCTTTTATACAGATGCTTTTAAAATCATTTCTATTATACCCAGAAAAAATATAATGTGTTTATTTACCCAACCCCCCATCACGAGCAGGATGTTACACATCAATTCTTTAGTAGAGTACAACTGGTTTGAGTTCAGAGTTTTCATTCCCCTAGATCAGATGCAATACGAATGTTAGAGCCCAGACTGAATTACTATTTACCCATAGCTAGAGTATTAAGAATTCTGGGATATGGGGTTATCGTCCCTTGTCTGCGAGCCTCTGTTTCAAACCAACCAATCATGAGCCAGCATACTTTGGCGGTAAACCCAAAGTGTGAAACTCATCCTCTTCTGTACCACCAACGAAAGGGAACGGACTGAACAAAAGTCGCTCCTACTATTCTTCAACAGAACCACAGAACCGGAGTTGGACGCAAACAGAAGTCCATCTATATCCGAACTATATCAGAGGCCGTAACAAGGGGCTCCGTTAATACCCCATATTCCAGGATAAACCAGCTAAGTGACAATTATATACATATTATATACATATATATTTGTGCAAACGAAACTAAAGTTTGCAAGTTCTTTATATCTAATACAGTCTTTTATTCACATTCTGTCGTTCGTTTTACTTCTTTGACTCTTAACCTGTCTGCCACATTCGCGGTTAACTCCATACACAAACCTTGGAGTATTGCCGCTAGTGTGTTATTTTTCTTTATAAGAGGGGGAATATTTGAATTTGTACCTTCACCAAGCTGAAATGTTGAATTTCTTCAACATCTTTCACCCTGCAAGCAATCAATAAAGATTTTCTTCTATTACTTGGATGACCCATTTGTCTTGGGATTAAGAAAATAAAAACAAACCTGATTTTTAAAGATTTATGAAAATGTTTCTGTAAAATTCAGGATTCAAAACAAAACAGATTTGTCTAATAAATTCATAATGACCCACAGGTTCTTTCCAAACTTGTAACCAGTGACGAGTAAATAATTTCAATTATTTTCAGGTATTTCTTCATATATCTTTCTTTACATATATGAAGAAAAGAGAAGTGATTTTTCTTTTCTGCTTAAGAGATTTTTTTTTTTTTTATCAATAAGAAATGAATTATTTTCTTTTGTTTAATTTCTTTCATAGGATTTCATTCTTTATTTTTTTCATCACTTTTAGATGTGGTTATTGATTTTATTGTCCTTTCCTAACAATTCACAATTTCTTTTAACTTCGGGAAGTTTTTATTTCACTATTAAGTATATATATATATATATATATATATATATATTTGTGTGTGTATTACTTGAAAAATAAGCAATGATTTGCTGACTGATAGTATATTAGTTTTTTTTCTACTCTGAATTTTATGATTATTTTTCCTTTCAATACAGATTCTTTACTTGTTCATTTGACAACTGTTTGCTGGAATAGCAATTTACAATCATGATTTTATATACAGTATCACCCATACATAAAAGAAAACCTGTACTAATTTTTTTGGACTATATTACCTTAAGGCACCCCTTTTCAATTTCGTGTAATTTGGTTATTTTTTTCATTTACACCGTCAATATCCAGTTGTTTATTAGGGGTTAGGGTTAGGGTTCTAACCCTAACCCCTAACCGGATATTGACGGTGTAAATGAAAAAAAAAATGGCCTAATGACACAAAATCGAAAAGGGGTGCCTTAAGTTAATATGGTCCATTTTTTTTGTTCTAATTGGGAATGCTATGATGATTTGAATCTTTGGCATTAGATAACTCCAAAGTGCTGGGAATGTAGAGAAAGTGTTTGTGTAGCTATTGGCAACACTGTTGTGCATGCACTTACCCCTGTATCTGTGTGCACCTTGTAGAATAAACTTACTATGTTCTAATTACCATCGAATTGGTAAGACAAGGCAACAAGGAAGCCGTAACTCAATACGGATCTAACCTTGTTGCCATCCTACTGCAGAATGCCAGAGTATTTATGAAGCCTCAACATCATTGAAATCAAGCAGCCAATCAGGACTCAAGGAATGGAATCGCCCAAATACATGAATGGACTATTCTTGAGTTCCATAAATACCAGCTGTTTTGGGCACCCAACAGTCAGTAGTGCTTAGTTGCTGTTGTTCAAACCAACAGCATACTCAGCTCACAACACAGTTGGATGCTAATCACCCAATAAATTACTACATGGCGCTGCGAACAGGATAGGACCATACTCAGTTTTTGCTTGGCAGTCATTTCTAATGGAGCTCCAGATTGATGCTATCATTAAGTATGAAGTTTATGCAGTTATTTGTTTTTTGAATGCCAAAGGCATTAGACCAATTTAAATTCATTGTCAATTAATGAAAGTGTATGGCATGTCGTGCATGGATGCCAAAAATGTCTGTTAGGAGTTTGCAACGATGACAAAGTTCAACACTTCCTCAATGACATAGTACTGAACTAATATGACATGGACAAACAAAAACTACCACAGCACCTACAAAAATGCACCAGCCGAAATGGTGATTATGTTGTATACCCTTCTCATTACTTACTTCTATCTTCTATTCTTCTTCTGTTCTTCTTCTATCTTAGCTTCTTCTTCTGACATCTTTGATATGTTAAGTTCTTCTAAGTCTCTTCTAGCGTCTTGGTCTTTGTCTTGGTGATCGGTCGCACTTGGCTCATTTCTTCTTCCAATCAGTCCTGTTACCAAGACACCCATTAATCACAAGACTGTGTTATTTTTCTTAAACTTTTATTTTCGCAGGCTTTCTGTACTATTCCATGGAAAGTCCTGCTCGTGATATGAAAAGGGCCACCCTTTAAAAATACAGGGGATTGACAATAATCTTATGCAACCGCATAGATTATGTAACAATTATATAAAAAAAATAGATATAATTTATACTACTGTCCTAACAGACTAGTTTCTTTTTAGTTGAGATGTGGTAGATTTGGCGTAAATATTTATTCAAACTGCAGGTGGTGTAAAAATTACAGAAGAGAAATTTCTTGCAATGCCTAATAGTTATTTAGTAAGCTTATCTTTATTGTGGCACAAGGTCAGAAGTAAGGGGCGCTCAATGAGAACTGAACGCAATAACAACAGTCTTCTATTCATTATTTTCTATCTTATGTTTTATATGATAGAGTACTATTTTCCTTATTAAATAATGTAAGAAAATATTAGGCAGGAAAAAGCTAACATATATAAGAAGTAGTCAGTTAAGATATATATAGAGAGGGCGAAAGTGACAGAGAAAATATTATGAGTTTTTGATTTTTTCAATAATAGATATTCTGCCCCAAAGTAGACCGTTTTTATACTCAAAATTGTACATTTCTCTATTATTATTATTATTATTATTATTATTATTTTATTTGATACTAGAAGCAGCTACCCGGCGTCATCTGGGTAGAAGAGGATATTTTTAAATCTTAGTCTCGCAGGTCCATGGGGCATCCTTCGGGGATCCATCTCATGATTCAGTAATAATTTATAACTGAATCGTGAGTTGAACCCTCGCAGGATGCCCCATTAAAATTGCCTGAGGGGAGAATTAAATAGATAAAATAAAATGTTTGATATTTCTAAATAATTAATAACTTACTTAAAAAGCATCGTATTCACTCCATTCCACTGAGAAAAATGTTTCTAGTAATTTCTGATTTAATTATTTAGATCAATGGTTCTCAACCTTTTTTTGGGGGCCCATGAACCCCTTTTAATCCTATTTTACTCTGGTGGACCCTCCCATAGCCATTAGATGTTTAAAAATCCCATTGTAATTTTATAGTTAAATACATTTTGCTTGCCTGGGTCCCAAAAATTCTATATGATCCCCGGGGTTCCATTTAGATATCACAGATACATTTATTGTTTATTGTTAATGATGTTTACATCAGTTTAAAGTTTGAACCTGTATCTATTTTTTTTATATATATCTGATATCTAAATATTTTGGAGACCTTACTTTTGAGACTACTCTCGTATTTATATAAAAATTTCAAATCATCCTTTCTTACTTAAATAGCCCCTCTTGATTTTGTTTTCCTTTCCATGGATCCTGCTAGTTCCGTATTATTTGACTTTTAAGCATTTGACAACAATGTGTGAGGAAGTCAGTTTTATAAATTATAGATATTTAGATATAGTAAAGCCATTTTTACAAAATCATACAACCCAATTTTCTAAGTCTTGTGCAGTGAACATGTGAGAGAAATTATTCACATAAATATTGATAAATAATGCACTCATTACACTGGTTAATGAAAAGAATACTCATATAGTTTTAGCCCAGAAGGAAATAATTGAGTATCTATTAATTAAGGAATATCATAAAATAAAATAAATTATTGTGAAGCAGATTGGGCCAAAGCTAGTTATAATTAATCAAAGTAATACACATAAATATATATTAAAAGGACCCCCCCCCAAAAAAAAACAAAAAAAAACATGAAAGAACATCCATTTATATATCCTATATTTGGTCATAGCAATTCATATCAGTTGATGATTTTAGTTGACACAATATTTTCATTCTCATAACTTTACTTTATATTACACTAGCAGCGGCTACCCAGCATCACCTGGGTAGGGTGGGATTTTTTAAAGTTAGTCCCGCAGATCCATTATTACCGAATCGTGAGTTGAATCTTCGTGGGATGCCCCATTTCAACTGTTATCTGTCACCACTCGTGGTCTAAAACACCATATAACACCAGACCCCCAATTATTGGAAAATTTTGCAAAATTTTTATTATGAAATTTGTCTTAACAATACATTTCCAACAAGCCTTTAATCATTATCATAGCATTATTTTTAGTGGAGATATGATCTATCAGATATGCTGATAGGTACACGTCCTGTGTCTCTAACACACATAAAATTGTATCCTTGCATCCCAGTGTCTTTCTTTTTTCTTCCCTCACCATTTCAAGTTAACTGTAGATACATTTCAATAGTGAATAACACAGGATAGGTTACAAGGTAGGGGTTAGTTGGCTTTAGTTGTTTCCACAGGTCATAAATAAAAACTCTATAATTTATTAAGAAACTTTATTTAGGACCTATAAATTTTCCCGGGGACTCATTCAAACCAAATATGTGCGTCCCAGGATGAACTAAATTAAAAAGTTATCAGCATCACTGGTCTTTTGACAATGTCCACTTGGCCCCCATCTCGGTCCACTGTGTGTCATGTTTTGTATTATATTTGTAAATAATAACAAATACTTAAACTTTGTTTAGTTATATTTTCATTTCAGATCTTTAAAATTTACATGTTTCAGCATACAGTGTAATAATGATGATGTCCAGTAATGTGGTTTCTGTTCACATGGATTATGTTTCACT
This sequence comes from Doryteuthis pealeii, assembly GCA_023376005.1. NCBI lineage: Eukaryota > Metazoa > Mollusca > Cephalopoda > Myopsida > Loliginidae > Doryteuthis > Doryteuthis pealeii. The sequence goes on from CM042144.1 coordinate 116,763,460, forward strand.
TTGTTTGCCAGATTCTGTCTTGATGATGAAGGATTTCAATGTCTCATCTTTGTTAATAACCTGTGGTGAACTGCAGGTCTTCATTATTAGGCCCTGAATGTGTAAATGCTGCCCTCTGAATAGTTCTGCTAGTCAGTGTGTGCTTTTATAATAATATTGTCATCATTCTCTTTGGAAATCAGCCAGTTTATTCCTAGTTTCAACCTGATCAAGGTGGTGGGGTAGGTTCTTGCTTGGTGGGATTGTTTTATATTTCCTTAAATTTAGCAACTCTGCTGGGGGACTTCATATCTGCTTTCAGTGGTATTGCCCTTAATGACAGTAATGCAAGGTAGGAGTCCTTTGTTACTCAGCATTTGATCAGGGGTCTCTTTATTATCTGTATGTGTCTCTTAGGCACTGCCAAATTGTTGACTCGTTTTCATTTTAAAAATAAATTAAATTGATTATTTAAGGTTGAAAAGTAGTAACATAATGAGCATCAGTAAAAAAAAAAAAAAAAAAAAAAAAAAAAGAAAAATAATTTTACAGATGTGATTTATTTTTAATACATTTTAAACTATTTATTCAGTAAATTTTACTCAAATATATTGTAAACATGGCTGTAAATGCTAAGATAAATCAACACAGAAAATTTCATTAAAATTGGATAATTCCCTGATTTTTGGTAATTTCTTTTTTCAATCGGGAACAGGGGTATATTTATTTTGTAAAATACGGATTTTACGGCAACTTTGATGAGATGGGATAATGTGGTGACTTTATAAATTCCACCAGAGGAAATCGAAAAAAAAAAAAATGTAATTACAGTTTATATTGGAAAATATTTTCTTGTCAACAAACGAGTATACAATTACTTCCCAGCCAACAATATCATTTTTAATAAGTAGACATTAATTTAAATGTAAATAATCTGATAAATCTTTCACGGCTATTGTAGACCAAATAGAACTCTAACTAAAGTAACACCACAAAAACATTATCTTAACTAGCAAATATATGCACCCTCCAAGGTGCAAGTATTTAAGTTTTAATGTAATAAAATATATTAAATTAGAAAGGCTAATGAAACTAAATAAGAATGCAGATAAAAATATTTTAAACAGAGCGAGGGGGATATAATAAAAAAATAAAACAACTTTGAAACCAACTCTTCCTTTCATTTTCCATCACTCCCACTTTTCATTGCTAAATTTTCCTAATTTAATAATTTAGTTAAATTAGGAAGTAAAGAATAAAATTACAGTTATTTCTTCTTGTTAATGGATTTCTTTTAAGATTTATCCCTGAGATTTTAGCTCATAATCATTAATATAAAACCAAACAGTTAGAAATCAATGATACCAAGCACATATTCATTAAAAGCAAATTTTTTATATCAATCCTCCGAGGAGCAAGTTTCCATTAGCCTTTCCGTTCACACTGTAAACAGCTATTTTGTTGTATATATTAATACAATTGCATGTTATTAGAATGTAGATATGGGCAACAGTATTAATAATGTAGAGCAATTTTATCAATAAATGAGATTTAAATAAAATCATGGAGAATGTGTTGTAAATAACTAAGGGAATTAAGACATGAGTAGTGATAAAGTTTTGGTTACAGACAGATAAACACACAATCTCCATTATAATAAGAAAGATGTACTCTGAACTGGCAAGAATTGTTCTTTAAATCTTTCTACTACTACAGATATGAAGATGAGAGAGTTTGCCCCTTGTATCACCAGAATACTTTTTGTGTATTGTATTTAATTTATTTATTTATCCTAACTAGCAACAGAAAACACCATCCGGGCATCGTAAAAATTGATTTATATATATATATCTTATTATAATGGAGATTGTGGGTTTTTCTGTCTGTAACCGAAACTATATCGCTACTCAAGTCACAATTCCCTTAGTTATTGACATCACATTCCCAATGATTTTATTTTTATTTAAACCTCAATTATTAATAAAATTGTTTCACATTATTAATACTGTTAACCATATCTACATACTGACAACATGCAATTATATTTATATATACAACAAAATAGCGGTTTACAGTGTGAATGGGAAGGCTAATTTGCATATTGATATTAAAAATGTGATTTTAATAAATATGTGCTAAGTATTATTGATTTCTAATTGTTTGGTTTTATTTTAATGAATATAAGCAAAAATCTCTTCAATGAATCTTAAATGAAATCCATTAACAAGATAAAATAACTGTCATTTCATTCTTTACTTCCTCTTTTAACTAAATACTTAAATTAGAAAAAATAACATTGAAAGATGAGAGTGATGTAAGAGTAAGTTTCAGTTGTTCCATTTTTTATTATACTCCCTCTGTTTCAAATCTTTTATTATACTCCCTCTGTTTCAAATCTTTTTATCTGTATTCTTATTTAGTTTCATTAGCCCTTCTAATTTAATACAATATTTTATTGCATTAAAACTTAAATACTTGCACCCGGAGGGTGCATATATTTGCTAGTATATATATATATATATATATATATATATATATATATATAGGTACATCAATAAGTCATCTTAAGTACTTATTTTATGTGACAAATATCTATTTTTTAATCATGTACATCAGACATAAAATTTCTCATGAAAATTCAGGTAACAGAATATAAACTTATCTGTGTGTATATGAGTTTAGAGACATGTAATATATATGAAGTGGGGATTGTGTATACAGTATTTCATAGTTGTAATATACAAGTAAGAATCCTTCTTTATAGAAATACAGTGTCCATAAAGTCAGCGTGCACTTTAAAGAATTACATATTTTAAAGTGCACACATACTTTGTAGACACAGTGTATGTGATGGATGTTAGGAAACATTTTTGGTTGTATTGGAAGCATGGAAAAATAAAAGATAAGTAATAATGACCACAATTCAAAGTGATGAATATTGTGTTGTTTTTAATCTTATTATAAAAAAGAAGGTTCGCAAAAATGATTATGTTTTTTTTTTTTGTTTTTAAATGTTATCATTAACTTACATATGCGACACGTATTTCAGATCTTCTGATATCTTCTTCAGGCATTAATTAGCCATATTTTGGCAGAATATAAATATGTACATGTATAATTTCTGATATTTAATAGCTTGTGTATATGTTTGTATATATATATATATATATATATATACAGTGTTGGTAACCCAGCTATATATATATACACCAAGCGTGTTGGTAAATCCTCGCGGTGAGAAAAAACCCAGCAAATAGTTTGATTGTAAAAATATACTACCAAACATCAACTGGGGAGAAAAAATTTTTTGAAAAAAAGAAAATACCAATATAGTCGTACCAACAAAAAATAATCTATTGGTACAGTATTTGGCCAAAAGAAAAAACAATTTATATGTATATATATGTATATAAGATATATATATATTCATATAACCGCTAGGAGAATAAGCTAATAAGTAAAAAGTGCTCAATACCTAAGTAGAGCAAATAATAAAGATAAATCTAATGAGTCAGACGAACCTACTATTAGTTTCGCTTAATGCTCTTCAGGACTAAGATCTAAGAGTCAGATCTTAGCCCTGAAGAGCATTAAGCGAAACTAATAGTAGGTTCGTCTGACTCATTAGATTTATCTTTATATATATATATATATATATATATATATATATGATGTTGTTAGGGAGACCACGTGTGATTCTTTATAGATATGTGATGGATGTTGGGAAAGGTTTTTGGTTGTATTGGAAGTTGTATTTAATTTATTTATTTATTATTTTAACTGAAGCCTTGACACTAGCCGCCACATTTATCCCATTCATAAAGAACAAACATAAGCTGCTAAGATTTATTCTTTTTCTTTCTTTACCACAAATCATATTTAAAATTTTGTTGTAGGAGTTTTTTTTAGTTTTTTTTTTATTCCCCCCTGGAATTTTTTGTGGTGAAATTTACCTTATGGAATTTTCTGAGGTGGAATTTACCTAGGACCAAAATGAACCTGGACAAGTGCACAAGCCGTTAAAATAAATCCATCTTTCAATCTAAACAAATGATTGAATTAGTATAAAAGATGGTTTGCATTGTTATTCAGCAAACAAGAGGAAAATATTTTTTGTATATTAAAACAAACATATAAAGAATAAACTTAGCTTGGAAAAACATATCATGCAATCAATATTTAGTTAACAATGGATGATTTTGTGCATTGCTTCACTGTGATTTTGAAAGCTGCACAAATAAACACGCAATGAGTGTAATTCAGTAAACTTATGCTTTACAGGTTCAAACTGGACTATTTTTGAAAGATTTTTTTTTTTTGGTAGTTTCAGAATAACTCTGGAATTTTTTTTTAGTTGTAACTGAAGCAAAGAAAAGACAAGACAATAAGAATTACAAATATTGTCAATTTTGCTCTTTTGAATATTATAAGAATCAAACATTAGTATTCAACAATAAAAATTACAAATTCTTTTAAAAATATCAATATATCATGGATTGGACAAATTTTTAGTTCAACTGAATTCTAAAATTCATATATTTGAATATATTTGATTTGTACAAATTTGATTTGTACACACAAAAATTCGATTTGTACACATGAAAAAAAGATTTTTAAACATTAAAAAAAAAAAAAATATTTAAGCACACAAAAGATTTAAAATCTTTTAAAAATTCATTTCTTTAAAAAAAATTTTTTTCTTGACAATTTAATAGAATATAGTTCATACCAATTAAAAAAGCAAAAGAAATTGTTGTGTGAAAAGTAATGGTGCAGTTGATCACAGTAACCGATAAATCAGCTGGTCATGTCAAGCTCTAGCACCTATATGATTGTCCTGACCCTATTGCCCTTATAGCAAGCCTCAACGCTTTTTATCATATGGGTCCTAGAAGGTGGTGGCTGAGGGTCTTCCTTTCCAGGGTATGACGTTAAACTCTGATGGTGAGATTCCAGTTCTGGAGGTTTGGGGAATGTGGAGCCCCCCCATCATCACCATTGCTCCCAGGTTCACTCTGACCTGGAGTGGTAGTACCTGTTATGGTCCCATTAATGGGTTAAATAGAAATTTTGTTTACAAAAAAAAAATTGAGTTCCAAACCATCACTTCGAATCTTTCAAAACTTTGCCGGCATTAAATGACCCACTGTGGTTGATATGCCATAAAACAAAACAAAGAAACAATCTTGAATTGCAAGAACCTTGAAGACCAGGTTAGCCTAAAACTGTGGATTGCTTCAATCCGTATAGGCAAATCCGATAACACTTAAAGAGTGTCAAGCAATTTTAGCATCTTACAATCCAGTGTGGTTTACCATTTTCAAGACCTCGACAAAAGCATCCAGAGATGCATTGAATTCTATCTGATGTTACCAAAATATTGCAATACTTTTTTTGACTCACCCTAGCATATTCTAATCTTGACTCTATTTGAACTTGATAAATAAGTTTTTAGTTTTTGTTCACGCTAATGTTTATCTGATGGTAAGTGAAAGATTCATTTGTTTTTTGTTTTGTCTTTGACTTTCAGTAAGTGTTGAGACTGTGATATTTAACAAGATAAATTGGTTATTATTATCCTGCAGAGATTTTGATTTTGGTTTGTTGCAATGAATTACATTATGATGACAATCATTGTCATTTGCTAATGGCCTTTTATTTAATATCATAAATATTTTTTTTTATTCATCATATTCTATTACACAGAATTTGATAAATGTTTCTATGAATTTATTTAATTCTCAAGAATAAATGAAGTCTTGTTGGTCATATGTTTTTATATAGAATAATTCCACATTCTAACAGTAATATTTGTGTTTTAATTTGTAACCACTTTCTTCCTGATTTTCAATGCTTTTCTCTCATAAAATCATTAGCAATGCATTCCTATAGTGAAAATCAGTAGAAATATATTTACACACATAATAGTTTTTTTTTATTTAAAAAAAAATTTTTTTTTTTTAGTAACACTTGCCCTTATTCCTTCCTACTTATGTCTCCTTTCATCCTGATTTTCGATGTATTTCTATAGTAAAAGGATTAGTAGCACATTTATTATATATATATATATATATATATATATATATATATATATATATAGTACCATAGAACTTCCATCTACAATAAACCATCTTAACTGAATAAACATGAAATCACAAAAAATCAATCCCAAAAAACCTGCAATAAACCCTCCCAAATGAATAAAACCTAGAACCACAAAAACAAACAACTACAACCCATGGACATCGTTGAAAGCTCTTGAGTACAAAATATGGTCCCATTCTCTACCATCTGGACTGTGATATAAGAAAAATGACAATAAGGCTTAAATGTATTCTTCAGGTATTTCTTGTCAGACTCAGAGGACCTTTTCAAACTCAGGAACCCATCCTTGAACTTGTGAACCTTCTCTTGAAACTTGGCAACCTTATTTTTGTAATCAGGAACTTCATGGAACTGTGAACCTAACCCTTTATTCAGTCCATGGAGGTAGACTGTTCTCATTCCGCTAACTATGACTGGGTGCAAGTGTAAAGCTGTGTTAATTATTCTATGTTACTGTTTCCCTTGACAGGATTGAACCTGCAGCCTAGAGATAATTGTCACTTAGAACTGTATTAACTCAACACCTAAATCCACTATGCCATGGGACATCGGCTGAAACGTTGTGCAGATAACAGTAAAGATGAGGACAATAGTTCAAATAATGAAAATAATACAAATTATCAGGCCTCATCTCAAAATTTCAGAGAAATAGGTTTTTTTCATCCTGATAGTTTTGGCCAATCTATTCTTCAGCCATTAAAAAAAAAGAAAGAGAACAACAAATTGAATTTCCTTGGAGATTTCAAGTGGCTTCCAATATTTTGAGTCTTGTTAGAAGCTGCTGCACCTTTATCCCAATTTTATACTATTTGATGGCCAAATGATAGCTATATATAATATCAAAAATGATTTGTAACAGGTTATATGAATAAATAAATATATATGTATATATTTATATGGCTGTAAATGGATTGCTATATTTGTTTTATTTTTGTATCAGCTTTTTGAATAACAGTTCTAGTTATAACATAATTTTTCATTGTTTCCACCTTCTTTAAGTAGTATATCTAGATACTGCTATGTTATTATAAAAGTATTTATTCTAAATATTGTTGTAAAAATAGGAAGTGAAATTTTTGCAAGAATGTTGCGCTAAAAAAAAAAAGATAAGGAAAATTAAACAAGATTAATAATGAAAAGACACCTTCTTGTAATCCCTAAACAACTTTAACAAATTATTTATCATAACTTCTCAGGAAAAAACTCCCTCCTAGTGTTCCTGACTTTTAAACTTCTATCATTTACAAAACCATAAAGAAATAATTTTTAGCTATGTGAACGTCATTAACAATACTCCCAAGGTGTCTACAAAAGGCTTTTTCTATTTGCGGATAGATTTAAAGACACTTTCAGGGAGATGCATTGAAAAGATCTTGTGACTGCACATAATTCTATAACTCAAAAATGGATAACTTTTCTTCAACAATGTGGTGCTGAGTAGAAGAAACGGTGCAAAATAATGGCACAAGATGTAGACTGGTAAACCAATAAACTGTATCTAATTTAATAAACACCCCAGGTTTCATGTTCTCGACTAATAATCTTGGGAGAGGTAAGATGACTCTGGTCTCAATTCCGTTAACAAACTTAGGCTATCATTCATGGAAGAAAGATTCTTGGGAGATGGGAATAATCAAGCTAACTTGCTGTTGCTACTGAGAATCTGTTTCACTAATTTCATTTTGTCATTCTAGAATGGAAAACAATTTCAACTGGTTCTTATTTTTCATTATGTAATTTCCATACTGCTAAGCAGTTACCTTAAACAGCTTCTCTCTGAATAACAGTAATCATTCTGTTTCAGTCTGTCCATGTTCATCTGCTTATATCTCTGCGTATATCGTATCGCCAATCTTGCTCCATTCATGGCTATCTACCTTGACCTGTTTATATCCTCGTCCGAGTAACGTTAATCGTAAAGAGAGTGCAGTGAAGCGACTGATGGCAATACCTAAAAAGGACTTTGCAGATTGTTTTGAAAGGTGGAAGAAGAGATACTGAGATTAGTGTGTGTGCTCCCAACATGAATTCTTTAAAGGGGTCTAAGGCTCCATTGCTCTAGGCAGACAATATTTTTAAAAATAATGGTTGAATTTTATGGCATGTCAACCCTTGGGTTATTTTATGCTGATGACATTGTTTTATTCATTCTTGTTGGATACTTTTTTTTTTCCAAACAATTTTTTTTTTAATAATCATTTAAAAAAAATCTATTTAACCCATAGATAAGACCCTAACAGGTACTACCACTCCGGGTCAGGGTGGACCTGAGTGTAATGGGCATAAAGGGGTACACCACATTCCCCAGAGTTCCAGAATTCGAACTTCACCACTAGATGTAGTTTATCATCATACTCAGGACACTAAGACCCTCAGCCACTGCATTCTAGTACATATATAATAAAAAGGGTTGGGATTTTTCCATAAGGGTTAGGACAATCATATAGGTGCTAGGACTTGATGTGACCAGTTGATTGATTGCAGGTGACCTCTCTGACCTTCTGTCTAGCCTGAGTAAGGGCTAAAGTGGGGTGTTGCATATCCTGGAGTGCCCAGCCACCAGGATTCCGTCCTTAAGCATCACAAATAATGGTTGGATATATCTGGACAGTCAATATGTATGCATATAGACTCATACTTCTGCAGAAATAGTTATTGCTTTTTAAATTTAAATATTAAAAAAAAAAAATACAAACAATCTTGTGAAACCAAGTTTATTTTCTTATCTTATTATTATAATGGAGATTGTGTGTTTTTCTGTCTGTAACCGAAACTATCAGTACTCAAGTCAGAATTCCCTTAGTTATTAACGTCACATTCTCCATGATTTTATTTTTTATTTTAACCTCAATTATTTATAGAATTGCTTTACATTATTAATACTGTTGACCATATCTACATACTTATAACATGCAATTGTATATATATACACACAACATTGCATATTGATATAAAAAATTGATCTTAATAAATATGTGCTTTCTAATTGTTTGGTTTGGTTTTATCTCAATGTATACGAGCAAAAATCTCAGGGATGAATCCTAAAAGAAATCCATTAACAAGAAGAAATAACTGTAATTTTATTCTTTACTTCCTATTTTAACTAAATAGTTAAATTAGGAAAATTTAGCAATGAAAAACGGGAGTGATGGAATAGTAAGTTTCAGTTGTACTATTTTTCAATTATATTCCCCTTTGTTTTAAGTCTTTTTATCAGCATTCTTATTTAGTTTCATAAGCCTTACTAATTTAATGATATTTTATTACATTAGAACTTAAATACTTGCACCTGGAGAATGCGTATATTTGCTAGTACCTTTAACATACACTACCAACAAAATGTTTGGTCCTACATTGATTTTTTCATCTAAACTTTAAAAAAAAAATACATCAATTTGATGACTTTAAAGAAAGAAATGTTTTCTCTGTTTGCAGGCACTTATGTAATAATCAAAATTAATATAAGACAATTATAATTTAAATTAAGTGTTCTGAGTATGATGTTAAACTACATCTAGTGGTGAAATTCCACTTCTGGTGCTCTGGGGAATGTGGAGCACCCTTTCATTGCCATTACTCCCAGGTCCACCCTGACTTGGAATTGTAGTACCTGTTAAGGTCGTAATCGATAGGTTAAATAGATAAAAGAAATGAGTTTTAAAAAAATGTGTTGAAAAAAGTTGAGTTTGAAAAGAAATATATATATATATATATATATATATATATATATATATATATATAAGGGAGAATGAATAAAACAAAACTTCTTTGGCATAAAATGACCCCAGGGTTGTCGTAAAAACCAACCAACCAAAAATAATTTTAATTAAAGCAAATTTATATTTTCTTTCTGATGTAATGAATATGTAAATACCTTGGTACTCCCTCACTATAATCTGATTGGACAGTGTCATCTATAAATATTCGACACTGTGGTGGTACAAGCGCCTAAGCCTACTAGTCTAAGCTTACTCGCCTACCAGTCAGAATACCACCATGACTGCTCGGAAGACGTAGGCTATTCGACACACCAGCTACTACTGCGATAATATACCAAATACCAACTTCATAATATATCCCTTAACCTGGATATATCACTTTCCATCAAAGAATCGACCACAAACATTTTATTACTGCATTCTTTATTGGCATCCTCTCTAGTAACTTGTAAAAGTGTGTTGGTCGAAGTGATAATAATTGAGACTACAAATTTATTGATATTTCTCTGAATTTTTGAAATGAGGCTTGATAATTTGTATTATTCGGACTATTGTCCTCATCTTTATTGTTATCTGTATGCCATTCACTACAATATATGTTCAATTGGACACATAGCGTAGTGGATATAGGCGTTCAGTTAATACAGTTCTAAGTGACAGTTATCATTAGGCTGCAGGTTCACTCCTGGTCAAGGGCGACAGTAACATAGAATAATAATTAACACAACTTAACACTTGTACCCAGTCATGGTTAGCGGAACGAGAACAGTATACACTTGTGGATTGAATAAAGGGTTGGGTTCAGAGCTCCCAATTATGACAAGAAGGTTCCCAAGTTTGACAAGAAATACCTGAAGAAGGCCGGAGAGCACATTGGCCGAAACATTGTACAGATAACAATAAAGATAAGGAAAATAGTCTGAATAATCCAAATAATACAACCATATTGATCTTGCCTCTGAAAAATATTTTGATAATAACTGAGGCAACTGACTTATTAGATCTAACCTTTGACAAATATCTAATCTGTTTAAGTGTATGAATATCTAGAAATTGTAAAAAGAAAATATAATAAAGTGTTCAAATTTTGTTTGTCTTTTTCAGATAAACTTGAAAACAAGAAAGCATTTGAAGAACATTTTGATGAACAGCTGAGTATCTATGACCAAGTCTCTATCATCACATTGGTCGAATTGATTGGCAAAGAGAGAGTGATTGGAAGTGCTTATCTCGACCATATAATTGACTATAATTCAAATAAAATTACTTACATAACGTTTGACTTTCATGAATATTGGTGAGTATCATTTTCATCTTTCATTTTCATTCTTGTCAAAGTATTTTAATTATTTGTGTTCAGTAAATATAGGGAATTCTTTTTAAACAAGCAATATATATATATATATATATATATATATATATATATATATATATATTTATTTTTTTTGGGGCTATTGAAAAAAAAAAGAAATGCCAAAATATTTAAATTATTTCTGTTAGATATAATGAATTATTTTGAGAAAAAAAAATATGAAAATTATTTTTGTTTAATATAGAGAATGTTTTTGAAAAAGTAAAATATTTGAATTATTTGTGTTAAATATAGTGAATTTTCTTGAAAAAAGCCAAATAATTTTTTTCCTGTAAATGTAAACTTTGCATTGTTTGAAATTGATTTATAGCACAAATTATCTTAATCTAACAAAAATATTTGTTCTGGGGCTATTCAAATTAGCAGAAAATTGAATAGAGTGCTCCAGGATTGTACAGAAGTCTGTCATTAAATTTTTGGTCACTGAGCAGTGTAAACCATGTGCAATTTACAGAAGAATGTGTGATGTGTACAGAGAAGCATGTTTTTGTAAAAAAAAAAATTACAAATGGGCTAAATTGTTTGAAAGGTTGAAATAATATTCAAGATAAAGACAAGCTGATATAATGAATATGTAAATACTTTGGTACCCCCTCACTATAATCTGATTGGACAGTGTCATGTATAAATAGTCGACACTGTGTTGGTCAAAGTACCTTATGCCTACAAGCTAACTTTACTCGCCAAGCAGGTTCACAATGGCAAACACACCTGAAATGGTGGATTCAGATTATGCACTTATTTTGAATGACAGAAGAGCAACAATAGGGGATATTTCTGAACAACTGGGAATTTCTGTGGATATAGCAAACAAAATGGTGCATGATGCCTTTCCTAAGGTTAGTTATCATTGGGTTTCATCAGGACAATGCAAGACCTCATACTGCAGCAAGAACAGTGAATACTATCAGTTAGTTTGGTTGGAAACAACTGCCACATCCTCCTTACAGCCCAGATCTAGCCCCCTTTGATTTCCAGTTGTTTGGTTCCTTCAAAGAATTTCTGCTTGGAACAAAGTTTTTAAGTGATGAAAACAATAACAACATGAGCAAATGGCTAAAAACTCAGTTCAAATATTTCTATGCTGAAGGAATACAAAAGCTTGTTTTTTAATGGAATGTGTTTTAAAGAATTGAAATTATATTAAAAAATGAAGCAAATATTTTTTTACTGGTGAAATGAGTCATTATATTGCAAAATCCACTTTATTTATTGAATGGTCCTCATATATATCTTTCCTTTTTAAAAACCTATTTTCCCTTGTTTTTTGATGGAATAGATGTGTTTTAAGAATTGAAATTATATTAAAAAATGAAGCAAACATTTTTTACTGGGTGAAATGTGATTCATTATATTGCAAAATCCACTTTATTTATTAAATGGTCCTCGTATATATATATTTTTTAAAACATATTTTCCCTCTAAATTCCATTTTTTTTCTTCACTGTCTTTTTCATCACTGACTTCTTTATTCTCTTCTTTTTGTCCATTTTCTTTTTCTTTACTTACTTTCTTCTTCTTTGCTGTTTTTTCTTCATTGATTTTTTGCTCTTTCTCTTCACTGTTTTCTTTTTATCTACTTACTCTTCTCCTTCCTCCTCCAGGTCTACATCCTTCATATCTCCAATTTACTTCCTGGCTTTTCACTAGTTTAACTCTCTCTCTCTCTCTCTCTCTCTCTCTCTCTCTCTCTCTTATTTTTTTTTAAAATTTCCATGGGCCTCTATCTTATTAATCTTATTATCCTCATTCACAAAAGTTATGGATTTTTTAAATGTTATCTCTCTATTCCTTAATTACTCTTCTTCTTCTTCTTCTTCTTCTTCTTCTTCTTTAGTTTACTTGTTGTTGTTGTTCTTTTTTTAGTTTGCTATCTTTTATTTGATGATTTTTATTATAATTTTTTAGGTCCAGTACTTTTTAATTGTTGTAAAAAGACTTTTACTTACATCCTAAATGCTAGGTGCTTATCTTTCATAACTGATGCCTTTACCAGTTCAGCCACAGAAGCCTACAGTCATGTTGTTTCTCTACTGAAAATCTTGATGCTTAAACTATTTGATGTATTTTCATTATTAGTTTGTTAGTCTTTAAGTTTTTAGCTGACAAATTTCCATCAGAATTTTTGAGCTGAAATGCCTTTCAGGCAGTAAAGTAAATATAAAGGAAGAGAAATTAATTAATCATATACTTTAGAAATATATTGTTAATCATCATTAAAGTGCACCTAGATATCTTGTTAAACCATCCTTATAAAAAATAACCTGTCACGTTTAGAATGTTGACAACTAATTATAAGTACTAATTATAGGTTTTTAAACATTTTTTTTAATGTTTTGAGATCTGGGGAAATATGATAGCTATCAGCTTGTGAAATGAAATTGGCAGAGAGTATTTGCCTCTGAGACAATCTTGCTAACTATTGGGCTATAAAGACATTTATTAAGCTCAATCTGACACATGGCCACAATGACAGAATGCATAATGTGGATCAAATTTAATAAACTAGTCAGTAGGCTTTAAAATAGGCTCCAGTTCTTGAGATCTAGGGAGTGTGGAGAACTCCTTAATTGCCATTACTCCCAGGTCCACTTAGGTTTATATGATTCCTAGTAACTGATAAAAATAATCTGTGTATTTATATGCATTAATTATAGCTTCAAGTAACTATTATGAATACAAATAATTTGCAGTTATGTGGTTTCAAGTATTCCTGTCTAATTCTACTAATTTTAAAACAACTCTATTTCACCACCCTGTCGACAGTATTTAGAATATGCTGTCTGTATCCTCTTCAGAGAGGTAAAGCCTGCCCAAAGGAGGTGACCTGGGTATGACATTAAACTACATTTAATAGTGAGGTTTCAGTTCTGAAGATCTGGGGAGTGTGGAGTACGCCTTCATCATTGCCATTACTCTCAGGTCCACACTGACTCGGGAGATGGTATATATATATATATATATATATATATATATATAAAATGTTGTTTTGGTTCCAACGGGAGAAAATTTGATATTTTATAAAAAAGAAGGTCCGCAAAATGTATTATGTTCTCAGAAAAAATGTTTTATTCTTTTTATCTTACATACGTGACACTTTTTTTTTTATATGTTGTCTTCTTCAGGCATTGAGTTATTAATTTGGCAGAATATGTCTGATATTTGTTAGGTTGTGTGTGTTTCTGCAATTTTTCTATTATACTGTGTGTGTGTGTGTGTGTATATATATATATAAAGAAAATTTGAAAAAACAAGTGTTCGAAAATGGGATGAATTTAATTATCGATGTTTAAACATTTCGGTTTCATTGAACCTTCATCAGGATGTATCTTGGGGTGAAGAAAATGATGGATGTTTTTATATGTGACAGGAGATGAAAAACTAAAAAGATTTTCATCTCCTGTCACATATAAAAACATCCATCATTTTCTTCACCCCAAGATACATCCTGATGAAGGTTAATGAAACCGAAATGTTTAAACATCGATAATTAAATTCATCCCATTTTCGGAACACTTGTTTTTTCAAATTTTCTTTATATTGTCGGATTTATTTTCCATATTTACTCCCATATATATATATATATATAATATATATATATATTATATATATATATATATATAAGGGAGATTAAAAGATTCTTGTTTCATGGAATCTGAGCACATCGTGGATTTGATAGGCAGAAACATGACTAATCTGCTGAGAAGAAGCTACCTCATTGCCATTACCATCTCTTGAGCTTGCTGACTCTTCTCATCAGTGGTGGACGGTGACACCACTCTCCTACTCTCTCTTCATACTTCATGCTTGTCCAGCTATTTTAAACTTCTCCATCCATTCATACACACTTCTACATGGTAGTGCACTGTCCCTATATTATGCTCCAATGAATTTCAGGCTCTAACACACACTTGATCAGAGAAATTGGGTCACTTCCTTGGTGCATTCTGCTAGTAGAGCGGCCATGTTTACTCTGTAAAGACAGCAAGCAAAATGGTGTAATCAGGCTCAAACTTTGATTACATGGCCACAACAGTACCAACTATAAGCATACATACACAGAATGCAGTGAGATAATAATAATGAAGATATGATGAAAGTGTTGATAATTTTATACTCTCCCTTGGGTCTCTGTGTGTGGGTGTATGTATATATATATATATATATAATATATATATATATTATATATGTGTGTGTGTGTAGTGTTGGTCACTACTAGAATAGGCTCAGTCTTAATTGGTGATCATCCTCCACACATTAATACAACAACCAACATTACGTTTTTTTGTTTTGTGTGACATTGTTTATATTGTATAATGTGTGAATATAAACAATTGCCTTCTTCTTCTTCTTCTTCTTCTTCTTCTTCTTCTTCTTCTATATATAATATATATATATATATATATATATATATATATAACATGTGTGTGTCTGTCTATGTTTGCACATATATCTATACACACAGTCTAATTAACTTTTCAAACTGTCCACTGGGAAGTATTACATTTACCAACCCATCTGCAAAAATAGGATGTGAGTTCAGAGTTTTCCTTCATCTAAACTAGTTGCCTAACCAAGATTATATATCCCAGTTTGTCCTATTATTTACTCATAGATGGAGTTGGATGCATACCTTGACCAATGGTATTAGAGCTATATGAAATACCAACTGCCTCATCCAGGATTTGAACTCCTGTCACCAAGTTCTTTTCCATGACGATAACCATTACACAACTGGCATTTCACTGGGAAGTATTATGCCCAATATTAATGAACATACTTTGGAACAAATATCAAAGAATTCTGAACCAAAAAAAATCTTTAACTTTGATTTTATAGAATTTTCCAAAAATAAATGAGGAAATATTTAGTCTTTGTACATTATTTACTGTAATGAAGAGTATTTTCATTATTTTCTTGGAAAATGATTTTTTTCAGACATTTCAAAGCAGTTGTCCTTAAAAATGTATCATTCTAGCTATTTTTCTTGAAAATACCTTTGTAACGAGAAAAGTTCATTTTTGTCGAGGGTTTACAAGATGAAATTTGAATTGAATATAAGAGCATGAATCCTGTATAAAGGTATTTATTTATTCAATTTGTACTGATTTATATCGGAAATGAATTTTTTAAATAAATCATGCCTCAGGTTTAGATATAGTTCCAAATTGATTCAACATGAAAATATTTTGTGACAATGAATTTCATTTCAGTTTTGGATTATTTTAAATTTAAATTTAAGTACTGAAATGTCAAAATATTGCTGCAAATGTTTTTTTCTACTTCAGCAGACTTAACTGATTAAAGATAATATTCTTATTCTTTGGATGAATATTTTGAAGTTGAAACGGAATTTTCCATCCAAAAAAGTTGAGTAACTGGCCGTCATCGTTGGTTCCAGTTGTAAAAGAACTTAAAGTAAATAAGTAAGTAAATCAATAAGTCCTCGTGGAATAGTGTCCTTTAGGTCCGACGTCCAAGATGATCCAAATAGCAATGAGCTAAGGTTAGTATCTGGCAGTATAAATACACCAATAGCAGCAGCAGCAGCAGCACTGCCAGTGATTGGATAATAGGTTGCCTTTCCTGGTCACGTGGTAGTCAACGAGTCTATGTTTAGAAGTGACTACTTGCCTCATGCCTTATATACACAAAAAATTCCAACACTTTTCATGTGATAATGACTGTATTTTTGCTTTGACATATATGGATTTGTGCCTGTATAAAGTTGTATAAAAAATTGGCAGTTGCTTTCACATATAATTTGGCATCATCAAATAAGCAATCTGATCTTAACTGAACTCTGTCAAATTATTAAAGATAAATTTTGTTTTAATTTTAATAAAGATCTTGGGCAATGTTGTATAAAAGACTGGCAGTTGCCCATGCCACAGTTCTTCCCCCCCCACTCTTCGCCGCATGTTGTCAAGGGATAGGCAAGGTGCTATACAACATGTCCAAGGGATAGGCAAGGTGCTATACAACATATCCAAGGGATAGGCAAGGTGTATACAATATATCAAGGGATAGGCAAGGTGCTATACAATATATGCAAGGGATAGGTAAGGTGCTATACAATATATGCAAGGGATAGGCAAGGTGCTATACAACATATCCAAGGGATAGGCAAGGTGCTATACAATATATCCAAGGGATAGGCAAGGTGCTATACAACATATCCAAGGGATAGGCAAGGTGCTATACAATATATGCAAGGGATAGGCAAGGTGCTATACAACATATCCAAGGGATAGGCAAGGTGCTATACAACATATCCAAGGGATAGGCAAGGTGCTATACAACATATCGAAGGGATAGGCAAGGTGCTATACAACATATAAAAGGATAGCAAGGTGCTATACAACATATCCAAGGGATAGGCAAGGTGCTATACAACATATCCAAGGGATAGGCAAGGTGCTATACAATATATCCAAGGGATAGGCAAGGTGCTATACAAAAAGTGTTGCTACATGAGTTGCTTGAACAAGATTGAATACAACATCAAACTGGCTTTAGTTTCTGAGATTTTTTTCTTCTCTTTGACCAGTTGCCTTTTGACATGTTAAGAACCCAGTCTACCCAACTATTTACCTAAGCTAGGGAGGAACAAAGGCATAAGAATGAAGTGAAATGAAAACAGCCTTGCCCAGAATTTGAACTCTGGTCATCAAGTCCATTTTCTATGATAATAACCATCACTTGAATTGTAAAAATTATTATTCTGTCATACATTGTAGAATTTTGAGATTAAACATAATCATCAATCCAAGAGATGTTTGGAATATTGATCTCATTCATTTTATGCCTGCATTCCCATCAAACATTCTTCTGTAAATTTCATATGGTTTGCACTTCTCAGCCACCAAAACTTTGATAACCCATCTCTTTTCAAGTCAGGCATACTCTGTTTGATTTTCCACCATTTTGAATAGCCTCAAAACAAATATTTTTGTGAGATTGAAATGATTTTTTTTTGTAAACCACTTCTAAATAATGTAGAGTTGATATTTATTGGGGTGGGGGGAATTGGGGGGGTATGTATTTTGCTTTAAAAAAAAAATTCTCAATATTTATTGAATAGTCCTCATATGATAGTCCGTTTCTTTGTTTAATTGCATATAAACCTCTCTGGGTTATTTTCTGCTAAAGCCATACTTGTAGAAAAACAATAGTGGCACTCATAGCTGGAGGGATTGAGGGGGTATTAGTCCAAAAGTGAATGTGATAGCATAACTGGAGTTTGAATTGACTTATCATGATGTGGCAGTCCAGTACATTAGCTACTACACCATGCTGTTTGGCTGTCTATAAAAGATAGACAAACTCTTCCCAATTATTTATATATATATATATATATATATATATATATATAATTAGATTCAAATAATATATAATAACTACTTAGTCCCAATGTTGACTTGAGACTAAATGGAATAAAGTAGGCGTTGGAAAAAGACAATGCTTTTTCCGTTTAATCTATTCTTTTCTGGTGTGGGGTGAGGATTGATGTGAGTTAGACTGGTGAGGGGGTGTTCTTTGTCTTCTTCTGCTTTGCATGTAATTATGATCTTGTTATGGGCAAGAAATTGTTTGCTGCTGAGAAAAACAAGACAAAAATGCAGATGAAGGACAATTGGTGAATTTCCTTATTACTATTACATTAGAAGGAAAAGAAAATTTTTCCTTTTACCAATTATTATTAACATCATCATTATATAGTTATTTACTAAGCCAGTGGTTCTGATAGCTTTTTAATTTAGTGCATCCCTGGGAAATTTGATTGGTCCCAACTAAAGTTTCTTAATAAATTGTAGGGTTTTTATTTATGAACAACTAAAGCCGTCTAACCCCTACCTTGTACCCCATACAGTATAATTCTTTTCCAAGAAAATATTGAAATGTATTTACAGTTAATTGGAAATTATAGGGGAAGAAAAAAGAACAACACTAGGATGCATGGATACAATTTTACTGCATCCTTTTAGTTTTTTTTGCGTTAGTGACACAGGATGTGTACCTATCAGTATCTCTGCTAAGCTCTAGTGTAGATGTGGCACAAGGCCAGATGTATAGGGCACCCAATGAGAATCAAACTCACTAACAATGGTCTGCAAAGCAAGCTTGCTAACCATTACACCATGTGAGGTGCCCTACATCATCATTATGTATCTGTCCATGTTTCCATTACTTATACACCCCCATATATGTGTACGTATTTATCTATCACCTGTTGTTTTAAAACCCTTTTGGAATTTGGGTTTATTAATAAAGAATAAAGAAAAACAATTTAGTCTTTCTTAATTATTACCAACAACAAATGAGCAGACAACCCAGCCCAGCAGAAGGAAGAAAGCCCAGTAGAAGATGGCTGCTGATGAAGCAGAGCCAGTAAGAACCCATCTCTCCTTTTCTTCGCATCCTTCTGATTGTGAGTTGTGGCTCGAAGTCAGACTACCTCATTGGCGTGTATGCAAATTTTCTACACTATGATGGCAGTGCTGGGTGCGAGTGGGATCTTGGTCAGGGCTGTTAATCATTATCTAAGGCCTGCCTTCCCACGCTGAGACAGTTGCATTCTGATCTTGCTGATAAAAACACTGACATGTGACAAAGAGGCATGTGAGCTTTGGCGGGGACTGCTGGAAAAAATTGCTGCAGGCGGCAAGGACTTGGTCAGGGGACTTTGGCAGTTGGGAGAACATCTTTTTTGGTGGAGAGATCCAGCTGTCTGACCCGATGAATTTCTGTTCACTCCTTATATATACCCATGGTAAAGGAGTATATAACTATGAAAAGAGGAGTTTAAGGTGCCAATGAAAAACTTACTGGACTAAGTGTATTGAATGTCAAGAGGAAAAGAAGAATATTTGGAAGAAAGTTTAATTCATTATTATTCATTTCTGTCTTCATAAATAGAGCTTCAGTCTCGATACTGTTTGGACATCTCATACAGACGTTTTTATATTCTATAACCCTCATCAGTATTTCATTCATTGATTTTCTTAACTTTTCTGCTGTTTTGGGTTTAACAGCAAATGCAGCAGTTTTTATTGCTCCTCAGATATTTCTTTTTTTTGGGGGGGGGGTTGAATATTGTTTCCCATTATCAAATACATCTTTTTGAATAATGGATCACAAGTTTTTTATTGAATTGATATCTAGAAAGTCTGAGGGCAATTCCTTTAATTTAGGGTGTATGAAACCTTTTTCTTTTTTTGGTAAGGTGGACAATATCTTTACAGAATGTAAAGGACCATTGTTTGTATGAATATACTGTTTAGCTTAAAGCTTCATGGCTGTGACTTTCACCACTTAAAAACAACAAAGAACTTAAAATATTTCTCTGCATTCATTTTGCCATCATTATTAGCCTTGAAGAAAACCTAGAATTTTTACTGGTTACACTGCTAGCCAAAAATGTTACTCTACTGTTGTTTTAAGTCATGTTGGTTGATTATTTTCATGAAGGACCCAAAATTCTATCCAGCCATTATCCCATTCTAAATTCTATCCCAAACCATTATCCCATTCTAAATTCTATCCCAGCCATTATCCCATTCTAAATTCTATCCCAACCATTATCCCATTCTAAATTCTATCCCAACCATTATCCCATTCTAAATTCTATCCCAACCATTATCACATTCTAAATTCTATCCCAGCCCATTATCCCATTCTAATTCTATCCCAGCCATTATCCCATTCTAAATTCATCCAGCCATATCCCATTCTTATCCCAGCCATTATCCCATTCTAAACTTCTCCCAGCCATTATCCCATTCTAACTTCTATCCAGCCATTATCCATTCTAATTCTATCCCAATAACTTCTATCCCAGCCATTATCCCATTCTAACTTCTATCCCAGCCATTATCCCATTCTAACTTCTATCCCAGCCATTATCCCATTCTAAATTCTATCCCAGCCATTATCCCATTCTAAATTCTATCCCAGCCATTATCCATTCTAAATTCTATCCCAGCATTATCCCATTCTAATTCTATCCCAGCCATTATCCCATTCTAACTTCTATCCCAGCCATTATCCCATTCTAAATTCTTATCCCAGCCATTATCCCATTCTAAATTCTATTCCCAGCCATTATCCATTCTAAATCTATCCCAGCCATTATCCCATTCTAAATTCTATCCCAGCCATTATCCCATTCTAATTCTATCCCAGTCCCAGCCATTATCCCATTCTAAATTCTATCCCAGCCATATCCCATTCTGAATTCTATCCCAGCCATTATCCCATTCTAAATTCTATCCCAGCCATTATCCCATCTAAATTCTATCCCAGCCATTATCCCATTCTAAATTCTATTCCAGCCATTATCCCATTCTAAATTCTATCCAGCCATTATCCCATTCTAAATTCTATCCCAGCCATTATCCCATTCTAAATTCTATCCCAGCATTATCCCATTCTAAATTCTATCCCAACCATTATCCCATTCTAAATTCTATATCCCATTCTAATTCTATCCCAGCCATTAATTCATTCTATCCCAGCCCTAAATTCTATCCCAGCATTCTAAATTCTATATCCCAGCCATTATCCCATCTAAATTTCTATCCCCCATTATTCCCATTCTAAATTCTATCCCAGCCATTATCCCATTCTAAATTCTATCCCAGCCATTATCCCATTCCCCAGCCATTATCCCATTCTAAATTCTATCCCAGCCATTAATCCATCCCAAATTCTATCCCAGCCATTATCCCAACCCAAGTCTTATCCCAATTTCACTAAAGATTTTTTATTGATAAATCAGTCTTTAGCTAATGTTCTCAATATTCTGTATCTGTTCTCTTTGCTAACATTTACAACACTTGTCACTTCTTTTATTACTAGTCAATAATTTTTTCATCTTTATTACACTTTTCATTTTCTCAGATCTCTCTTTGTGACATTTTCAAAGTCATTTTTTTCTTCTTCAATGTTTAGTGATCTCTGTTCAACTTTGTCCTAATTTCCAAGTATATATTTCTATCACTCAATAACTTTACAATATCTTGAAAGATTAAAGCTCTAACGAGAATGATTTCATCTTTCTTATTACCTATATATATATATATATATATATATATATATAATATATTTTTTTTTTCCTAACCTTCAAGTTTTATAATAAAATCTACCACCATCAAATAAATTATTATAAATATTTCTAAGAAAACAAACATTATAAGCTGAGAATTGCACAATATGTTGCTTTTATAAATATATGACTAGTCTGAAATTCTTAAAAACATTAGTTGCTTAATATCAATTTTATAGTGAAAATGAGTAGTATAGCGAAATCTGACATAGTGTATGTGTAATAATAATGATGATGATGATTTAGTAGTAGATATCGTAGTTATATATGGTTTGCTATATTCATGAATAAAACTGTGCACTGCCCTGTCGGCTGGGGCATTAGAATGCACCAATTGCACCTCTGGTTGGCGACCCGTGATGCTTAAGGATAGAGCCCAGGTGGATGAGCAGTTCATAACTTGCAATACTCCACTTTGGCCCTATCTTGGGCTAGACGGGTGGTCAGAGAGACCCCCTCCGATCAATCGGCTGGTCCCGTCAAGCCCTAGCACCTATATGATTGCCCCAAACCCTATTGCCCTTATGGCAAGCCCCAACCCCTTTTTATCATATGGGTGCTAGAAGGCAGTGGCTGCGGGTCTACATGTCCTGGGAATGACGTTAAACTCTATCTGATGGTGAAGTTCCAGTTTAGGAGGTTTGGGGAATGTGGAGCACCCCTTCATCACCATTGCTCCCTGGTCCACTCTGACCCGGAGTGGTAGTACCTGTTAGGGTCCCATCTATGGGTTAAATAGAAAACATGAGTTTATAAACAGAATTGTATTATCCATTAAAAATTAAATTATTTCAAAACTTTGTTAGCATTAAACATTTTTTTACCAATAGAAGTATTCGGCATAAAATAACCCAAGGGGTTGACATGCCGTAAAACCCAACCAACCAAACCAACCAAACCAAAACTGCGCAGTATCAGTGATAGAGAATATGTACATCTAAGTTAGAATAGTGTTGACACAGTCAATTTCCCTTGGTGACTCTTGTTTCTTACTTATGTAATTAATTTGATCTGATGATTGTATAGACCAGAAACTGACAGTCATCAAGTGTCGTTGACTCTGTATCTATGCTTTTCAAAATTAGATCTATCTCTCTCTCTCACTATATATATATATATATATATATATATATATAGTATGTGGTAGAGATATGAGGAACACAAGGACAAAACTCAGACAAACTTATATAGGATATATTTCGCGAGAGCTTTGAGCTCGGCATCATCAGTTGTTTTATTGTCCTTGTGTTCCTCATATCTCTACCACATTCTGTCGTATTTTTTCCAATCTTCTTTCTTCATATATAGTATCCAATTGCCGCTTTAACTTTTCTGTCACAGTGGCATCAGTAAATAATCCAAAAGTGCTCAATATATTAAAAATACAGAGCAATAATAATACTACTAATATTATTATTAGAGGAAAAATAAAGGGTCTACCATGGTTTCAATCAAATTGAAATGATTTCTTCGGGACCCTACCCTACGTTAACTAAGTCGATGTAATTCCTTAGTTAAATTAAAGATATTTTTTCGGATAATAACGGGTGAATGCTACATTATTTTTCTCTCAATTTTCGTGTACAGATTGAGAGAAAAATGACATAGCATTCAATCGTTATTATCCGAAAAATATCTTTAATTATATATATATATATATATATACACACACACACATACACAATATGATAAGCCAGTCTATATATAAAAATTTATAATTTTTTTAACCTTTTAGATTTGAAAAAAATAATTTTAAAGACATATATTTATAAAAGCAACATATTGTGCCAAAATGAAAAAAAAAAAAAAAAACAAAACTTTTTCCCTAATTGTTGTTTGTTTCTCAAATGTCCAATTAGAGAAACAAAAAGCTTTTTTGTTTTGTTATTGATTCACATGAAATGGAATTTAAAAAAAGAAAATGTTTAAAACTTGAAAACTGCAAATGTTTAAGTATTTTGATCATAAATTGGTTGGAAATAAAAAATGATTGCCAGAATTGGTTTGAATGATTGAAATCATTTTTGCTTTTATCAAAGTCAAGGAAAATGAATATATGTAGGTTTATTGTAATTTTAATAAAATAGTTGTATCCTCATCTACCTCTGTGCATGAGAGAGTGAGAGAGAGAGAGAGAGAGAGAAGAGAGAGAGTGTGTGTGTTGTTGTATATATATATATATATATATTATGATTAGAAGAATTCAATGCCACAAGTGCCTCCAAACGATAGACCAATATAACAATATTTTATTATAATGGAGATTTGGTGTCTGTCTGTAACCGAAACTATGTCACAGTACCCTCACTAATTGTGTAATTTTATCAATGAGTATTTAATTTATATTCAAAATCATTAATACATAGAATAGAATAAATCTTATTTATTAACGATGTCTCTATGAAAATCTGAGTTAGATTTGCCTCAAAACAGCCGATTTTATTAGTGCATTTATAATCCTGCAATGTGTCTTATATATCACTAAGAAATAAAAGTTTACATAATATATAGACACCCTGTTGGCTAGGGCATTAGAATACAATGACTGCACCTCTGCAGAGGGGTAAGACTCCCCCAATGGGGACACCTGTTGGCTGTGGGTGGCGACCGTGATGCTTAAGGATGGAACCCAGGTGGCTGAGCAGTTCATGACATGAAACACTCCACTTAGACCCTTTCTTAGGCTAGACGGGGTCAGAGAGACACCCTCCGATCAATCAGCTGGTCATGTCTAGCACTAGCACCTATATGATTGCCCCAACCCTATTACCTTTATGGCAACTCCCCAACCCTTTTTATCATAGGGTGATAGAAGGTTGTGACTGAGGGGTCTTCATGTCCTAGGAATGACGTTAAACTCTATCTGATGGTGAGTTTCCAGTTCTGGAAGTTTAAGGAATGTGGAGCACCTCTTATCACTATTTCTCCCAGTCCACTCTGACCCGGTGTGGTAGTACCTGTTAGGCCATCTATGGCTTTTATTATTTATCTAGCCCATTATTCCACCATGGGATGAGATGACATTGACGTCTTTTTCTTCCAAGCTAGGGTCGAATCTGCTAAACTAAACTAATACGTGTCTGTCATGGATTCGTGCCTCTGGGTCAAGGGTTACCAACAGTCCCAGTAGTTTTTCCCTGAATGGGACTCCCTGATCTTAAATCTGACAGACCTGAATTTAATTCTAACTACAGGGTCTGTTCACAATTCATGAACTCCCATGAATTGTAACAGAGAGCGTTACTTTGGTATGAAATGTGATGAAATTGATCTGCTATGCAATCTATCTAACCTTAACCCCTAACCCCTAACCCTAACTGCTTCATTTTAATTGCTATTAACAATAAATTAGATAATTTTATAGTCCTTTTTTTGTTTTTTTGGTTAATGTATATTTAGTTTGCCTATAAATTTAATGAATTATTTTCCAATTTGTATAATTTTCATTTTTATATGAACGTATGAAAGATATAATAATGTTTTATTCAAGCCATGATAAACAAATGATATATTTAGATCACATACTAAAATAAAATTTGACTTTTGTAGATCATTTGGCTCATAGATCACATATCAAAGTTGCACCAGATAAAGATAGATTTCAAAAAGATTAAAAGTAAGAAGGAAAAGACTCGAAAAGATCTTCATGAATAGATGTAAACAAGAGGGAGTTTTTTTGTTGATTAATTTTTCCTCCAATATATTATTTATATAATGTATGCATATGTGTGTTGAGAGAGAGAGAGAGAGATTGCAAAAAAGTTTTAAAACAAAATGGAAGGAAAGAATGGAAAAAAAAAATCTTCATGAATAAGTAAAACATGTTGGAATTTTATCTTTTTAATTAATTTTTTTTATTCCTATATAATATATATATTATATATATATATAATATAATAGGTATATATAAAAACAAATTTTTTTCTGATGAAACAAAAATACAGTGCTCAATCACAAATGTAAGAGCTAATATTTATTTAATTTGTTTGAGTTTTTAAAGATAAATGTTTATTATAGACAGCTACCCAGTTTCTTGCTAGTCGCAATCATCAGGTTGTCAAATTTGATCCCATGTGTTTATTGAAGATCTTTTCTTAATGTCACATTCTGGACCGCAAATAACATCGGTTGCTTTCGTGGATGCTAGTGCTCTTCGGATTTATTAAAAATTCAATTTTCAAAAATTGCATATTTTTTTGATAAAAATGCCAATGAAGTTACCTCCCTTTATTCGTTAAAAATAGAAAAAATTTTCTTTGAAAAAATTTTTTTTTTTTTTTTTTTAAATTAATTCCGTATGTTAAAGGATGTATATATTTTCAAAAAAACATTTTTTATATATATGGTAGAGTCTTTTAAAATTTTTCAATATAGTATAAAGGTGGATGGTGTGTTCCTTTGTCGAAAAATTTCCATTCTTTATTGAAATTTATACGTCCAATATCATATTTGATAATCGTCAGTATGATTTTAACGTTATTTGCGGTCCAGAATGTGACATTAAAAAAGATCTTCAATAAAACACGCATGGGATCTAATTTGACAACCTGATGATTTGACCTAGCAAGAAACCTGGGTAGCTGTCTATGATAAACATTTATCTTAAAACTCAACAAATTAAATAAATAAATAAATATATATATATATATATATATATATATATATATATATATATAATCTATTATTAACATTTCAGTCTTGGAAGACTATAATATAGTTTTTGTTCCCCTGAAGTTACACGCCTCCTGCTGACTGTGAAGTCCAATGTTTGAAAAATGGATGTTGCGCTAGGGTGACTTCAGACATGAACAGTTCTCTACGGAGAGTCTGCGCCACCTTTGAGGATGCGTCCTGAGCCAAATTTTCCCTGCTGGAAGGGGCAATGCCAAGCACCTGAAGATCATTCTTGCAGACATCCTTGAAACGCCAGCTGGGGGTGACCAAATCTGTCTCTTTACCAGATTCAAGCTCTTCATAGAGGATGTTTTTTGGGATTCATCATAATAATATATATATATATATATATATATATATATATGCATGTGTGTGTGTATTTATTGGTTAAGTGTTATGTGTATGTGTGTGTGTTTAGAGAGAAAGAGAGTGATTGCAAAAAGTTTATAAAAAAAAGAAAGAATTGAAAAATTTTCATTAAATAGTATAGATAAGTAAAACAAGATGGAATTTTTTTTTTGTTAATTTTTTTCTAGACAGTGTACTAAATAATTGAGACATAATTTATATCAAGATCTGTTCCCTTTTGTTTTCCCTCTTGAGATATCAACAGTTTTCAAAGTGCTTCAGTTAAGTGAATAGTTAAATTGATTCAACACTCTTGGCAGATGCAATACTTTTAATGAGCCAGATGATGGAAACCATTTTGGGAATTAAAGTTTCAAGAGATGACAGCCCTCCGATGCAATCAGCTGGTCATTGTCTAGCACTAGCACCTATATGATTGCCCCACCCTATTCACTTTATGGCAATCACCTCAACCTTATTATCATAAGGGGTGATAAGAAGTTGTGACTGAGGGTATTCATGATCTAGAATGACGTTAACTCTATCTGCATGTGAGACTGAGTTTCCAGTTTCTGGAAGTTTAGGAATGGAGCACCCTCTTTATCATATAGCGAAATCTGACATAGTGTATGTGTAATAATAATGATGATGATGATTTAGTAGTAGATATCGTAGTTATATATGGTTTGCTATATTCATGAATAAAACTGTGCACTGCCCTGTCGGCTGGGGCATTAGAATGCACCAATTGCACCTCTGGTTGGCGACCCGTGATGCTTAAGGATAGAGCCCAGGTGGATGAGCAGTTCATAACTTGCAATACTCCACTTTGGCCCTATCTTGGGCTAGACGGGTGGTCAGAGAGACCCCCTCCGATCAATCGGCTGGTCCCGTCAAGCCCTAGCACCTATATGATTGCCCCAACCCTATTGCCCTTATGGCAAGCCCCAACCCCTTTTTATCATATGGGTGCTAGAAGGCAGTGGCTGCGGGTCTACATGTCCTGGGAATGACGTTAAACTCTATCTGATGGTGAAGTTCCAGTTTAGGAGGTTTGGGGAATGTGGAGCACCCCTTCATCACCATTGCTCCCTGGTCCACTCTGACCCGGAGTGGTAGTACCTGTTAGGTCCCATCTATGGGTTAAATAGAAAACATGAGTTTATAAACAGAATTGTATTATCCATTAAAAATTAAATTATTTCAAAACTTTGTTAGCATTAAACATTTTTTTACCAATAGAAGTATTCGGCATAAAATAACCCAAGGGGTTGACATGCCGTAAAACCCAACCAACCAAACCAACCAAACCAAAACTGCGCAGTATCAGTGATAGAGAATATGTACATCTAAGTTAGAATAGTGTTGACACAGTCAATTTCCCTTGGTGACTCTTGTTTCTTACTTATGTAATTAATTTGATCTGATGATTGTATAGACCAGAAACTGACAGTCATCAAGTGTCGTTGACTCTGTATCTATGCTTTTCAAAATTAGATCTATCTCTCTCTCTCTATATATATATATATATATATATATATAGTATGTGGTAGAGATATGAGGAACACAAGGACAAAACTCAGACAAACTTATATAGGATATATTTCGCTAGATCTTTGAGCTCGGCATCATCAGTTGTTTTATTGTCCTTGTGTTCCTCATATCTCTACCACATTCTGTCGTATTTTTTCCAATCTTCTTTCTTCATATATAGTATCCAATTGCCGCTTTAACTTTTCTGTCACAGTGGCATCAGTAAATAATCCAAAAGTGCTCAATATATTAAAATTACAGAGCAGTAATAATACTACTAATATTATTATTAGAGGAAAAATAAAGGGTCTACCGTGGTTTCAATCAAATTGAAATGATTTCTTCGGGACCCTACCCTACATTAACTAAGTCGATGTAATTCCTTAGTTAAATTAAAGATATTTTTCGGATAATAATGGTTGAATGCTGCTACATTATTTTTCTCTCAATTTCGTGTACAAGATTGAGAGAAAAATGACATAGCATTCAATCGTTATTATCCGAAAAATATCTTTAATTATATATATATATTATATATATACACACACACACATACACAATATGATAAGCCAGTCTATTATATAAAAATTTATAATTTTTTAACCTTTTAGATTTGAAAAAAATAATTTAAAGACATATATTTATAAAAGCAACATATTGTGCCAAAATGAAAAAAAAAAAAAAAAAAAACTTTTTCCTAATTGTTGTTTGTTTCTCAAATGTCCAATTAGAGAAACAAAAAGCTTTTTTGTTTTGTTATTGATTCACATGAAATGGAATTTAAAAAAAGAAATGTTTAAAACTTGAAAACTGCAAATGTTTAAGTATTTTGATCATAAATTGGTTGGAAATAAAAATGATTGCCAGAATTGGTTTGAATGATTGAAATCATTTTTGCTTTTATCAAAGTCAAGGAAAATGAATATATGTAGGTTTATTGTAATTTTAATAAAATAGTGTTTATCCTCATCTACCTCTGTGCATGAGAGAGTGAGAGAGAGAGAGAGAGAGAGAGAGAGAGAGTGTGTGTGTGTGTTTGTATATATATATATATATATATTATGATTAGAAGAATTCAATGCCACAAGTGCCTCCAAACGATAGACCAATATAACAATATTTTATTATAATGGAGATTTGGTGTCTGTCTGTAACCGAAACTATGTCACAGTACCCTCACTAATTGTGTAATTTTATCAATGAGTATTTAATTTATATTCAAAATCATTAATACATAGAATAGAATAAATCTTATTTATTAACGATGTCTCTATGAAAATCTGAGTTAGATTTGCCTCAAAACAGCCGATTTTATTAGTGCATTTATAATCCTGCAATGTGTCTTATATATCACTAAGAAATAAAAGTTTACATAATATATAGACACGCCCTGTTGGCTAGGGCATTAGAATACAATGACTGCACCTCTGCAGAGGGGAAGACTCCCCCAATGGGGACACCTGTTGGCTGTGGGTGGCGACCCGTGATGCTTAAGGATGGAACCCAGGTGGCTGAGCAGTTCATGACATGAAACACTCCACTTAGACCCTTTCTTAGGCTAGACGGGTGGTCAGAGAGACACCCCTCCGATCAATCAGCTGGTCATGTCTAGCACTAGCACCTATATGATTGCCCCAACCCTATTACCTTTATGGCAACTCCCCAACCCTTTTTATCATAGGGGTGATAGAAGGTTGTGACTGAGGGTCTTCATGTCCTAGGAATGACGTTAAACTCTATCTGATGGTGAGTTTCCAGTTCTGGAAGTTTAAGGAATGTGGAGCACCTCTTTATCACTATTTCTCCCAGGTCCACTCTGACCCGGTGTGGTAGTACCTGTTAGGCCATCTATGGCTTTTATTATTTATCTAGCCCATTATTCCACCATGGGGATGAGATGACATTGACGTCTTTTTTCTTCCAAGCTAGGGTCGAATCTGCTAAACTAAACTAATACGTGTCTGTCATGGATTCGTGCCTCTGGGTCAAGGGTTACCAACAGTCCCAGTAGTTTTCCCTGAATGGGACTCCCTGATCTTAAATCTGA
The DNA here is from genome assembly GCA_023376005.1 of Doryteuthis pealeii. Classification (NCBI taxonomy): domain Eukaryota; kingdom Metazoa; phylum Mollusca; class Cephalopoda; order Myopsida; family Loliginidae; genus Doryteuthis; species Doryteuthis pealeii. The sequence goes on from CM042144.1 coordinate 116,794,344, forward strand.
CAGACCTGAATTTAATTCTAACTACAGGGTCTGTTCACAATTCATGAACTCCCATGAATTGTAACAGAGAGCGTTACTTTGGTATGAAATGTGATGAAATTGATCTGCTATGCAATCTATCTAACCTTAACCCCTAACCCCTAACCCTAACTGCTTCATTTTAATTGCTATTAACAATAAATTAGATAATTTTTTATAGTCCTTTTTTTGTTTTTTTTGGTTAATGTATATTTAGTTTGCCTATAAATTTAATGAATTATTTTCCAATTTGTATAATTTTCATTTTTTTATATGAACGTATGAAAGATATAATAATGTTTTATTCAAGCCATGATAAACAAATGATATATTTAGATCACATACTAAAATAAAATTTGACTTTTGTAGATCATTTTGGCTCATAGATCACATATCAAAGTTGCACCAGATAAAGATAGATTTCAAAAAGATTAAAAAGTAAGAAGGAAAGACTCGAAAAGATCTTCATGATAGATGTAAACAAGAGGGAGTTTTTTTTGTTGATTAATTTTTCCTCCAATATATTATTTATATATATGTATGCATATGTGTGTTGAGAGAGAGAGAGAGAGATTGCAAAAAGTTTTTAAAACAAATGGAAGGAAAGAATGGAAAAAAAAATCTTCATGAATAAGTAAAACATGTTGGAATTTTAATCTTTTAATTAATTTTTTTTATTCCTATATATATATATATATATATATATATATATATATAGGTATATATAAAAACAAATTTTTTTCTGATGAAACAAAAAAAATACAGTGCTCAATCACAAATTGTAAGAGCTAATATTTATTTAATTTGTTGAGTTTTTAAAGATAAATGTTTATTATAGACAGCTACCCAGGTTTCTTGCTAGGTCGCAATCATCAGGTTGTCAAATTTGATCCCATGGTGTTTATTGAAGATCTTTTCTTAATGTCACATTCTGGACCGCAAATAACATCGGTTGCTTTCGTGGATGCTAGTGCTCTTCGGATTTATTAAAAATTCAATTTTTTCAAAAATTGCATTTTTTTGTAAAAATGCCAATGAAGTTACCTCCCTTTATTCGTTAAAAATAGAAAAAATTTTCTTTTGAAAAATTTTTTTTTTTTTTTTTTTAATTAATTCCGTATGTTAAAGGATGTATATATTTTCAAAAAAACATTTTTATATATATGGTAGAGTCTTTTAAAATTTTTCAATATAGTATAAAGGTGGATGGTGGTGTTCCTTTGTCGAAAATCCATTCTTTTATTGAAATTTATACGTCCAATATCATATTTGATAATGTCAGTATGATTTAACGTTATTTGCGGTCCAGAATGTGACATTAAGAAAAGATCTTCAATAAACACCATGGGATCTAATTTGACAACCTGATGATTGTGACCTAGCAAGAAACCTGGGTAGCTGTCTATGATAAACATTTATCTTTAAAAACTCAACAAATTAAATAATAAATAAATATATATATATATATATATATATATATATATATATATATATTATTAACATTTCAGTCTTGGAAGACTATAATATGTTTTTGTCCCCTGAAGTTACAGGCTCCTGTGACTGTGAAGTCCAATGTTTGAAAAATGGTGTTGCGCTAGGGTGACTTCAGACATGAACAGTTCTCTACGGAGAGTCTGCCACCTTCGAGGATGGTCCTGAGCCAAATTTTCCCTGCTGGAAGGGGCAATGCCAAAGCACCTGAGATCATTCTTGCAGACATCCTTGAAACGCAGCTGGGGGTGACCAATCTGTCTCTTACCAGATTCAAGCTCTTCATAGAGGATGTTTTTTGGGATTCATCCATTATATATATATTATATATATATATATATATATATATATATGCATGTGTGTGTGTATTTATGTGGTTAAGTGTTATGTGTGTGTGTGTGTAGAGAGAAAGAGAGTGATTGCAAAAAGTTTTAAAATAAAAAGAAAGAATTGAAAAAATTTTCATAAATAGATGAATAAGTAAAACAAGATGGAATTTTTTTTTGTTGATTAATTTTTTTCCAACAGTTTTTGACTAAATAATTGGAGACATAATTATATCAAGATCTGTTCCCTTTTGTTTTCCCTCTTGAGATATCAACAGTTTTCAAAGTGCTTCAGTTAAGTGAATAGTTAAATTGATTCAACACTCTTGTCAGATGCAATACTTTAATGAGCAGATGATGAAAACATTTTGGGAATAAAGTTTTAACTTTATTATCATTATTTCATGAGAATAATATTTTCATTTCTTATTGTTTTTATCACAATATTTGGGTTGATATGATCTTCAGCCTTCTTAATACCTACACAAGTCATTTAGACTAGTATTCTCTAATGTTAAGTTTATATGTTATATATTGATGCACTTTTCAAACTTTCTCAATGTCCGTGATTTTCAGTAATTATTTTATTATATTATTATCCTTGTCCTTCTAACTTACTTGACGGGTTGACATGTCGTTAAAATACTCAATCAATTATCCAGGACTCTTCTACGTTTTCTAGCTAATTTCAACAGTGCCGTGGTCTGGACTGTATCGATTTTCCTCTGATTTCCAATTCTCCAGTCTTTTTTCCAGGTTCTTTGAGATTGTTATAAAGATGTTACTATAATGTTCCATAGATTTTTTTTAGGTCCAGATATTTCTTGAATTTTTTGCTTTCATTTACTTTCATTCTGTGATCTGTTGAAACGGCGATGTTTACTGGTTGACAAGTTCTTTTGTTTCTCTCTTCTTCTTCTTTTCTTCTTCTTTCTTCTTCTCTTCTTCTTCTTCTTCTTCTTCTTCTTCTTCTTCTTCTTCTTCTTCTTCTTCTTCTTCTTCTTCTTCTTCTTCTTCATTCTTCTTCCTTAATTTCTTCTTCTTTTTCATCTTCTTCTTCATTACTAATTCTTCTTCTTTTTTCTTCTTCTTCTTCTTCTTCTTCTTCTTCTTCTTATTCTTCTTATTATTATTATTAATTCTTCTTCTTTTCATCTTCTTCATTTAATTTCTTCTTCTTCTTTTCTTATTATTATTTTATTATATTATTTCTTCTTCTTTTCATCTTTTCTTCTTCTTCTTATTATTATTATTATTCTATTTCTCTTCTTTCATCTTTTTCTTCATTACTAATTTTTCTTCTCTTTTCTTCTTCTTATTATTATATTATTATCTCTTCTTTCTTCTTCATTCAATATTTCTTCTTCTTTTTCATCTTCTTCTTCATTACTAATTTCTTCATAGTCTATCAAGTAAATGCTCAAAATATTACATATTTGTATATTCCTATATAAATTCAAGTATTATACAAATATTCTGTTTGTATGTACACCCGCCTATGTGGTGGGGGTCCAGTGGCTTCGGCCCTGGATCTTTACAAGTTAATAGCATCAATCCCAGGGGGCTATCCCACCAGGCAATACCTGCCCCCTTGATTTAAAGGAGCAGGGCTTGGTTTATTGCCCAGGACCTGAGGCGCCCCCGTTGAGGGGAAATGCCGACGGGATCGACACAATTTTTCACCCGCCACGCATGAGCTTCGGTTTGTGGGTGGTTCCACGTTAATAGGGCCTTGTGCCTAACCCGTACAAATGGGGTACAAGGTAAATAAAATGTACACTGAAATTGACTTTTTCATGTGCCAGATTCATGATTTTCATGTCATAACAACCTGTCTGGGGTTATTTTATGCCTAAAGGTCAGTACTATGATGGCTGACCTTGAGGTATTGTTTATATTGTGTAGAGCCAGCAAAACCTCCAATCAAATGAGTCTCCAGGCCCTCCCTACCTATAAGAAAGAAAGAATTTAAGAAGATGGGTTCCCCCTTCCTCTAGAGATGTTGAAAATACCAATTTTCAACATCTCTAGAGGAAGGTGGAACCCATCTTCTTAGATTCTTCCTTTCTTATGGCAGGAGGGAGAGAGACTCATTTGATTGGAGTTTTTTGCTGTTTCTACACAATATAAAAAATACCTCAAGGTCAGCCATTGTAGTTTATATAGCTGTTTGAAATCTTGTTACTTGATCATAAGCTTGTGCTTGATCAACACCAGCTGCGTCATCTAGATGAAAGTGTATGATATTGAAAGACCAGAAAACACCTAATGATCCTTGGATCATATCTCTAACAATATGGTCAGGTGCATCTTTCACAAATATTTCTTGATACATTGTATATTTATATTTACATTTTTTGTATAGTTTCTTAATTTTTTTTTGTTTTTTTTGTGCATATGGATAGATGATATCAAGTTTTTTCTATCTATCTAATACAAATAATCTTCAAACATATCTACTTGACCTATAGATGGAAAGCTAACTGTTCCTGCCATTCCAGATCAGAATAAACCTGGGAATAATGGCAATGAAGGCATACTTCATACTCTCCAGAACTCGCGCCTCACCACCTGATGCTGTTTAGTGTTATACCCAGGACACTCCTTTTTGTGTGTAAGGGTCTTAATCCTTTGTAAGGGATACAGTCAGAATATTCCAAACCCTGCCTACAGGATGAACATTCAAGAAAAATGCCAGTAAGAAAAAATAATGCTGTATGCCAGTCACTAGTCAGCATCATGAAACAGCTACCCTATTCTCACTATTCATCAGCCAGTGCTGAAAACATTCACATATCTGGGTTCCAGAGATTGTCAAAAATATATTTCTAGTATAAAATAAATGCTTTCTTTCATCATTATATATGGAGGTTGTAGAATACTGATAATTGTTATTCTGTGTTACTTTCACCCTTAGCCAGGATTGAACCTGCAGTCTGAAAATGACTGTTACAGATTGTTAACTATTGGACAGTAGAACAGTCAAACACCTCCTCAGCTTAATGGACTCTTCCTGGCAGCAGTGACAGGAATTATTTAAGCTGTTATAGTGGGTTCATTAGAGAACTAGTAACTTCATGATTAGGCTTGGCCAGTCAAACCAATTGTTGACTGTCTAACTGACTGACTTCAATAGGGGTAATCCCAAAGTTAAGGTCTCAAAAATATTTAGAAATCACAGAAATGTTTATTGTACATTGTCAATTATGTCTACATCATTTTAAACTTTGAACATGTAACTATTTTTCTTTCATCATTATATATGGGGATAATCCAAAGTTAAGGTCTCAAAAATATTTAGAAATCACAGAAATGTTTATTGTACATTGTCAATTATGTCTACATCATTTTAAACTTTGAACATGTAACTATTTTTCTTTCATCATTATATATGGGGGTAATCCCAAAGTTAAGGTCTCAAAAATATTTAGAAATCACAGAAATGTTTATTGTACATTGTCAATTATGTCTACATCATTTTAAACTTTGAACATGTAACTATTTTTTCTTTCATCATTATATATGGGGGTAATCCCAAGTTAAGGTCTCAAAAATATTTAGAAATCACAGAAATGTTTATTGTACATTGTCAATTATGTCTACATCATTTTAAACTTTGAACATGTAACTATTTTTCTACATGATCAACATTTCGGTTGATGCATTTTTATAGGCATACCAGCTCACTGCATTAAACAGGAAGCATTAAACATCATCGTTGTTGCAAAATCCCTACTCCATTTGTGGAGGTTTTTGACCTCCATGCATGACTTGTCATACACTTTTGTCAATTAGTTTAATACCTTTTGCATTCTAAAACTGAATAACTGCACAAACTTATTAGTAGTGGTAATTGGGAGCTCCATCAGAAATAACCGCCAAGCCAAGACTGAATGTGGCAGCAAGGTGCACAGGGCAGGCACAACAAATACAACAGTGTTGCCAATAACAGCAAGAACAGGTTCCCTACATCCTTGCTGCTTTGGAGATGCTACTTTTGAGATTACCCTTGTATATTATCATTATAATAATAAGTGTACAAAAAATTAGAAATAAAAAAGCTAACCTCTTATATAATAATAATCAGAGAGTAAGGAAATCTGAGCTTCTCATTGGCTAAAAAACATTTGCAGGAAAGAGTTCCAAAGTCTCTGATTGGTAGAAAACTCACCAATTATATATTTACCAACCCCTCTGCATGAGCAGGAATTGACTCAAGTTCAATTTCTTAAGCGGAGTTTAATAGTTTTGAATTCAGAGTTTTCCTTCTCATAGACTCGTTACCTAACCAAAGTTAAAGAGCCCAGTCTGTGCTACTATTTAGCCATAGGTGGAGGGAGAATAGTTTAATGCATACCTTTTTCAAAGTTATTAGTGTTATGTGAAATGCAAACAGCCTCATCTTTTATAATATGCTAATGCGCAAGAGTTGCCTCCCTTCCACAAGGGATCGGTCTGGTCCTGGCCTTAAGGCATGCATGTGCAAATGGCTAGTAAACATTGCGGAGAGAGACGAAGCCAATGCTAATAAGCTGAGTGTATCTTGACTAATGAATTTAATATTGTATGTTAAATTCACTCTATGTTATTATTGAAATAACGCCCAATGCAACAATACTTTAACATCATCTCAGATTTTAGCTTGTGTTGCTGAGTTCAGTTTCTATGATTATAACCATTACACCACCAGCATCTCCATAACTGACTAACTACCCCATAAAAAATTCCCATGTGAGCAATATTCAAAATTCTTTAATTTATGCTATAAAATACCCATAATGCACGCCAGGATTATAATAGCTCTTAGCTGGGCTCAATGTGATAGAAAGTCTGTTGTCAAGAAGACCTGAAACTTTCATTGATCCCATGAGACAACACTGACGAGGCATTGTGGGTGCACTTATTGTGTAATTTCTCAAACTAACTGTTTAGGGAAGCTATGATATCAGGTTGGATTTATTAAACCCAGCAAAATCTGGTATCAAGGAGAAAATTAAACATTTATCATGATTTTATTTTAATATTGGCAAGGTTTTTGATTTTCATTTCACTAACCTCTATCTTTTATTTGTATATTTTAAAAAAGATAATTTTAGTTCTTTTTCACAATTTTTCAGGAGGTGGGTGGGCATAGTTAGCAACAAGTAGGACTGCATAACAATAGTGAGTGAGTTGGAACTCCAGTCGGGCTATCATGTTTGAAGAATAATTAAAGTCCAATTACCGTTGAACTGGGAAGACAAGGCAGCAAACGGTTGTAACCCAATACAATCCCGAAAGCTACAAAGTCCACTGTAGAATGACATTGTGGAGTCTTATATATACTCTGTCATTTTGCAGTGGAGTTGGGGGGGGGCTTGGCTGATGGTGCCTTAGTATAGGTTGTCTGGGTAGAGGTCTCCTTAGCTTGTTTAAGGATAGACAGGGCTTCTCCCATTGCTGTGATTCCCAACTCTTTTAGCATGGCCCGATCCATCATTTGGAGGTTTTCTTTGGTCAGCTTTTCACTTGCAAATGTTGCAGCATAGCTTTTGGCTGAGTCAGCAGAGATACCAGCTTTGATGAAGTAGCTTTCCCAATCTTCAGGTTCCATTGCTGTTCGCAGCGCCATATTGAATGTTGGTTTGAGTGGTTGGCATAATAATGTTAACTTTCGGACTAAAACATCAATTGCTCAATTGGGTTAAAAGGTTAAATTTTGTTGGGGGGTCCCTGTGGCATAGTGGATAACATGCTGGACTACAAATTGTAGTCAGTTTGAACACTAGTTACACTATTACATTCACTTTCAGACTAAAACCTCTGTAAACCCCCTCATCACCGAGCCCTGGGTTAAATAGTACCACTACTGTTTTTACAATGATGGCTTTGGCATTAAATAACCCATGAAGGTTGATATGCCATTAAACAAATAAACCGAACCATCATAATTTTGCTTTCTTGTTGATCTTATTTTGTTTTTTTTCTTTTCAGCCGAGGAATGAAATTTGAAAATGTCTCAATACTTACTGACTGCATTAAGGATATGATTAAAGATATGCGTTATTGCTGGTAAGTAAATAAAAGTTTACATATTTTTATAGGTATTTATTGTATAATACAAGGTGTGTCAAAAAAGAATTGATATTTTTTGTACTTTATTTCTATTTCTAGCTCTCTCTCTTTTAGTACACACCTTGTATTCTGAAAAAAAAAAAAAAACGTTCCATTCATTCTTTATTTCTGTCTTGGTAAACCCAGCTTCAAACTTGGCACTTTTATGACACACCTTGTATTCTGAAAAAAACAAAAAAACATTCCATTCATTCTTTATTTCTGTCTTGGTAAATCCAGCTTCAAACTTGGCACTTTTATGACACACTTTGTATTCTGAAAAAAATCAATGTTCCATTCTTTCTTCATTTCTATCTTTGTAAATACAGCTTCAATCTTGATACTTTTATGACACACCTTGTATATACAAATGCAGCACACGGCCAACTTTTTTTTTATAACCAGCCACCAGAAATTAGTTTCCTGCAAATACATACCCCCCAAAAAAAACAAAGGGGGTGGGGGTTAAGTCTTCCTAAATCTCAGATGATTATTCTGCTTGTTTGTAACCATTAAGCTTTGCAAACAGGACTGGACTTGATAACCTTTGTTCAGCTAATTCTAACTCTACAAAAGTATCTTTGTGGTCTTGTCTTAATATCTCTTAACATATTTTGTTTAACTTATTTATTTCTTATTAATTTTATTTATGTATATTTATGATTCATCATCATCATGGCTTGCTGACAGCACAGATTCCTTTGACTTTATCTCACCATCCATCCTATTCGCCATCATATTTCATAAAGTTCTCTAGATGGCCCCCAGGATCTGCACAGAGATGATGAACATAAGTTTTTGCTGGCCAGCCAACACTGGTGTGACCATGTGTAGTAGTCCATAAGCAAACGTTGTTAATAAGTTTGTCCTTACTTCTCCAGCAGTGCCTAGCATGCCTTGCCTGTTTTATAATGATGGTTTTTGTGTAATGAGAAATGAGTGACCATTTGTGTAGCTCTTTCTCCAGGTACAACCATATAATAGTACTGACATGGCTACATTTGGTAAGTCCTCTAGATGGCACCGAGTGTCTGTGCAGAGGTGATGAATGTAAGTTTTTCCTGGTCAGCCTGATAAGTTTTTAAGGGCCATCCTTGGCCAGTTGATTCTAGGTAAAGAGTCCTCCAACACCGAATCCTTTGGTAATCCTCTCAGGTAGAGAATCCTAGGTTCCTTCGTCAATGGTCGCAAGTATACTGAGAAAGAATCAGCGCTTAAGTAATGTATCAGCCACACAGTATGGCCAGTGATTGGCTAAAGAATAGACCACATGATCTCGCCTAGTATATAAGTCTAGGCGGGGAACTAGCGCACACCTTATATCCAAAAATTTAAAACATGGCATGTAGCCTCCTTGTGTAATTCTTATCTAGCTCTTTCTGCAGGTACAACCATACAATAGTACTAACATGGCTACATTTCGTAAGTCCTCTATAAGGCACCAAGTGTCTGTGCAGAGGTGATTAATGTGAGTTTTTCCTGGTCAGCCAACATAGCATGTAGCCTCGTGTAGTTCTCATCTAGCTTTTTCTTCAGGTGCAACCATATAATAGTACTGACATGGCTACATTTGGTAAGTCCTCTAGATGGCACCGAGTGTCTGTGCAGAGGTGATGAATGTAAGTTTTTCCTGGTCAGCCAACACTGGTGTGTCCATCTGTAGGAGTCCATTGCTTGTATATTTGCTTTTCAGACCAGATGTCCAATTGTTATCTTTAGGAATTAAATAACAACGAGTCTCCGCAAATACCAAACATTTTCTTCTGCCATGATCTGAATAGTCTCAATCAATGATTGTATGTCAAGAATCTTCTTGCCATTCCCTGGAAATTCTTTTGACTTACATAATCAATTATTTGCTAAATTCAGTTCCATCATTACCTGATAGGATTCCTTCGGATTCATGCCGTCAACTTGTTTTGTTTATTTTATTACTTTTCATCCGAAGTAATTTTTTTTTTCTTTATGTAATATCCTTTAAACGCTAGCATCAGAGATGAGCATTTTCCAATTTATGTGATACTTTCAATGTAAGCAAGATTGCAATTTCCTTTCTGCGACAAGTAATTTGCGCCTCAAAGCAGAAAGACTTCAGTAGTTACTTTGAAAAAGAAAGAAAAGAGACCTAATGTCTTTAGATGTTATTTTTTTAGGCAAAATTTCAGATCCTTGATAGTAGAATTATATTAACCTCATAAAAAGTTTTCAGCTATCCCTTGTGAAAACCGGACCTAGTGTAACTCAAGGTTATAAAAAATATACTTGAAAGGGAATTGTTTATAACTGTATACACAAAAGAACATCTAATGGTAAATAAGGATGTGTAGAATAAACATACTAAGTTCCAATTACCATCGAATTGGTAAGACAAGGCAACAAGGAACCATAACTTAAAAGATCTAACCTTCTCATACTTGGCTCACAACACAGATGCTAATCACTCAACAAATCTCTACAGGATGTAGTGATCCCTTGTATCCAAGCACCAACCTGTTGGTTGGACTGTACATTAACACCAACTGCACTTCTGCAGAGGGGTAGGCCCCCTTAATGGGCAGTGATGCTGATAGCTTTTTAATCGGTAATTTATGAGGAAGTGCGTCCTGGTCTTCTGCCTCAAAAATTGCTACCCGGTGACTATCAAAATAACAACCCCAGGAAATTTGATAGGTCCCAACTAAAGTTTCTTAATAAATTGAAGAGTTTTTATCTATGAATAACTAAAGCTGTCTAACCCCTACCTTGTAGCCATATAGTGTAATTCGTTTTCCAAGAAAATATTGAAATGTATGTACAGTAAGCTGGAAATGGTGGGGGAAGAAAAAAAAATGGAATGCATGGATACGATTTTTCTGCGTCCTTTTTGATTTTTATGCGTCAGTGATGCAGGATGCATACCTATCAGCATCTCTGAATGAGACTACCTGATGTCCATGGATGGTGACCCATAATAAAAACATGATTGTGGTGGCTGAGTGGTCTGTGATATGGGTATTATGTAGTCCCATGACATGCAACACTCCACTTGGGCTAAACAGATTTGTCAGAGAGTCTTAAACCAATCAATCGGCTGGTCACGTCAAGCCCTAGCAACTATATGATTGCCGCAACCATATTCTTCAAATTGCTCTTATGGCAAACACCCACCTCTTTTTATTAGTCAACTACCAGTATTTAATAATACTAGCAAATATATGAGTATTAATTTATAACCAACACTAAGTCCTTATAATGCATTAGTGCATCCATAGATACACTAACACATGACATTTGGTAAGGAAAGACAAACAACTTGCATGAATAATGTACATATGAATGATTAATAGATACACATGCAACAACATAAGAATATAAGATATACTAGCAAATATATGCACCCTCCGGGTGCAAGTATTTAAGTTTTGATATAATAAAATATCATATTAAATTAAGAAAGGCTAATGAAACTGACTAAGAATGCAGATAAAAAGATCTGCAACAGAGGGGTATAATCGAAAAATAGAACAACTTTGAAACTAACTCTTCCATCATTTTCCATTACTCCCCTGTTTCATTGGTAAATTTTCCTAATTTAACTATTTAGTTAAAATAGGAAGTAAAGGATAATATTACAGTTATTTCTTCTTGTAAATAAATTTATTTTAAGATTTATCCACGAGATTTTTGTTTATATTTCTTAAGATAAAACCAAACAATTAGAAATCAATAATACCAAGCACATATTTATTAAAATAAAATTTTAAATATCAATATGCAAATTAGCCTTCTCGATCAAACTGTAAATCGCTATTTTGTTGTATATATAAATATAATTGCATGTTATTAGTACGTAGATATGGTCAACAGTATTAATAATGTAAAACAATTTTTATTAATAACTGAAGGTTTAAAAGAATGAAATCATGGAGAATTTGACGTAAATAATTAAGGGAATTGTGACTTGAGTAGTAATATAGTTTCAGTTACAGACAGAAAAACACACAATCTCCATTATAATAAGATGTATGAAGTTAAGGAAAATTATTTCTCAAACAAATCATATATATAAAAAAAGAACAAGATTGGGCACTAAAAAACCCTCAAGGGTTGGTGTGCCCTTAAACTTAACAACCAAACAAGCTTAGGTTTTGAGGAAGGATTTAAGTTAAAATAGTCTTTGTCCTTTCACTGGGGCTTAGAATACACTGACTGTATCCCCTGCATAGGTGTAACCCCCCACCCCACCCCCCACACACACAAAAAAAAAAGGGGTTCCTGTGTATGACACTTAACTGCATCTGATTGGTTAGTCTAAAGTTCTGGAGATCTGGGGAGTATTAAGTACTCCTTCAATGCTATTACTCTCAGGTCCACTCTGACCCAGAGTAGTAGTACCTGTTAGGGTCCCATCTACGGGTCAAATAGGTCTGTTTAAAAATCTTTTATATATATTATAGGGCCATGTGTAAAAGACAAAAAAAATCTTACAAAACATCTATGCAGAAAATGTAAATATGAATATATATTAATGATACTGACTATGAATTAAATACTCATTGATTCCTGAAATGTCTGTGACATAAACAGTGATGTAGTTTTGGTTACAGACAAATAGAGACTGAATCTTTATTATTAATAGATCTACTCAACCCCTCTACCACAGGCATGATGTAACTCATGGCCAATTTTTATGAGCATATAGCTGGTTTGAATTCAGAGTTTTCTTTTTCCTAAGCCAGCTGTGGTGAAGGTTGAAGTCTGCTATTTAATTATAGCTGGGAAAAGAAGAGATGGATTCAGGCTTTTTTTCAAGGCTATTAGTGTGAGGTAAAAGGTACACAGTCTCATCCAGGATTTGAACATGTGTCGCCATCTCCATTTCAGACAGTAAAGCAAAATTGTACATCCCTTTGACAAATTTATCACTAACTTTGATAAACTGAATTCATGCTGCTGTGAACAATTCTAAATATGGAGAGGAAATGTGTAAATTCCATCCTAAATGTTAAATACAAGATCTATATATCATGGTATTGTTGAAGTGATTCAGTGTATATATATATATATATATGTATATATATATATATATATATATATATATATATATGTTTATATATATATATATGTAATTTGTGTTTATATGTATATGTGTGAATAATATGTGTGTATGTATATGATATATATACACACAAACCTGTGTGAGTGTGTGTATATATATATATATATATACACGTATATATATGTGTGTACAGATGTATATGTAGATTAGATTTGTGTGAGTATATATGTGTGTGTGTGTATATATATATATATATATATATATATATATATATATATATATATATATATACGTATATTATATGTGTTGTACGTATATATATATGAGTATAGATGTATATGTAGATTATATTTGTGTGAGTATAGATGTGTGTGTGTGTGTGTATATGTATTATATATATATATATATATATATATAAGGAATGATTAAACACCTTTTTGATTTAAATAAGAAAGACATGATAAATATAAAAGTCCAAATTGGACATTCTAATCAAATTTTCTCTGCATGACTTCACATGGCTGTTCACGATGGAGTTTTATTTCACCTTATTAATTAAGCAAATCACTTTTACTTCCATTAAATTCTTAATTTCAATTCCCATTTAATAACATCTATGCTTTTTTTTCTTTTTTAAATGACTTGATTAATTGCAACTGAACAACGCAAGGCCACATTACATTCTAAATTAAAGTTTTATTCTATTAAACAGAATTTTATAGAAACCGAGTTCACCAGGATTTGAACCCATGATACAATATGATCCTTTGTATGTAATTGCTGGCAATAACCAGTGAGGCACATCAGCTTATAATTGTTTAAACATAAAATAATATTCTGAATATTATAGTATGTTTTTTATTACTTCAAAGAGTATACATCTATATTGTAGAGATTTGTGGAGTGATTAGAATCCAGCTGTGTTGCAATCTTAGTTAGTATGCTGTTGGTTTAAACAACAACAGCATCTAAGCACTACTGAACTGGTGTCCAAAGCAGCTGGTACTTATGGAACTCAGGAATACTCCATTCATGCATTTGGATGATTCCATTCCTCAAGTCCTGATTGGCTGCTTGGTTTCTGTGGGGTTATGATGCTTGATAAATACTCTGGCATTCTGCAGTAGGCTTGCAGCAAGGTAAGATCCTTGTTGCCATGTCTTACCAATTCAACAGTAATTGGGATTCTTCTACCAGTATGATGTTTATTCTACACACACACACACACACACACATATATATATATATATAAAGGAGACATATTTATTTTGGTACATACCTGTTGACTTATAACTCAGAAAAGAGCTGTCATTGAGCCTTAAAATTGTGCATACACATTAATCTATTAATAATGGAGATTCGCTTCCGGTTTTTGTCTGTAACAAAAACTACGTCACTGCTTACATCACATTACCCAAAATCATCATAACATAGAATAAATACACTCAAAATTTGAACATGCAACTTTAGACAGTCCTCATTGTTTTTTAAAACAAGTTTTATTAAATACATGACTGTATTATATATCTATATATAGTTTGTTTTATTTTAATACATATTTAAAGTTTACATTTCAAATTGTTTTATTTTTTAATCCTTTAATGAATTTGATGATTTTACTTACTTAGGGTACAAACTCACTGACATTGAATTTTTTACTCCCACCCCTCAGGCAATGTGTTTCAAAAATATATTTTCACATCACCCGGAGGACGTTTTTTATTTTGCTAGTTTTTATAATAAGGAAAATAATAAAATTTAGTTTTTGAATTTCACTGATTAATAGATATAATTCAATAATCAAAATTCAATTGATTTGTTGAACTCTTTAAAAATATGTACAAAAACTAGCCTCTACAAAAGTAAAATTGTTTCAAACCACTCACAGAACTCAAAACTTTTGGTTACATTTAAAAAAAAAAATATTTTAAATGTAAAAAAAACAAAACAAAAAAAAACAATTCCTAAAATAAACAAAATATAATATGCAAATTCTTAGCTTCTTTTATCAGTAAAATTAATTTCTCTTACTCATCTTTTCTCTCTTTCTCTCTCACTCCCTGGTGTTCCTAAAATCTTTTTAGTCCAGTCTTGGACTGGATACTTCTACATGTTATATACAAAGAAAGAGTAATATATAAATGGAAGGAAAAAAGAATAGGAATATTTCTTTTTAAACACTTAATTTTTAAGACATGATTTAAATAGATTTCACTCACTCTAGGCATATTTCGATTTTTAATAACACACACACACACACACACACACACACACATATATATATATATATATATATATATATATACTATATATATATATATATATATATATATATATATAGCACGCTCAACTTGAAGGATGCGACACAAGGTCAATCTCTTCAGCAGCATTTAACAGGTTTAAATTCAGAGTTTTCCTTCTCCTAGATTGGTTGCCTAAGCGAGATTAAAGACTCCAGTCTGTCTTACTATTTGCACATAGCTGGAGGGAGACTAGTTGGATGCATACCTTTCTCAAGGGTTTTAGTGCTATGTGAAATGCAAACTGTCTAGTCCAGGATTTGAACTGTGGCTGCTGAGTCCATTCTCTACAATGATAAGCATTACACCATGCGCCTCCATATATATATATATATATATATATATATATATATATATACATATATGTATGTATGTATGTATGTATATATTTTATCATCTGACTCATCTGATTCATCTGAATCATCTCATTCAACGGGGAAGAAGTCTTTTCAATGTCATATTTGCGTCAAACTTTGTAGATCTGCAGCATGATGAGTCATTTGAGGGCTCATGCAAGGAAGGGTTCTGGTGGTGGAGTTGTATTGTGGACGGCAATATCTGTAAAGATTATGCTATTGCCATGTATATATATGTATCATACATTCTGGGATCTCAAAATGTTTTTGAACATTCTACATAAGTTCATATGATAAAACTGAATAACACAAACATTACAATTTCTCTTTGAAATCAGAATCAGAATGGATATCCTTTACATCGTTTTCAGAATTCAAGTCAGACTTGCTTAAAGTTTCCCTTCAGCCATTTTGTGCTGTCATCCCATAGATTCTATATAGGGCTTAAATCTGAACTCTGACTCGGCCATTACATCATCTTTATTTTCTTAACTTTTAACCTCTTTTTGCTTTGTGTAGGCTGTACGGGAATGATGTTGCTGAAAAATGATTCTTGAATTTCATGCTAAGAAATACATTTTGGATACTGGAAAGACATTTCATTTGCAGAAAGGTAGAAAAACATTTACAGGGCATGGTAGAAATACATTCCACATTTTAAACTGTCACCTGTGTGGTGCAAGTGAACTTAGGCAAGTGGCAGTAGTAGCTCCAGTATCCCAGTCTGCCCTACTATTTATCCATAGCTGGAGAGAGGATAGTTGGATGCATATCTTTCCCAAAGGGTATTAGCTATATGTGAAATGCAAATAGGATTTGAACTTGGCTCTATATCCTACAAGATCACACACACACATGACTGTCTCTGAAAGTAAAGCCTCATAGTTATTGTATTATCCATTAAGAATTGATTCATATCAAAACTTTATCGGCATTAAATAACCCACTGAGGTTGATACGCTGTAAAACAAAACAAAACCAAACTGAAAGTAAAGCCTCATAGTTATTTCCACAGACACTACAATAGATACATGGAGCACAATTACATCATTTGATAGAGTAAGTTTTCAGCTACAAAGCACAATTTTTACACATATCAATCAAAAGTGTATATGCTTGTAATGAATATTGGAAATCAGAGAATTATCTTCCCCTGCCGCTAGAGGGCGAATCGCCAATACGATGTTGGCACCAGAATTAAACCCCGGTACTTGTCTGTAGGCCCTCGACCTGGACAGAGGCGTTTTTTAACCAGCATACTACTGAAGGCCGTTTCGACAGCATACTTATCAGAAGACTGAGGACCTAAATAGTCAATTTAAGAAGGGTCCCATCCACCGTCATTTAAAAGAACAGTTACCTACTTTTACTCATTGGACAAGAACTGACAAAACGGAGAGCCATTTCTCCAACAAACATTATTTCCCCTCACAGACAAGTCTGGTAGCAAATGCCATCAAAATTTGCAACAACATTTCTGTACTTTTTTGATAATACATGTGTCAGTATTTTATATTCGTGTTTGTTTCCTTCTTTCGTCCAAACAATAACCACTAACGGAGAATAAGGGCTCCAACGAAACAACGTAAATACTCTTATGAAGGCTTATGAGATGTTACTGGATTTGGAAGAAAAATTGTGCAAAATAGGATTTCCAGAAAGTTGCTATTGGGATTAAAACATTCTCCTCTTTCAGATTTTCTGTCTGATGAGTTTTAATCAGATGACAAATATTTTTAAAATCTGAATAAAGTGTGCTTAACAAATGACTTGTTTAGGTCATGAGAAAAATATTTTAGCAGGTGACAAATATTTAAAATCTAAACAGAGAAGCGAAATATATTGGGTGCCTGATCAGTTTAGGTCATGTGACAAACATTTTTAAGCTGGAAGAATTATTACTTCTTTAGTAATTCCATTCATTTTACTGCTCACCAATCAAGATTTAGGAAATAGTAGGAATTTTTTTTTAGTTTTAGCATTTAATATTAACTAGCAGGACCTGCGGATATACCACAGTATGATAATTTATTTATTACAATGTTTCGGCCCCCTCCGATCAATCGGCTGGTCACATCAAGCCCTAGCACCTATATGATTGTCTCAACCCTATTGCCCATATGGCAACCCCCAACCCTTTTCATCATATATGTGCTAGAAAGCGCTGGTTGAGGACCTTCATGTCCTGGGAATGACCTTAAACTTTATCTGATAGTGAGGTTCCAGTTTTGGAGGTTTGGGGAATGTGGAGCACCCCTTCATTACCATTGTTCCCTGACCCGGAGTGGTAGTACCTGTTAGGGTCCCATCTATGGGTTAAATAGAAAAATGTTTATAAGAATTGAGTTTCCATTAAGAAAGAATTTATTTGAAAACTTTGCTGGTATTAAATGACCCACTGAGTTTGATATGCCGTAAAACAAACAAAACAAAACAAACAAACATTACAACATTTGATATGTTTACTTAAGAATTATTGCGAAATAGTTCAATATGTGTTCGATTGATACAGATTAGCACTATCACTTCCATGCACTCCCCACCTGTCAATTATTCTCCTACTCTCTTCTTTCTTTCTTTCTTTCTTTGTTAGTATATTTTTTTCTGTGTGGCATGTCATTTTTCTTTTCTTTTCTTTCTTTATAATAAAAACAGAATGGTCCATTATTTAGCTGAGTTGACGACACTCATAAGAAATAAAAATTTAGCAGTTAAGCAACACCAGATAATCTATATTTACAATTTTGTATTTCATCTTGGACGATTTGGATGGTCTAATTTTTAACCAGTGAGTGTTGCAAGATGATAACAATCGGAAGATTAAGGAACAAGCGTATTAATATATAGATTGCATATTGCTCTACTTATAGAGCCTTGAGCACTTTCTGTTTTTAGTTTTTACTTTGAATTTTTATTATTCTGAAAACAAATGTGAAGAAAATATTTATTAATTCAGTTGATGCTGGTTGGTTGGTTGGTTGGTTGGTTGTTTATTTTGTATAATGACATATCAACCCATGTGGGCTTTTTAATGCCAAATCCACTTGGGCTCTGCTGGCAAATTGACCCGGTGTCACATTCTACTCGTATGGAGAAATTGGTAAGTATATATATATATATACTAGCAAAAGTCCCCGATCAATGATTGGACAATATATAAAGATTGGACCATAAATAGGCGAGAGATTCCGAGCTGAATGGCTTAGATTGCGATTTTGTTCACTAAAATTAAACTAAACTGCTGGTATTGCTATAATAGAAAGTAGGCAGCGAACAGTATTTTATTATCAGCAACACCTGGTATACGGAGAGTTCCGCAATTTGGTTGATTTTGGTTGAATTAATTGATTATATATCATAATCAGTAATAAATCAATAACCAAATTTGAGGTGTTTCTTAGTTAGAAGGATTTTAATGGGTATGCAAGATTTCGAATCTTATGAAAATTTCCTTTAAAAAATCAAATCAAAAATGACTAAAGTATATGTCAAAAAAAGAAAACGCGAATTTAAATGTATATGAAAATTTCCTTTAAAAATCACAATAAAAACTTGATTAAAGATGACGTGTCTATTAAAGATATGTCCCATTTCTTAACCCGAACGCCTTGGGACTTTAAGGCGCCAGATTCCAGTGCCCTACTGCTACGTCATCGATCCCCACTGTTAACGAGAAAACAGTCAGTGGTCGGTTCGGCTTAAACCTGTAAGGACCTGAATGAGTTAACTCCCTCAGACTGAATTGGTAAATAGTTGCCACTCGCTTCCAGGAGCAAACCTTGAAATTCGACAAATTCAACTTGAAAGAATTATACTACAGAAATCATCTCACTCAATTAGGGTTTGCAACTCAAAGACAGCTTCCCTAAAAGCAACCTCTAAAATTCATCACCAACAAAACATACGAAATTTCAACCTGCCGATAGGTTGGCGGGTCATTCTTCACTTCAAAGAACTTTGTTAACCGGACTCTGAGTTAAGTTCTCCGCAAATCACACCAAAATTTGCAAAAACTATCCTTAAATCTATCTTTCCCCTTTTTTTTGTTTATACATATTAAATTTGTTGTTAAATATATTTGTCTTGTCTTGTCTTTTCATTCAGTGTCCGAACTTGAAAGTTGCGGTAATTCCCCCCACAAGTGAGAGTTAATCCTTTTACAGTTTTAATTCCCATAATCTGAGTGAGCTCCTTTTTCGGAGTTATACGTCGACACGTACATACCAAACTTCCTTTATATATATATAGCTGAGAGGTATGTTCTAAAAGGAGACAAACTTCTTCAAAAAGTAAATTCATTACTGTATGTAGCTCAGTCGGTTGAGCATTCGACTAGAAACCACATAGTTCCGGGTTCAATACCAGCCCTCGCCTACTCAGCATATGAGTAGCACAGGGATCTGTGCGGTAAAGTGAGGAGCTGATGGTAGGTTTGGCGCTCTGCCTCAGATACCCAAACAATCTCCTTGGTCTAGCACAAGTGAAAAGGGGGTAGACTCCCTCACTGTCTGGCTGATGCCAACTTAAGGCCACTCCGACAAATTTACTTTTTATAACCTAATAAGGCTTTTCTACTTCAAATAGCACCCCCACCCCCACCCCACCCCTGTTGATAGAGTTTTTTTTTTGTTTTGTTTTTTTTTTTTCAGTTCTGGTATGCTTTCAGGGATCATGTGTAAATCATGTAATGCATTTTCTTTTATCTCTTTTATAATCTGAAATTAACATCCTTTTGGTCTAGATTTCAGATTTGGGAACAAGAAATAAAATTCCCTGGGGTTAAAATCAGAGTTTTAGGGCAGTCAGGAATTTTGAGTTGTGCTTTGCCAAAAATTCTCATTGTGATCATTGTTCCATCTGGAAATTTGCCCAGATTTCAGCTAATCTATTCTTCCCAATTTTTGAAATGCTGTTACTGATCCTGACAGCATACAACTGAAACAATTCTCCTAGTAAAGGCCGAGAAGAAAATAATTTTTTTTCTAATTTTGAAGCAGAATTCCAAACCAAGATTCGTCATTGTTCAATTTGTGCAAAATATGACAAGCAAACTATATATACATTCACTCTCACATGGCAAATCAATAATACTAACCTATGAATACTAACTTATCATAATGTAGTTTATTTTTATACAGAAAGTCAAGGTCATTGCTATATATTTCAGACATGAGAATACTAACATATCTTATTGGTATGCTGTTTTAAAGAGATCTTTATAGTTGCATAATATATATATATATATATATATATATATATATATATACAGAGATGCTGATAGGTATGTATCCTGCGTCCCTGATGCACAAAAATCTAAAAGGATGCAGTAAAATTATATCCATACATCCCAGTGTTTTTGGTTTTTCTTCCCTCACCATTTCAAGCTAACTGTAAATACATTTCAATTGATTCATAGAAACGAATTACACAGGATAGTTTACAGGGTAGGAGTTAGAAGGCTTTAGTTGGGACCCATAAATTTTATTATAAAGAAAGATTGTGAAGGAAAAGGACATGCTACACAGAACAAATGTATTAAGAAAGAAAGAAAGAATGAATGAAAAGAGAAGAAAGAGAATAGGGGAAAGATAGAGAGAGCGGATGAGTGCGCAGAAGCGATAGCTTTAATCTTTTTCAATCGAAAATAATGAAAAGATGAAAAGAAGGAAATAAAGACAAAAAGAGTGAGAGGGAGTTAAATCAATATTATTATACTTTTTTGCATATTGAACAATTTGCAATAGCTCTTAAGTAAACATATCAAATGTTATAATAATTAAATTATCATACTGTGGTATATTTACAGGTCCTGCTAGTATTATGCTAATATAATAACATGCAAAAATGCGAGAGAGGAGAAATGAGAAATTTGTTGTTAATTTGGTAAACTCTTATTCAGTCAATAAAAAGAAAAAAGATGACTTCAATGAAAAAAAGAAATAGATAAATAAAAAAAAAAATGAATAATTGAGGAAACAATAAAAAGAAATTTGGATTGAAATCTTAATTTTATTTTAGAGAATCTTTCAAAGTTCTTGTCAATAAATGTGCCATAAATTGTGAAAATTCACTCAGTTGTTCAGATTCTCCTTTTGGTATCAAATTTCAGTTTTTAATTTTCGGAAAGACATTTTTCATTTGTCATTCACCATTCGTGGAATAATAATTCATTTGCCAGAAATAAAAGAATGAAATTCAATTTTGTATTCTTTAAATTAAAATAATTGAAATTGTGACTATTAATCTAAACTCTGCTAGCCCTGTCAGTGGGGTTTAGAATATGTTGTGTGTATTTTCTGCAGAGGGGTAACACTCCTCCCCACAGAAACTGGTGTCCTGGATGTAACACTGTATCAGATGGCAAGATTCCAATTCTGGAGCTTTGGGGAGTATGGAGTATCCTTTCATTGTCAGTACTCCCAGGTCCATTCTAATTCTGAGTGATAGTACAATCAGTGGGTCAAATAGATCTGTATAAATGTGAATCATATTCAATAGGATTGTGTGAAAAAAAAAAGACTAAAAAAAAGTGAATATGAATACTATTCCCTAACCTTTAGGCATAAAATATGAATGCTATTCCCTAACCTTTAGGCATAAAATAACCCTATATGCCATTGAAATCAATCTAAATTCTGTGAAGAATCATTATTCTACAAGACTTAGAGTAATATTCTTATCTTTGCTGTTTTATTTGTCGGAACATAGCTTAACACTTGTACATATTTACCAACCTCTCCACATGAGCAGGATGTGACACAAAGTCAATTTTTTAGGCGGAGTATAACAGGTTTGAATTCAGAGTTTTTCTTCTTCTAGACCAGTCACCTATGAAGGTTAAAGAGCCCTGCTATTTACCCATACCTGGAGGGAGAGCAGGTGGGTTCATACCTTTCCCAAGGGTATTAGTGCTACATGAAATGTGGACAGCCTCATTCTAGGATTTGAACTCTGGTTGACGAGTCCATTTCCTACAACTCTAGCCATTACACTTATAGAATACAATTCTATATTTTTAAATAAATACATGCACACATTTCTCTTTCCAAACTTAAGGAAAAGAAATTAAAATAAACATACAACACCATCCTTTTTCCAAACTTATGGAAAAGTAATTAAATCAAACACACAAACACAAATCCTTTTCCAAAGATTTAAGGAAAAGTGATTAAACCAATTGTTTACACAAAAATCAGAATCAATTGGCTAGATTTTGTTTAATACTACGTCCGCGCATTTTCTTCGCCAAAAAGTTAATTACTTTTGGATCCTATCTCCTGATTATAAAAGATAGATAAGAAATCAACAATTAGACAGAACCCATTTCGCTATCAGAGAGGACAGAATTCATTTCGCTAGCAGATGACACAGACTTCACCTCACACTCAAACCGGACACAACCAAAGATAAACAAACACATAGATCTCCTCTCGCTAGCCAAGAAACAGGTGTTCGAACGAACGACTTCACTCCCTCAACACAATTACTACTACTACCAGTATTCTTACCACTTCATTCTACTACATCAAGAATCCGTTTCAACAGGTCAGATACACAAACTTATTTCTCATTTCTGTCCACATCAAAACGAACTTTTCCAAACTTAACATACAAACTTTTTACATTTTACATTACACATATCAACTACACTATTCTTTCGAACATTTACATATTTGTTGATTACTTGCAAATTTATTCCCTGGATAAATTTATTTGTTAATTTATAATTATATGCATTTGTTTTGTTATTTCTCCGTTATTTCTGCCTAACTGTGTCATATTTTTATTCATCATTTCTAATATAATTGAACACACATCTCATAATCCTCTACACACTTGCACCCAGTCATGGTTAATGGAATGAGAACAATCTACCCCAATGGATTAAATAAAGGGTTCCATTCAAAGTTCTGTAAAGTTTACCGATTATGACATGAAGGCTCCTGAGTTCAACAAGAAATACCTGAGGAAGGCCGGAGAGCACATCAGCTGAAACATTGTGTATAAAACAATAAAGATGGGGATAACAGTCCGAAAATTTAAATAATACAAACTTGCTGCTTTTATCATTACATTTTGATCATGTTTTCTATTTGTCTTTCCTTATCTAAAATTCTAAGTTTTTGTCTTTATTGCACAGAGGGTTTGAAGTAGTATTCTCATCTCTGTTGGTTTCATCATTACAATTCAAAAGATATATTCTTTGGCCTTTCTCACTGTCTGATATTCTGATGTATGCCATTGTGGCTTTTCTATTTCAACTGATATGGTCTTTGAATTTCCGTTATTGTCTGAAACTGAAAGAGTAGTTTCTTATTCTGTAGATTGTCAGACTAATGTTCTCATCTTGGATACTTTTATTCATAACTATTTGGTCAATGCACTTAAAACAAAGAATTCATCAGCCAGGGGAGAATACTAGTCTGAATAATGTATTAAAAGTTATAACTTTATCATGTTTAAAAGATATACATGCTTTTCTTGTTTGAGAATACAAACAAAAAAATATTTCTCATTATTGCATCTGTGTATATGGGGAAACAAGTCAGGTGGAGGTTATAGTTTGTAATTTTCCTTCTTGGTTTGATATCACATCTCAGTCTAATTTACTTTTCACCAGTTAATTATTTGTTCTTTGAGTGAAGAATTGTCTTGGTGGCTTGTGTCTAGTGTAAAATGTAAAGGAAATTGAAAGCTTTCTTATCTCAAAACATGCAACAGCAGCATTTTTTTTTGTCAAAGAAAGATAAAATAATCCAACTTTTATTTTTAAAGGAAGCCACATGCATTGATTAGCAAGTTAGCTGTGTCTTGCTATAATAAAAGACTGGAGGACATTTTGAGGAGGGAGAGTCTTTTCACTCATCATATTAGGAGTTGGTTGAGTATGCACAAAACGGTGTGTTTGAAAGTGATTTTTTTGGTGTTGAATGACAATTTGTCCCCTGTAGACTGGTGTTCCGGATTTTCAGTGTTGGACTAATTGGGAGAGACTCTCATTTGACTATAATTCTTATACATCTATTTTTCTCCATTATATTTTACATGTATCTGACTGAAGGAGTAAATAATGTGGTTTGTGGTGGGTCCTCTCTGGTAAAAGAGTAAAGATGTAGTGAACCGCGAGAAAGAATAAAGTTGGGTTATAATAAATGAAGTCATTTTACCATCTCGTTTTATAATGAGTTAAAATATTAAATAATAAACCAAAACAATAAAAGAATTAATTAAACTTTTATCAGTAGCTGAAAAAACAGCCTTATTTGGAATTTAAAATTCTATTCTTTGGTTTGGTTTGTTTTGTTTTACGGCATATCAACCTCAGTGGGTCATTTAATGCCGATAAAGTTTTGAAATAAATCAATTCTTAATGGATAATACAATTCTTTTATCAATACATTTTTTTTATTTAACCCATAGATGGGACCCTAACAGGTACTACCACTCCGGGTCAGAGTGGACCAGGGAGCAATGGTGATTAAGGGGTGCTCCACATTCCCCAAACCTCCAAAACTGGAACCTCACCATCAGATAGAGTTTAACGTCATTCCCAGGACATGTAGACCCGCAATCACCACCTTCTAGCACCCATATGATAAAAAGGGATTGGGGCTTGCCATAAGGGCAATAGGGTTGGGAAAATCATATAGGTGCTAGGGCTTGACGTGACCAGCCGTTTGATCGGAGGGGGCCTCTCGGAGCCCAAGATAGAGCCTAAGTGGAGTATTGCATGTCATGAACTGCTCATCCACTGGGTTCTATCCTTAAGCATCACAGGTCGCCACCCACGGCCAACAGGTGGCCCCATTGGGGGAGTCTTACCCCTCTGCAGAGGTGCAGTCGGTGCATTCTAACGCCCCAGCCGACAGGGCGGAAAATTCTATTCTCAAAATCTTTTTGCTATGAGATCTGTGTATGGTTTTATGTGACTTATGCATGTGTGTATGCCTATATAGTTGTATATTATCAATGGAGGTGTGTGGTGTTATGATTGTAGAAAGTGGACATGGAAACCAGAGTTCAAATCCTGGGCGAAATATGAGTAAATACTAGGGTAGACTGGGCTCTTTAATTTTGGTTAAGCAAATAGTCTAGGAGAAGGTAAACTGAATTCAAACCTGTTAAAATTCTGCTTTAGAAATTGACTTTGTATCATATCCTACTCATGCTGAGGGATTGGGTATATATATATCAGTCGGTAGGGTGTTAGCTAGGAATCACAAGGTTCCTGGTTCAATAATGGCCCTCACAAACTCAGCGTATGAGTAGCACAAGGATCTGTGCAGTAAAGTAAGAAGCTGATGGTAGGTCCACCTCAGATGCTAAAATAATCTTCTTGGTATAGTGTTAGTGAAAAGGAGATAGACTCACTTGCTGTCTGGCTGATACTGACATTAGACCACCCCGACGCTTTATTTTGCTTACTTTATATATATATATATATATATATATATATATATATAGTTGTATGTGAGTATATATAAATATCCCATACACACACAAGTTATGTTCAAAATTATTTCACTGAATATTGCAGAAAAAACATCTTTGTAATTAGAAGTTATAATGTTCTCTCGTATGTTTGGTCAACTCTTTCATTTGATGAGATAGCAGAGGAATACTCATTACAGATGTCCACTGTTTATTGACTCTTACACCATATTTGTGGCATCTGTTGTAAATATATGCTGGCATATATATATATATATATATATATATATATATGTGTGTGTGTGTGTGTAAGATAAAAGCAGATGTAAGATAGAAATAAAATATAAAAAATAAAATTTAAAAACATAATCCATTTTGCGGACCTTCTTTTTTATAAAATATTTAATTTCCTCATGTTGGACCCATAACAACACTTATATATATGTATATATAGTGTGTGTGTGTGTGTGTGTGCATGTGTGTGATGAGTAGTTGTAAATATATGCAGACATATATATGTGTGTGTATGTGTGATGAGTAGTTATATATGAAAACGTCTGTTGATGTATTGTTTGATAATTGCTTTGAAATGGTTTTTGTTTTAATGTTTATATTGCTTGAAGTAAATTATAAATGCTTTTTGCAAAACAAAATAAAAAAAAAACTATAGGTTTTAATTGGTTTTACATCCATCAAAAAGGAAAAAAAATATTAAAATATATGAAACAAAGAAAAAATAATTTGTATAAATAAGGAAGAATGCTTTAATTTTAATTTTATTGTTACTTAGAGAAAAGGAAAAATATGTAAGGAATTCCTGGCCATCGTTTTTTTTAACTTTGTTTTGTTGAACAAACTGTGCTTCCTTATTGATTAAGAAAAAGCATTTAAAAATGCAGATATTTTGTCTATGATAGGTAAATGCTGTAACTCAAGTATCAGAGTAATAGGAAGAAACACAATGAGTATTAAGGATAGGGAAAAAGGTTTATTAAGCAAAGGTAAAGGGTGAACAGAATAATTAGCAATTACTGGGTTGAATTAAAAAGTCCCGTGAGATCTCATTGTTTCTCTCTTCTGAGGTTATGTCAGACATTATGGATAGAACATACAATTTCATTCACATTATTTAGGTACTATATGACAGTACACATTTATATATGATATTTATATCTGAAAAAAAGGAAGAGAAAATACCTATTGGATAAACGGGGATAAAAATGAATGAAATAAATAACTTTGTACTTTGACATTTATGATGAAGAAATAGGCAACAGAATAAATTGCTGGTCTGCTACCCAAACAAATGATGTACCGAACTAAGTTAAATATATTCAGTCTGAGTATGTATCTACACACACACACACACACACACACACATATATATATATATATATATATATATATGTGTGTGTGTGTGTGTGTTTGGGCAACATTTTTTCATTTATGCATGTTGAATTAAACAAAAGACACATCTCCTGTTTAACAATTTTATTTGTGATTTTTTCAAGTTTTCTGGCCAACTTTTTAATATTTGGGTGGAATTCGTGAGCATGAACTTTGGTGGACTAATCCATGAATTCCACCCAAATAATAAAATGTTGGCCAGAAAACTTGAAAAAATCACAAATAAAATTGTTAAACAGGAAATGTGTCTATGTTTAATTCAACATATATATATATATATATATATATATATATATATATATATATATTCAAGTTGCGCATGACTTTCACAATCAAAGTCACACCGAATTTCGATTGATTACCATGATCGATTTTGGATGAGTTACATCCCACATTTTTGAAAGAAAAATAACGGCTAAACAACGCCAAATCCTTTAACTTCATTTATTTTTTTCTCTCATATGCAGTATTTTCATTTTTCTCTATTCCCTATACCTTGAAAAATGGTGAATGTACACCCAAAAAATCGGAATTGATTAAACCAGGGACAGAACAACAGTGTAATATTAAAATTCTGTTTTTTTGTTCTGTTTTTTGTTTTTGTTTCCAATGCTTCAAAATACCAACGTTCACAAGAACAAAGTTTATACATAACGTATATATATATATATATATATATATATATATATATATATATATATATATATAGTTAAATGCAAAAGCTTGTAGACTTAAGTCATTCCAAACAGGATTTTAACATTAAATGGCAGTTATATTACCATTGCAGGCCCTACTCCAATTTTCACAAGTAGAAAAACACGTCACATTTCTGTTTTAAGGAAATATGTTTTTATAATTTTATTTTTATTAATTTTCTTGCTAAATCATTAATTCTTAACTTTTTTCATTTTCTTAACTCTTTATTTTATTTTATGTTCATGCCCTGCATGCTAACAGACTTTCTCTCTCCTCCACATTGACGAACAGTTAAATGCAAAAGCTTGTTGACTTAAGTCATTCCAAGCAGGATTTTAACATTAAATGACATTTGGACTTATACTAAGTCGTAACTTAGATAATACAACCACGCTGGTATAACCACATGCGTACATGAATGATCGTTTTTAACATATACATGTACATATGTGTGTATAAATGCAGCGAACAATAGAACCATCTTGACGCCTATAGTGAACTTACCCCCCCAAAAAAAAAAAAAAAACTGACCTGAAGTACTGTTGCTTATCTGATACACAAATGCAAAATATACCGTATCCCTAATCTCATTTCATTCTCAGGAACACTAACAGTCGGATTACAGCACTTGCTACTCGCATGGATCCCCAAATGAGTTGAAAGGGGCTCTTTAGCTTTGGTCAGCAACCCATCAGTCAACGGAAAGTCCGACACAAAACCTCTGTTGCCTTTCAAGGAAAGGCTAAGGGAGTTTAACTGACTTGTTTTTATATACACGTGTGTGATATATTTCAGGCAATCTTCCTTTTGTGTGTTAAGTTGATCTCCCTTTGTACATATTTACCAACATCTCCACATGAGCCGGAAGTGACAAAAGGTCAATTCTTTAGGCGGAGTTAAACAGGTTTGAATTCAGAGTTTTCCCTCTCCTAGACTAGTTGCCTAACTAAGGTTAAAGAGCCAAGGCTGCCCTGCTTTTTATTCATAGCTAGATGGAGAGCAGGTGAATGCATACCTTTTCCAAGAGTATTAGAACTATGTGAAATGTAGACAGCCTCATCTAGGATTTGAACTCGGGTTGATGAGTCCATTTCCTATGACTCTAGCCATTACACCACATGCCTCCATCTCCCTTTGTAGGAACCAACAGTAGTCGTGAGCCAGTCTTGATACCTTGTCTCCATCTCATATATGTCCTAGTGTTACATAATTATTAGATACCTAATATTTATGGCAATAGTGTAGAAATCATAATGGCGATTAGTGCAGCTGATGGCCTTGAGAGTGAGTGACAGCGCTTGACCTCACTCTCACCTTGCCTTCCGGGGATAAATCGTGAGAACCGGAAGGCATAGAAGACCCTGTCTTCCGGTTTAAGGAGTAAGTAAGTCTCAGTTAGTTAGCAAGTAGGGGCTGAGCTCATAGGATGTGCGCAGATGTCTGGTTTGGGGATTTACAAATAAAGTAACATCAAAGTAAATCGAAGTCTTGTGTTTATTACCTAAAAACTAACAATGACACAGGGCTTCTGATAAGGAGAAATCCCTAACAGAAACCAGACCCGAAGTCCCCAAGAAAGTCAACACCAGACGCTAGACCAGACCAAGTTAAGATGACAGAAGAAGAACCAAAGCTGGCCAGAAGAATAGATGTCCAAGATATAGAAGCAAGTAAGAAGTAAAGAAGTAAGAAAGGGTATACAACACTAGTAGAACCTCTTGCCATGCTCTTTGTTTTTAGCATTCATAAAACAATTGAGCATGATAATGCAATAAGTGCCTTTTAAGAGACATCATTGATCCCATTCGTTGATCCACTGTTAGCATGTTGTTTATTAAATCAGCATAGTTTTCAACTCAATGAGACCCATGTAAATTCTATACAGTTCACTTAAATGAATCCCGTGGTGTGCCAGTTTACCTCTGAACTTTCTGGATGACATATACAAGGTATCTCAAAAAAGTATAAAGCTGTTTATGTACTTTTTGACACACCTTGTATTGTGAAAAAGTTAACATTCCATTCATTCTGCATTTCTTCTGTCTATCCTGGTAAATACAGCTTCAATCTCAATACTTTTTTGACACACCTTGTATTCTGAAAAAAATTAACATTCCATTCATTATCCTGTAAATACAACTTCAATCTCAATACTTTTTGACACACCTTGTATTCTGAAAAAAATTAACATTACATTTATTCTTGATTTCTATCTTGATAAAAACAGTTTCAGTCTTGATACTTTTTTGACTTGTATTCTGAAAAAAAATTTCAACAAACAAATTCAAATACCATCAGCAAGCCTGATAAAATGCCTTCATGGGCCGGTCTAAACTAACTAATGTCTAACAAATTCTTGTTTTATACCACTACAGAGAAATAGCCACTTGAATTTGTGTTTGTTTATAATTTATTTGTTCTATTGTGAACTTATTTTCATTAAAAGTTTGTTACATTTCCGTGTTTAGATACTGTGTAAATTTTGTGTTTCAAATATTAATATAAACTATATAAATTTTTATATTTAGTCTATATAAACCGGATAAAAGTTGAACAAATGTTAAATTTAGTATAAATTTTGTATAAATTTAGTTGCATATTATACATGATGGATATATTTTTCAGAATTTCATAGCCGAAAGATAGGGGTGCCTATTATACATGAATATGTGTTATATATGACTATTTATGGTATTTTTTTGTGCAGTCTTCAATTATCTACTCAGGATCTGTTCACTTGGATCTTGATGGCCTTGATGAAGTTTAAATTGATTAATTTAAAAAAAATATATTTTCAAAATATTCTAATTACCAAGTATTTTTTTTTTTGGGGGAGGAGGGTGTATTCTACTCTTCTGGAATATATTTTATAATGTTGTTTTAGCTTTGTAAAAGTTTTGCTAATTTAGCCAACTGCTCATAGGTGAAACTGTATATATATATATATATATATATATATGAATTATGGAAATTTGATATTGATCATGAAATAACATTTTTATTATTGAGAAGCGCATTTGAATAATCAGATTTTGAAATGTAAAATACTAACAGTGTCCTGTGGCAAAAGTGGCTTAATAAAACAAATTCTTGTTTTTTTAATCTTATAAAAATCTTTCTCAAATTAACAATTAAAGGGGGGGGGGAAAGAAATATAATATAGCTCTTCATCTGATTGTAATACCCAAAAAGACAAAGAAATAAAGAAAAGAAATAATGTGAATATTTTTTAAGATGAATTTTATTATTGTGTGTATATAGTATATAGATATATGAGTATGAACTTTAAAAAATGTCCTTTTTTTTTTTTTTGTAAATTTTCCTCTCTTCTGAATTCTGATCAAACTAAATTTACTTCTATGCAACAATTTGAGTTTCTAATCTTTCTGTCATCCGACTGGAGACAATAACCTGACGTCTATTTTCTAACAAATGTCCTAATCTTATTTCTCACTGATCAATTATTGATTTCACTGAGAAAAAAATGGGAAATTGTATCATTCAAAACCAAACATTAAACAACCTAATGTTTCCAATTAAAAAAAAAAAAAAAAAAAGCACATGTGTGTTTTGTGTGTGTGTGTGTGTGTGTATATATATATATATATATATATATAAACAAAAGACACATCTCCTCTTTAACAATTTTATTTCTGATCTTTTCGAGTTTTCTGGCCAACTTTTTAATATTTGGGTGGAATCCATCAAAGTTCAAGCCCCAAGTAGTTTTGGCACTTTGAAGTGCCATCATCAGAGGTGATGCGTTCCAGCTTTTTTAAAATTATACTAATGTGGAGGCTGGAAGGAGAAGAATTAATGAGAAAGGTGTTATAGGCATTTTAAAATGTGTGTACTACATTGGAAATTAATTTTGTTTAAGGATGGTTTGTATTGTTTTATGTATAGAGCTTCTAGTATTTGGAGTTTTTGTTTATTTTTTTCTTTGAGCTGAATGTGTGTATTTTCCGTTAGAATATTGCAGGAGATGTGTCTTTTGTTTAATTCTACATGTATAAATGAAAGAATGCTGCCCAAATACACACATATATACACATATATATATATATATATACATACAAGGTGTGTAAAAAAAGTATCAAGGTTGAAGCTTTATTTACCAAGATAGGAATGAACAATAAATGGAACGTTATTTTTTTTTTTCAGAATACTAGGTGTGTCAAAAAGTACAGATTTAAAAACTGAATTTACAAAGATAGAAATGAAGAATCAATGGAACGTTAATTTTTTTCAGAATACAAGGTGTGTCAAAAAGTACAAACAATCTCGATACATTTTTGACACACCTATATATTTACTTTCTGATTAATTATTTTATTTTCAAAGTTTCTTCCGGACATACATACACACAAACTGCCCTTTATATATGTACTAGCAGCGGCTACCTGGCATCGCCTGGGTAGAGGGGGATTTTTTAAAAGTTAGTCCCACAGGTCCATTATTACTGAATCGTGAGTTTAATCCCTGTGGGATGCCCCATTTAAATCCCTATGTAAAAAAATAGACCCTGTATTGATCCAGCTACTGTGAAAAGAAATGTTAATGTCTACTATCTAAACTATTAAATGAAAAAAAAAAATTCCATGCTGTTATTCAAATTTTATTTTTTAATTATCTTCACGAATATGAATTAAATCTCTATTATTTTTGCTCAAAAACCAAGCCCTGGTGATATTTAATGTGTATATATATTTACTTCGTCGTTAATGGTTTTGTTTTCAAAGTTTCCTCCGGACATATATATACACACAAACTGCCTTTTATATATGTATAATATAACTAAGCGTACATCGTCTATAGAGTAATAGAAGTAACACTTGGAATAATAATATCGTTTTGCATCAGTTAGACAAGGGCTGGCTTAGCTCAGTCAGTAGAGCGTCCGTTTAGGAATCACAAGGTTCCTGGTTCGATACTGACCCTTGCCAACTCAGTGTATGAGTAGCACTGGATCTATGCAGTGAAGTAAGGAGCTGATGGTAGGTGTGTTGGTCCACCTCAGATGAAAAAACAATCTCCTTGGTCTAGTGCTAGTGAAAAGGGGATAGACTTCCTCACTGTTTAGCTGATACTGACTTTAGGCCAATCTGACGACTTTCCTTTTTACTTTTTTGCATCAGTTAGACAAGAAGTGCCATGATTGGACTTTTCGACTTAAAAAAAAAATTGTAGCCAAGAAAATAATTGGACAGTATAGAGTACCACCCTGTCGGCTGGGGCGTTAGAATGCACCGACTGCACCTCTGCAGAGGGCTAAAACTCCCCCAATGGGGCCACCTGTTGGCTGTGGGTGGCGACCTGTAATACTTAAGGATAGAGCCCAGGTGGATGAGCAATTTATGGCATGCAATACTCCACTTTGGCCTATCTTGGGCTAGACGGGCGGTCGGAGAGGCCCCCTCCGATCAATCGGCTGGTCATGTCAAGCCCTAGCACCTATATGATTTCCCCAACCCTATTGCCCTTATGGCAAGCCCCAACCCCTTTTTATCATATGGGTGCTAGAAAGCGGTGGCTGCGGGTCTACATGTCCTGGGAATGATGTTAAACTCTATCTGATGGTGAGGTTCCAGTTTTGGAGGTTTGGGCAATGTGGAGCACCCCTTCATAACCATTGCTCCCTGGTCCACTCTGACCAGAGTGGTAGTACCTGTTAGGGTCCCATCTATGGGTTAAATAGAAAAATGTATTTATAAAAGAATTGTATTATCCATTAAGAATTGATTTATTTCAAAACTTTATCGGCATTAAATGACCCACTGAGTTGATATGCCGTAAAACAAAAAAAAAAGAAAGAAAAGTATAGAGTATTTTAAAATTGTAAGTATCCCAGTTTAAGGAAATTTGATGTATTGCAATTGATTAGTTTGTTTAAGATATGTTTTTTGTTTTTTTTAAATTTCTAATCTTTTTTATATCTTTCTATCTTAGGATCTCAGACCATAAATCTGTTTAGTTTTTATGAGGTGATCCTATCTCTTTTTCCTGATTCCATGGTTTAATAGAGTCACCTCTTGCTCAATTTAAATTTTTTAATGCAACATTTTGCTGTTGGTTTATTCATTGTATCATACTGAACATAAACAATTATTGGTTATACAATTTATTATCCCTTTTAATTCCAAACCAACTAGCTGTATATATTTCAATTATGAATTTTACAAGGCTGTGCAATTTATCACAGAGTTCTAGTGTATAGGCCCCTTTAGTCTATAACCACATTAACCTGATGGCTAAAGTTAGCCATCTTGCTTGATTCAGAGACCCAATTTTCCATGCTGCAAATCTTGAGGTCATTTTCCCTTGAGAAATTCCTACTGCAAAGATCTTTCTTTCTTTCTTTCCATCTTTCTTTCTTTTTTTTTATCTTTCTTTCCATCTTTTTATCTTTCTTTTCTTTTTTCCATCTGTCATTCATTCTTTCTTTCTTTCTTTCTTTCCATCTTTCCATCTTCTTTCTTCTTCTTTTTTCTTTCTTCCTTTCTTTTTCTTTTTTCTTTCTTTCTTTCTTTTCTTTCTTCTTTCTTTCCATCTTTCTTTCTTTCCATCTTTCTTTCTTTCTTTTTATCTTTCTTTCTTTTTTCTTTCATTCCATCTGTCATTCATTCTTTCTTTCTTTCTTTCCATCTTCTTTCTTCTTTTCTTTCTTTCTTTTTCTTTTTCTTTCTTTCTTCTTTCCATCTTTCTTTCCATCTTTCTTTCTTTCTTTTTATCTTTCTTCTTTTTTCTTTCTTTCCATCTGTCATTCTTTCTTTCTTCTTTCTTTCTTTCTTTTTCCTTGAGAAATTCCTACTGCAAAGACTTTCTTTCCATCTTTCTTTCTTTCTTTTTTCCTTCTTTCTTTCTTTCTTTCTTTCCATCTTTCTTTCTTTCTTCCTTTCTTTCTTTCTTTTTTCTTTCTTTCCATCTGTCATTCATTCTTTCTTTCTTTCTTTCCATCTTTCCATCTTTCTTTCTTTCTTTCTTTTATCTTTTTTTCTTTCTAAAAGTAGTTGCTGGTCACCACTTAAATCATCCATTGCCTCTGCAGTAAGATATTATCCAGTGGGCCACTGATAATGACAAAGTCTACCTGTGGCAATTCCTGGAAATCATTTCCACAAAGTTTCCCTAGTGGATCAGTAAAAGTAATAGGGCGTCTTGTAGTTCCATCAAAAGAAACCTCCATTTTTAGTGCAGAAGTTTATGCAATCGACCTGGCACTCAACTTAATCTCTTAGAACCATCATCTACAATTTACTTCTTAGCATAAAATAACCCCAGACGAGATGACATGTCATTAAAACCAATCAATCAATCAATCACATTAGTTTTCCATAAGGTTACAGAATATTTTGATGGCGTTAAATCTATCCCTCATTACTGGAATGATATTTACAAAATTCCAATTTTTAAACTGAACTCTTTAAACTCATTTCCTTAAAAAAAGAACAAAAGTTAAAGATTAGTATTATCTGCGTTATTCGGACTATTGTCCTCCTCTTCATCGTTATCTGTACAATGTTTTGGCTGATATGCCCTCCGGCCTTCTTCAGGTATTTCTTCTCAGACTCGGGAACCTTCTTTTCGGACTTGGGAACCTTCTTGTTGTAATTGGGAGCCATCACGGAACTTTAAACCTAACCCTTTATTCAATTCACGGGGGTATCCTGTTCTCATTCCGCTAACCATAGCTGGGGTAGGGGCAATTACGACAAGAAGGCTCTCGAGTCCGACAAGAAATACCTGAAGAAGGCTGGAGGGCATATCATCCAAAACGTTGTAAAGATAACAATGAAGATGAGGACAATTGTCCGAATAATGCAGATAATACTAATCATCAAGCCTCATCTAAAACATTTACAGAAAAAGTAAAGATTTGGAAAAAAAAAATTTGTTATTATTTATCATGTCAAACCTGAACTTTCAAATTTATCATGATATCACAGTTCCAAAATCAACCTGCCCTACAATACATATTAACTGATGGACTTTGTATTTGTCTTGGGTTGTCATTTTTTGGTAGAAAGATTTATCTGCTTTTTAATAAAACAATACAAAACAACAACAATTCATGGATGAGTTATCAATTTTTCAAAGATATCTTATTCTTACCCTTTATGAAAACAGTTTGAATTTTGTTGAAATGTTCAAGTATTTTCTGATGTCTTTTAGGTGTTTATATTTCAGCATCTTTGACTCTGTTATTATCAGTCAGTAGAGCGTTCGGCTAGAAACTACAAGGTTCCTAGTTCGATACCGGCCCTCACTAACTCAGCGATCTGTGCGGTAAAGTAAGAATTGGCAAGAAACCGTCAGTAACCAAGCATCATTGACTTTATGTCCATGCTACCTGACTTAGATATACATGCTCTATCCACAATACTGAATTTATCCATATATTTACTCAAAAGAAATATATATATATATATACATACGTACATACATACAAGGTTCTTGGTTCGATACTGGTCCTCGCCAACTCAGCGTATAAGTAGCACAGGGATCCGTGCGGTAAAGTGAGGAGCTGATGGTAGGTGTGACACTCCACCTCAGACGCTAAAAACAATCTCCTTAGTCTAGCGCTAATGAAAAGGACTCCCTCGCTGTCTGGCTGATACCGACTTTAGGCCACCCCCAAAGACTTCACTTATTGTCTAGTATTGTCTTTTACTTTTGATTGAACAGTCCTCTTTTCAATGGTCATAACAAATTTTGTAAGAATTGATGTTTTTAAGATTTTGTTGCCTGATTCATGGTAACTGCTACATTGGTGAGGTGAGAGCTATTCGTTAGCTGAGGAGGGAAACACACACTCCATTCAGTCTCTAAGGACATGGAAGCAGGAAGAAATGGACAATGGACACTACATGCTTCTTCATCTGTATAGGAACAGGACTCTTTGAATATCTTTGCTTGTTCTCCTTTCACAGTGAGCTCCTAAGCCACAAGAAAAGAAAAAAAAGTGACCGAATCATGAATATTGGGGTTCACAGAATACATGACCCCTACTTCAACTTCATGTGGGTGCACACTTTAAATGGTGACCACTGCAAGACCAAGACCAGCTATGGAATTCTAGACCAAGTGTATCACATTACAGCCAGCCCTCTGGCTACTAGCATTTTTGATAACTCATCTATTTGTGCTTCAATATCACTTGACCCCACCACCCAATGCTATATATATATATATATATACTCAAAAAGCTATATAATGAAATGAATCCATCAAAATGTTATGACATCAGGAGGACATTCAATTGTCTGAACAAAACTTGATTCCTCTTCTACTTATTGACAATAGTGTACATTACTGTTTTCTTTTCCTGTAAGACAAACTTCATTTTAAAAAGCAAGGCTCAAGATATGATAATATTATGAATATGAAGTTGGTATCAAAGGCTTAGTCTGTACAGCTTAGGGGTTAGAGTGAGGGGTCATGAGATCATTCCATACCACAAGACAAATTGAACAATATGGGATTTGTTCCTTTGTTATTTCTAATTATTTCTAGCATAAGTTTTTTATGAGGTCAGAATTCTGGTCTGATGTTCAGTCTTCCTCACTTCTCAACTCGGCTTAAAATTAGCTATATTGACTATCATACTGTTACCCTATTTTTTTGTTAGAGTAGCTTTTTCTTAGCTGGACTGCTTGACAGGCTATAGAGCTCTTACTGCCTTGTTGAAATAAGTGTATTAATACCTTTACCAAAGGCTTGGATGTCCAATCACGGAGTAATGGTTAGCAAGCTAGTCTCACAGATTCCTTTCTACTGAATCCTGAGTTCAATCCTTGATGGATACCCCAAATTTGTGAACTTATGTCACATCCTACCAAATGGGTTGGGTAAGTACCTACCTACCTACCCCTTAGTGTATATTTACATATACATTTTTATGCAGATTATTTACACGATATACTGTTAACCATTTTTTTTTAGTGATACACATTGTAGGATTTTAAATGCATTTATAACATAGGCTGTTTTGAAGCAAATGTTACTCATTAATAAAGACATCATTAGTAAATAAAATGTTAATTAAGATTAAATAATTATTTAATAATCATTGAAAATATAAATATCTAAGGGAATTGGGATGTTGGTTATAATGTAGTTTTGGTTACAGATACATAATGGAGATGTGTGGTGTAATGTTTAGAGTCATAGGATTTGGACTTGTCAACCCGAGTTCAATTCCTGTTTGCATTTCACATAGTGCTAATACCCTTGGGAATGGTATGCATCCAGCTAATCTCCCTCCAGCTATGGGTAAATAGTAGGGCAGACTGGGTTCTTTAACCTTGATGGTAACCAGTCTAGGTGAAGGAAAACTCTGAA
Source organism: Doryteuthis pealeii (assembly GCA_023376005.1). NCBI lineage: Eukaryota > Metazoa > Mollusca > Cephalopoda > Myopsida > Loliginidae > Doryteuthis > Doryteuthis pealeii. Next base: position 116,832,841 of record CM042144.1, read on the forward strand.
TTCAAACCTGTTGAACTCCGCTTAAGAAATTGACCTTATGTCACATCCTGCTCGTGCGGAGGGGTTGGTAAATATATACATAATCTCCATTATGATCCTAATTCAAATAATATTAATCCTGCAGTTTTATTTACAATATGAAGTGCTGTATCATTCTATACTGAAGGTAAAGGGTTTTACAGTATTGTTAACTAGGATACATGCACAGCAAATTTAGGCATCTCATCGAGGTGTAATGGTTAACAAGCTAGTCTCGCTGATCCATTACTAGTAAATAGCAAGTTTTATCCTCACTGGATGATTCATACTAGTGACCTTGTGTCAAGACCTACTTGTGGCGAATGGGATGGGTAAATACTTACCATTACCAAGGGCATTAGTGGGAAGGGAACAGAAGTCGTCTTGAATGAAACTTGGACTTGGTTAATTTCATTTTCCATGCCAATAATTGCTACATAATTCAACACCTTAGAATAACACATAAGTAGAGGTCACTCAGTGAGGGTTAAACTCTTTTCAGTGGCAATGTTTTGTGAGATGTGGTTGCTAGCCATTATTCCTCAACAAGGTGTCCAACTTGAAATAACAAAGTGAGTTTTTGTTCACTTGATAAAGAGTTGCTTGTGTTGGGTCTGGTGGGGTGGGGGTGTTGATAAGGAAGTAGGGATGGGCAGGTAGGGACTCCTATATTTATTTTGCCTTTTGTTTGTCTCAGCTTTTGTTTGCTTAGTAATTAGAACATTTCGTTCATGTCTTTAGTATTTTCGGCCTTTGACACAAATGTTCTGCCATATTTTCTCATGGTCTCTTTCTTGTTTTTCATTACTGTATTTCACTTTATATATTCTCTGACCTTCCCCAAGTTATGAGATTAAATAACACTCATTGCTTCATGAACTGATTGTATTCATGTCCGTATCTTTGTTGATGAAACTCTGTAACCAAAAATATGAATTATTAGGGTGTACTTAAAGGGCCGGTTTAGCTCAGTCGGTAGAGTGTTTGGCTAGGAATCACAAGGTTCCTGGTTCGATACCGGCCCTCGCCAACTCAGCATATGAGTAGCATAGGGATCTGTGTGGTAAAGTGAGGAGCTTATGGTAGGTGTGGCACTCCACCTCAGATGCTGAAATAATCTCCTTGGTCCATCACTAGTGAAAAGGGGATAACTTCCTCGCTGTCTGGCTGATACCGACATTAGGCTGCCCTGACAACTTTTTACTTACTTATTTATAGTTGAAATTGTGTGTGTGTGTGTATATTTATATGTGTGTCAGGTCACTCAATACGCTACTGACACTATGTAGTCCAGTACAACCTGTTTCATAGTTGAATCATTGTTGACCCCACAGATTTTATCTGGTGAGGAGTATGGCTAGATACCTACAGGATGAAAAACAAGACCTGTATAAAGGGAGGAGGAAGCTATTGGATCAACAGCCATCTAGAACATTATTTCTGAGAGTGTTGAACCCTTTATTCCTTGTTAGGTTAGAAGGTCAACTCTGACTCAACACCTGCGATTGACATGATTAACCGGTTATCTTGCTTTGGTTTGTCACTCGATAATAATCATGAAAATTTAGAGAGTGGTATTCGTGTCGTACAAATATTGACCACTGTAATACCATGATGTACAAATGTTTCCTTTCTTTCTTTTCATGAGTCCGGATTAAAAACAAGCTCTGAAGATGATTTTTATAAATCGAAATATTGTTCAATATTAGCTATAAATATGATATAAAATATTTCATTTTAACAGCATATTGTGTGTTTTCATATCCTTTTATCTATATATGTCTTCTTTCCTTCCTCTTTCCTTCCTTCCTTTCTTTCTTTCTTTCTTTCTTTATACAAAATGCCGTGTCACTAAAGCACGCAAAAAATCGCCACACCCTCTCTGCCCAAAATGGGCCACTTTTATGGTGAAAGCAGGAGTTGCAATGCACCATGGGCCATTACCCATAGTGCCTTTCAATATCAATAAAAATGTCTTCTCTGCCCCCCTTCCAACTTTTCAACATTTCTCACTCCGACCGGACTCCACGACACACCGCCCCGACCACATTCCTTTCTTCTTCGCTACATTTTCTCCCTGCAAGCCATGCACCGGAACCGTTTTGAGTCAGGTAGGTTTGCCTCGTCATTACACTATACTTATACCATTGGATTCATTTCCTTTCTCTTAACTTATATCTTGTCTTTGGAAACACACACAACTGAATGAAAACATCTACCATCACTACAACAACCATAAACCATGGACGACTACAGGAACATAAGAAAATATAAAATGTATATATATATATATATATATATATGGCAATAGCATAATCTTTACAGATCATTGCCGTCCCTCACAATCCCACAACTCCACCACCAGAACCCTTCCTTGCATGAGCCCTCAAATGACTCATCAAACCTGCTGCAGATCTACAAGTTGACGCAAATATGACATTGAAAAGACTTCTTCCCCGTTGAATGAGATGATTCAGATGAATCAGATGAGTCAGATGATAAAATTTGATGCTTATGCACCACCATATGTCTCTTATATATATATATATATATATATATATATATATATATATATACATATATATATTTGTAGGTCCAATTTAGCTTAGTTGGTAGAGCATCTGCCTAGGAACTACAAGGTTCCAGGTTCGATACTAGCCCTCGCCAACTCAGTGCACGAGTAGCACAGATTGGATCTGTGCAGTCAAGTGGAGAGTTGATGGTAGGTGTGGCACACCATCTCAGATGCAAAAACAATCTTCTATGTTTTAGTGCTAGTGAAAAGGGGAGAGACTCCCTTGGTGTTTGGTTGGTACTGACAATAGGTCATTTAGCTGACTTTACTTTTATATATGTATATGTATGATATATTTATTTATTATAGTCTACAATACATTTAAGGTGCGATTGTTACCATTGGTTTCCAGGCAGCATGTTAGCCACCCCTCTTCAAGACAACTTGCCTGTTAAGAAATACAGTGAATGTCAATTCATTTATATATGTATGTAGTTTTTGTTTATTTATTATTATAAATAGCAAAAACTCAAATGTGCTGACAGGTATGAATGAAAACAATAAAAACATTAAAGAATCCGGGATCAGCAGAATCTTGACCTTCATTAAGATAAGCAAATAAAAGGAGAGGCAGTTGACAAAATGGGATAGGAAGGATGCATGCTGAAATACATGAGCCCAACAACGTGAAGATATACACACTAATTTACCAAAAAACACTGGAAAATAAGAAGATTCCACCCACTAACAACAAAAAATACGTACATATATATAAATGAATTGACGTTCACTGTATTTCTTAACAGGCTTGAAGAAAGGTGGCTAACATACTGCTTGGAAACCAATGGTAACAATCGCACCTTAAATGTATTGTACACTATAATAAATAAATACAGCTCTTACACACATAATCGAGCACTTTATTTTCAATTCAATAATACTAAAAATATGTATATATATATATATATATATATATATATATATATATGCACACACACATAAGGAAATGAACTTGTCAAACCAAGTTCAACATTCACAGGAGACTCCATCATATATAATATATATATATATATATATACGAGGGTGAGTCAAAAAGTTATGCCATTTTGTTTAGGACAAGTATAATTACCAACACAGGAACATGTATCATACATCTGTTGATCACCTCCCTACTTCTCCAAATAGTCACCATTTCTCTCAATAACAATGTTCCACCTTCGAATGATAGTGTGATTGAGAGGCAAACATTATTCCTGTGATGAGGAATTGAAATCTGTAGTGAAGAAGTGGCTCAAAGAACAGTCAACAGAATTTTACAGGGTAGGGATACATGCTCTCACCAACTTTATTTTGATGTATGATACGTGTTCCTAAAAAAAATGGCATTACTTATTATATATATATATATTTTTTTTTTTTTTTTTTTTTTCAATCAATGAAAAATTATTCTATCTATGGCAGTGGAAACTGATACACTTATCCCAGTATTTTTTCCACTTTGTGAAACAATCTAATGAAAAGTGTTGTTTTCTATATAAATAATCCTTGGAGGTGTGTGTTGTAATGGTTATCATTCTAGAAATTGGACACTCTGAAATGAGTTCAAATCCTGGATGAAGCTACTTGCATTTCACATTGCGCCAATACATTGGGAAAGGTATGCATTCAACTATTCTCCCTCCAGCTATGGGTAAATAGTAGGGTAGACTGGACTTTTTCAGCTTGGTTAGGCAACCAGTATAGGAAAAGGAAAACTCTGTATTCAAACCTGTTAAAGTCTGCTTTAAGAAATTGACCTTGTGTCACATCCTACCTATGCAGAGGGGTTAGTATGTATATGTAAATAATTTTCTTGTTTTTTATGGGTATTAAGCTAGTGTGTTGTGCAATTTTCTGTTGTAAATTGTTTAGTATATTTCATAGAGATATTTGTGGGGGATTAATATAGATTAAAACCAAATAAAATAAAATAAAACCTATAAAAATAAATTAAATAAAAAAAAAAGTAAAACTCCCAGAAGACACTAGTCAGGAAGAGCTAAAAAAAGCATGTGCAGTGAAGGTTCACTTCCTGGCACAAAATAGAAAGATCTTGCTTTTCAGACCAAGATGTCTTAGGGCTAACATCTGTTGCTGGTTCGGGAAGAATTATTCTCCTTCCAAAGATAGTTGTGACCGAGAAAATAAAAGTCAACCTTGAAAGTATCCAGGTCCTTGACTTTCTTTATCCTGTAGTGAATTGAGTTTATTTCAGCATACAACCAACCAGAGATTAATTCCATGAATTGGGGTTAAAACAAATAAACAGGAGCAACACTGAAGAACCGACCGACTACTACCCCTATCCACCTTAAGTTGACCCCAAGTATTAACACTTAACGTCCTATACCGCCTCATTCCACCTGGATGGAAGTCATATTCATTTTTCTAATCTATCCAAATGATAGCCTTTGTTTAAATGTAATATTAAACATATTTAGAAGTCTTTGATTTAAGGAAATAACAGGTAACTTTAAATGAAAAGGCCATTTTTAGCCATTTATGATAAATTATAATGGGGCTCTAGACTTTGTTTAAATGTAATATTAAACATAAGTCTTTGATTTAAGGAAATAACAGGTAACTTTAAATGAAAAAGTCATTTTTAGCCATTTATTGATTCCGTATAGGAATGGGGCTCTAGACTTGTTTAAATGTAATATTAAATTAGAAGTCTTTGATTTAAGGGAAATAACAGGTAACTTTAAATAAAAAGGCCATTTTTAGCCATTTTTGATACATCCTATAGGAATGGGGCTCTAGACTTTGTTTAAATGTAATATTAAACATATTTAAAAGTCTTTGATTTAAGGGAAATAACAGGTAACTTTAAATGAAAAGTCATTTTTAGCCATTTATTGATAAATCCTTATAGGAATGGGGCTCTAGACTTTGTTTAAATGTAATATTAAACATCTTTAGAAGTCTTTGATTTAAGGAAAATAACAGGTAACTTTAAATAAAAAGGCCATTTTTAGCCATTTTTTGATACATCCTTATAGGAATGGGGCTCTGGACTTGGAAAATTCTCAACAGGATGTTAAGAGTTAAGAATTTGTCAGTTAATTAATTGTATATTTTCTGTGTTGAGTCAACTCAAAATGTTGGACATTCATGATTGAAAATGTAAAAAAAAAAGAAAAAAAAAAAGAAAAAGTATTTGATTTATTTGCTGATATTTTTTTTTCTTTTAATCAAAGATTTTATCCACCGATCAATAGGCAGTTTGCCAATTCAGAAAACAAAAATTCAAATCACTTGTTGAAAAACAGTGGAGGCGGGGGCGGTTTCTGGTCAGTTGTAGTGAGAAAAAAAATTCATGTTCCAAGTGACCTTTATAGATTAAATAGTATAAAAAAGTAAAGTCATTGGAGTGTCAGTATCAGCTGGACAGTAGCAAAATAATCTATCCCCTTTTCATCAGCTAGACCAGGGAGACTGGTTTTGCATGTGAGTTGGGGCACCACACCTACCATCAGCTCCCCATAATACAACAAAGATCCAAGTTATGCTACTGATGCACTGAGTTGGTAGGTGCCAGTAAGGAAACCGTAACCTTGTGGTTCCCTGGTGGATGCTCTACCGACTTAGCTAAACTAAACCTATATATATATATATATATATATATATATCACAAGGCGGTCTTCCTATCTATAGCTCTGCTGATGAGGCCTAATAAACCGAAATGTACATACAGAGATTGATTTTTCTCAATTTGTTTAGCCTTACATTTGAATAGGTATGCCTGCCTAATTAATTAATTATTAATTAATTAACTTTCAAATATTAGGTACGACTTCAATTAAGCACATATTCTCCCAAAAATTGTCGGCTAAAAAAAAAGCCATATCATAAACACATCGCTTGTGTATTTACTTCTCATATATATATATATATATATATATATATATATATATATATATATAGGTGCAGTTTAGCTAAGATTTTTCTCTATTTAGGTATTGAGCACTCTTTACATTTTAGCTTTAGACAATCCTTGCTGCTTATATATTTTTTTTCTTTTGGCCAAGTGTTATAGTGTTAATCAATTATTTTCGTTTGGTGCGACTCTCTTGGTCTTTTCTTTCTTTCCCCAGACATGATTTTGTAGTATATTTTACTAACAAATTATTTGCCTTTTATTTTTCTTACCACAACGGTTTACTAACAGGATTAGTATATATATATATATATATATATATATATATATAAAGGCAGACTGGGCTCTTTAACCATGGGTAGGTAACCAGTCTAGGAGAGGGAAAACTCTGAATTCAAAATTCCTGATGTCAGTCGTTGATTGGGTTTGTGGCATTCCTTGAGCACCAATTCTTTCCTATTGACTGTTCCAAAAAGCGCAGATGGTCCAACACAAGCCTTTACCACTATGAACAAATCACTGGTGGATTGTTCATTGTATGCACCCTCATGCGTCGAAAATCGACGAGATATTTTTTGGTTTGTTTTGTTTTACGGCATATCAACCTCAGTGGGTCATTTAATGCTGATAAAGTTTTGAAATAAATCAATTTGAATGGATAATACAATTTTTTTTATAAATACATTTTTCTATTTAACCCATAGATGGGACCCTAACAGGTACTACCACTCCGGGTCAGAGTGGACCAGGGAGCAATGGTGATGGAGGGGTGCTCCACATTCCCCAAACCTCCAAAACTGAAACCTCACCATCAGATAGAGTTTAACATCATTCCCAGGACATGTAGACCCTCAGCCACCGCCTTCTAGCACCCATATGATAAAAAGGGGTTGGGGCTTGCCATAAGGACAATAGGGTTGGGAAAATCATATAGGTGCTAGGGCTTGACGTGACCAGCCAATTGATCGGAGGGGGCCTCTCCGACTGCCTGTCTAGCCCAAGATAGGGCCTAAGTGGAGTGTTGCATGTCATGAACTGCTCATCCACCTGGGCTCTATCCTTAAGCATCACGGGTCGCCACCCACGGCCAACAGGTGGCCTCATTGAAGGAGTCTTACCCCTCTGCAGAGGTGCAGTCGGTGCATTCTAACGCCCCATCTGACAGGGCGGTCGACGAGAGAGTCCATTATATATATATATTGGTTAGGAGGTTGATTTAGAAGGCTATCACAATGCAGGTGTAAAGAAAAGATATATATATATATATATATATACACACACACACACACACACACAATTTTGCCTATAACCTAACAAATCATTAGTAATATAGATATTCTTTATCTCCTCCGACTTTTGAGATTTTATGTGGAAAAAAATCTGATAAGAATTTTTGGGGTTTGGTTTCTTTGTTTAATGATATATCAGCCATCATGGATTATTCAACACCAAAGCCATCTTTGTAAAAGACTGACACGTAAAAAATGAATTATTTAATCTTTTCAGTCATAAAATATAGTCCAAGGAAATATATTTTTACCTATTTGTGAAAGATGATATCTTCTAGATTGTGTTATACAACAGAAATAGATATCTCTCCTGATTCACAAATTCAATTACTCAATACACCCACAAAACAAATTAAAACACTTCAGAACAGAATCTAAGTTATTTAGAAATGTAACATCAAACGGATGTTGACCTGACAGTAGCTTAAAAAAAAAAAAAATGAACAAAACATGTTTCTGCACGTAAGACTCCACGCAAGCTTCCAGGTGAAAAACTAAATTTACAGATAATTAAAGAAGTCTCTTTTTTAATTTTTTTTTTCAATCAGTCACAAACTTTTCCGCCAAAGCATTTCAAAGCGAATTTTGATCCTAAACATAGTTATAAAAATGACAGACTAAAAGTCATGACAGCAGTTGACTCCAGCACTGGTACACAGTGTCACCCACCCTGTCGGCTGGGACGTTAGAATGCACCGACTGCACCTCTGCAGAGGGGTAAGACTCCCCCAATGGGGCCACCTGTTAGCCATGGGTGGCGACCCGTGATGCTTAAGGATAGAGCCCAGGTGGATAAGCAGTTCATGACATGCAATACTCCACTTTGGCCCTATCTTGGGCTAGACGGACGGTTGGAGAGGCCCCCTCTGATCAATCGGCTGGTCACGTCAAGCCCTAGCACCTATATGATTTTCCCAACCCTATTGCCCTTATGGCAAGCCCAAATCCCTTTTTATCATATGGGTGCTAGAAGGCGGTGGCTGCGGATCTACATGTCCTAGGAATGACGTTAAACTCTATCTGATGGTGAGGTTCCAGTTTTGGAGGTTTGGGGAATGTAGAGCACCCCTTCATCACCATTGCTTCCTGGTCCACTCTGACCCGGAGTGGTAGTACCTGTTAGGCTCCCGTCTATGGGTTAAATAAAAAAAATGTATTGATAAAAAAATTGTATTATCCATTAAGAATTGATTTATTTCAAAACTTTATCGGCATTAAATGACCCACTGAGGTTGATATGCCGTAAAACAAAACAAACCAAAAAAAACAAAAAAAAAAAAAAACACAGTGTCACTTTTTCTTACAAGATCAAAGGACAGCTGAACTTACTGACCCACGCCACATACAACCAAGTCACCTGGCGAAGAAACAGATTTTCACCCCCTCATCTACTCTCACTTTACCTAGTGAAAGAAAGACTATCATTTCTACATTTTCCAACTTTTGTTTATTTTAAATCAACCAAATTAATCTAATTCTCTCATCCATTTTCTTTTGTTACCATACGTTTTCTTGTTATATATCAGAAATGACCAAACGTTACGGTAGGTATAAAGGCGCACTTTTGAAAATTCCTCGTTTTTTTTAATAAGATTTATTAAGATCCTTCAATGGAAAATTGATGTTAAAGAATATACTTTCTTGTTATATATCAATTGCCTCTATTTTCATGGATACAAAGCCTTAATTTGAGCACTCTATGACTTTGTTCAAGGTTTCTAGGAGCAATTCTCTTATCTCTGCATGAATATTACTTTTGAGCTATAGCAATGTCTTAAGCTTATTTAGATATACACACTCCTTTAAATAACTCTACAAAAAGAAGTCAGGCAAACAAAGCAGGAGAATGGGGAAGCCATTTGAATTCTGAATTTCTTGAAATTATTCAACCACCAAAAATGTATTTTTGATAAAATTATAAACCTCTCAGTTGAATAGTAAAATTCTATTATTCTAATTTGTTTTCTCACATTGTAACTTGATATTTTCGATTTGCTTAACTTACTTATAATATCTGAAAAGTTATATAAAAATTAAATTAAAAAGAAGAAAGTTGTGAATTTAAGCTAAAAATTGACATAACTCTGCCAATTTTTGGAATTGGAAGCTCAAATTTTGAGAATTGGCTAAATTTATTCTAATTCACACTTGGACAAAATTTAAGAAACATTAAAGTGGGTAGGTGACATAGCCTGGATGATTTGACATGGAATTACATATTTATATTCTTAGCTATTTGTAAAATATGATATCTTGTATAGTGAATCCTTTTTAATGGATACAAAGTTGCACCTTAATTCATAACTTTGCATGAATTTGCCCAAGGTTTCCTGGGTCAATCCTCTTCTCTCTGCAGAAATATTATTCTTGAAATGTAGCAATGTCAAGCTGATTAAAATATACACACACTCCTTTGAATAACCCCATAAAAGAAGTCAAACAGACAAAGCAGGCGAATGGGGAGACTATTTGAATTCTGAGTGTCTTGAAATTATTCTTTCACCAAAAACTAATTTTTTTTTCAAATTTAAACCTCTCGGTTGAATAATAAAACTCTCTTATTCTAATTTGTTTTCTCACATTGTAACTTGTCATTTTCAATTTGCTTAGGTTAATTATAATATCTGAAATATCAAATAAATATTAAATTAAAAACAAAGTTATGAAGTTTTAAAAAAGTTTCAGTATTTTGTGGGCCACCTTGTAGAAGAACAGTAGTGGTACTATTTAACCCATAGCTGGAGGGTGGTTTATACCTTTCCCAACAGTATTAATCCAAAAGGTCAAAAGTAATAGCACTACTGATGTTTGAACTTGCTTACTATGATGTTACAGCCCAACAAATTAGCCACTACACCGCCGGACCCTGCTACTAATTGAAATTCTTAATTTCCTTATAGTAATCATCCCTAATGAATTAGAATTAAGATCAAGTTAAATGTATAAATATAATTTAATGGATTATACTATCTTTGTCTTTGTTGTTTTGTTCACTAAATTTTGACCAGTGTGTTATTTGGTTTTTGTATTGTCTGAAATTTTGTGATGGTTATGATGGGTCAGTAAAACGAGGTCTGGGTGGACATAAGTCCAAAATGAGTTATCTTCCATTGCCGTGGTGAAACCTCTAACCTACTGATCCTAAGTACAGTTGATTTTACCCATCCTGATGTAATAGTTAGTAAACTAGTCATTCTTGAATTTCTCAGATGTATGCTGTTGGTATTATAGTACTGATTCTTATCTGAATTTGAGATGTTTTTTTTTGATAAGTCACTTTGCTGATATTTTTATGATAAGTCACTTTGCTGATATTTTTATGATAAGTCACTTTGCTGATATTCTTATGATAAGTCACTTTGCTGATATTCTTATGATAAGTCACTTTGCTGATATTCTTATGATAAGTCACTTTGCTGATATTTCAGTGCAAATCAAATCAGCAGAAAAGCTGATAAATTAAACTACTGGCTTAAAAACAATTTATCAAAGTAAATTAAAACTATTGTTTTGTGGTTTTACTCTTTCTCTGATAAAATAAACATGACTTATTGGAAAATTTATTGAGTTTTAAATTAATAAAGTATTGCAATTGTAAGCTAAAATGTGTCCAAACTATACTGGCCTATATTTCCTAAGTTGGAGGTACATGGTATAATAGTAAGAGTTTTAGGAAATGGACTCATGAATCCGAGTTCAAATCCTAGACGAGGCTGTTTGCATTTCACATAGCACTAATACCCTTCAGAATGGTATGCATCGAACTACTCTCCCTCCAGCTATGGGTAAATAGTAGGGCAGACTGGGCTCTTTAACCATGGCTAGGTAATCAGTCTAGGAGAAGGAAAACTCTGAATTCTAACCTATTAAACTCCACTTAAGAAATTGACCTTGTGTCACATCAGGCTCATGCAGAGGGTTGGTATATATATATATATATATATTCCTAAGAAAGTATATATATATATATATATATATATATATATTTCCTAAGAAAGTAATATATATATATATATATATATATATATATATATTTCTAAGAAAGTAATATATATATATATATATATATATATATAATATATTTCCTAGATATATATATATATATATATATATATTTCCTAAGAAGTATATATATATATATATATATATATATATATATATATATTTCCTAAGAAAGTAATATATATATATATATATATATATATATATATATATTTCCTAAGAAAGAATATATATATATATATAATATATATATTTCCTAAGAAAGATATATATATATATATATATATATATATATATTCCTAAGAAAGTATATATATATATAATATATATATATATATATATTATATATATATATATATATATATATTTCTAAGAAAGTAATATATATATATATATATATATATATTTCCTAAGAAAGTATATATATATATATATATATATATATATATATATTTCCTAAGAAAGATATATATATATATATATATATATATAATATATATATTTCCTAAGAAGTAATATATATATATATATATATATATATTTCCTAAGAAAGTAATATATATATATATATATATATATATATATATATATATATATATATATATTTCCTAAGAAAGTAATATATATATATATATATATATATATATATATATATATATATATATATATATATATATTCCTAAGAAAGTATATATATATATATATATATATATATATATATATATATATATATATATATATATTTCCTAAGAAAGTATATATATATATATATATATATATTTCCTAGAAAGTATATATATATATATATATATATATATATATATTTCCTAAGAAAGTAATATAATATATATATATATATATATATATTCCTAAGAAAGAATATAATATATATATATATATATATATATATATATATATTTCCTAAGAAAGTAATATATATATATATATATATATATATATATATATATTTCCTAAGAAAGTATATATATATATATATATATATATATATTTCTAGAAAGAATATATATATATATATATATATATATTTCCTAAGAAAGTAATATATATATATAATATATATATATTTCCTAAGTATATATATATATATATAATATATATTTCTAAGAAAGTAATATATATATAATATATATATATATATATATATTTCCTAATATATATATATATATATATATATATATATATATTTCCTAAGAAAGTATATATATATATATATATATATATATATTCCTAAGAATAATATATATATATATATATATATATATATATATATATTTTCCTAAGAAAGTAATATATATTATATATATATATATATATTCCTAAGAAAGTATATATATATATAATATATATATATATATTTCCTAAGAAAGTATATATATTATATATATATATATATATATATATATATATATATTTCCTAAGAAAGTAAATATATATATTATATATATATAATATATATATATATATATATATATATATATTCCTAAGAAAGTATATATATATATATATATATATTCTAAGTATATATATTATATATATATATATTTCCTATATATATATATATAATATTTCCTAGAAAGTAATATATATATATATATATATATATATATATATTTCCTAAGAAAGTATATATATATATATAATATAATATATATATATCTAAGAAAGTAATATATATATATATATATATATATATATATATATTCCTAAGAAAGTAATATATATATATATATATATATATATATTTCCTAAGAAAGTATATATATATATATATATATATATATATATATATTTCCTAAGAAAGTAATATATATATATATATATATATATATATATATTTCCTAAGAAAGTAATATATATATATATATATATATATATATTTCCTAAGAAAGTAATATATATATATAATATATATATATATATATATATATATATATATATATATATATATAATATATATATATATATATATATATATATATATATATATATATTCCTAAGAAAGTAATATATATATATATATATATATATATATATTTCCTAAGAAAGTAATATATATATATATATATATATATATATATATATTTCCTAAGAAAGATATATATATATATATATATATTCCTTATATATATATATATATATATATATATATATATTCCTAAGATATATATAATATATATATATATATATATATATATATATATATATATATATATTTCCTAAGAAGTATATATATATATATATATATATATATATATATATATATATATTCCTAAGAAAGTATATATATATATTATATATATATATATATATTTCCTAAGAAAGTAATATATATATATATATATATATTATTTCCTAAGAAAGTAATATATATATATATATATATATATATATTCCTAAGAAAGTAAGTATATATATATATATATATATATATTTCTATATATATATATATATATATATATTTCCTAAGAAAGTAAGATATATATATATATTATATATATATTTCCTAAGAAAGTAAGATATATATATATATATATATATATATATATATATATATATATTTCCTAAGAAAGTATATATATATTATATATATATTTCCTAAGAAAGTAGATATATATATATATATATATATATTTCCTAATAATATATATATATATATATATATATATATTTCCTAAGAAAGTAAGATATATATATATTATATATATATATATATATATATATATATATTTCCTAGAAAGTATATATATATATATATATATATATATATTCCTAATATATATATATATATATATATATATATATTATATATAAGAAAGTAAGATATATATATATATATATATATATATATATATATATATATATTTCCTAAGAAAGTAAGATATATATATATATATATATATATATATATATATATATATTTCCTAAGAAAGTAAGATATATATATATATATATATATATATATATATATATATTTCCTAAGAAAGTAAGATATATGTATTCCCTAAGAAATATATTAATGTAATGCCAAAGTCAATAGTTATATATTTGACGACGTGGACATGAAGTCAATGGTGGCTGCTTACTGTCAGTTTCTCGTCTATGTGATTTTCAAACCAAGAGTATCAGGTGAGTGCTTGGTTTGAAAATTGCATTGGCAATAAACTGTCAGTAACCAAGCATGATTGACTTTATGTCCATGCTACCAGACTTAGATATACATGCTCTATCCACAATACTGAAATACATGTTCTATCAGTGATATTGAGCACTATTTGCCTATAAAATATAGCACTCTTTAATATCAATATAAGAAATAAGATATGAAATCAATTTAGTGGAGTGTTTGTATAGAAACATATATATCAAAATGGTTTTCATCTCTTATGTCTCTTCCATTCTGTTGTTTATTTTATCCATATATTTACTCAAAAGAAATATATATATTGATATATATACATGCATACAAGGTTCTTGGTTCGATACTGGTCCTCGCCAACTAAGCATATGAGTAGCACAGGGATCCGTGCGGTAAAGTTCTAAAACAGATGCTAAAACAATCTCCTTGGTCTAGTGCTACAGAAAAGGGGATAGACTCCCTCGCTGTCTGGCTGATACTGACAATAGGCTGCCCTGACGACTTTACTTTACATTACATACATACATACATATAAGTGGATTCCAAGTCAGAGTTCCATGAAGGCAAAGCCAGTAAGTAGCACTTGGAGAGTATCAGGTGGGCTCAGTATCTCACAATCACAGTGCATTTCATCACCTTCAAGACCTTAGCAAAAGCATCCAGAGCTGCTGAATTGTGCTGAGGAATGCATCTCTCCCGGTGGTTTTGCTAAGTGCCGGGATACCAATCCAGGTATTTCTACGTCCCCGCATATGTTATTTGCTAGATGGCCATTGAGCAAAAGGCTTCATCCGCCCATTGACAGGTTTTGTTTTTCGTCCTACTGGATGTCTAGCCATATCATCTCTAATCTATCTCTCTGTTCCTCTCTCTATTATAACTATCATCTCTTATCTATCTCTCTGTCCCACTCTCTATTATAACTATCATCTCTTATCATCTCTAATCTATCTCTCTGTTCCTCTCTCTATTATAACTATCATCTCTTATCATCTCTAATCTCTCTCTCTGTTCCTCTCTCTATTATAATTATCATCTCTTATCATGTCTAATCTATCTCTCTGTTCCTCTCTCTATTATAAGAGGGACAGAGAGATAGATTAGATATGAGAAGATAACCCGACTATGAGACAGGTAGTACTGGGTTACATAGTATCAGTAGCGCCTTATGCAACCTGACTAAATAAATAAATACATACATACATACTCATCAGATTACCTGAACTTTTCAGTCACCATATTCCCTCAACATTTCCAAAAGAATACATCGTCTTTTTCAACGTCTTTCCGTTTTGATTTGTTCAATTCAAAATATTGCAGAATTTTTACTCATCTTATTATAATGGAGATTGTGTGTTTTTCTGTCTGTAACCGAAACTATATTACTACTCAAGTCACAATTCCCTGAGTTATTTACGTCACATTCTCCATGATTCTATTTCTATTTAAACCTTAATTAATAATAAAACTGTTTGACATTATTAATACTGTTCGCCTTACCTAAATACTAATAACATGCAATTGTATTTATATATACAACAAAATACCAGTTTTCAGTGTAAACGTAAAGCTAATTTGCATATTGATATTAAAAAAACTGATTTTAATAAAAATATGCTTGGTATTATTGATTTCTAATTGTTTGGTTTTATCTTAATGAATATGAGTAAAAATCTCTTCAATAAATCCTAAAAGAAATTCATTAACAAGAAGAAATAACTGTAAATTTATTCTTTACTTCCTATTTTAACTAAATAGTTAAATTAGGAAAATTTAGCATTGAAAAACGGAAGTGATGAAAGAGTAAGTTTCAGTTGTTCTATTTTCCGATTATATCCCCTCCGTTTCAAATCTTTTTATTTGAATTCTTAATTAGTTTCATTAGCCTTTCTGATTTAATCTAATATTTTATTACATTTATTTTAAATACTTGCACCCGGAGGGTGCATATATTTGCTAGTCCTGGTAATATAGAAATTATTCTTTATCATAAGTATATCTGATTTTCTGTTTTGACTTAATTGAACTATTTGAATTCCAAAGTTCAAAAGAAAACAATTTCACTTAAGTGTATGTACCATTATTTTGTATGGTTATGTAAGACACTGCTGGAAAAGTAAGAACGAACTCATAAGTGATATTCTCCTGTGTAGACATGTTGTATTCTGCTAAAAATAAAAAATAAAGATTTCTCCTTTATGCTTTCTCTGAACTTTAACGAAATTTGGACGCTAACGAAATGTTTGGAAAAGAAAAGCTAGATGGGAACGACACAAGGATGTTGTGTGCTGTCTTGAACAAATCCTGGAAGCAGCACCCCACAAAAATAGCAGCTGTAACAGTCACTTACCTCATATTACACAAGCCATCCAAGTAAGATGAACAAGACATGTTGGACACTGCTAGAGAAGTAAGGACGAACTCATAAGTGATGTTCTCCTGTTGATATCTACACATGGACCCACCAGAGTGGGTCAGCCAGCAAAAACTTTCATTGATCAGCTCTGTGCGGATAGTGGATGTCACAAGGAGGACTTTCCCTGAGTGATGACCAGTAGGGATGAGTGGTGAAGAGAGTCATGGTAATCTGTGCTGTCAGCATGATATGATGATGATGAAATCAAACACATTATTATTTACTAGCAAAATAAAAAACGCCCTCTGGGCGATGTAAAAATAGATTTTTGAAACATATTGCCTGAGGGGTGGGAGTAAAAAATTCAATGTTAGCGAGTTTGTATCCTAAGTAAGTAAAATGATCAAATTCATTAAAGGATTAAAAAATAAAACAATTTGAAATGTAAACTTTAAATATGTATTAAAATAAAACAAACTGTATATAGATATATAATACCAGTCATGTATTTATTAAAACTTGTTTTAAAAAACAATGAGGACTGTCTAATGTTGCATGTTCAAATTTTGAGTGTATTTAATCTATGTTATGACGATTTTGGGTAATGTGATGTAAGCAGTGACGTAGTTTTTGTTACAGACAAAAAACGGAAGCGAATCTCCATTATTAATAGATATGAATTTGTCACTTTCTAATGAGAATCATTGGTAGAAATAATTAAAATTGATAGAATTGTTATTACTTTTTAAATGAATAATCATCTTCAGAATTGATGATAATTATTCCTTTACTCAATGTATTGATTATAAAAGAAACTGATTTGAAAAGTTACTTTCACAAATGACTTCAAGACAAAGAAATAAGTTAGAGAAAAAAAATTCAATTTTTTTCTATTAAGTCTTTATTCATGATTCCATTTTGGAAACATCAATGGCAAATGAATTTATTTTTTCTCTTTCTTTCCCATCCTTCTTCTCACACTCTAACTTTCTTTCTTCTTCTTCTCCTCCTCATATTTCTTTTCTTTTTTTTTTTCTTTTTTCAAATTTTATTGTAAAAGTTCTTTTAAACTTGACATTATTATTCTCATGTCTAGCAGAAAACTGAATTATCATCTTTACACATCTAAGATACTGCAGCCAACCAACATCATTATCTCTATGTTTTAGTTTAACCTCAGAGGAACCCTGTCGGCTGGGGCTTTAGAATACACCAACTGCACTTCTGTAGAGGGGTAAGACCCCCTCCCCCAATAGGGCCACTTGTTAACCGTGGGGGGGGGCGACCTGTGATGCTTAAGGACAGAATCCTGGTGGCTGAGCAGCCCATGACATCTAACACTTTACTTTGGTCCTTACTTCGGCTGGACAGGCGGTCGGAGAGGTCCCTCCAATCAATAGGCTGGCCATGTCAAGCCCTAGCACCTATATGTTGGTGAGGTTTCAGTTCTGGAAGTCTGGGGAATGTGGAGCACCCCTTCATCACCATTGCTCCCTGGTCCACAGTGGACCAGGGAGCAATGGTGATGAAGGGGTGCTCTACATTCCCCAAACCTCCAAAACTGGAACCTCACCATCAGATAGAGTTTAACGTCATTCCCAGGACATGTAGACCCGCAGCCACCGCCTTCTAGCACCCATATGATAAAAAGGGATTGGGGCTTGCCATAAGGGCAATAGGGTTGGGGCAATCATATAGGTGCTAGGGCTTGACGTGACCAGCTGATTGATCAGAGGGGGCCTCTACGACCGCCCGTCTAGCCCAAGATAGGGCCAAAGTGGAGTATTGCAATTCATAAACTGCTCATCCTCCTGGGCTCTATCCTTAAGCATCACGTGTTGCCACCCACGGCCAACAGGTGGCCCCATTGGGGGAGTCTTACCCCTCTGCAGAGGTGCAGTCGGTGAATTCTAACGCCGGAAAAAGTTTGGGTCAAAGGTCAGATTAAAAGAAGGTCTGAATATAAGAGTTGTACATGTAGAATGGATTGATAGATAAATAATAATTGAGAATAAAACTTGTTTTTTTTTTTTAATAAAATTTTATATGGATTAAAACAAAATTGGACTAAACTGGATGTGTGTGACTGTTGGACTAATCATACAGTCTAAAATAACAAAGTGGCAAAATTTCCTTCAAAATACTGCATCTTCAAATGATATAAAATTATAATTCTTTTTTTCTCATTTAGTCAAACTTATTTGCGTGGAGCCAATTTATGATTAATGATCTTAAAGGCACTTGTATGCAGACGTTTTAGAAATGAAAATAAACAAAAAATTCTTTGTTACTTCAATGAGAGACTCCTTCAAGCATTTTCTTTCCTTTTTTTTTTCTTCTTTTTATCTGTTTCAATTTACTTCTTTTAAAAAGATATTTGCTAAGTAGTTGACAATTTCAAAATTGATTGATTGGAAAATATATCTATGTTTGTTTGAAGTGATAGAAAAGCCAAAAAAAAAGAAAAAGATGTCAGACCTTTCTTCAAAAGAGGAAATTAGAGGAAACCACTTATGAACAGAACAATTTTTGAATTATTGATACATTGAAATAAAAATTAAAATAATAAAAATATTCTTCAAGAAGATTCTATCATTTAAAAAAGTTTGATGGATATTTTCATTGCTTATTTCTATTCTAATATCCATTTTGTTTTTGCATTGATGGAAGCAGGTATTACTTTTTAGATGATGTGACACCTACTTTATTCAAACTTGAAATGGTTGTCTATTATGGTGTTTACAAAAGAGGTAATCACCAAAGACTTTTGAGTCTCGTTAGTGGAGCTGTACACAAAAAGTTGTTAGTGGGTTGAAGTTTTAGCTCTCTCCCACCTTTAGGATATCTTAATTTAAGTTTGAAAGAAATAATTAATTTTGAATTTAAGAACAAGACATTTGTGAAACATACCTGAGTCAACATACCAGTTGTAAATGCACTATTCTCCTTCAAGTTATGGGTATAAAGTAGGATAGTCTCGTTCTTAAACCTTTTCTTAGGCAACCCATATTGAAGAAGGAAAACTCTCAATTCAAAGCTGTTAAACTAGTTGTATTTCACCTAGCATTAATAGACATTGGAAAGGTACGCATCCAACTATTCTCCCTCCACTTATGGATAGATAGTAGAGTAGTCTGAGCTCTTTAACCTTGGTTAGGTAACCCGACTAGTGGAATAAAAACTCTCAATTCAATTTTGTTTTTTCCTTCAATGGATTATTATCGATTGCACACCAATCTATCCGATTGTAAAAAAAAAATTATAAAAAAGTTCTTTATTTTTGAGTTTTCATGGGTGCTCAGTTCCCCGTATAAGTTTATGTAAATCGATCCCCATATCGGAACCGCTAAAAAAATTTTTTTTCCCTTAATGGATTATTATCGTTTACACACTAATATATCAGATTAAAAAAATTCTTAAAAGTTCTTTACTTTTTGAGTTTTTAGGGGTGCTCATTTTTGCGTACGGGGAATTGTTTTAGCACTTCTTAAATACCATACACAAAAGCCTAATGAATATGCAAATTTTATTTTCAAACGAAACTAATATATATTTTATCTTTTTACATACAAAAAACGGATTTTACTTAAAAGTTAAAACGACTGAGTAAAATTTCACTAATAGAATTTGGAAAGTTACGCCTCAAACTATTCTACCTCCATCTATGTGTAAATATTAGGGAAGACTGGGTGATTCAACCTTGGTTAGGCAACATTCTAAAGTTCTGGCTACATGGTGATCAGGGTTTTGTTTTGTTTTTATTGGAGCCTGGAGGTATACGGTCAGAGTACCTCAAATGTTTTAGTAAACTGTTGTAAGTATTCCTTTATTGTCCAACTTCTGAGTATATATTAGCGTAAACTGAGCCATTTAACCTTGGTTAGACAACCCGTTTTGAAGAAGGAAAATTATATTCAAACCTGTTTGTTGGTTGCATCATCCATAGCGTTAATAGACATTGGAAAAGTATGTATCCAATGCATAAAGTAAAGTTTTGGCTACTTGGTTTTGGTTTTGTGTTTATTATTTGGATTTAACTTAACAATTGTACTGGTTATTGTTGGTAGATTGAATAAAGAGCTCGGTTCAAAGTTCTGTGAAGGCTCCAGATTATGACATGAAAGCTCCCAAGTTTGACAAGAAATACATGAAAAAGGCTGGATGGCACATCGGCTGAAACATTGTGTATATAACAATAAAGATGAGGACAACAGTAAAAAAAAAAACTTATTATAATGGAGATTGTGTGTTTTTCTGTCTGTAACTGAAACTATATCTCTACTCAAGTCACAATTCACTTATGTCACATTCTCCATGATTTTATTTTTATTTAAACCTCAATTATTAATAAAATTGTTTTACATTATTAATACTGTTGACCATATATACATACTAATAACATGCAATTGTATTTATATATACAACAAAATAGCAGTTTACAGTGTGAACAGGAGGGCTAATTTGCATATTGATATTACAAATTTGATTTTAATAAATATGTACTTAGTATTATTTATTTCTAATTGTTTGGTTTTATCTTAATAAATATGAGCAAAAATATTGGGGATAGATCTTAAAAGAAATCCATTAACAAGAAGAAATAACTAATTTTATTCTTTACTTCCTATTTTTAAATAGTTAAATTAGGAAAATTTACCAATGAAAAATGGGGGTGATGGAAGAGTAAGTTTCAGTTATTCTATTCTCCGATTATACCCACCTCTGTTTCAAATCTTTTTATCTGCATTCTTATTTAGTTTCAGTATCCTTTCTGATTTGATATAATGTTTTATTACATTAAAACTTAAATACTTGCATCCGGAGGGTGCATATATTTGCTTTACAAATAATACAAATTATCAAGCCTCATCTAAAAAATTCAGACAAATTTGGTTGCTCTTTCTCTCCAGCAGTCATTCACCAATTTCCCTCTCCAACCAATTCAATTATAAAACCCTTTTATCATTTTGTTCTTATTTAGATCCTTTAGAAAGAGTCTCAAATTAAGTTGTGATGTATCAGGTAGCAAATTCAGCACATTCCCAAAATAGATGGGCCATTAACAGCCTGACTTCACCTTTAAGACTCATCATCATCAAGGTGTATTGACAGCATGGATTCCCATGACTTTTTCTTGCCAACCATCCCTAGAGTCAAAGTAACAAAGCCATACAGTAGCACTGACATGGCTATAGCTTGGGAGAATTCTCACTTTATCTTATCAGAGAGATCAGATTTTATATGATCGATAATCTGTCTATAGCAGTCCATACCTTTCTTATATTGACATCACTTTTTGTAGATGAGATATTACTACCTAGGTATGTGAAATAGTAATTTAACAAAATAACAACAGTTTAATGAATTTTGAGGTGTTGAAAAACTTGTTGGTGCTTTAAACTAATGTGTTAGACTCAGGCAATATGGGACCACAGATTTTAAGGTTTAAAAATTAAAAAAAAAAAATTTTTTTTCTCTCTTACTTGGTTGTCAGTATGTATTTACCCAACCCCTCTACCACAAGCATTATGTGACGCAGCGTCAATTTTTTTAGTGGAGTACAATAGATTTGAATTCAGAGTTTTCCTTCTCCTTGATAGGTTGCTTCATCAAGCTTAAAAAATCCAGTATGCCCAAATATTTACCCATAGCCAATGTGGAGGAAAAAATGAAGGAAACGCATTAAGTACGAAATGAAATGCTAACAGCCTCATCCAGATTTGAACTCAGGTCACTGATTATATTTCTTATGATGATCACCATTACCTTAAGTATGCCTGATTTGTTTGACACGGTTCACTTCTTCTGACTCCCTTTAGCTCTTTCAACATCTTCACTATGCATGGGACCACAACTCCTGAATAGTTCACTTTTTACTGTGACAAAGATTAATTCACAACTGGCTGGCATGAAGTAAGATTCCTTATGATATAGGAATCTTCTGACTTTTACTTACCAATAAAACTTTGGTTTTTTTTCTCCTCCAAACATTGTCAGTTTAAACCCGTCTAAATCCAAACTTCTTCTCTTGACAAAAGGGGATTGGTTGATTATGACTATGAGACTTGCTAATATCAATAAATTGCTTTTTCCCCCTTCTTTTTGACTGATCAGTCAATTAGCAATATTTTAATAAAAATAAGTTTTTTTCCCAGGACAAAAAATTACCAATTTGTTTCTGATAACCCCAAGGGGTCAGACACCTTCATTCTGATTTACAGCTAACGGCTTTAAGCAACAAGTTCACTTTTGTGAAGTGAATCAGATTTTGTTGTTTTCATGTTTTTGTATTGGAAATTACCAGACAGGTTTTTATTAATAAAGAAAAGCATTGCTTTTCTTTCTTTTTCCACATTACCACTTTCAAACCCGTGTACATATAGAAATTCTCACTGACTTGTAAAATGTACATCGTCATCATCATATCACTCTGACAGCATAGATTCACATGCCTTTCTCTTGGCATCCATCCCTATTGGTCTTTCGGTCCTGGTAGATCTTTTGCACAGAACTGATTGATATAGGTTTTTGCTGGTCAGCATACACTGGTGTCTGAGAATGTTATTTATGAGTTCATCCTTGCTTTTCTAGCAGTGTTCAACATATTTTGTTTGTCTTAATTGGATGTTTTGTGTGATAGCTCTACAGCTGCTTTTTTGTGGGGTGCCACACTCAGTCTTGGCTTGGCAGTCATTTCTTATGGTGGTCCCATTTGTCAATAACACCAAGTGTGAAGTTTGTGCAGTTATTTGGTTTTTGAATGCAAAAGACATTAAACCGATTGAAATTTATTGCCACTAACAGAAGTGTATGGTGAGTCATGCATGGATATAAAAAATGTCCACAAGTGTTGTAGGGAATTTGCAACGATGATGAGGTTTAACACTTTCTCATGACATGGTGGCAAGCTGGTATGACCTGGAATACAAAAACTGACACAACTGAAATGACAATTAGGTAGAAAATAAGAAAGAAAGAAAGAAAGAAAGAAAAGAAGAAAGAAAGAAGAAAGAAAGAAGGAAAGATAGAAAGAAAGAAAAGAAGGAAAGATAGAAAGAAAGAAAAAAAAGAAGGAAAGATAGAAAGAAAAAAAAGTCGAGGAGGAAGTGTAATGGAAGATAAACAGCTATAGAAAGAAAGAAAGAAGGAAAGATAGAAAGAAAGAAAAGAAGGAAAGATAGAAAGAAAGAAAAGAAGGAAAGATAGAAAGAAAGAAAGAAATAAAGAAAAGGCGAGGAGGAAGTGTAATGGAAGATAAACGACTAAAGAAAGAAAAGAAGGAAAGATAGAAAGAAAGAAAGAAAATGTGAGGATTGACAATATGTTGCGTAGCGCCTTCTTTGTTCGGCACTAAATCGTATATGTTATATACTGGCATCTTCAAACTCACGCTGAATCATATACGTTGCTGGTATACTGCGGGTTTTCACTGTACCCAAAGCGATGTATGTTAGTAGACGCTTAATAAGATCACAACACATGGTATAGTAGTAGTTTTTACTTTATTTCTTCTTCTTGGCTGTACGTAGTGGATGGCGAGCGTTGACAATGGGAACTACTACTGCTGGGAAGGTGGTGGGTGCATCTCACTGCCCGCTGGCAGAGATTGACCGCAAGTGTCGGTCAGACTCCTTGTGCTCTGTTCGCCGTCTCCTGGGCTCTCTACTGACCCTGACTGTTTAACCCTCTCGCTTTTGTATTGATGACACACCTACGCATTTTTCTCTTTCTCTTTGTCCCTCAGCTGGAAGTTCCATCTTCTGGGCGAGGACAATACAACAAATAAACATTTCTGGGATTTCTAAATATTTTGGAGACCTTACATTTGGGTTTACCCTTGTAAATAACACAAATGATCAAGCCACATCTCAATAATTAAGAAAATTATATGTTATCTGATCTAATTTATTGGTATTTAATTATAAAACATTGCTTATTTATTTGTGTTATAGGTGATATAACCTATTTACATAATGGAATGATCCTACTACTACTACTATAAGTAGCAAAGACAATTGTAGCTTGAAGAACAAGCGACACAATTCAGTTCTAGACTGTATTGTCAGACGTAACTTCACTTTCCTTCTGTAAATTTTACTTTCTTTGTTCAATACAATTGTATCAACTTTCACCAGTCGTTTGTCTTTATTTGTGACCCTTCATAACCCCACAACAATTTGTGACCCTTAATAACCCCACAACAATTTGTGTAATAAGGTTTCCAATAGGAAAGACAAATTAAACATCTAAAAAAAATTCATGAAATAATAACATAAGACAAGTAAATATCGCAGAAATAAGGGTTCTATTCAATTCAATTAATCTCAATGGCACATATATATATATATATATATATATATATATATTAATAATGGAGATTCGCTTCCGGTTTTTGTCTGTAACAAAAACTGCGTCACTGCTTACATCACATTACCCAACACATAATCCAATGTCATAACATAGAATAAATATACTCAAAATGTGAGCATGCAATGTTAGACAATCCTCATTGTTTCAATAAATAGATGCCCAGCATTATATATTTATATATAGATTGTTTTATTCTAATATAATATTTAAAGTTATCGGAACTGTTTCCATTTCAAATTGTCTTTCTTTCTTTTTTTTTTTACTCCTTTAATAAATTTGACTATTTTACATACTTATGGTACACACTCTATGACATTGAATTTTCAGCTCCCATCCCCTCAGGCAATATCTTTTAAAAAAATTATTTTTACATTGCCCGGAGGGTGTCTTTTTATTTTGCTAGTATATATAAACATGATATATCATTAGTTGTCGATTTTTTTGGCTACAACTGCAAGTCAATGAACATTTGCTAGGTTCTTTGGGTATCAATCTCTTGATCTTGATAAATTGGGCAAACTTTATTTTCTAGCCAGGGTGGGCAACCAGTCAAGGAGATGGACAACACTTAATTCAAAATCAAGAGCTTGAGTCCCTAACTCCAGAAGAGGAAGAAGGTGGAGGGTCAGTTGTGAGGTGGATATAACATGATTGTATAATGGTTATTGGTGTGGAATATAAAAATCAATTTCCACAAAGCTTATCTGCATTCTCTTTGTACAAATAGCTTTAGGGAAAGCAGGAATTCATCTTGCATATTTAACAACCAGCTTTGGGTAAAATAATAGGGCAGTCTGGGCACTTCAGCCTTGGTGAGGCAAACAGTCTAGGAGAAGAACAACTCTGAATTCATAATGCCCTACTAACATGTCATGGGCCAGCATGGCATGGTAAGGCTCAATATCTCCATGTTTTAGAATCTTGAAGGGAACACCAAGGGAAAGCACTCGTCAATAATGTCACCAGTTAAAATATGAAATGCATGAAAAATGCAGGTCTTAAAAAAGACAAATTTTTTTTGGTTACAACTGCAAGTCAATGAACATTTGCTAGGTTCTTTGGGTATCAATCTCTTGATCATTCTGGCTTAAAAGTAACCGTTAAAAACTCTTCAGTGTACAGACTATTCATACCAACTTGTAAAATCTTTAGACTGTTGGGGAAACACTCATAATTGTCTGCCCTTGGATTGTGAACATGACTTCCAGTGTCACATGTCAGTTGGTCACATGATAATTCAGCTCCTTCACATTTTCTTTTTGTCCCCTGGCTTTGAACAGACATAACCTGTTTTCAGTCTTCACTTATGAGTGAAATGGACATATTTCTGTGCATGGAACAGAATAGAAACAATTAATCTCCAATTTAAGAATATCATTTAGTGCGACTTGTCATAAAAAAACACGGAAGGCACATTCTTCTATATTTACCTCCTCCTCCTCCTCCTCTTCTTCTTCTTCTTCTTCTTCACTTAATTCTTCTTCTTTTTCACTTAATTCTTCTTCTTCTTCTTCTTCTTCTTCTTCTTCTTCTTCTTCTTCTCTTCTTCTTCTTCTTCACTTAATTCTTCTTCTTCTTCTTTTCTTCTTCTTCTTCTTCTTCTTCTTCTTCTTTCTCTTAATTCTTTTTCTTCTTCTTCTCTTCTTCTTCTTCTTCTTCTTCTTCTTCTTCTTAATTCTTCTTCTTCTTCTTCTTCTTTCTTCTCTTTCTTTTCTTCTCTTGTACAATTAACTTGTTTAAGATATATATATATTCTGTTATTTGTTGTTACATGTTATGTATATTAAACATTCATATGTGCATTGTTCATGTGAGTTAGTTGTTTGTCTTTCCTTATCATATGTTCAGTGTATTGAAGTCAGTTAGTCTACTGTTGGTTTTAATAACAACAGCTTACTAAGTCCAACTCGAGCAGTGTCCAAGACAGTTGGTATAAATAGGAATCAAGAATGATCCATCCATGAATCTGGGTGATTCCATTCCTTGAGTTCTGATTGGCTGCTTGACTGCTTGATTTGAATGACATTGTGGAGTCTTATATATACTTTGTCATTTTGCAGTAGACTTTGTAGCATTCAGGTTTGTATTTCAGTTACAACCGTTTGTTGCCTTGTCTTCCCAGTTCGACGGTAATTAGAACTTTAATTATTCTTCACAGTGTTAGTATATCCATGAATGCACTAATGGACGACTTTACTTACTTATTCATAGAACATATTGTACAATTAACTTGTTTAAGAGATATATATATTCTGTTATTTGTTGTTACATGTTATGTATATTAAACATTCATATGTGCATTGTTCATGTGAGTTAGTTGTTTGTCTTTCCTTATCAAATGTTCAGTGTTAGTATATCCATGAATGCACTAATGGATTATAAGTATCCCATTCAGCCCTATTTTTTACCCATAGCTTGAAGGAGAATATTAGGATTCATACCTTTTCCAAAGGTATTAGCACTATGTGAAATGTAAACAGCCTTGTCCAGGATTTGAACTTGTGTCACTGTGTCCATTTCCTTTGATGGTAACTATTACATCATGCACCTTCATATTAGTGGAATTTTGGGAAATTGCGGTCCCAAATAATGCTAAGAAAGGAATAAAAGACAAGACAAGGTTTGTATATTTTAAAAGGGGTTTAATGGTGCAAAGGGGTTAGCTAAAACCTATTGCTTTAGCAGTCTCAAGTCACATATATATGAAAGTAACAATTCATGAACACACTTATCTTTGTGTAGATTTCTTGTGTGGTAAAGAGTTCTAGTTGTAGGTTCATTCGTTGTTGGAGTCTGCTGCTATGTTGGTTCACCAAAATAGGGGTGAGTGTATGTTGAACTGTTGAAACACAGGAAAGTGAGTCGGATGATTTAAATTCTTTGGAAATTATACGACTCCAGAAATGTGACGTATAGAATTAGCTTACCAAATTCACTGTAGCAAAATTGCAGCAAAAGTGGAACGGTCCCAAGAGTTTTTGAAAAAATACTGCAGGAATTAAGAATTAGAAGAAGAATTCACCCTGGCAACAGCATAATTAAGATCTACTAGAATACTCAGAAGAGTTCTGGAGACCTGAAGTGACTCAGCCAGACTCCAGTATATGGATAATCTAATGTCGAACAATATGAGAATCTATTCTCCTAGTAGGACGTCTCATCTCTGTGACTAATTATAATGTTCTGAGGATTTTCGGTCCCTGCTAGTTTCCACTTCTGGGCTCTGTCAGGGAGGATAACCCCTATTTTTCATAGAATCTCTGTGACTAATTATAATGTTCTGAGGATTTTCGGTCCCTGCTAGTTTCCACTTCTGGGCTCTGTCAGGGAGGATAACCCCTATTTTTCATAGAATCTCTGTGACTAATTATAATGTTCTGAGGATTTTCGGTCCCTGCTAGTTTCCACTTCTGGGCTCTGTCAGGGAGGATAACCCTATTTTTCATAGAATCTCTGTGACTAATTATAATGTTCTGAGGATTTTCGGTCCCTGCTAGTTTCCACTTCTGGGCTCTGTCAGGGAGGATAACCCCTATTTTTCATAGAATCTCTGTGACTAATTATAATGTTCTGAGGATTTTCGGTCCCTGCTAGTTTCCACTTCTGGGCTCTGTCAGGGAGGATAACCCCTATTTTTCATAGAATTTGAACTTTTATTCAGTTCTTGTGGGTAATAAACTTTCATCAGTTGGTAAATCTTAAGGCTCGTCATTTTCTCGTCCTCAGCAACTACAGTTTCCTCGATCTCAGCTTTTCCAGCACCAAACTCTGCCCGGCCAACTGCCTTGACTGTTGCTGACTCTTCTCACTGACCCTTCTAACTGACCCACTTGACTCCTAGTCGGGTTCTTATACAGTATGTCAAAAAGAATCTTCTCGAAAGTTATTTTCTGGAACCATCCAGTTCTTTCTAGAAAGAATAGAATATTCCATTCCTTCGAATCATTCTGGTCAAAGAGAGGTCACAGCCTTTTAGATCAAAGGACCCTCAGCATCACTAATACTAGGTTTTTGTTAAAACCCGTCATTGTGTCGCCAACATCTCGTTAAAAGATTTTATTTCTTTTTCGGCCGATTCTTCAAAGGCCACCCAGTAATATCAGAGAATCGGTAGTACATTTTTTTCAAGGTTTCTCTGAGTCTGGCATAAGGCCACAAATATAGGTGTAGGCACGGCCATTATGTTACAAACTTTTATTGCCGATTTCATTTTCTGAATCCTTTCTTTCTGATTTTTGTACCTTGAACAACTTAAACCATGAATGTTAAATAAGTGTGCAAAATATTAGTGTCATAGAAAGAAGAAAATTCTTTGCAAAGAGCTGAATTTCATTGTTTAGTTATTTGTGTATCAAGTTGAAAATTGTTCCATTTCTATGCTGGGATTTCTCACAACACTAGATCAGAATTTTATACAAAAAGAGAGAGAGAGAGAGAGAGAGAGAGAGAGAGAGAGAGAGAGAGAGAGAGAGAGAGAGAGAGAGAATCTTTAATAAACTGACTGTTGAAATTCCAAGGATTCTAAACACTGCTTCTTCATGTCAATGTAGCCTCTCATATTTAACTGCTATTTCAACCCTAAAGCTATTGTGGCTGAATGTTGTATTTTGAAGAAACTATCTCCTCACAGTTTCAAGCTTCTTTTAAAAAGTCTTTAAAAATTATCTTCCTTTTTCTTGTCTCTTTATTTATTTATTTATTTTTTAGCTATTTTCAAAGATTGCCTTTCGGTTGATAAATGATATCTAACAAGTGTCAAAGCTCTTTCATCTTTCACTGGCCTTTGTCAATTATCTTTTAAAGACTGTTTTTTGCAGAAGCAGAAAATTTTATATTATTCAAGAATGAAAGAGAATACCTTCTGCTTTTTCAAGTCATGATATTTGCCAGAAGAAAGGAACATGCAAAATTCTTGGGGCGTTTTTTTTTTTTTTGACAGAGAAGTTAGTTTAAAGAAGCAGTGGGTGATTGTTGTTGAAGAGATTTTAAGTAAATCTAAGAGGAGTTAATAATTTATTTTGTTGACAATTTATTGAGGAAAATGAGTTGTTAGTACTGAATGAAAGAATTTAGTAACATTGATAATCTCACTTCTTTTTTTTTTTTTTTGTTGACATTTTATTGAGGAAAATGAGTTGTTAGTTGTGCGAGCACCCCAGGTCGGCAACCTCTGGTCTAAAAGAAGGAAAACTCTGAATTTAAACCTATTAAACTTGCTTAAAAATTGACCTTGTGTCACATTACAGTTATAATTTTAAATGGAATGTTAGATAATATTGAATTTCCTAATGTCAAAAAATTTAATTACAAATTTAGATGTTTTAGTTTAGTTTGGTTTGGTTTTACGGCATATCAACCTCAGTGGGTCATTTAATGCTGATAAAATTTTGAAATAAATCAATTCTTAATGGATAATACAATTTTTTTATAATACATTTTTCTATTTAACCCATAGATGGGACCCTAACAGGTACTACCACTCCACGTCAGAGTGGACCAGGGAGCAATGGTGATGAAGGGGTGCTCCACATTCCCCAAACCTCCAGAACTGGAATCTCACCATCAGATAGTTTAACGTCATTCCCAGGACATGTAGACCCGCAGCCACCGCCTTCTTGCACCCATATATTAAAAAGGGGTTGGGGCTTGCCATAAGGGCAATAGGGTTGGGAAAATCATATAGGTGCTAGGGCTTGACGTGACCAGCCGATTGATTGGAAGGGGCCTCTCAGACCACCCGTCTAGCCCAAGATAGGGCCAAAGTGGAGTATTGCATGTCATGAACTGCTCATCCACCTGGGCTCCATCCTTAAGCATCACGGGTCGCCACCCATGGCCAACAGGTGGCCCCATTGGGGGAGTCTTACCCCTCTGCAGTGGTGCAGTCGGTGCATTCTAACGCCTCAGCCGACAGGGTGGACAAATTTAGATATAAACATTTTTTTTTGCTTGGTTCATCACTTGAAAAGTTGAAAATCCTCGATAAAGTATCTGTGTATTTTAGGGGGTAATTTATGAGGAAGTGCGTTCCCGGTCTCCTGCCTCAGAAATTGCTACCCGGTGAATTTTTAAATAACGACCCCAGCTACAGCGTCATGTCATCTCTTTATTATCTATTCTTTTTAATGTCTTGTTTTTAATTTAAATAAACAAGAATTACGACAAAAAAAAGAAGTGACCTCCCCCAAATACATTTACTTGCCGAAAATATCTATCTATTAACCATGGAAATGGTTAAAATTAAAGTAATGGCATTGTGGGTAACAAGACAGAAGAAGAAAGAAAAAAGAAAAATATTTTGAAAAGCAGCAGTTATCACACTGATTTTAACAGCATTGATCCTTTTTTTTATTTCTTTGAAAGATACATTATCTCACATGTTTATTTTTCATAATTTTCTTTCAAGAAATATGCAGCTGATAGTGTAACATTATTGTTTTGGTTAGAAGTATCAGATCAACCCTTAAAATTTGTGTACCAGTGAACAAATAAAGGCCCTTGTGTAAGTTGAAGATTTTATCACTCAGGCAATTGTGGTAGACTGCAATATTATCAGTAAGGTTACATCTCACTGACAAACTTAATAAAAAGAAAAAGTATGATATAAACTTATCTTTTTATATTTGATATGTTGAGGAGAAGATAGCAAGGCGGGGAGAGAGAGAGAGAGAGAGAGAGAGAGAGAGAGAGAGAAAGAGAGAAATTGTTAGCTGAGAGAGAGAGAGAGAGAGAAATTGTTAGCTAGGAGAGAGAAACAAGTGGCAGAGAGAGAGAGAGAGAGAGAGAGAGAGAGAAAGAGAGAAAATTGTTAGCTAGGAGAGAGAGAGAGAGAGAGAGAGAGAGAGAGAAATTGTTAGCTAGGAGAGGAAACAAGTGGCAGAGAGAGAGAGAGAAAGAGAGAAATTGTTAGCTAGGAGAGAGAGAGAGAGAGAGGGAGAGAGAGAGAAATTGTTAGGTAGGAGAGAGAACAAGTGGCAGAGAGAGAGAGAGAAAGAGAGAAATTGTTAGCTAGGAGAGAGAAACAAGTGGGCAGAGAGAGAGAGAGAGAGAGAAAGAGAGAAATTGTTAGCTAGGAGAGAGAGGAGAGAGAGAGGGAGAGAGAGAGAAATTGTTAGGTAGGAGAGAG